>OW964549.2:45011636-46261636 GCA_943138885.2 Tholera decimalis
GATGAGCATACGAAAAAGTCACAAGTAAAACAGAAGAATAGGTATGATAAAAAAAAAGAAAAAAACCATTAGAATTCAAAGTTGGGGACTTGGTTAGAGTGGAAAGAGCATCACATACTGTAGGTAAAAGTAGCAAATTATTATCGAAATGTTCAGGGCCACAAAGTAACAAAAGTTTTAGATCACGATAGGTATGAGGTAGAAGATACGCCCATTACAAAAAAAAAGGGGTCTGCAAAGTATAAGGGTATATTCTCTATCGATAAAATACATCCTTGGCTGTGTTTTAATAATAATGATAGTGAATCGTCTACTATCGAGAGTACTGATGATTAATAAACTATTATACACATTATAATAGTTTATTAATCATCAGTACTCTTAATATTTAGATGAACCTATATAAATGTGAATATTTATGGCGTGTTGTAATTAGTGAATGGTTTAATGAAGTCCCTTATTATGAAGGATAGAACATACTTTTTATGAAAAAAAAAAAGGGTAATGAAACAATGTATGAGAAATGAATTGAGTTTATTAGATATATTTTTGTTTAGAACAATGATTGGTTTTTTTATACTTTTCCTAAATTAAAGTGCGATGTACGCACATTGTACACCTACACTGCTATGTGCGTAAGTGTAGAGACAGAACTACTTGGAGTGTGCACATAGTCATGTTAACCCATACACTGCTATGTGCGTGAGTGTAAAGACAGAACTACCTGAAGTGCTATATGCACGTAGTCATGTTAAACCATACACTGCTATGTGCGTGAGTGTAGAGACAGAACTACCTGAAGTGCTATGTGCACGTAGTCATGTTAATCCATACACTGCTCTGTGCGTGAGTGTAGAGACGGAACTACTTGAAGTGCTATGTGCACGTAGTCATGTTAGTATATACACTGCTATGTGCGTAAGTGTAGGGAGAACTCTTTTGAAGTGCTATGTGCACATAACGTTATAAGCCGCTATGAGCGAACACAATTTTTGGAGTGCTCAGTGCACAATAGCTGTAATAGGAACATGTAAGTATAGAAAAGTACATATTATCTATGAAATACGATGTGTATTAAATGTTTGTGTAATTCTTATGCTACTTTTTGCTAAATTGTGTCGTTCGCGGGGACGCGAAACTTATCAGGATGGATGAAATGTTAGCTTGTTCAAATTCATATTTTAATTTCAAATAAATATTGCGCATTTTCTAGATATATTTGTTCATTCATTAAAAACTAAGTTGTGAATTCTACTAAAACTTATCGATTATTACGGAGGTTTGGATTTAATTATAAAAATTGTATTATTTTAATACCGAAGTATAATATCCACTGTGGGTGTCAACTGTCAAAGAACAAATTATTATTAATTTAGCAAACTTATAAATGTATTTATTATGGCAACGGCAAAATATGTTAGTTTTACTTTGGCAACACTCAAAAATGACGGTGAAGGCAATGTCGTTATTTTTGGGTGGGGAAAAAGTCATTTTGAAATTGTAAAATTAGATATAATTGAGCGACGAAGTAAGTCGGTTAACATTGAATGTCAGTATTTCGTGTGCCTGTGCATAATAAAGTTATTTTATACAAAGAACATTGTTTGAACTTGAAAAAATAGCAACGTTTAACATAAATAACACTTTTTCACGTCATGTTTTTTTTGCGTGTTTAGTTTAGCTAGATGAGGCCGGTATTTCCTAACTGACTACCTACTTTTTTTTTATTACTGATGGGCCCGCTCTTGACCTCGATCTCGCCTGATGGTAAGCGATAGATGAGATGCTTTGAAGGCTGAAAGGTCATAAGTCGCAGGGAACACAGAAGCCGGCAGAGAATTCCACAGCTTGGCTGTGCGCACAATAAATGTGGAGGAGAAGCGCTTGGTACGACAAGACGGTATATCAACCAAGTGTGGGTGGTACCCAGCCGTGCGTCTGGTAGACCGGTAGTGAAAGAAACAAACACCGAAACAAACTCAGAGGTCAAAGTCTGATAGGTCATAGTATATATAGTATAGTATAGAAACAATATACCGGTACAGATGTTTTATACCTAAGCAATAAGTAATACTCAACTCAACAAATAAGAGACTCGAGATATTACGTACATACTTCATATTCCTTAAGAACCCCGATAATGAAGTCACACGTGTCTACAAAACGTGTGTGCATCTCTACGACCCCTTTGGGAGCAAGATATAAGTAGGTCATCTCCACACACGTAGGTAAACTTATGTAGGTAACTTTATTGCAGTTTATATTTGCACGTAAAGTTGGTGCTCTGAGTAATTAAAACTGGATGGTAATGAGTTGAGGTGTTATTTTAATTATACGCTTAGACAAAAGAACTTCTGAAAGAGTTTTCAAATGTAAATAACATCATTATCAGCCAACTATTTCGGGTTCGATATTCAAACTCAAAATAAATTAATAGTTTAAAAAACCAAAACACGCTTTTAGGACTAATGTAATGAGCAGAAATTAGAAATGTTTACTAGTAGGCAGTCCAAGGTTCCATCAGCCACCTTCCAATTCCATCGTCAGACCAGCTGGTACCATAATATTGTATTGTCGTCTAATCTACATATATTTGCCAATTTTCATGATGATACAACAATTAGAAGTACGTTTAATTCAGATTCATAGATTTTATTGCATATTTAGTTCGTTACAGATCGACCTAATAATAAATCTATGGATTACGCGGTAATTCAAAAAGGTTAAGAAAACCGATAACAGATTTTCTTTAGGTTTGTTATAACCTTGAAACCTGATGGTGTTCAAAGTCCATTACGTGGCCTTTCTCACAAGTGCAAACTCGACTATGATACGATATTCCATCATGGAATGCCAGTGCCTATCTTCCAGCTTCATCATCAAACCTTGAAACCTAACCGTGATCAAAGTTCATTACAAGACCTTTCTAAGAAATCCAAAACAGCTATGATACGATTTTCCATCATGAAGTTCCAGTTCATATCTTCCGGCTCCATCATCAGATCAGTTCGACAGTACCATATTATTGTATTGTCATCAGAACTACATACAGCTGCCAATTTTCATTACGCTACGACCCTTGGAAGATGGTTAAATTAGTTACCTTAGATTTCATTACATAGTTAGTTACATACAGGTCGACCTAATAAAAGCGTGTTAATATTATATTTCACATAGGCCTACATGGTCACTTACAAAATATCAGCAGTTAGGGCACGGTTCGAAATTGGTCATTTTCTATGGAGAAGAACCGGCAAGAAACTCCACAGTTACTCTTTTAAAAAAAATAAAGATATTTGAAAACTAAAAAACCCGACTGCTCAACCGAAATGCAAGAAACAAATCATTTTTATTTTAAAACGTGACAAGCAGGCGGGACTCACTTGAAAATATATTTATTTTTTAATGGGATGGGTCCGGTTGTAATTTTTTAGCTACGAGCTCCTCACCACAAGTTTTTGCCATGTTTTGTTTTTGTTCTGGAGACAGGAAGCAGGTGAAAGAAAAAACTTTACTTTAAATTGTAACATGACACAGGCCTCCTTTCTTTGAGAGAGACTATATACTATAAACGCTTTAAATACGATGAGATACAGAATAAAACAATGTTTACTATTAATTACAAGAATATAATCTATCTAGTCTTGGGTCGAGTCACGTGGCCCGAGTGCGCGTTTTCTTTATAAGGAATTGTCTCGCCGGCTGATCGATCCCTTGCGTGATCAGAGGGCTGGCTCGTTCTTTGACCAAAGAATAAGCATTCCCATACAACGTGGCAATGCTGTCAGTATTCTGGGCACAGCAAAGCTCCAGATGGAGGAGTACTTTGACGCCTAAGTTTTTTTTATGTACATAGTTACGTTTAGCAGTGTTTTTTAAAATTAATGCTAAATCAAAGGATTTAAAAATCCCAATAAATCCTAAATCTATCTCTTTTAAGTGCCGTCCATCCAAAGTTTGTCTGTAAGAGATTGCCCTGTGCGATAAGGCCGCCCAATAATTGTACATTAGTATCCACAAGTATGTATAATGTAAGGTTTTCAATAAAGTATATAATAAATAATATCATAGCACCATCATCTTTGTTCGGACTTGTCCACTTATTATCCATAAAGCACCTTTTCCAATTTGCTTTCATCAGAAATGGGCCAATGGCTGTATTTATTAATATCGCACCCGAACAAAGCAGTCTGCCCGAATCGGCCATTATGTGAACACATTGTTTTTTATCTTCACCCTGGGGATATACGCCAATTATTTTTAGCCATTTTGCAATAGAATTGTGACTGACTGGTAAGATATTTTTTTATTAATCTTTGTTTTTTGTTTCAGCTTTAACGATAGACCGATTAATCGTCGGATCGTTACTAATATTTAATTGTTAAAGCTGTATTTACATATATTATATTTTACAACTTCTAATATGGCACCAAATCTTCAATCATCCAAAAAAAAACTAATGTAGATACAGTACATTTGACATAAATTAAATGCATAGGGTTTGGCTATCTTATGGGAAAATATACATCTCCCAATTGTGTAGTATGTAATAAAATTAAGGATATACTTTACTTGCTGATGGATTTTGTACGGAACAAAGATGAGGGAGAGGCATTAATTAAAGACTTCAAACTTAATTTTCTAGATGTTGGGTTAATTCAAACAATTTTAACAAGTCCAAAATCGCAGTTAGCGATAAGATTAAGTAGACTAGCAAAGCTAATTAATTAATAATAATATTCCACAACTTTTACACAACGCCATCTAGTCCCAAACTAAGCAGAGCTTGTGCTATGAGTACTAGACAACTGATAAACATACATAATTAGTTGTTTATTTGTGTTTTATCTAGAAATAAATATGTATATAATTTAAATTAATAGGGTACGATGGGGTTGACATATCCATGTGGATAAAAACCCCATTAAATTCATAGAATAAAAAAATATGCATAGGGCAATCTGACTTTCTTGTGCCGCATCGCTGTCCAACACTTAATAAACCGGAAAAAGAAACAAGGAATAGGCTACTTCACCTTTACGCATAAGAATACTTTCATCGTGTGTACAGCTAAGAAGTGGAATTCCCTGCCGGTGTCTGTGTTTCCTGATAGCTATAATCTGGGAGTATACAACGTGTAATTTAAAGGGTATATAGATACCAAGTGCACAGCTTCTTTGGATGACAACAAACGATATGGCAAGGGTTTTGTAATCCTATGTCTACATGTGTGGAGCTTATTAGAAATTTCAATACATTGATACCAGAGACCGAATTTTTCAAATTAAGAGGAACGAAGAGAATTATCATTTTATTGGCAAGTGACGTGGATAGTGATGACCCTCATAGTGCTGTGATACGTTTGTTATTATTGGTATTCAAGAAACATATGAAATCGATAATTTGGGGTCAATTCTGTGAGTCATTTATTTTGAGCTGAAACTTTGCATAGAGACTCCATACCTGATGTTGTCTTTAGTACTTTTGGATAAATATGGGGCTTCTGTTACACGTTGTATAAGTCAAGAGTGAATAGGTTAGATACTTCTAGGCAAGCGTGCTTCATCTTCGACCACAACCTCGCTTAACATCAGGTGAGATGGTGGTCAAACGTAAGCCTAGCATTTATAAAAAATATAATAATAAGTAATTAAAAAGATGTCTAGTTTTACTACAGCTCATCATCTTCTGCTTAGCCTGTTCCCAACAATGATGCGGACAGATTTTTTTTTTGACCTGACAACGTCTTATAATTCGATGAAGCTGGCTGCACGCACGAAAATACATGACTCATGCGGCGTTACCTCGCTCTGAGGCGTTCCATTCTTAAACGCCTCAGAGCGAGGTCAGCAGGCTTGAAGTGCAAGCGAGAGCGCGAAACGAGCGACAAAGAGACACAATCGGCCTCCGCATTCGGCAGCGTTCGACATCTGTCTCTCTCCTACTTGAGTGAGCGATGCGTCCGCGTGGACAGCTGCTATACAATAATACATTTACATGTTTTCGTCAAGTATGAAGTGCAGTGAAAAGTGAATGTGGTGTCAATTGTTTATAGCAACGATAATTGCGGCGATAAAGGTAATGATTCTTTCGATATTAAATATACTTTAGCAACGCCATTCGCGCAGGCTATAATCGCTGCTTTAAAATCGAAAGCACAAAAAAAACGTGAGTACAGACAGCGTATCGCAGCATCTAGAACTCCTGCTCAGGCGGCTGCTGCGAGAAAATCAAAAAACGAAAGACAACGCAACAACAGATTACGCCAAGCTGCTAACTTGGCTATTGCCAGTGGTTCTCTTGAAGCGACAACTACATCTTCATCTCATTCAGGGGCAGAGTCGAACAATGTTACAACAAAATATCTATCAAACAAATAAAATTAAAAAATTTCTTTTGAAAAATGCAACCATTCCATCAGTATTTTCTTATGACGTTGTCACGTTCAACTATCGTCGGTAAACCGACTTTACAGACAACCGATTTTTAATTGATTATCGTGGTCGAAGATGGAAGATGGTGGTAGTCTAACTAGATGCAGCTGACCTCGACAAGCCAGTACTTGAGTAACACAACCCCTTGGCAAAACGACTACAAAGATGTAGAAATGACAGCCGGGACCAACTGCGTAACGTGTTTTCAGAAGCACGGAGTAATCTCAATATGAAATGAAATGAAATGAAATGAAATGAAATGAAATGAAATGAAATGAAATGAAATGAAATGAAATGAAATGAAATTAAATTTTGTTGAATGAAAATGAAAATTAGTTGAGATGGTCACCCATCCATAAACCGACCTCGGCAATCGTTGCTTAACCTCGAAGCTATTGATTAAATGATCAATACAATACCAGTTAGTAGCTTGTTAACAATTTCTTCCTTATCTATTCGACGAGGAGGGACGAGAAAAGATTTTATGAGGTATTCCTCGAAGCGCTACCATTTTGAAGCGCACCTAATGAAGCGCTCCTTTTTTATTCCTCGGAGCGCTCCTTTTAGTAGCGCTTCCGATACCATGTTATCGGAAAAGGAGCGCTCCGAGGAATAAAAACCGGTCAAGTGCGTGTCGGGCCACGCGCAGTGTAGAGTTCCGTAGTTTTTATAATAGCCAAGTGCGTGTCGTATTAGCTGACTGATCGTTTCGTACCATGCTCTAACTAAAAGCCAAACATGACTATCTAACTAATTTGACTTCCTATACAAATCCTCACCTGATCCGACAATTTTGCACGGAATTTTTTTAATTTTTTTTAGAGATTTGTATAAAACTTGTCATAGCCGGTGTTTTGAATTTAAATACGGACACAGAGCTACACTACTCAATCGTCACAAGAAACTAGCACGATACAACTGGCGCTTAGCGCCATCTATCGACATTTCTATAGAGTTGTTCGAAATTTTCGAGTCAAATACTATTGGTCGACTATTACTCGTAAATTTGTAAAGCCCACTTATGTGTGATAGTTTTCCTTTAAATTTCGTTATATATAGGTACTACTGCCGTGACATCTGAATTTCTAACTACAACCATTTAGTTGATAGAGGGGGGACACTTGACTCTAACGAAAATTGGTATTTTAAGGCTTGATAAGTCACGAACGGTTTACTTAATCAAAAAACGGTCTTACCAAACCTTTAATATTTTTAAACGACCTTTTCAACGATATCCCACACTACGGGAAGAACGAAAAAAATAAAAAATCATCCCACTTTACATGTATGGGAGGTACCCTAAATAATTGTTTTATTCAAAATTTTATTTTACCACTTTTTCGGCGTTATTAACGTGTATACTCATGCCAAAGTACAACTTTCTAGTACCAATAGTTTTTGAGCTAAACCGCGGACAGACGGACAGACAGACGGACATGGCGAAACTATAAGGGTTCCTTGTTGACTACGGAACCCTAAAAAGGAGCGCTTCATTAGGTGCGCTTCAAAATGGTAGCGCTTCGAGGAATACCTCGATTTTATTATTTCAAGGGAACTTAATAGTGGAATGAATAGTTTGTTTTTTTCCTTAGTCATTTATCTGAATGCTAATTTACGTGAAAATCCGTTCACTGTTTTAGAAGAGTAAAATATTGCTACGCCAGAAACTTCGTCAGAAATCTAGAATTTTCGAGACACTAACGCCATCTAGCGGCAAGTAGCAGTACTGAGTATATCTAGTCGAGACACTAACGCCATCTAGCGGCGAATAGCGGCACTGTGTATCTCAAGTAGCTCTGGAATATTCTTAGCAGTATAAACAGTGAGTCGATTTTATAAGAATGTTCTCGAATTCATAGACTGGGGTATAAATAGAGCGCAAAGGGGCGCAGAGAGTCAGTCTGGCGATATACTCGAGGCTTTACAAGTGAATTTCGGTGCAATTTAAGTGTTAAGTGACAAGTGTTGTGGTGCGAATAATAGTGTTAAATTTTATTTTGTGTTTCATTAATTAAAGTGTTAAATTTTGGTTTAATTGGCTTAAATTTTTCTATCCCGAACCCCAGCTCGTAACAATATGATAGTCGGACAGATCGGAGCGACTTTGGCACTTGTAGCAGTATATTGAACTGATAACATAACGTAATCAGTCTATCAAGTTTCCACTGCGGGGACACAGACCTCCTCTCTACGAGTATGAGAAGAAATGGGCCGAAATCCAGTGCGGGTTTTTCCAGACTTAAAGACACCTAGGTTATAGCTATCGGGAAACACAGACTCCAGCAGGGAATTCCCCTCCTTAGCCGTACGCACAATGAAGGTATTCCCAAAACGTTTAGTGCGTATGGGTGGGATGTCCACAATGTAACGGTGGCGCATCGCCGTTTGTCTCGTAGTCCGATAATGGAACGGGCTTGGCGGAATTAGATTGTGTAATTCCATCGCACACTCCCCGAAATGTAACCGATAGAAAACCGATAATCTTGCAACTCGTTGTCGATGTTCAAGGCTCTGGAGCTTTTGAACCAAATTGAATTGATACGAAACATAAATCTAAATAAAATCACTTATGACCCTTACCACAAATCAAACAGTTCACATAAATAATAACTGTTTACCGGTTAAATATTACCGTGCTTAACAGCTGTAGACACGCATACCTACATTATTTGTTAAGGCGACGAGAGCTACAAAAATAATATTTTTTACACAAAAACAAACTGTTATACTGTTAGAACACAATTCACATCGTGTTGCATATACAAATAATTATAAAATAAATACGAAAGAAATTGCAAAATACAACTATGAAGCTTTTTTTTTTAGCTTGGTAAATTTTATCAAATAAGTCCTCCCACCCCGGGCAGGGTGGGATGGACTGTCAGACTTTTACTGACTAAAATCCACGGTGTTCCTTCAATAACCCTTTACGTACCGGGGTCACTGTAATGGGATAAGTCCCACGACCCCGGCAGGCTTCGGCCCTCTGCAGGGGGGGCTACGTCATGTTGCTGACGCTCTTTGAGGCGCGCGTGGAACACAACGCGCCGTCGACCCGGGCATGGTCCATGGTCGGACAGCGAGTTGCCCTTTACTCGCTGTCCGCATGCCCGCGCCTACGGTGGCCGGAGATCGTCGGCCGACGTCCGACGCCGTGGGCGTCTACCACTGCGGCTGGGCTGGAGGGAGGACGCCATCCTCTCCCTCACGCGGCCCGCCTCCTCCGTCGGAAGCATGACTGCTTCGCAGAAGGAGGCGACCGCTTCCCACTCCCTCTCGCCCCGCAGCATGGCCTCGACCAATGCCGGGCGCGAGAGGTCTCCGGCTATCGCCGCCGTGAGGACACGTCGGTGCTCTGCCCAGGCGGGGCAGTCTTGCACCGTATGCTCTACGGTGTCCTCAGGGCGACCCTCGCAGTGGTGACACCCAGGCGTTTCTTCCTTTCCCATCAGACACAGGTACCTCCCGAAACTTCCGTGTCCGGTGAGGACCTGCGTCATGCGGTAGTTCAGGACGCCGTGACGCCGATCTAGCCACTCCTCAAAGAGGGGTCTTACCGCCGCAATTGCGGCGTGCCCGACAACTATGAAGCTAGTTACAATTATAAGTAAAGAAAAGTTATTTAAAAAAATCTAAAAAACCCGACTGCTGAACTGAAATGCAAGAAACAATCACATTATATTTTAGAAAAGTGACAAGCAGGTGGGACCCAATTTAACATAATATACTCGTACCTATATATTTTTAAATGGGGCCGGTACTAACATACATACATATAAGATACGCGCCAAAAACCTTTGTAGTCGGGTAAAAAGAAGAGAAATAAGCAAGATGTTTAATAAATTTTCTCCATAATTTTACATTATAATCAAACTTGATAAGCTCTCAATAATTTCGCTGTGTAAAAGAGAGCCGCGAACTCTCAATGGGTATTAAAGAATTTTTTTGACTTCAAAATAAAAAACCACATGCCATCAAAATGACTTTGAGATGGTGCAATTTTTATAAGTAAGCCGACAGTGACAGTTTTGGCGATGTGGTCGTTTTTATGTCCGCGTTATTTAATAAATACATTTTGCACACTAACGTACCTATTACTCATAATAGAACAAAATGTGTTTATTAAGTATACCCACCACTATACAAATGGACTATCAATCTATATATACATATAAAAGCGAAATACCAATCACTGATTAATCACGAAATCTCAGAAACTACAAGTATTAGGGCTCTCAAATTTTGCATGGGGTTCCTTTTAGTACGTAGATGATCGTGCGAAATTCTCACGGGATCGGGATTTATACGGCAAAAACTTCCCAGCAACTGCTAGTATAATATATTTACAAATGGAAAACATGATGACCTAAAAGCAAGACCACCCATAGCCATCACTTACAATATTGTTAATGGTGTTCTTATATGTCCTCTTTATTCTCGGATTTTTTCGAACAAAGTTGGATATGTAAGTCAGTACAGAGTACATGATGAGCTCACCAAAGCTCTCATCAATGATCATAAAAAGTCATTGATTACGGTCGTAGTTGAAGAAACCGGCTACATGGCATCATCATCATCATTATATTTTCAAATTAATGAACTCGAATTAACTTAAGCAATAAGTAGGTAGATAATTGGTAAAAATATATGTAGTTCCGTGATGATAGATCCGCTTTACGTTTGTCCGTGAGAACTTTACAAAGTAATTAATTACATCTTGTTAATGATATTATACTAATTCTTTTTTACCAATCTATTTAGAAAATTATCTTGTATGTATTTTTTTACAAATTTATACCAATACTAAAAGACGAATGGTCCTTACAAACTGAAGTTCTATTTAAAAAAATATAAACCGTTTTGTCTACCCCTTAACAAGCTCTTGGTATTTTGATTTGATACACTTGTTACACAAATTGTGTACTTCATTATATCAATATTTCCAAACATTACCTTTACCATTCAATTTTGTTCTTTCCTAGTATGGGCCAGCCTTGACAGTATTTGAGTTCATGATTTTATACTATTGGTCTTTTTGACTAACATATTGTATCATCTTGGCAAGCCTAGCTTAACCTTCGAAGTTAAGCTAGGCTTGCCAAGGCCGAGTATGGTCGGCAGCGCAGAGTCGTGGGCCGCGGTGGTGTCCTTCTGCGAGGACGTGATGTCGCAGAAGGAAACTGCGGAAAGGGAGAGGGAGATCTCCACTCCCTTCCCTGGCCGCAGAAGGCGCACCGGGCGCAAGGGAAGGGCGGAAAACGCCCTTTTCCAGCCCCTATGAATGGGTCCAGGGGCGAGGGACTTGGGGAAGTCCCCCGCCCCCTATTCGATGGACCCGAGACGCAGGCGCGCGCGGGCGTCGTCGCGCGCGGGCGTCGGCGCGCGCCTCTGAGGCGATGCACGGGGTAGTTCACCTCACTACCCCGAGCAGGAGACGAGGCCGGGATAGACCCGGCCAGCACTAGTGTGGGGCTGCGGAAGAATAAAGTTTCCCGCGGCCCTTCACGCTCGTGCGAGGAGACACCGGGGTGGTTTTAGCCGGTAAGAGTCCGGCACGCCCCTCCGCCATTCCCCAGGCGAAGGTAGTCCATGAAGATTTAACCCGTTAAAAAAAAAGGCTCGCCAATGCCAACCTAGTGCAAATAACTATTTTGTTTCCTCAGTGTGTGGTAAAGTGTGTTGAGCCGGTGGTCCCATCTGGACTTCTTCCGTAATAGTTGCGTAGGAAAGCCAAAAAATCTTTCACCAGTCTTTCCAAGCGATAACATATTACTCAGTTACTGGGTTGCGGTTAGATTGAAAGCTGATCCCAAAATAGTTAGAAAAAGGCTACAAAGCTAATGACATTTTTTTTAAATTACTATTGGGCTCGCTCTTGACCTCGATCTCGCTTGATGGTAAGCGATAGATGAGGTCTACGATGGAACGAGCGAGCCCAGAAAATGCCTATTTACTTTTTTGTGCTTTAAAGGCTGAAAGGTCATAAGTGGCAGGGAACACAGAAGCCGGCAGAGAATTCCACAGCTTGGCTGTGCGCACAATAAATGTGGAGGAGAAGCGCTTGGTACGACAAGACGGTATATCAACCAAGTGTGGGTGGTACCCAGCCATGCGTCTGGTAGACCGGTAGTGAAAGGGAGATGGAGGAATCAGGTCATGGAGCTCCTGCGTACACTACCCGAAGTACAATCTGTAGAAAACCGACAGTCAAGCAACGGTTCGCCGATGAGCCAGGCTATGAAGCTTGTCCACTAGCGCCTCGTCGCCTATAAGCCTTTTAGCTCTGCGCTCGATCGAGTCCAATGCAGCAAGTTGGTACTTTGCAGAGCCATCCCACAAGTGGCTACAGTACTCCACGCAGGTCATGACATGTAATTGACTCAAAATTTTAAGTTTTAATTTTAATTTAGTTTTAAATAGTTAATAATATAGCTTTAAGTATTGCTCCTAACGATAAATTATTAATTGTATTGGAAAACAAAATCCTGAAATAAATGAATACATTATATTAAAAAGGGAAAGCTTAAGTGGGACGTAACGGTTATAATTTTATAATTTAAAAAAAAACTTCGCATCAATGAAATTTTTTTGTGTGTCAGTCTCACACACACAAAACTAGCTTGCGTGTTAAAAAGAAAACAAAACAGCATGCATAGTTACGAGTACTTGTGAGACCCTGTCTAAGTGGCAGAAGGGCCCTCCCGACCCTTGGCACTTGGGTATCGAGGGCACCGCCTTTGTGGTGAAGTGGTCGCGAATCAGACGTTCCTTGTTTAGCTATGACTAACTGTGTGAGTATGTGTGTGTGTGCGTAGGATGAAGTCTCTTACGAGACAATGAAAGATACTTGTTTTGTAATCCTATAACGTGGAGATAAGGGGTGCCTCAAGGGAACTTGGTAATTTAATTGGTGTACTTTTGTTTTGAAAAGTTTAAATATGAATCTTACGTACGGTATAAAAAGTACCAGTGGTCACCCAGAGATTAATATTAGACTATAATTTTGCTACACTTGTTAATACATATATAGATTAATTTATAAGCCGCCACATGTTAGCACGCATAAAAGATATCGTAAAATCGTGACACAGAGCCCAACGCGAACTTATCAATTTAAAAAAAAAAAAATTTAATCACTTGATTATCTGTTGTCAGTTGATTGACACAAGTTTACAAAGGGACGTTTGAGCAAAAGTAAATAACCATTAGGATCAGAGAAAAAAACTTTATCGGTACGTACAAAGATGAATACTAATACTTATGAATTATCCCAGTAGAACTTTCTGCTGTATCGTGAGTGCATTTACAAAAAATTAACTAACACAAACATCTAGCTAGTACATTATTGTTCACTCAACCACTGCGCCAAGAGTCCCCATTTCGATTCCCGCCGATAATTAATTAATGCAAATGCACATCATAAAAAAAATACAAAAAAAATGCATCATGATATTTCTTTTACGATAACGATTTTATTATACTGAGTTTCAGATTGGTCGAAAGTCGAAACACATCTCAAAGATGAAACTTTTGGTGTATCTAAGCCAACTTCGCCAGAGGCATTCATCATTTTCATTTAGATATACCGTTTATGTTCCGTGGGTATTTCAGTTCAGATTGCCCAATCAAGATTAGCATTATAATTACTAAAGTTTTGCTCTTAGCAAGGCTGTGGTGTGTTGAAAATGAGAATAGTATGTACTTAGGACCAATAAATAGGATTTATAATTTATGTATTAGTTTATTTATCGTTATTAGTAAAAGTATATTTGTATGGGCCAAGCAGCCTGAATTAAATTAATAATGATTAGTTGAAAACGGTAAAATATTGTTTGCAAGCAGTGAGACACTAAAGAATAAAAGTTTGGCATTATCGACTTTAAAATTTGGCTAGCTGAGTTAATGGAGTTAAATTCACTTTGGCGTCAGTTTATACAAAATCCGACGTCAATTTATGCACCCTGACCAACAATCAACCAGAATTTTTTTTTTTATGAATTTACTTTTTTTATTGAAATATAAAAGAAGATAATATTATCAATGTGAAAGTCTGTCTGTAACGCTTTCACGGTTGAACCAATTTCGATTAAATTGCACAGAGTTGCCGTGATTTAAACCCCAAAACCTACGTATTAACGTGTGGCATCTTTCAAACGATTCGGTATTTTTTTTTATACAGGTGGCACCTGGACTTTTGGAGGACCAAGGATTTTTCTATCTTTTCTATCAGGACGTAGAACCCTGTTCCCTCAAAAACGACAACTCCGGAGCCTCCTCTGTGCAATATTAGTTACGGAAAGTGCCTAATGAGGACTGTCATCCCTGAGCCTTGCTGTGTACCGCCTTTTCTGGAATCACTCGTTTGCGGACTGAGTCCTCACTCCAAGCGACGACCCCCGCCGGAATCTCATAAGTGAAACAAGTAACATTAACACTCATAGGCCTTGTTTTTAAGGGGAGAAATCATCAAATGTCCTCCCCTCTCTCGGTGGCGAGGAAGGGAGTGTCAGACTTCTACGAACTAAAAATCCAACCCTGTTCCTGTCCAAAGGGCAACTGAAGAAACAGGGTTGGGTCGTACCAAGACTGCGGTTTCTCAATAGAACATTGCCGCATCCGCGGAAGACTATGGCCTTATCGGGGCCCGAAATGAGTGCTTGAGGCGCGCGTTGAACACTACGCGGCGCCGCCCGGCTCAGGCCGCCCTAAGTTCTCAATAACAACGAGATTAAAAATTCCTTGTGGCCTATAGAACATCGTACACAAACAGATTTCCACATTAAACTATGCAAATTGCTAAAAAGATTTACGGTACAATTAAAAAATGTTAGCATCATCCTGTGTTTACGTACAAACTGACAAATAAAAGAAGAATTAGAAGCCATGAATGTCGCGTGAAAACGGCACACCTGTTACTTTTGTTTATTACAATAAACATGAACATATCCACTGGGTATCTATGTATGTATATGCAGCATTCCATGCGTGTTGTTGTAAAATAATAACACGCCTTTTTGACCTATTTAACCTGATTATGTTGGTTGTAACCATTTAATTGAAAGTGAACGTTTTTCAAAGTTCTATATTATTTTATCGCTCATCCGCTTATCCTTTTCAAAACTGTATGGGATCAAACTCAAAAACTAAAACTCAAAATGTTTTATTTCACATAGGCCTACATGGCCACTTACAAAACGTCAGCAGTTAGGGCAGGGTTCGAAATTGGTCTTTTTCTATGGAGAGATCCAGTCTTAAGTGACAGCTAGACCGAAAGACCGATTTAGCTGAATCCCAGAAACCCATCTAATGTACCGTCGGCAAGCCAAACTTAAACTTGAAAATTGATGCGATGTTATTTTTTTTTCATTAATCAATCAATTGTTTATTTGCAAGTAAAATGTAGGTAACCTAAATTTTTCTCGAAACTTTAAAGTCAAAAATTGGCGAATACAAAACGTTGTATAATAATTTTTGTTATGTTAAAATTGAGATTTCTTATGTCATGGCATATTTTCGGTGATAGTCCATTACTGCAACTAACGATTTCAATAAAAGCTAATTGTAACTGAATGGACATTACAAAATAGGCAATTGCACTATCTCCGATGATATTGTAGATTTTCACTTTGGACATATTGTAGATTTTTATCAAAAACAGATTTGTAAACAAACGTTCAACAGCATTCCCCAAACGCAACAAATCAAAATGTTTAATGAACACAATGCTTGAATGTTTAGATAGCTCAGTTTACACAATGGCCACTCGGCTTGTTTACAAAATTGTAAATAAAAATGATTCATTGCTAGAGCCGGTAGACCGGTCTACAACTTTACTTTACACGACAAATAAACATCGAATTTACAGAGCTCTCGTATTTTCATTTTAAACTTGAATTTCGAACTTGAATCGAAATTCTAAATGATTTGAATCTATTGTCACCATCTCAAATGTCGACTTTTGCGTTGTGTATTTTCAGTCGCTTTTTAAGTGAATATTTGTACAGAATACTTTAAAAAGGTCTTGTTTGACAGTTTGTTGTTAAAAAAATTTGATTTAGGAAATTTCGTCGACGTTCTAAATTCAAAAAGGTGTGACGTAAATTGCTTAATTCCTTACGTGCAATATAACGATATGAATTGACACTGTAAAAAAACTGGAACAAAATGAAAGCTTTGGTTCATGTAAAAAGTTTGTTATTTCGACAAAAGTAATCGCTAATAGAATGTCTAGCGCCTCTGTTTGCCTTCCTCCTTGCTAGAACCTGCATAGGATGAATTCTAATCTAAAAACTACTGCAATTTTGATAAAATATTGCTCAATTATGTTACAGATCTTTTATTTGATCTTTTTTTCAATTCAATCTGAACCACAAACAAACCCATTTAATAAAATCCTTAAAACATTGAAATGAAATTTTGAACTGGAATCCAAAATCACTTAGGTATGTCTTTCAAACATTTAAGTGATAGATAACATATTTTCTACATAAAAAGACAGAAAGAAAAGAACAGTTATGTGAGTTATAATGTAATTGAATCTTTTTAGGGTTCCGTAGTCGAATGTCAAAAAAGGGAACCCTTATAGATTCGTCATGTCTATCTGTCTGTCCATCCATCCGTATGTCATAGCCATTTTATTTCATTTCATTCAAACCAAATTGTAATGTAACTAGTGAATAAGTCGTCTATATATCAATTTAAAACGAAAGCCTAAGGAGTGGAATTCCCTGTTGGAGTCTGTGTTTCCTCATAGTTATAACTTAGGGGTCTTTAAGTCAAGAGTTTCGTTTCGACCACATCATCACTTATCATCAGGTGAGATGGTGGTCCATCCCGCCATAAAAAAAATCTCGCGAGCCATTTCATTTGGTTTGCGGAAATCCATACAAAACGAATACTTTAGGAAAATATCTATACCAAACGTCATGCACATAAAATTGGAATAAAGGTCATTGACCTTCCTTTGAATTTAAGAACACATAAATTAGTCAACAAATGTAATAGTATGTAATAGTACTAAAGTACTAATTTATGTGTTCTTAAATTTCAAAAACGGAAATAAAGACAAATCTGTCTTGAATCGACATCTATTGCGACCCTTTACATTTTATAGTAATAAAAAACAGTTAATTGCTTGTTTTTCGAGTATCTACACAGACATATTAGAAAAAGGTACTTTACTTCCCGTTTATCTGGCACCTTGTATAGTGTTTTTTCCAGCAAAAACTAGATGATCAATCTTGCATGTAGTATGATAGATAGATAGATATACTCTTTATTGTACACCATAACAGAATTAAATGAGGACTTAAAAACTACAAAGGGTGTTACAATACGCGGTCTTATCGCTAAAAGCGATCTTTTACAGACAACCTTTGGATAGATTTGACATAGCAGGAGAAAATAAATACGCGGGTAGTCCCTGGTATACTATTCACTTATATACAATACATAACTAATAAACTACATACTCAATACATAACAAAAAGCTGAGATATATAAAAATGGTAACAAATTAAAGAGAGAAATAGAGATCTTTTACCATGTTTTTGAAACAAGGAAGGAATCATAAGAATAAAAGAAAGAAGTCTGAATCAAAGAGTATTTAAATATCATCTCACTTCTCTTATCTCCTCATACCAACAACAATACAATCCAGTAGAAAACACACGCACCACGAGCTAACAAAAATCCCGCTATAATTACACGCAAATCCATAAGGATATAAATTAAATTCTACGTCAAGGCGGATAACGGTATAGTCTCTGCATCCAGGGTTGTTAAACCCAAGGCTGTTATTTCGTGAGGCTTTTGTGCCTAAGAGCTGTGCATTTGATGTAACAATGACTAGTGGATGCTTTCGAAAGCGAGCGCTAGGAGCGCTTGTTTAGCGGACAAAGAGGTTTAAGGTTGCATTATTGATATTGATTTCTGGCTGTGAAGGCTACAACGTCTGAAAATAAAATTTAGGAAAGGAAAACATTTCTTACATTCACAACATTACATGAACATTACATGTCACAAACCTTACTCGTAGTTTAGAAAAAGTAAATTGTGAAAAGAGGGATTTGTCCCTCTTTTCACAATTTACTTTTTCACGTTTTTCGTTTTTTCTTTAATCACGTTGTCTGCCTATGGGCAGACAACGTGATTTTTTTCACCCTCTCCGAAAAAGACATGGTCTAAAGAAACTCGAAGACATGCGACATCCATGAACCCACACTGGCCACGCATGGTGGATTGCGACCCATTCCCTCTCATAGAGGCCTGCGTCCCAGCATTGGGAATTTTTTAGGATCATTATGTAACATTGAGTACTAGCAATAGCGCGGGGCTCGCTTCCGTGGACTTTAGAAACATAACCCTCCTTCTTTTTCAGTAGGGTAAGAGTTGCCTATAACCTTCCTCAAGCTTCAAGGTCGTTGAGCTCCTTAGTAGTCCAAAGTTGAGCTTACAGACTAACTGACAAAGGCTTGCACTGACAGGACGGATCTACTCAAATCTGTGTGGTTCTTTCCTCAAAAGGCCATTTCAGACTAATCTACATAATCCTCATAAACGATTGTGAATATGTGAACTATGTAGGTTTTTTTTTTTTATTCGAGTTAAACATGATTGTCTGGCAGTTTGAGTGCTTTTTGCGGCCTACCCAAACGTATTAACGTAACGTATACCTTGGTATTGTTCGTCAAATCGTTAAGCTCCTTGTTCTAAGTTGAGCTATACGTCATTTGACAAATGCTTGCACTGTATGGATAGGCCCACTCAAATCTGTGAGCATCTTTCTTCAAAAGATCGGCTCAGACTGAAACCTACAAGGTTCTCATATAATTAAACCAGTATAGATTGTATGGACTTTAAAAGAGACCCCTGAGTTTGTCTCGGTGTTTCTTCTCAGGGTAGCCAGTTAGGAAACACCGGCCTTATCTAGTTAATGTTTACGAAAAAAATGACGTGTAAAAGTGTTAATTAATAACCAATTTGCAAAATAAAGATCATTTATCATAAGTTTCAAGCAATCTCCATACCAAAACCACTCAGTACTTTCGAAGAGAAAGGCGTTTAGACAAACTTTTTCCGCTCTATAATATTCCCATCTTTCCAGTTCATTTTGTACTAGCGCTCCACCTGCGACTGTGGAATACCTCAAGTGACGTAAATATAGTCATCTCGGTGATAACTATATTTTCGAGCCGTTTGGGGTTGAAACTCTCGGACCGTGGGACCCGTGTGCTCGGCTCGTTGACGCTTCCCGTGACCCAAGGGCTGGCTATTTCTTTGGCCAAAGGCTAAGACCGCCCGCGCCATTGTAACTAATTTTTAACATGCTTTAATTAGGTCGACCTGTATGTAACTAACTATGTAATAGAATTTAAGGTAACTAATTTAACCATCTTCCAAGGGTTTTAGCATAGTGAAAATTGGCAGCTGTATGTAGTTCTGATGACAATATATGGTACTGTCGAACTGATCTGATGATGGTGCCGGAAGATAGGCACTGGCATTCCATGATGGTATATCGTATCATAGTCGTGTTTGCACTTGTGAGAAAGGCCACGTAATGGACTTTGAACACGATCAGGTTTCAAGGTCATAACAAACTTAAAGAAAATCCGTTATCGGTTTTCTTAACCTTTTTAAATTACCGCGTAATCAATAGATTTATCATTAGGTAGATCTGTAACGAACTAAATATGCAATAAAATCTAAGAATCTGAATTAAACGTACTTCTAATTGTTGTATCATCATGAAACTTGACAATTATATGTAGATTAGACGACAATACAATATTATGGTACCATTAAGCTAGTCTGACGATGGAATTGGAAGGTGGCTGATGGAACCTTGGACTGCCTACTAGTAAACATTTCTAATTTCTGCTCATTACATTAGTCTTAAAAGCGTGTTTTTGGTTTTTTAAACTCTTTATTTATTTTTACAATATTTTTATTTAAGTGTGGTTCAATTTTTGGTGTACAATAAAGTATATTATATCTATCTATCTATATAAACATTGTCATATGAGGCAATGTCGCCAGTCTCTTAGGTACGTTACCAGACGACAGCGTTGAGGATGTTCTAAGGCCGAGGATGAATTTTTTGATGCTTTATTCTAGTTTGTATTCTAAGTATTTTAGTTTAGTAAATCAGGTTATATTATTTATGTTTTTAAAACTGTGTGATGCAAGACAGTATGTTACAGACTGCAAGTTTGGTAACAGACTCTATAATATTTGTATAGATTAGGCTTTGACAATGGCTTACCTTCATTGCTTATGAAAATAATGCTTCCAGACTTCTTAGGTTAAGTAAATCCCTTTGTAATATTTGTGAGGAAAACCCCTTTTTTTCCTCAAAGCTGCCATCCCTAAATTATGCGTAATTATGTGACCCTTTGCGTGATTAAATATGGCCGCGTTGGAACGAGGCTTACTTAAGTGTGTGGTATAATTAATACATGCAAAGAATTTCAATTGTGGCTGGCTGTATGTCATAATAGATTACAGGAGTTAGTCCCCTCAGTCTTTCAGAAGAGTTTGATGTATTTCTTTCAAAACAGAAGAAGATAAAAACTCGAGAACTTCACAGTTTAATTAGTTCTTATTCATTGTGACCTTAGAAATATGTGATAAGAGAAAAACACCGATTAATGTTTTTCCTGTGGTATCGCTCGCGTGCAAAGTTAAAAAAATATTAATTATAGCTTACATCACTTTCCAGCTCTTCAACTATTACTACTAGCATTTCAACCTTGACTTCGTCCGCACGTAGATACTCAAAAATAAGTTGTAGCCTATTGCACCAATGAAACATATTTTAGAATTGGGTCATTACTTCCGGAGATAAGGTACACTGTACATACAAAGACAAACTTATAAAAAAATTCTTTACAATATTAGTATAGAAGTATAGGTATCCACATCAAAAATTACATCGATTCGTTGCTCCGGTTCGACAAACAAACACACAACCGCATTTATATCAGTACGAGTATGGAACTTTGGATTTTCTGAAACCAACTTGACGTAAATGAGTGGACCCATAACCTGGATAGTAATGGTCGATTCGTTCGCATGGCTTGTGAAATACATACTTTACGTGCGAAGCCACGGACCGAAGCCAGTCAATATAATATACTCGTAACTTGTCAAAAATAAAAGTTGCAAAATTTAATTTTGCAACATTCATTTTCGAATTCCGAATTCACATACGTAATATACACGTACCGTGCACACATACACATTTTAAGATAGCTTCAATCATCACTTACTTAATTTTCGATTCTTAGTTGTATTTAAAATAAAATAAAATATTTACCTATCCCTAGTAATGTACTTTGAACTTTGCCTAGCATGACATAGAGCTTGATGTTCCAAGATATGGTAATAATTCCGGATTCAAATATAACAACGGATGAATCTAAAAATATGACGGTGTTTACGACGGAGGGCGTAATGAGCAATTTGATAGCGCCGGATCATTTTATCGTCAATGTAATCGAGTTTAATGAGCCAATCATTGTGCAAGCATGTAGCTGCTATAAATATACTGCCCCTACAGGGTGGGTAGGTATAGAGAAGCGTGCTGATTTATTTTTACATGCTTGCTAGGTAAAACTTGTAGCGTTATATATTTTGCAGTTACGACTTTTTGATGTACGGTCTTGTAACAGCTATATTTTACTTTTTTCTTGATTGCTGTAGTATGTTGGCAGTACATATTTTACAGATAATGGCTTTTTTTACCAATTTCTCTGGACTTCGCTTCCTCATAATGTGCAGGATGACCTGATTCTTTGGAGGTGTACAGAGAGAACCTATAAATCCTACCGACCTATAAACTACAAATAGTAATAGGTATATTAATAAAATTTATGTGTTTGTCTGTCATTACAAAATAACTGCTTATTAGTTCGTATTTTCAGGATACTAAAACACATAGTTTTTTTAAATACCTTTCTCCCTTTATGTTTTGCCGAGCTAATCTTTGGAACTGCTACACCAATTTGAATGGGCCTTTCACTGAAGGCAACGATATACGAGAACTAAAAACGTCGGCTTAACTAACAAGTCCCGCCCAAATTGAACAAGATAACATGATGAACACGCAAAGTCGCGGGTACAGGTAGTAGTAATTTGCACCCGTGGTAAGACGGTACAGCGGTTTAGAAATCAATCAAGCTCCTGTTTCCAAACACGAACACAAAATATTTTATTTCACATAGACTTACATGCTAACGATTAAAGATTTATAGTTTTTATTTTAACATTCATATTTTAGAAGCACTTAAAATTTCTTACTTTGAAAAGGTTTTGTCAGACACAAAGCCATACATAACTTACATCTATTTGTTCAATGAGCCCTCATGAAGATGTTTTTATTTTTTCTTTGTATACATTATTCTCATGGGACACGTACTGCTACTCCATCACCGTCTAAGCATCGGCCAGTGAAATGGTCACGTTCACGAAACGACATGAGATTTGTCACCGTGTCAGTTTAATTCTGTATCGTCTGTGTGGAAAATCGGTCACAAATCATTCGAAATAAGTGCTGCAAATAACAGACGTTTCGTAAATCAAATAGTTTGATGATAGGTAGGTATCTAATTTTTTTTTCATTGTAGATAACCTCGTGTTTGAGTACCTCGTCAACCATGGTACGCCATGCTGTGGTACGAAGATGAATGCTTACCAAGAGATAACCTATTCACTCTTGCCTGTAAGTCAAGTTGCTTCTAGTAACGCTAAGATAGTTATAGCTATCAGAAATACCTACACTGGCAGCGAATTCCACTCCTTAGCTGTACGCAATGCAGTTAGTATTTCCAAAACGTTACGTAGTTTAGTTTGATTTGTCAGTTTTTCAAAGCTCATTATTATTGTGCATCCGAGAACATTATAGATCCTTAGATTCTTTTTTGATGAGTCATTGCGTTGTGTTATGTGATTTGGTCTATATATAAGCCCGTTCCATCATCGGACTACAAGACAAACGGCGATGCGCCATCGTTACATGGTGGACAGCCTACTCATGCGCACAAAACATTTTGGGAATACTTTCATTGTGCCTACGGCTAAGGATTGGATTTCCCTTCCGGAGTCAATGTTTCCCGATAGCCTGGGGTCATTAAGTAAAGAGTGAATAGGTTCCTTCTTGGTAAACTTACCATCTGGTGAGATGGTGATCAAACGCGAGCCTACTAAAAAAAAAAAAGATTGTTAAATTCAATTATTTTTCAAAAGAGTATCCGTGGATGTTTTTTGACGGTTCTTCTCCATAGGAAACGACCAATTCACCAATTCGAACCGTGCACTAGCTTGTGACATTTTCTAAGTGCCTATGTGGCCTACATAGGCACTGTGAAGTAAAAAAATAATATTTTGAATTGATATGAAATTTATTAAGAAGATTTAAGCCCGTATTATAGAACGAAACTCGAGCCACTGATCTCTGTTTAAAACTAGTTTTGAGTCGAGATTTACTTTTAGAATGTTCCTCAAGTATAGTTTCATCGATCACAGTTCAGCCGGGTACGGCTTTATTCTAGATCGTTACTCAGTTGTAGATTCATCACCTAAGTATGGTCGACACCACGCTTGAACAGAGATTTCCTTCTCAGTTAACGATTACTTATTTGCTTTTCAGCTAATTAATTGACTATGTGAATATGTGACTGTAGTTAACGAATTAGAATAATCTTTAAAAACAAATCCTGTAATAACAGGGCCTTGCTAACAACAAAATTTCTTCTTCATTGACGCTAAGAAAATTTTAATTGCAACCAGCCAGTGCTGTAAAAAACATAAACGTACTACGACTAGTCCGTCGAGCATTCAGGTGACCAGTCTGCCGACTAGTCCTTCCGTCGACCAGTCCACTTACCAGTCGGTCGACCACTCCGCTGACCAGTCAGGCGACCAGTCAGGCGACCAGTCGGTCGACCAGTCAGGCGACCAGTCGGTCAACTAGAGACAATACATTGTCTCACGTACCACTGGAGGGGGCTAGCTGTCAAACGTCAGTCTTGTGACGCACGCGGTACGAGTCGGACGGCCCTTGCACTTCGTTGTGTGTAGTAGTGAGCCAGTGACAGTTAGTGTTCTTACCTGAAGGACCCAAGGGTCCTAAAATCACTATTTTGATGTGTTTGTGAGTGTCAGGGTGTGTGTGTGTGTCTGTGAGTGTGTGTATACAGCATGCAATCAAATAGCAATATTCTTTCTATATAGAATTACTACGCAAACTACTGTGCTAATATCTCACACAGTTTGACTCAGAAATCAAATGGGCTGCCAACATCAATATACTATAATCTCTGCAATATCTTGTCAGAGACATTTCGAATTAGTATCCCTTTGAGCGTTGCATACACAAGTAAGGTACATACATAAACCAATTGGCCTATACCTTGTATATAACGTTATGTATATGAGGTGAACTTAGAGCCGAGCTACAGTTTAATGGCGTTAAAGTACCACTAAGTACTTAGGAAGCTACTTAAGCCATAAACATATCTCGGGGAGAAACTACTTTATTTTATATATGCGTCAATGTTGCCAAGTTGGTTAATACGTCTAGAAGTAAGTCTAATCCGTAACCTTTATAAGGTGTTACAGAATTAAAACTTATATGTTATGTACTTAATAATATAAAAGTTAGATAGATATATTCTTTATTGTAGACCATAACAGAAAAACAAATAAGGAGGATACAACTTAAAAGCATACAGTAGGCGGTATTTTCACTAAAAGCGATCTTTTACAGACAACCTTTGGATGGATTTGACACAAAAGGAGAAAATAAATACGCGGGTAGTTAACGGTCCACGGTGTAGCAGTATTGGATAAAAAACTCAAAATGTAGCTACCTACCAGAATCTCTTGGGCTTTGTAACAGAAATCAAATCTTTGCTTAAAATGTAATTCCAAATTATTGTAACTTACATGAGTGGATGAAATAAACTTCTTTATCAATGTAGTTTTTTATACAAGTCTATAAACTTTATCTTGTTTCTGAATGAATGGGCCTAAACAAGCAATAGGTACCTAAGTACCAGTAAGTACCTATAATTAAAGAGAAAGTAATAATTTTTGTCTGTCAGTTAGCTCTTCACGTGTCTTCTACTCCCTGAAGTCTGTGATCACTGTGCCAACGTCTTTCCTGGAGTCACTTGAAGAGTCAGTCCCCACTCTGAGACGCCGACTCGAAGTCCTGCCTGCTTTAAATAGGGTATTTTCGTAAGTTTTTATTCTACATAAGTACCTCGTCAACCATGGTACGCCATGCTGTGGTACGAAGATGAATGCTTACCAAGAGATAACCTATTCACTCTTGCCTGTAAGTCAAGTTGCTTCTAGTAACGCTAAGATAGTTATAGCTATCAGAAATACCTACACTGGCAGCGAATTCCACTCCTTAGCTGTACGCAATGCAGTTAGTATTTCCAAAACGTTACGTAGTTTAGTTTGATTTGTCAGTTTTTCAAAGCTCATTATTATTGTGCATCCGAGAACATTATAGATCCTTAGATTCTTTTTTGATGAGTCATTGCGTTGTGTTATGTGATTTGGTCTATATATAAGCCCGTTCCATCATCGGACTACAAGACAAACGGCGATGCGCCATCGTTACATGGTGGACAGCCTACTCATGCGCACAAAACATTTTGGGAATACTTTCATTGTGCCTACGGCTAAGGATTGGATTTCCCTTCCGGAGTCAATGTTTCCCGATAGCCTGGGGTCATTAAGTAAAGAGTGAATAGGTTCCTTCTTGGTAAACTTACCATCTGGTGAGATGGTGATCAAACGCGAGCCTACTAAAAAAAAAAAAGATTGTTAAATTCAATTATTTTTCAAAAGAGTATCCGTGGATGTTTTTTGACGGTTCTTCTCCATAGGAAACGACCAATTCACCAATTCGAACCGTGCACTAGCTTGTGACATTTTCTAAGTGCCTATGTGGCCTACATAGGCACTGTGAAGTAAAAAAATAATATTTTGAATTGATATGAAATTTATTAAGAAGATTTAAGCCCGTATTATAGAACGAAACTCGAGCCACTGATCTCTGTTTAAAACTAGTTTTGAGTCGAGATTTACTTTTAGAATGTTCCTCAAGTATAGTTTCATCGATCACAGTTCAGCCGGGTACGGCTTTATTCTAGATCGTTACTCAGTTGTAGATTCATCACCTAAGTATGGTCGACACCACGCTTGAACAGAGATTTCCTTCTCAGTTAACGATTACTTATTTGCTTTTCAGCTAATTAATTGACTATGTGAATATGTGACTGTAGTTAACGAATTAGAATAATCTTTAAAAACAAATCCTGTAATAACAGGGCCTTGCTAACAACAAAATTTCTTCTTCATTGACGCTAAGAAAATTTTAATTGCAACCAGCCAGTGCTGTAAAAAACATAAACGTACTATGCTCGGTCGGTGCGGGCAAAGCGGACTTCGCAAACATTTGCTGGCCAGACCTAAACAAATGCGAGTCCTTTCATTGCAAAGAATAAAGTGCTCTGTAAAACATTTTTCATTTTTCTTCCGCGCAGATAAAGCGGTAGAATGAAAACGTGAAATGTAGGTAAGTGTACCAGTTTATCACACTCCCCTCTGTTCTTGAAAGTTGGAAAGGGCTATTACTGTAGTAGAAAAGAATTATACCTCAGCTTTTGGTAATCGTAAGGTGGCGAGAGAATATATATTTTTTAATATATTTTATTTATTTCTCTCATCCCAATATAACAACAACGATATTATAACGCAGGGTAGTGTAGACTAGTGAGAGAGAGAGTGAGTTATGCGTGAGAAAAACCACTATCCACGAGATAGAATTATCCCTTGCGTGATGGTAGATACTACCAATATTTTAGAGTAGTAGTATTAACGGTGTATTAAATGTTAGGTTTAAAGAAAAGTGTGCAAAATTAATAGCCGAATGGTACCTACCTATCTACGGGATCGGTACTTACGTGGAAAAAATGTTAACCAATCAGTAAACCCTTACACGCGAAAGAAGTACCTGCTTATACATCCTCAAATTATTCCAAATAAAAGCTCCGTTGCAGGAGTTAATTTATTTTCAAGTAGGAATGTTTGTTTTATCTCAACGTTCAAATACTGTTTGTTTTCTTTCATATTCTTTAATAAAATTACCTCACCGCTCACCTGAATGAATTTATTGAGTACGGAACCAGACTTGAGCAAATTGCAGCATACTACTCTGCGGAAAATGATTGGTGGTTTTGTGTAATAAAGTCTAAGGGAAAGGTGAAACAAGTTTAAATGGAGTATTTGTAACGCTGCAGTCTTAATTATAACTTTTGCAAACGAATAACTAACGTTTAGTTGTTTTGTAACTACGTTATTAAATAAGAACTAGATTATTTAATATAATTACAACCGCAAGGGTAGCTCTTTAACCCTCTATCACTCATAAAGTGAGATTTATTTGATTTTTTGGATTCGAGATGATTATAAAAAAAAAATACACGTGTTTCTGGATTTTTATTTTGTTCTATAATTTGGCAACCAAATTACAAAAATAGGGAGTGTTGCTTCTAGGCAACATTGAAGTAAATGCTCAAAATCTATTCTAGTACAATGCTATATTACGAAAGATGAAACTTTTGAAATAATTCTTAGTTTTCGTATAGCATAAGGCTACCTTGCATTTTTCACATACATTATGGGTAAATCAAACACACTTCGGAAATTTGCATCTGCATTTCTTATCACCATTGTGGCCGGTGCCCAATCTGGTCTTGCTGGGCTACTTTTTGAGGCACATACTGGGCATACCTTTATGTTTTTTAGCTTGAAGCTCACTCTCAAGCGAATTTTAATTTAAAACTAGACAAATAGGTTTTACACCCATTTTAATTTTTTACACCCATTTTAATTTTTTACACCCATTTTAATTTTTTACACCCATTTTAATTTTTTAAGCAACGCGTGGATGGGTGATCATCCTAACATGACAATATTCCGCCCTGTCTTGGAAAGCACGTTAAATCATTGGTCCCGAATGTTATTTGTACACGTGATCTATCCGTGATAGAAGCCAGAAAATCTGGCACCAGTCTAGTCTTGTATTTCTTGGGTGCGTATTTCCCTTTCCGTGTCCAACTGGCGACACCGGTCTCGCGAAATCGACACGCTTTTGTATTGCTACGGAATTCTACTAGCCCGTGTTCAATTCGCGTCAACTGAGCACGCATTTGTGGTCAAGTGGCGCTGGAGTTTGACAAAATAGTGTACAATTGAACTGAACACTTTTTGACTTGACTCTTAGACTGTTTGATTCTTCAAAAGCGTGTTGAATCAGCGACGGAATTAGTCTATAGTAGACATAAAACCTATTTAGTATACTATGATAAAATGCGTAGTTTTTATTTTTCTGTAAAAAACAAGGATACGCCATGCATGCAGCAGGCATGCAAGCAAGCATGCAGCACGCAAGCAAGCATGCAACATGCAGCAGGCATGGTTTCTGTCACGGCTCCGGCTCTGCAGGGCTCCGGCGGTCCCATGCGAGCTTATGATGCTCAGAGATTCATGTGATGAATATGTTAATAAATAGCGCGGGATTACTAATAAAACAACTGCCCCGGCACCACTGCGACCTAAACCCCGTTGGAATGGGTACAGGTACAAGAGCATGTTGCAAAAAATAAAAAAAACATTATCATGATCTTTTCATTTTATTTTTCATCATAATCACATTTTACTTATTGTTAATTTCATACAATATTATTAAAAAAATCGTTTACATCGTTATTCGATTTTATTCCAGAATCTATTAATTTAGTTACATCACAATTTCATAGTAGTCATTATCTGACAACTCAGAAACTCAGTCTACTGCATTGAATTAAAAGTCCGGGTATAGTACTCAGCTGTATCCGGATAGACTAGAAATTGACCGTAACGTAATTGTGAAAAGGCAAAGCACATAATAAAATGTTCTGGTCGTTCCCAGTTACTGGGCTTTGGAGGTTATAAAGGCAGACATACTTTGTAAAATACTTAATCTTTTCAATTATAGACATAGGTACAGTTAGACTAGTTGCCAGCCACGATTAAAACAATCCACAAAAATTGATTAAATAAAAAGGAATGACTAAAATTAAGACTATTTACATACAGGGAAAGGGCTAAGCAGATTTTGATTATTTACCATAATCTGTCTTAATATGTATCCATTATTTGATTGGTTTTATGTATGTTTGTAAAGGATTATCTGTAAGAGGGTTTAAAGTTAAAGTAGTAAGGCTGAATGATCAAGCATCTCCTTTCCTTCGTAAAGATATGTAATTGTGCCTCAAAGAGCAGTCAGCAACATTGAAGTCTGACACTCCCTTCCGCTCCACCCACAACGGGAGGTGTCATATGATGATTTTCCCACCCAAAAACAGTTAAATTTTATTATAAATATAGTTTATAATACAGCTTCTACTACTGAATAAACCACAGAACCAAAATCATAGGAAAAAACCAGTTTAATCTACTTGTGTTTATAAATCCCTTACATCTGATTCCCAGTACTGTTGCAGCTATATCGACACTTTGTCCATAAAATCTTAATATATTATAGGTAACGCCAAATAACTTGGCAAGAGTCGTTCAATGCGCAGAAGTCGATTTATAGGTGTCAGCGGTTGTCAACGGGACGCGGGACGCCGCTCCGAGCGCGCGATTGGTGCGTCAGTAGTTCTCGTTCAATTTGCTCCCGAATAAACTTGCGTACACGAAAGTTGTACCCATTGTTTTTGTTACGAGTTGTTGTTTTAAATTTATTTTTTGTTACCTTGATTACAATGCCAGGACCAAATACCGTTTTACGCAGACTATTAAAACGTCAGAAAAAACAGTTAGACACTATAGTTAAGGAAGGTTGAAATTCCGAATTCGTCACTGTCTTCAGGACACCGGGTAAAAAGAAGAATAAAAGGGGTAGCAGTTTTATTAACTAATTGTGCCGACGAGAAAATATTATTTTTTGTTTTTTTAATACATTTTTTGCATCTGTCCGTCGATTTTTCCGTCAACCAGTCTGCCGACTAGTCCTTCCGTCGACCAGTCCGCTTACCAGTCGGTCGACCAGTCCGCTGACCAGTCAGGCGACCAGTCAGGCGACCAGTCGGTCGACCAGTCAGGCGACCAGCCGGTCGACCAGTCAGGCGACCAGTCGGTCAACTAGTCTGTCGACCAGTCGTTTGACCAGTCCGCCGACCAGTCCGCCGACCAGTCGGTCGACTAGTCAGGCGACCAGTCGGTCGACTAGTCTGCTAACCAGTCGGTCGACTAGTCCATCGACCAGTAGGTCGACCAGTCGATCGATCTGTCCGTCGATTTTTATGTCAACCAGTCCGCCGACTAGTCCGTCAACCAGTCGGTCGACCAGTCCGCTGACCAGTCGATTGACCAGTCAGGCGACCAGTCGGTCGACTAGTCCGTCGAGCATTCAGGTGACCAGTCTGCCGACTAGTCCTTCCGTCGACCAGTCCACTTACCAGTCGGTCGACCACTCCGCTGACCAGTCAGGCGACCAGTCAGGCGACCAGTCGGTCGACCAGTCAGGCGACCAGTCGGTCAACTAGAGACAATACATTGTCTCACGTACCACTGGAGGGGGCTAGCTGTCAAACGTCAGTCTTGTGACGCACGCGGTACGAGTCGGACGGCCCTTGCACTTCGTTGTGTGTAGTAGTGAGCCAGTGACAGTTAGTGTTCTTACCTGAAGGACCCAAGGGTCCTAAAATCACTATTTTGATGTGTTTGTGAGTGTCAGGGTGTGTGTGTGTGTCTGTGAGTGTGTGTATACAGCATGCAATCAAATAGCAATATTCTTTCTATATAGAATTACTACGCAAACTACTGTGCTAATATCTCACACAGTTTGACTCAGAAATCAAATGGGCTGCCAACATCAATATACTATAATCTCTGCAATATCTTGTCAGAGACATTTCGAATTAGTATCCCTTTGAGCGTTGCATACACAAGTAAGGTACATACATAAACCAATTGGCCTATACCTTGTATATAACGTTATGTATATGAGGTGAACTTAGAGCCGAGCTACAGTTTAATGGCGTTAAAGTACCACTAAGTACTTAGGAAGCTACTTAAGCCATAAACATATCTCGGGGAGAAACTACTTTATTTTATATATGCGTCAATGTTGCCAAGTTGGTTAATACGTCTAGAAGTAAGTCTAATCCGTAACCTTTATAAGGTGTTACAGAATTAAAACTTATATGTTATGTACTTAATAATATAAAAGTTAGATAGATATATTCTTTATTGTAGACCATAACAGAAAAACAAATAAGGAGGATACAACTTAAAAGCATACAGTAGGCGGTATTTTCACTAAAAGCGATCTTTTACAGACAACCTTTGGATGGATTTGACACAAAAGGAGAAAATAAATACGCGGGTAGTTAACGGTCCACGGTGTAGCAGTATTGGATAAAAAACTCAAAATGTAGCTACCTACCAGAATCTCTTGGGCTTTGTAACAGAAATCAAATCTTTGCTTAAAATGTAATTCCAAATTATTGTAACTTACATGAGTGGATGAAATAAACTTCTTTATCAATGTAGTTTTTTATACAAGTCTATAAACTTTATCTTGTTTCTGAATGAATGGGCCTAAACAAGCAATAGGTACCTAAGTACCAGTAAGTACCTATAATTAAAGAGAAAGTAATAATTTTTGTCTGTCAGTTAGCTCTTCACGTGTCTTCTACTCCCTGAAGTCTGTGATCACTGTGCCAACGTCTTTCCTGGAGTCACTTGAAGAGTCAGTCCCCACTCTGAGACGCCGACTCGAAGTCCTGCCTGCTTTAAATAGGGTATTTTCGTAAGTTTTTATTCTACATAAGTTTGCAGCATTCTGGCAATGAGGTTTGCTGTCAGAGAACCCACATCTGGATAAGGTCATTCTATACTTTGTCTGCATCCTTACTGGGTAGCACATTCCAAATTACTCTAAATAATAATTCAGAATGTAGCAACTAAAAAAAAAGTACCTAACCGTAAACGTTTGTGTTTTTTTGTTCACGATAGGCGGGTTTGACCACCGTTTCACCTGATGGTAAGCGATGATGTGGTTGAAGATGAAGCACTCTTACTTAGAACCCCAAAGCACTCTTACCCAAGTAGCTAATCATAAAATTTCGCTCGCTGCGCGTATAGTTATTTTTTTATTAATGATTTTTTGTTGTACAAAACACGTTGCAAGTGCGAACTAAATTATAGCCATGCCTCTGTCTCTGTATCGTGAGTGTATCGGAACAAAATTTGTAGGCCATACAAACATTTGTTCCAGCGCAAGAAGCAAACCAAACATACTGCGCCAACCGTATCGTCAAAGTTCCTTTGCGATAAGTAATCAAGCGACATATTTACTTTTTATACTACCATCCGACAGGAATGAAATCTTGGATCAAAATCTACGAATAGCACTATTATACTCTACTAATAGGAGGAATTTCATTATTATTTTTGGGGAAATAACACTACATAACGCCTTCCGCTCTGGGTGGAGCGGAAAGAAGTATCAGACTTCTGCTGAATAAAATATCACTCGGTTCCTTTAGTTGACCATGCATTCCTAAGCCACGGTTCAGACTTCTACTGACTAAAATATCACTATGTCCCTTCAGTTGACCTTCGTTCCGAGGCAGTTAAGTTTCTCTTTAGAACCACGGAATAATTATCACCCATATCAGCCTTTTATGTTGTGGCCTGGAAAATAGCGGCGTTCACAAGCGACATAGTATTTACTATGTGTCTGTGTGTCCGTCTGTGTTGGCTCAGTTTGAGAGTAGCCAGGAATATCCGCTGTTTACACGAGGCGGCTTTTAATTCCGATGGTAAAACGATTGATGAAATGATGTATTGAGGAACGAAGGAAACTGGGGGAAAAGCATTGTTTATTTCAGTGTCGAAATAAATTCAGTTTTCTAGGGAATTGTTTCTAGGTCTTTGTTAAATTGATGGAGGTTTCTGAATAATGGGAGAAAACTCTTTGTTATATGTATGTTTCTTCTTTGTGCTATGTAGTTTGTTTTGGTTTATTCTGGTTCAAATTCGGAAGGAAAGAAAACCTTTTTTGTTTTTTTCGTACATTTATGTATTATCTTATTGTGCGTGGATTAATGCTACTTAAATTCTTACATTTATTATTCAGTGACGCAAAAACTAAAGATTGACGACGCTGCTGTGCTGCGTGTCTCGGGTTCCATTCCGACACAGGAACAAATGTAATGTACGGCATACAGGTAGGTGTTTCGGGTCTTGGTTACAAACCCTAAATACCTATCTGTACGCCTACCTAGCAGCGTCGTAATTCTGTAGTTTTTGCGTTAATGAATGTATGAAATGAAATTAGTACAAGACAGCTAGGATACAGCTGGCCTAAAAAGAGAAAACTTTAAAGAGAAAACGAAATGGATTTTGATAAAATATGGATTATTAAATGGGTCAAATCTATACTTTTTTTTAATAGTTGATGGGCTTACGTTTGACCACCATCTCACCTGATGATAAGCGAGGATGTGGTCGAAGATGGAGCACGCTTGCATAGAAGTATCTAACCTATTCACTCTTGACTTAAAGACTCCCAGGTTATAGCTATCAGGAAACACAGACTCCGGCAGGGAATTCCACTCCTTAGCTGTACGCATCATGAAAGTATTCCCAAAACGTTTTGTGCGTATGGGTGGGATGTCCACCATGTAACGACGGCGCATCGCCGTTTGTCTTGTAGTCCGATGATGGAACGGGCTTGGTGGAAATAGATTGTGCAATTCCATCGCACACTCCCCGAAATGTAACTGATAGAAAACTGGTAGGAAAATTAATAAGCGAAATTAGGAAATTATAAAGCGGAAAAGTTTGTTTGTTTGTATAAACGCGCTAATCTTTGAAAGTACTTTGTGGATTTATATGTAGCTTGAAGATTGAGGAAGTTTATATTTTACTTTTTACCCGACTACAAAAGAAGGAAGGTTATATTTTTATCGTTGTAAAGTCCACAGGAGGGAAGCCCCACGCGACTGGTTTGTTATGTATTATGCAGTATTTTCCTCACAAGATGAACATACCCTTAAGCTCTCATAAGCTGTACAAAAAAAATGTCTTCTATTTATCACCAACTGTCTCCTTTACTTGCCCTCCCGTGCGAGGTAAGGCTAAAATATTGAAAGAAAAAAAAAGGAGAAATTGTTATGTAAGTATAAGAGTGAAAGATATATGTACTTACGAATTATAGAATGTGGTTTTCTGTAGTTTCTGCCTTTCCGATGTAAAAAGGCGTAAGTAAAGAACCTTTATATTATGATTATGAATCAACGTTTACGCTTTTACACGATCATAAAATATATACCTCATATCGTACAACTTTTTAATTGCAACCAATACGTCTTAATTTGTGAGTTAATACTCTATAACAATGGTTGACAACATACAAGCTATATCAAGCGATATTGATGAGTTCAATGTGGCCAATTTTAATGAATGCCTACCGGACCAGTGTTCAAACATTATAAAGGATCCTTTTAATCATCTAAAAATAATACATATCAACATTCGCAGCGTAAACAAGAATTTTGATCAGTTTATATCAGTCTTAACTATGGTAAAGTTTAAATTTGATGTAGTAATTCTGACAGAATGCTGGTTAAAGGGCACCGACCATGTTCCATTATTAGATGGTTATACTTCCTACTCTTCTATCAACAATCCAATCCAAAACGATGGAGTCGTAATTTACATTAAGTCCGATATTCCATGCGATGTCTACGAGCCGACTCTTCTAGATGCGAACTGTTTAGTGTGTAAAATAGGTGACGTTACTATTGTAGCTATTTATCGCTCACCATCTTACAATGACCTCGGCGGCTTCTATGGTAGCCTAGAAAATCTTATGGATACCATGAAATTGCATAAAAATATCGCTATTATTGGCGATTTAAACATCGATATAAAAAATAATAGTGTAGATAAAAATGCTAGTGATTTTCTTAATCTGACTGCTTCTCTTGGATTTTTACCAGGACATCTCCATCCCACAAGGAAAGGAAACTGCCTGGATCACATTTTATTGAAAACATCAGTGCCAGCGACAACAATGGTATTAAATACACATGTCACTGATCATCTGCCAATAGTTTTATGTCTTGGTCATAGAGCTAGCTCTAATACCAAGAAACCAAAAAGCTGGCTAAAACTTAATTATGTCTTAATAAAAAATGAGCTCGATAACTGCAACTTTAATAAGATTATGAATGAAACCGATGTTAATAACGCCACTGATTGTTTTATCTCTCAAATTCAAACTGTAATAAACAACAATACAAAGATTTTAAAGAAATCTGCAAAGTGTACTATTTTAAAGCCATGGATCACCCCCGGTCTACTACGGTGCATCCGAAATCGTGATGACATGCATCGGAAACTGAACAAAAGTCCCGAAAATTATACACTTGCTGTAACATACAAAAGATACCGCAACTTTTGTAACACCTTACTTCGGAAAATTAAGCGGGTGTATGAAACTAACGAATTTTCTAAGGCAAAAAACAATCCCAAGGCTACCTGGAGCCTAATTAATAAAATAACTGGTAGGAAAAGGAACTCGCAAACTCCAGTTGAGCTTCTTAAAATGTCTGTAAACGACAAACAATCTGCAAACTGTGTCAATAAATATTTTGTAAATATTGGCAAAAACCTTGCTTCAGTAGTATCTAAAAACAGAACAAGTACGCAATCTAAGGTGCATTTCCATGCAAATAAATCGCTGTGTAATTCGATGGGTATTCTTCCAGTTAGTGAAGAACAAATCGAGACCGTAATTATGTCACTGAGAGACGATTGCGCCACTGGCTGGGACAATATACCATCGAAAGTGATTAAGCTTTCTAGGAAAGCTTTAGTTCCACCTATCACTCATATAAGTAATCTTGCAATTTCCATGGGTGTATTCCCGAGGGCTTTTAAAAGAGCAAAAATTACACCAGTATTTAAGAGTGGGAAAAGGGACCGTGTGGCTAATTACAGGCCTATCTCGGTGTTAAGTGCGCTGTCTAAGGTTCTAGAACGTGTCTTAAATAGTTGCTTGATTGGTTATTTGGACAAAAATAATATCATCTCAAGCAACCAATACGGATTTAGAAGTGGTCTATCTACCGAAGATGCGGTTGCTAATTTCAGTAGCAAGGTTATAAAGTTGCTAGATAAAAAGCGGAAATGTTTTGGAATCTTCCTAGATTTGTCAAAAGCGTTTGACACGGTCTCAATTCCTATTCTTATCTCTAAGATGGAAAGCATTGGTATACGTGGACTAACATTAAGGATTTTTAAAGATTACTTATCGGGCCGGACGCAGTCTGTTTGCATCGGTACGGTCATGAGTGATGAAGAACCCATTGATTATGGGGTTCCACAGGGGAGTATCTTGGGACCAACAATGTTTTTAATCTACATTAATGATTTATGCAACCTTACAATTCCAAATTGTGACATATTAACGTATGCTGATGACACGGCTCTATTAACACACGGAGAAAACTGGATTGATGCAAAAAAAAATGCTGAAAATGGACTACGAGACGTGATGCAATGGCTCTCTAACAACTTGCTAACCCTGAATGTAGAAAAAACGAAATTTATCCGTTTTTACCTTCCAAAGTCCCCTGAGCCACCCGTCATCACCAATACACTCAAAGCTCACATCAGCTGTGCGTTGACAGCAGACTGTGTCTGCCTGCCACTAACGCGAGTGTGTAGTATTAAATATCTAGGGGTCTTACTAGATGAACGACTCGACTGGCGTCCACAAATTGAAGCTCTCACTTGTCGCATGAGAAAACTGATGTACATTTTTAGGAATCTAAGATACAGTGCTGATTCTTCGACGATTTATATGGTGTATACTGCCCTATGTCAGTCAATATTAATTTATTGCATACCAGTATGGGGAGGAACATATAAAACTCTTTTTCTTGTATTAGAAAGGGCACAAAGAGCTATCTTAAAGGTGATACATTTCAAACCTCGGTTGTACCCAACTGCTGAACTGTATGCTGAATGCCAGGTGTTGACTGTGAGGCAACTATACATTTTAAAAACAGTACTTCGGAGGCATTCGCTTTTGCCACTGGATGACAAAATAAGTAAAAAACGCTCTGGTGCTGTCGTTTGCCCAGGTGTACCTTGCAGAACCACATCTGCTAGTAGGCAATTTGATGCAATTAGCTCAACAAAAACATCAATATTTATACTTTAACCAAACGAGAGGTTAAACATAGGTTGAGTAATTGGTTGCAAACTCTAGACTATGTACAGACTGAAACGCTACTTGCTATAAAAAAGTAAAATATAACATTCTATGCGGTTGAAGGTATATATTTATGATAATGACATTTCTTTTTTAATTATAATTTAATTCAGTTTTTATTTTATGTTAATTAACGAATTTTAATTTACTTTTAATCTTGATATTAATTTTAAAATTTTATATTAAATTAAATATTATTTTAATTATTTTTTTAAATCGAAGGCTGCAAGGTTGTAAATTATGTAAATCCTTCAACTTACGAATCACTAGCTCCCAAAATACAAGCTTGACTTAGTTTGGGAGTTAGTAGATCACATATATAATTTGTTGATGTACAACCATAAATTAATGTTCCGTAATGTTCATAGTTTTAGCCAATTTTATACATTAAAAAATACATTAACTATTACACAATCAGAAGATTGTCTATATTTCACAGCAAGTGAATAGTACACTATGGACTACCGGCGTATTTATTTTCTCCTGCTGTGTCAAATCCATCCAAAGGTTGTCTGTAAAAGATCGCTTTTAGCGACAAGACCGCTCATTGTAGTTTTTAAGTCCTCATTTAATTCTGTTATGGTGTACAATAGAGTATATCTATCTATCTTATACCACCAAGCCCGTTCCATCATCGGACTACGAGACAAACGGCGATGCGCCATCGTTACATAGTGGACATCCCACACATACGCACAATACGTTTTGGAAATACTTTCATTGTGCGTACTAAGGAGTGGAATTCCCTGCCGGAGTCTGTGTTTCCCGATAGCTATAACCTAGGGGTCTTTAAGTCAAGAGTGAATAGGTTACTTTTATAAGCGTGCTCCATCTTCGACCACATCATCACTTACCATCAGGTGAGATGGTGGTCAAACGCGAACCTATTGTTAAAAAAAAAAAAACTTCTTGGCGTTTTCCGAAATAAGTTGTGATCGGCTTCTAGTCTTACTGGATGCATCTGAGTACCAGTGTTTAACATTCGTCTGCCTATCTGACCTCCAGGACCCAGTAGCTGGGTAACACGAAACCCCTTGGCCAGACCAGGGTCAGATTTTCTGGGTTCTGACTGTCGAAGATGTTCAAATGTCAGCTGGGATATACAACGTGTAACAGATTAAGCGCAATACCTCAGACACCCAATTAGAATGTTAAATTATAAGTCTAAAACAACATCCGTAACTAAATAAATTGAAACCAAACCTAGAATTTTTTTATAAAATAGTTATCCTTACTAAACGCAAAACGTATGTGCGTCATACAATATCTTTACGCAGACGCATACACTGATGCAATGTTAGCGGCCGTCACGTACACGAGTGCATTTACTTGAATTAAGGATTGTATTAATTTGTCATGATACTGTGTTTCGATTTTAAGTTAAATGTAAGATTTTTCCGTCAAAATTTAACACCTATTTTTTTATGACGGAAATCGATTTAGAAGCCGATTCTGAACCAACTACTTTCAGGAATTGCGTTTATTCTGTTACATGTTGTATGTACCTATGTATTTTGCATCAATTGACATATATTATGATAATGGCTTCAAAGATAAATATTTTTAAATTAAAATCAGGAAAGAAGAACTTAAAGTACCTGCTAGGAAGTTTACGAATTCGACTTTTCAGAGAGATGCGTAATCGAGCGGACAAATTTTATAAATGCAAAAGTTGGTGAGGATAAATGTATAGATGTAATGGATCTTCACGCAAAAACTACTGATCAGATCTGAATGAAATTTGGTAAATAGATAGCTGTCATCCTGGAATAACACATAGAGTACTTTTTATCATGAATTTCCCACGAGATTTACGCGGGAAAACCATCCCATGCGAACAAATATTTATACAGAAAGGTTAGGTAGAATTATAGCACCGGTGACTGTAACATAACGTATGGATAAAAATAAAACATGTAATCTTACATTACACGTGAGATGAGAACGGAGCAATATATTGGATGTAACATTGACGTTCTGCTGAAGCGAGCGCGTGATTAATCGTTAGACCCCCGTACCAGACCAACTTAATCACGTTATCGATGCGAAAAAAGGATAGTGCTACGGGACTTGTACAGCGCCGTCTCCCTCCCACACCGATGTGATAATGGTTTAAAGACGTCATTGTAAGGAGGCAGAACATGTTCCAAGGTGAGGGTAGAAGTTGATGGATTGCTGGGTTAAAGTCAAATGAAATTATAGCTTAATAAGCATCCTGATATTCGGTCACGGGCACAGAAATCAAAAATACATACTTATTTATTATATCTATGGTCACGGGCATTGACATATATATTACTGCGTAAGGACTGGGCAGACCGCATGTTATAATGACGCCTCGTACTTGGTCCCAAAGAGGTCTTCCCTTTTATATCGAAGTGAACTAGAACACGATCTTCGGGAGCGGTCGTAAGTTTTACAAGCAAAAATGCCGAGTTGTGTCGTGAAGGGTCCTGAGAGAGGTGAGATGAGGTGGTGGTCAAACGCGAGCCTATTATCAATAAAAAAAAAGAAAATTCTTTGGCCAAGACGACGCGAAGCCGCAGAAAAGTGCGACATAACTTTGCAGCGGCGCGCGTTATAGCCGATGAAATGAAAAGATTTAATAATATTACTCTAAGATTAAATAATGTACAAAATTAATTTTTATTGTTTGTTAAAAGCAAATTAAAATGTATTTTTATGTACAACAAATACAAATTTCGAATATTAAAAGGTTTTTTTTTATTTCTTTGTACCTCGAAAAATACCACACCCCGCTCTTACAAGGTTACGTCTAGGAGCAGACCACGCCTATTGACATCTTAGTTATAATAGATGGCGTTAGTGTGTTTTGTAGGGTGACCACGTCCGTTAAATGTTCTGACGACCGTGTCTTTACTATTTAAATCAATGGTCACGGGGCCATTCTTAATGATATTATAGTAGGTAAGCAGAAGATATTCGCCGGTGCTCTCATCATCTACCTTTTTTTTACGTGTTAAAATTATCAAATAAGTCCTCCCACCCCGGGCAGGGCCAGAGGGACTGTCAGACTTGTACTGACTAAAATCCGCGGTGTTCCTTCAATAGCCCTTTACGTTCCGGGGTCACGGTAATGGAATAAGTCCCACGACCCCGGTAGGCTTCGGCCCTCTACAGGGGGGGGGCCTCGTCATAAAGTAAATAATAAATAAATAAATAAATATTGCTGACGCTCTTTGAGGCGCGCGTGGAACACAACGCGCCGTCGACCCGGGCATGGTCCATGGTCGGACAGCGAGTTGCCCTTTACTCGCTGTCCGCATGCCCGCGCCTACGGTGGCCGGAGATCGTCGGCCGACATCCGACGCCGTGGGTGTCTACCACTGCGGCTGGGCTGGAGGGAGGACGTCATCCTCTCCCTCACGCGGCCCGCCTCCTCCTTCGGTAGCATGACTGCTTCGCAGAAGGAGGCTTCCATTCTAACCGGTTTCAGCTAAGTACTAGTGTTTTACACGAAGCGACTGCCTACCTGACCTCCTCAACCTAGTAGCTGTGTGACACGATACCCCTTGCCAAGTCGTTTTCTGGGTGGGAAAATCATCCAATGACTCCTCCCGCTGTGAGTGGAGCGCAAGGGAGAGTCAGACTTCTACTGACTAAAAACCCACCCTGTTCCTTCAACTGCCATTACGTTCCGGGCCACGGTATCTCGTTAGAACATTCCCGCAACCCCATAAGGCAATAGCCCTATCGGCCGCTGATTCGGGCCTGGTCGTTACCGGACGGTGAGCTACCCCTGTTCGCCGTCCACAGGCCTGACGCTTTGGCAAGTCTGGTTTCAGATTTTCTGGCTTCAGACTACCCGTAACATCTGTCAAAGATGTACAAACGACAGGCGACCAAAAGCTTTAACCTCTATAGCCCCAGCGGCACAAAAACGTGCCAGTAAACCAGTATTAGTTGAGCCCCGCTGGCAACAAATTTGTGTGCCAGTGGGGCTCAACTAATAGTTGAGGTAAAGAATGGCGGTCCTTGAGAGGTTAATGTGCTTTGCGAGGCACGGAGGAAACTGGATATGTTATGTCACCTTTCCGTATCCACGAACCGATCTTGGCAATCGTTGCTTAACCCGAAGTAACTATTTAGTAATCTGTGGTCGAACCACGTCGCTGCTATTATTTAGCAACGAGCTCCTCCTTTAATGCTAAATAATATAGTGCGTAGGTATACAGCTAAGGAGTGTAATTCCCTGCCGGAATTTGAGTTTCCTGATAGCTATAACCTGGGAGTCTTTAAATCAAGAGTGAATTGGTTACTTCTAGGTAAGCGTGCTTCATTTTCGACCACATCAGGTGAGATGATGGTCAAACTCGAGCCTATTGGTTGGTCTAGTGGTCAGTGGCTCTGAATGCTATGCGTAAGGTCGTGGGTTCGATTCCCACCCAGGACAAATGTTCGTGTGATGAGTACGACCACTTGTTCTTTGTCTGGGTATAATTTATCTATAATATGTATGTATTTAGAAATATATATGTATGTTTATCAGTTGTCTAGTACTCATAGCACAAGCTCTGCTTAGTTTGGGACTAGATGGCGTTGTGTGAAAGTTGTGGAATATTTTATTATCTATACTTATAATAAATCTGTAGAGAGGTCAATTCTGTACATGAAATATATTTACAAAATAACTATCAGGGGGTGATTAGGGATCGATACTGATGCCAAAAATGCCATCAGTAAAATTTTTGTCTGTCTGTCTGTATAACCGTTATAGAAACAAAAACTACTCGACGGATTTTAACGAAACTTGGTACAATTATTTTTCATACTCCTGAGCTGGTTATAGTATACTTTTCATCACGCTACAATCAATAGGAGCAGAGCAGTGAAGGGAAATGTTGGGAAAACGGGAGAAGTTACTCCATTTTTTAACCTTCCGTCGCGAGTGCAACCTTAATGGTTAAAGCTACACAGAAATCATTTATGACGGAAATGTTCTCCTTAAAATTATATTAAAAATATCCCACGACAGCATATATCTATCTTTTATGGTTGACTCACAATAACACGTGTAACTCCCGATAGCTTAGCAGTTCGAAGCTTTCTGATTATTATTCTGCTCCGAAATTTAAAACCACCACAACTTTGCAATGGAACTTGGCTAAAAGTAACCCAGTTGCAACAAAATATAATCGAGGCTCAAATTTTAACAGGTTGCGGTGCAGGAGAAACCGTCTTTATTCCCAGAATTCCCATAATACCAAATAATTTTCCATTCCAATTTAAAAGAACGCAATTCCCAGGATCGGTGTGTTATGCAATGACAATTAATAAGGCTCAAGGGCAGACTTTTCGTGTTGCTGGAGTAGATATCGGTGTCAGTTGTTTCTCGCATGGTCAGTTGTACGTCGCTCTTTCCTGGGTTAGCAGTTCTAGAAATCTTTATATTCACGTGCCGGACGGGTCAACTTTCAACATAGTTTACCCGAAAGCTTTGCGCTGAAGTATTAAGCCTCATGTGAACGTGATCTAAACAATATTACTGATACATTAACTTAATAACACACAAGGAGTTACACGCTGACGGAGTCGCGGGCACAGCTATTAAAAATAATATTGTGCGGTTCGGTATTGCGATATTTTTCAACAGTATTATAGATTGACATATTATATTTCTCTACTAAATTATGAAAGTTAATCTGTCTGTTACAACAAAATCACTGAACCGTGAGGAAGGACATAGGCTACTTTTTTTTACGAAAAACGACGGAAACGTGGATGACGTCGCGGGCAACAGCTACCTATACTAATAATATAAGGCTGAAGAGTTTGTTTGTTTGTTAGAACGCGATAATCTCAGGAACTACTGGTTCGAATTGAAAAATATTTTTTTAATTAAATAATCAATTTATAGAGAATCATTACCAGTGATCGGAATAGGTAGAGCTATTTAAGTTCATTGACCGCAAACATTGATGTTAATATGGATATTCCACGGGATTCCTACTGATACTACGGGATTTTATTGAATTTCATTATTTTTGTCAATATGTATAAAATAAATAGTTTGTATGGTAATATGTTTTTGTACAACCTCAGAATAACAACGTTTAATTGATTGTTGATTCTTGAATAAGAAATTGTTACTTAAAAAAATATATGTGGTTTATTGAATTAAGTTTATCTATTTATTATACTATCCTTAATCCCGTTCTTCTTATATTTACCCGCCAGAAAGGAAGTGTAATGTTTCAATAGTCCCGAAGGCGAGAATAGTTTTTTTATAATTTACTACTTAAAACCAAATCCCGGGAATCGGGGAATATCCATATTATTCTATCCTATGGCAAGTACATAAAACAGCTCTACCTATTCCGATCTATGATCATTACGCTAAGGCCAATAGGAGCGGAGCGCCAATGAAGAATGCTTCAAAATCGGGGTTAAACTTAACGTTAGCCCAAAGTAACTATTCCACGCGGACGAAGTCGCGGGCAAAAGCTAGTTATAAATAAAAAAAAGATGACGTTTAAATATACTGAGTAGTATGACCTCGTGTGCATTCCAAGAGACCCTTCTGTCGACAAATTGCTCTGCAGTTTAGTTAAGTTTCATGATCTTACATACAGATTTGACTAAATAATAAAACAGTTATCTTTTAGTGAAGTAGCCTCCATAAAATATTCAAAGATTCATGAGAAATACAGGGTCGCGTGAGTGGTCCTGTATGTTAATATTCACGATACCATTTATTCTTGTCGGATGGAAAGAATTCGCCTATATTGCGGTCAACGTACGTCGCTCGATGCCGATAGGTTGGTATATTGATTGACTATAAAGCAAGAGGTAGTCTGTATCTTTTCTGGTAGTGACAGATTCGCGACGAAGTCCCATTTAAAGTTCCTATCCTGATTACAGTATAGGACAAAAAGTATCTGTAAAAAGAATATAACTGTACACCAGAATAGATACAAATCTCTTATACACATACTTAATTCTATGGGTAATGGTCCTCAGAGCGCTAACACCTCATCGTATTTTAAGTCAGCAATTAAACAGATATTTAATGACACTTGGTACATGTAATATCAAGAATTAAATAGTTACGTAAGACATTTTTCGAAAAAGAATTCAGAGTGTAAGAGAGAGCGATTTGAAGTGTTCTCTAGGAAGTGACAGACTGGTGCCCCAGACAAAACAAAAGAATGAAAGGGAGACAACGTCGCAGATTAGGTGTGAAAAATAAAGGAGTTAATTGTAAAACACCGAAAACCTCTGTTACTAACATCATAATCAACAACTTTTGTTCTGTGACTTTTAAAAATTCGTCATATTTTAGTTCACAAGTCTATGCGAAGCAAAAGAAAGCGATTTATACTATCGCTTTCTTTTGCTTCGCATAAACTTCGTAACATTTAGGGCGTTCAATTTAAATATTTTTATTTATGTATTAAAATCTGGTGAACTAAAATATGACGAATTTTTAAAAGTCATAGAAGAAAAGTTGTTGATTATGATGCTAGTAACTTAGTCCTCAGAGGTTTTCGGTGTTTTACAATTAACCCTGTATAGGTCCAGCTATATTTTTCACACCTATATAATCTGCAACGTTGTTTACTTGGAGGAGACAAACATTTAACCGCTCAATGTGGCAAACTGTCGGGGAGGTCTATGCTGGGCAACAAGACAATCGTAACGTACCGGTGTCACAACATAATTGAATACTTAATTCGAAGCGTCAATAACCTAATGGCTAAGTTGTTAGACTGGTGATCGAGAGGTCGCGGTGAGATCGTGAGCCTCACCCATTACACTATTGCCACAAGCATATTTATACCAGCGCAGAGTCGAAGCGCATCGAAGCGTCAAATTCTTTACAACTAAAGCGAAGCCGCACGAATGCACGCGGATTCGCGCGCACTCTTTTACGTGTAGTAATGGGCATCAACGGCAGTGCTATTGTATCACTTGCCAGTTGACCCTCGTAGCTGAAATCTGTGTAAAATGGTTGACATTGATCTTGCTATGATATTACTTATATTGGAAGTTGAAGAAGATGAGAACGAAGAAAAAGAAAGCGGAATTATAGTGTTCCAACTGATGACGCGTAGGTTCGCTAGTGGACGCATGGATACGCGAGATAGCACGCGCACCAATCAGCGTTGTTCACGCGCAGACGCGCGAATTCCGAAGAATGCGCTCGTCTTTTTAAAACCTCAGAAGTAATGTGTGCGTTACGCTGTGGAGTTAAGGTTGAATTTGTTATGTTCAGTTTTGGATAGACACTTCGATGTGCTTCGATTCTGCGCTAGTATAAATTGACCCTTAGTTGGAGGGGTTAACAGAATTGATAGTAATTCTACTCACATCCACATTGCTAGTAATATTTAAAAATCTAATAAAGGCTATTATTATTACAGAAAGTGAAAATTCACAGTCTCTTTTCCTCTAAACTCTTTTTTAGAAAAATGGTTTTGCAAGATTTACACGGAAAATACCTCGCACGTCAACGAAGTCGTAAGTCGAGGCGCAGCAATTTTTTTTATTGTTTTTAGGCTTGTGTTCGACGCTCATCTGATGGTAAACGATGATGTGGTCGAAGATGAAGCACGCTTACCTAGAAGAAACATATTCACTCGTGACTTAAAGACCTCTAAGTTATAGCTGTCAGGGAACACAGACTCCGAGAATTCCACTTGAAAGTATTCCCAAAACATTTTATTTGCGTATAGGTGAGATGTCCATCATATTGTAATGATATTGCATCGCCTGTCATCTTTTAGTCCAATGATAGAAAGGGCTTTGTGGAAACAGGTTGTGCAAACATAACACACTCTCCGAAATGTAATCCATAGAAAACCGATAGGCTCGCAATACGTCGCCAATTTTCAAGCCTCTGGAGCTTTGACTCGACCAGTCTCTCGTTGCCAATGAGCCTTTTGGTCCGTTTCTCGATAAACTCGAGTGCATCAAGCTAGTAGTTGGCATATCCATTCCAGAAATGTGAGTAGTACTACATTCATGACCGAACTTGCGCTTGATAACGGTTGAGCAGCTGTTCCGGTGTGAAGAACCGTCTCATCTTTCCTAGGATTCCCAACTTTTTATAAAGTCAACCTAAGCCTCGATGATGTTGCTGAATTGTTCGAAAGAGTTACCCCGGCCTCGGAACACGAAGGGCAAATGACGGAACACGGACGGGTTTTAGTCATGAGCAGTGATCGGAGTAGGTAGATTGATTTGGGGTCAATGAACTAGCACGTATATATTAATATGGATATGCCTTCGGGATTCCGGGATTTTGTAATAATTAAGATTTTTTAGGAATTTCAAATATTGTAATGTTTAGGGTGAAGGATATATCAATATGAATAAGAAATGTTTAACCTTTTTGCTGTCTTTTTCTTGAAAATGAAGATTAAAAATATTTTTATCAATAAAGATATTGATTTAAATATAAACTGCATTTTATTTTATTTTTACCTGTTTTCATATTGATAAAAAGTTATTACACTGAATGCGAAAAAATATTAAGGAGTATAAAAAGTTATTGTTATTTATTTATTCAAGAATATAATACATAATAATTACAAGCAGCCGACAATAAACTTGCAAGAAACAACTACTAAATTAGTCATGTATAAGTTTCGAATGGACGCACAAAAGTAACATTCACTTTATTACTTGATAAATAAGAAAAAGCAATTTTATACGTTTAACTATCGCATTCTATAAATTTCAAATGTAGTAGTTTAAAAATCCCGTAAGTACCATAATGAAATCACGGAAAAAGGCTTATCCATGTTATGATTTCTATAACTATACATGATGCAAGTATGTAAAATCAATCTACCTACTCCGATCACTGGTCATGAGTAAAACTCTCACACGACGTCCTGCTTAGCACAGATCGGGGGGCAGTCATTGAATGATTTCGCATCCTTTAAAAAAAGCCTCGATGATCAAACCAAAATTTTTGTATTCGACATAACATGCAAAAATAAATATGTACTACCTACTCATCTTTTATATTCAAAGGCCTATCAAAAACTTGTCAAATAGGTACCTAGAAAGATGCCTATCTTCGCCCGACACACATCCATACTTGACGACCATAAAAATGTTTCCCTAACTTTATTTGACATCACTGAAGTAAATGCATAAAAACTTCATCTTATCTGATGTGTATTTAACGAGAGGGGGGATGTTTTAATAATTGTGTTTATGGGCCGATAAATAAATGTAATAATAGCTCAGGGGTGATTTCAGGGGCTCGTGAATATGATATCGGCAATTATAGTCAATAAAATATATCTACTTAAGAAAACAGATCACGCAATCATGTCATCGCTTCAGTTACTTTTTAAAATAAACTTATTGTTATATACTTATACGAAAATTTTTGTTTGGTTTTCCATCTTTCAAGCCAAAAACTTTTTACCAAAAAATTAAACCGACTTCCAAAAGACACTGCAAAGTGAAAAATAACTTTAATTTCGGTAGTCTTTAGTTTTGTATTTTCGTTTTTGGCACTGACTTCCGAAATTAAAGTTATTTTTCACTTTGCAGTGTTTTTTGGAAGTAGGTTAAATTTTTTGCTAAAAAGTTTTTATTTCACTCTTTTTAGTTGGTCGATTTATAATTTACCTAGTTACAAAATCCTAAATGTCAACTACTTGTAACCATTTACAAAATATTGCTTTTTTCAATGCTGGGCCAATAATTGTTGAGGAGTTCTCCTGGTACTTCACCATCAGCTTCACTTCATCATATGCATTGTGACGAGCATATTGTGCTTAATAACCATATTCAAGTAATCGAAGCGGAACCCATGAAATACATAAAAAATATAATCTTCGACTTGATAACCTCTTCCGTTTTTTTTTCATCGGTTAAAAATGGAGAAAATCGATATTATTTTTTGTAGAGAGATATTTGAATACTTTCAGAGAGACATAGGCTACTTTTAACGTGAGCAAAGCCGCGGGCAGATGCTAGTAGCACCTATAAACGAACTTGAAAACTAAATAAACAAACGAATTTTCTAACTCAAAACTCAATTCATGCCCTCCAAAAATAATTCACCGACATCTGTAATGCACAGACATGTCCTTCTCACAAATTTATAACATCACATGCACACCTCCCCCACTTCGCTATTCATTGCTCCATTTGAACCCACAACCGATTAAAACGCTCTTACTAAATCGTCAATGGACGTTAAAACTGCGTATTCCGGCGCCCGAAACTTCCCCTCGAGTTTGAAGGGGTGATATCGACCGTGACTGCCTCCCCTGCGTCAAGGGAACAAAGTAACTTATATAAATGTCCCTCCGTAGACTAATCCAGAACATTTTTACTATATGTTTATTTTTGTAGCAAAATGTTTTGCAATTTTCTTGCCAACTTTTGTTTATTAGGATTTCGATGTTATACATGAATTTGTATTGGAAGAACATGTATCTAAATAATAACATCTTCAAAGTGAAGCAACACTTGCTGAGGTCAGCTCTTAGATGGGTACCATCTCATATACAACGTGTAACGGAAACCCCATATCTATCCAAAAGGGCTAAAGACAACATATGGTATGGAGTCTCTATGCACAAAATAACTGACTCAAAGAATTGATACCAAATTATTGGTTTCATATATTTCTTGAATACCAATCATAACAAACGTGTCACAGCACTACGAGGGTCAATAACTTTCCACGTCACTTGCCAATAACACGATAATTCTTTTCGTTCTTCTTAATTTGAAAAATTCGGTCTCTGGTATCAGTGTATTGGAATTTGTAATAAGTTCGTAGACTTACACACACGTAGACTTAGGATTACAAAACCCTTGCCATATCGTTTGTTATCATCCAAAGAAGCCATGCACTTGGTATGTATATGTTACCGGCCAAACCCGATTTCAGGATAAACTAGTTTTGCCTCGGCTAAACTAGTTCATCCTATACGCGATAGAATTAACTAGTATAGCCTAGTCCAAACTAATTTGTCCTAAGCCCGATAGGATAAACTAGTTTAGCCTAGGCCAAACTAGTTGATCCTGATATAAATACGCACACTCTAGGATAAACTAGTACGGCCTAGTCTAAACCAATTTAGTAGAGTCGAAAGTAACTGAGCAAACATGTCAGGACTGTTCCACAAACAGATACCAGTGCAAGAAGGCAATGATACTCTGCAATTCTAAGTGCCACCAAAGCACACTATGTAAAAATAAATAACAATTTTATTAATTGAGACATGATTATTGCTTTTATTAAAAAAACACTTATTATTTATTATAGTATGATTGTTTGTATTACCAATTATCCATAACTTTTAACGACGAATCATTGTTTTAATAAAAATGATTATTTTTCCAATTACGGAGTATTTTATTCAGTTTATCTATTTATTTTGACTTTCTAGATATACTATAATGTTTAGACTAGGCCATACTAGTTTATCCTAGACTGTGTAATGTTTCCTTTTTATAAGGCTTTGATACTTACGTTATAACATCATTATTAGTTTAGAATTTCCTAATATGCTGATATTAAGCTATTTTTTCTGCAATATTTTGTTTGTTTACGTTTCTGTAAAGTCATTAGTGACAGAACTAGTTTTTCTCTTTAGTTCATTGCTGGAGCTAGGTTAAGTCGCATAGATAACGGTTATTGTACCTCGTGATAAATTACATTTATTTCTCTTTTCATTCTAGAACCTCATTCAAATGCTTAAAACTCGATTTAGCTAGAGAGATGACGAGGGAGCGGGAGTCTATGCCTAGAGCTCAAACAGAGAAGAAGTCTGGAAGAATACTGATAATAATCATCGGAGTGAGATGGTCATCTTTTAATATACGATCCGTGGCCCGGACCTCCAGACATGCTGACATCCTCCGGATTTTCTATCATCACCATCGACTGCTGCATCGACGAAGCTTGACTTTTCCTCCGTCCCACTATTACGGCCAGAGGGAAGGAAGACGAGGTCAGACGTTCTTAGAGCTCTACTGCCGAAAGAAGACTGAGGCCAGCCGTCCTACAGCCACCTCTACGTGACCTCTTCGTTTTGCTTGAACCATCAGCCCGCCAGCCGTCCTGCAGCCATCTCTACGTGACCTCTTCGTTTTACTATAATCATCCGCTCCGTTTAACATCAACTCGCAATCTCCGTCATCTCCAGTGCTCTTAGGGTTCCGTGTCTCCAGCAATTTTATTTATAATTATTTCTTTTATAAAAATCTGTTCATTTTTTTTTTTCACTTTGATTTCTTTCCCTGGTTATATTCCCTATTAAAATATGCTTCCTCCTAATTAGTTATTGCAACCTTACATTTCCCTGTCTACCCAGGGAAATCGTAATGTTACAACTGTGCGTATTTATATCAGGAGTAACTAGTTTGGCCTAGGCTAAACTGGTTTATCCTATCGAGCTTAGGACAAATTAGTTTGGACTAGGCTAAACTGGTTTATCCTATCGGGCTTAGGACAAATTAGTTTGGACTAGGCTATACTAGTTAATCCTATCGCGTATAGGAAGACCTAGTTTAGCCTAGGCAAAACTAGTTTGTCCTGAAATCGGGTTTGGCCGGTAACATATATAAGTACCCTTTAAATTACATGTTGTAGAGATTTCTCCGTGCCTCGGAAAGCTCATTAGGGCATGAATCCGGCTGTTTAAAAAAAAAAACAAGAGACACGGGTCAGCTTCAGGGTTATGGAAATGTAGAGGTCAGATAAGCGGATAGTTCTATGTAACACTAATACACAGATGTATTCGGTTAGACTAGAGGAAACCAGCTAAGCAGAAGATGATGCTATTTGAATTAAGATTTTCTTATTTAAAAACTTGTTTGTTAAAACCCGAATCGAAAATATTAGAGAATTTAAATATCATCTCCCAATAACCTTCGGACTTTGATTGATGATGATTGAAACATTTATACTGAGTTACCGCCTCATCCATCTTGTCAGTTTAATTTCTACCGGGAGTGACAGGCTGCATCATTCGCCGTTTGCGTTTCAAACGTATATAACGTAACATTTAGTTTGTAGAAAGATCATTAGAAGCGTTTTCTGAAAGTTTATCAGAACTGAACAGAGCAGAATTTCTAATATTTTCATTGGAAAACAAATACACTTATTCATGTTATTTTTTGCACTGTGATTCGACAGAATCTATCTATTGCATGTGTGTGACCCACACACATGCAATAGATTCTGTGAACAAATGAACTATCAGAATAAAACATCTTTCTTTTTTTATTTAATTTGATACTAATTGTGAACGCGCCTTTGTTCGTGTGATACATTTCTCCCGCGTATATCTCGATCACGTGAGAATTCTTGTCCTATAAAAATTAAATAAATCATTTATTTCAGGTCCAAGACCCACATAAAATAAAAATACAAAAAAGTTATGTTATATGTCTATTTAATTAATTAAAAATCAAATTAAATGTAAAATTAAATTAACAAATACAACTATTAAATAAGCCTCCCAGCAATCATTGCATAGGCAATGATTGCGGGGTTCTAGGGAACATAGGTAGACCATAGACCTATGTTCCCTAAAACCACCTGTATCTTGCAGTGAAATTTCCATTAAAATTGGTTCAGCTGTTTCCAAGAGAAAGACAGACAGCGGACAAACTGAAAGACAAACAGACAAAAACTGTTTTGAAATTACAATGAAAATAACGTATCCGTGGAGTACCATAAGTTTAATTGCGTGGTCGCTTAGCGGACGGCTATAAGTTTCAGCTTTCGTGGCTACGTTTAGGCCTCCCCGGCCTAATACAAGCAATAATCATAGACCATAATAAAAGATAAACCCAATAGTAGAACACCGAGTAAATCAGGTCATTTAAACCATTTTAAAAACCACATAACTCAATCTCCCTTTTATGAAATTATTTAGAACATTCAGAAACGTAACGATACCAAAAGGCAATGACTGGAAAATTTGGAAGTTAGACGAATCCGGTCCGAAACCACTATAAGCCGGGCAAAGCAGACGAAAATGCCCCACCGGGTATTTCCACCGCAGCGCTCGCCATTCTACATCACCTCGTTATGTTGTGCGAAGTCATAATTAATAAGGAGCCTTTCACTAAATTCCGTCGGTTTGGCGTTTATTTAAGGCGTGAGAAAATGTATGTAATAGAATTTAGTGCCTACCAGACATTCTTTGAGGTCTTGCAAGAGTATAAATGAGGATATGTATTATTTAGAGAAGCTTATCAGCGTAGCTATAATCTAAAGTCAGCTCGCAGCGTTAAAGAGTATTTAATTGCTCCCGCAGCCCTCAGTCCGAATGTGAGACGGAAAACGGGGTAGTGTTAGTCAGTTGTGGTCTGAAAGACAACTTTGCCCGCCCCAGAACGGATGATTCATGAGGGTTTCCACCTTGAGAAACAAAGGGCAAAGCTGACTTTTCATCGACTTCCTTTTTCCAATTGTGGAATCGGAATATCCATCAACTGTGTCGCCTATTCACAACTATGTTTGACATTCAGATGAGTACCAATATTTTACATGTAGCGACTGCATATTTGACCTACACAACCCAGTAACTAAATAACACCCCTTTCGCAAGACAGATCAGCGAACATTTCCATTTCATACGTTTTAGACTTTTGCAAATCGTTATCATTTGTACTCGTTATTGGATGCATTATTCTTTTCTACAGAGAATTTGAGTTTAGAATCAGCTGACGTTTATGGATATAGCTATAAGTATAAAGTTATTAAAACGATGCCATAGACAAATAGATTTTGTAGTATTGTGACGTGTCAGTTGTCTCTGCCCAATCTGCTCTCGCTCGGACAAACGATTATTTTTTTAGTATACAATTAAAACAAACGCATAAATAATTTGGAAGAAAATCACATGCATTTAACTCAGAAGCGCAACAAATAGCGTGGCCGTGGCTTAAAGATTTTTATCAGAAAAATATTTTCACTGAAAAGAATATTTTGACACAGTTTGCAGGTTTTTAAATCTCTGACTAAGCTGGCAACATGGACGTAGAGAAGCTTGTATGGGTGGTAAGCACCTTAGGAAACCGTTGAAAGAGATTTACCTAGTTTAAAAATACACAAGCACAGAGGCTTTGTGCAGATTTGAGGTATGTTGGTATTGAAGATTAAAATGTTCACAAAGTATCAAGAGTTGAAAATATCAAAAGTTTTTTTTTTTTTAATAAACTTTCAGTTTTTACAATTTTTATTTTATTATTAGATGTGCCCGCGAATTCGTTCGTGTGGGAGGTCTTTCTACGATAAAAGTCTGTATATTGCCCTGTATATTTAATTGCAAGTCCTATTCAAATTGGTTTAGCCGTTCGTTCCAAAAAGGTCGTAAAAGATAATAAATTTAAAAATACGTTTCTATTTGTTTTAGTATCGGATAAATAATTATAAGCATTTGAGAGAACACTCTATTACACTAATTTGAAGTCACAGACCAAGACTTCGATTTTATGTATATTAATGTGCTTATCGATTAATAACAGCGCGCTTTTGAAAAAATCTCGTCTGACGAAAAGCGTAGTAATAACATATTTACTGTTTACTTGTAGACCCAAAGAACAATTTAATGTCGTAGTAACTTACTGCTTTAAAAAAATAATAACATCTAAATAACAATAAAAATATAAAAGTAAAACCAATAAAGTATGTATTTGATCCAGCACTTATCATTCAAACTGATTTATTTGTTTTGTTAAACTGGATTTCCATTTTCAATTATTATCCCTCAATCTCACAAAAGTCTATAACAACAGAGAGTTCCGTAAACAAAATACTGAAAATACGTACTTCAAACAATCACAACTGAGTAATATTGTGCTGAAAACCAGATGAAACTAGTTTCGGGAACAATTTCGCGGTTTATTGAACTTTTAAATTTTCATTCCATGCTGACGTGGATGATAAATTGTTTTATTTTTGTTTGTTTTGACTTTACGCAAGGAAATTAATTGCTTGTCACTTTTTTTAGGCCGGAGATAGCTTGCACGTCACAAACTTCAAAGTCAATTTGTCTATGGCATCTTTAACGTTTTCGGAATACTTTTATTGTGCGTACAGCTAAGGAATAGACTTCCCTGCCGGAGTCTGCGTTTTCTGATAGCTGTAACTTGGGGGTTTTTAAATCAAGAGTGAGTGATGACCGTGCTCGGTAGCACGGTCATCGTACAAGTCAACAAAATTATAGATTTTTGTATGGTACGACACAAACATTTAAATAGGCCCACCTATATTTTTTTGTTCAGAATAGGCTCGCGTTCGACTACCATCTCACCTGATGGTAAGCGATGATCTGGTCGAAGATGGAGCACGCTTGCTTAGAAGTAACCTATTCACTCTTGGTCTTGACTTAAAGACTCCCAGGTTATAGCGATCACGAAACACAGCCTCCGGCAGAGAAGTCCATTTTTAGCTGTATATGTATCAATTATTTATGAATTAGTTTCTGACTGACATATTTGTATGAATTATTACTATCTCGTTAGTTTTTTGACCAATTTTTGTTATATTTTGATAGTTACTATTCATTTTTTTTTTGTAAATTAGTTACTGGTTAAATAAAATATATAAAACAGTTTCTCATTCGTATTTTCTATAAGATGATAATACGCATTTCTAAATCGAACCACCAGCTAAAACTTAGCTTTCAACGTCGCTAAATAGTTAATGTGCCTTACGCTTTCCTGACAAACAAGTAAATTTGTACACAATTTCCCGCCGTCTCCCGCGCGCGTTCCATTGGGGCTCGAGAATGACAGCAAAATAAAAATGGCGACACACAAAATGAAAAATTATATCACATAGAATAAGGAGATTGGCGTGTAAACAGCGGAACCTATTTATTTTGCTGTTTTATCATGGAAGCCACTTTGTATACTTTTTTTTTTCAAGATGTGTGTACCTTATGTATGTTTGAGACTTGAAGTATTTGCTAAAAGTTGGAAACACAGACATAGATAGATAATATACAGATATTGTCTATCTATATCTCTGTTTCCAAATTTCTAACCACAGGGTTAGAAATTTATATCTGATTTTATAATTTCCATGAACTTTGAACGCTGAGTAAGTACTTGTACCTACTATAGGTTGTACGAACAATAACAAGACAACAGATTAAAAACGTTTACTTTTTGAAACGAAATAGGCACCTGGCAATAGAGAAGTACTCATATTCTCACGCTCTATGTTCTTCCAAACTTTTTAAACACATTTTTTCCATATGAACATAACAGCACCTAAGTAATCGTGACGCTAATAAAATGAAAACAAATCAAAACTCAATTTTGATGTAGCATTGCAGATTTCAGGGTCTTGGAATAAATCCAATTACCGATAAAGTGTTTTGATCAGACGATATGAACACATTTAGTATCCATTTATATTATAAACAGATAAGATAGAAATGATATTATGATGAAGAGGTAAACATTTTTGTTCAGGTTAACTGAGAAAGTACAAAAAGAGAAACAAAGACATTTATTTAACTAATAACAAGGAATGTTAATAAGAAAATCTATAACTTTACAACAACTGGGGCATAGGCCAAGGAGTGGGCGATGGCGTGGACTGGGGATGCGGGAATGTTCTAACGAGATTCCACGGCCCCAGAACTTAAGGGCAGCTAAAGGAACAGGGTGGGTTTTTATTCAGTTAAAGTCTGACACTCCCTTCCGCTCCACCCAGAGCGGGAGAAGTCATTCGATGATTTTGCCATCCAGAAAAAAAGGCCTAGGTGTGGGAATGGGCCGTATTCCACGGTGTGAAACAGTGCGGGTTATTATATTGTTACGCCAGTCTCTTAGCGAAGTACGTCGAGAAACTTCGACAGAAATCTAGAATGTTCGAGACACTAACGCCACCTGGCGGCGAGTAGCAGTACTGAGTATATCGAGAAACTTCGACCGACTTCTAATACGTTCGAGACACTAACGCCATCTAGCGGCGAGTAGCAGTACGGAGTAGCTCGAGTAGCTTCTGGAACATTATTGGCAGTATAGGCAGTGAGTCGATTGTACAAGAATGTTCTAGAACACATAGTTCGGGGTATAAATAGATCGTAAAGGAACGCAGACTTAGTAGAAGTAGTATTAGTACTAGTCTTATTAGAAGATACGAGGCGATATCATCGAAACTCTACAAGTGAATTTCAGTGCAATTTAAGAGTTAAGTGACAAGTATTGTTGTGTGAATAGCTGTGTTAATTTTTATTTTGTGTTTATTTAATTAAATTGTTAATTTTGGTTTAATTGGCGTAAATTATTTCTATCCCGAACCCCAGCTCGTAACAGTATGTACGAAAATCTTACTCTATATATATTGTGTCTATATGGGACTTGAATCCTGAATTAAACGTATTTTATTTTATTTATTTATTTTTATTATAAATGCGAAAGTTTGTGAGGATGGACGTATAAATATGATGTTTGTTACTCTGTCACGCATAAACTACTAAACGGATGTGAATGAAATTTGGTAAGTAGATAGTTGACATGCTGGAATAATACACAGGCTACTTTTTATACCGGAATTCCCAAGGGAACGGGATTTACGCGGGAAAACCCTCCCATGCGAACGAAGTTGCGAGCAGAAGCTAGTATATACCAACGCTAAACAAGCCTAGCAGTCCTGTTAAGTCATCACACAAATTGCAAGGGTTCTGTGAGAGAAAATAATGAGAAGTTAGGTTGGGTTGCCTATTGCATCAACCTTCTGCATGTGCATATATTCGTTTTTGCGAGACTGTTGCATACTGCGTTCAAGCTTCAACAGCTAATTGTTTAAGCAATCAGCAGCTACTATTGTCCTGAAGAACTTTTTCGAGAAAGAGTTCAGACTAAAGAGTGAGCAATTTTCAGTTTTCTAAAGAAAGTGAAGATTACTCTCTCTTCTTTTTAGGAAGAAACTCATTAAATGACTCCTCCTGGTGGAGCGGAAGGGATTGTCAGACCTTTACTGACTATAAACCGGCTTGGGTTTTTATTCTGTTCATTCAGTTAGTGGAGCCGCGGAATCTCGTTAGGATTTTTTTTTTATTTCAAAGAGCCCGCTCGTGACCCCAGATCATACCTGATGGTAAGTGTTAGATGAGGTCTTCGATGGAATAGCCCAAAAGATGCACACAGTTCGACAAGACGTCAGTATTAACGCACTTCATTCTTCGTAAAAAAACATCTGTTAGAAACTTCTCAACACGTCAAACGTTTCATCAAATCAACCTATATTGAGAATATTCTACCATCAAGGTCAGACCACACGGCGGTTCTTAATTAGATCGCCGTGATCTCGGTTGACTGCTTGGCTATCGATAGATTATCGACACTGTCACCCGATAGGTATCGATACTGATGTCGATGAAATATTGCCTGATATCTCAGGCAAGTGATGTGATTTTGTTATATAACATCGTTACGTTGCATCCCTTACGAACGGTTTTTTTGCACTGTTTAACTGGTGTGCATAAAAATTAGGCCGCTTTTAAAGGGTACGGATTTTTTAATTACGTTTATTGATGTGAACTGAAATTAAATTGCTTGAACATTATATTACTTGTAGATTGATATATCAATGCCTAATAAATGAAGCTGATTCATTATTCAATAAACTACCCAACTAGCAAAAAATAATCTTACAAATATCCCAAGACCATATTTGGGCGCATTTAATAAGTATATTCACCCTTTCAATTGCCTTGTAATGGTCTCGCGAAGTGTATTTTTAAACTTACAAAACTCTTGCTGATATAAGGAAAAACAAACTTAGAAGTGACTTACAAGGGCATGCTTTAAGGGCAAATAACCTTAAAGTCCTCTTACTAATGCTATTTTAAGTGTAATATCGCTTGTAGTCTTCTTTGTGATCTCCTAATAAGAGTGTAAACACAAACCGCCGTAAGCTAAAGATAAACTTTACGAAAATATTAAAAAGTCGCGTAAAAACTTAGATATTAAACTTATTTAACTAGATTTTATTTTCCTACAATATGCTAGTGTGTAAGCTTAGTTTGTCACGCACTTTATGCGATTATTAGGTTGCGAAGTAGTTTTTCTCGATTATTTTGAAATTTGAATAACAGTATTTTCACGGGCCTTTTCAACAATGTGTCTTTTATTATATATTATTTTAATTATTTATGAAATAATATCGAAATGTCGCCATTACGAACAACCACGACTCATAAGTAATGTAATAAGTGCTTTATCAGAACAATATAAGTCCAGTATTCTTGTGTAAGGTTTATATCGCACTCGTAAAAGTCAAATGAAACCTAGAAGTATTAAGTCTACACGGCCATACTGCTCATAATTTTAGGGTTCCTTAATAAGCAAAAGCAAACCAAACAACAAAGTCATTATAGGTAAATAATTAATCCACAACGTTAATTCAATGTACCTGATTTTATAATAATTTCACATGTCAGACACAACAAGAAAAATAAATAACCCTTAATAGAGAATTGTTTAAGACCACTGTAAGACTTACTCGTTAATATGTCTTAGGTGAGATAAATCGCACTTAATACACTAGTTTTACAGAAGTCTAATAAAACACTTAGTATAGTCACTTCTAAGATTGAATGTACTTATAAAATGTATTTATAAGTGTTAATTAAGAATCAAAGGCAATTGGGCTTGTAAAAGGTGCTTATAATACCACTACTCTTATTAATATTATATAACGTTTTCTTATATACGTCTATAAGAATAACGTTACAAGTATGAATGCTCTTAAAACTTATATAGACTTATAAAATAACACTATAAGAGTTTCTGGCTTTATCAGAACACATATAAACCTTTTATGAAACCATAGCTCTTACAAGCTTTTGTTTGTAAGGGTATTAAGGGTTTCTGTCTTAATCAGAACACGTATAAACCTTTTATGAAACCAGAGCTCTTACAAGCTTTTGTTTGTAAGGGTATTTTGCTAGTTGGGTAATGCATGGCGAATAAAACTAAACTAGATAAAACCTACTTATAGAGTTATTCAATTGGATCAAATTTACATGGACGTAAGTACTACTACTTAATTAGAGTAATACCTTGGTTTCTAGCTAGACAGCTATGATTTGAAAACATAGATACCTAACACCTTCCTTTGTGATATTTTTTGTAATTATTGTTTTCCCCAAATAATGTTTAAATGTTATTTATGTTTTATTATGTTTTACTGCTTGCTGCGGCATTAGACTAAGACTAATTATTGTTTAAATTTTAAATCTCAGACAAATAAACTGTACAATGTCCTGTTAAGCAATAAAAATATTTAAACTTAATTTAATGGAGAACAAAACCTCCCTACTGCACTGTCCTAATATAGATCCCGTATAGCCATTGGCTGGTAGCTACAATAAACTTTAAAGACATATCTAACCAGTCATTTCTCTACTTTTAGTTCCGAAACTCCGTTCAATTTACCAAACCGAGAAGACACGGTGCAATGGCTATCTGTAATAAAAAAAAATACAATTAAATTAAAGCTTGAAAATCGCATGAGCAGAAGAGGTAATAAAAGAATAGAATAAATAAAAAATTAAACCGACTCCCAAAAAACACTGCAAAGTGAAAAATAACTTTAATTTCGGTAGTCGGTGTCTTTAGTTTTGTATTTTCGTTTTTGGCACCGACTTCCGAAATTAAAGTTATTTTTCACTTTGCAGTGTTTTTTGGGAGTCGGTTTAATTTTTTGGTAAAAAGTTTTTATTTCACTCTTTTTAGTTGGATGATTTTTAATTTACCTAGTTACAAGAGCCTAAATGTCAACTACTTATAACCTTTTACAAAATATTGCTTTTCCCAATGCTGGGCCGTTAATTGTTGAGGAGTTCTCCTGGTACTTCACCATCAGCTCTACATCACCATATGCATTGTGACGAGCATAAAGTGCTTAACATCCATATTCAAGTAATCGAAACGCAATCCACTCAATACTTATTATTGAGTAGTTTCGGCGGCCATCTGTGGTCTTCATCATCAGTTCCACTTCCCCAAATGGTACTTTTTGAGAGCAACTGCACAAGTTACTATAAGAAATACCCAAAACGCCATAGGTGTGCCTATAATATTTGAAGAGTTCCCTCGATTTCTCCAAGATCCCATCATCAGATCCTGACTTTGGTGATAATGGTACCAATTTCGAAGTATACCCATTCGAACAAAAAAAGAATTTTCCAAATCGGTTCAGCCGTCTTCGAGTACTCGATGATCATACATAAAAAAAAAAAAAAAAAAAAAAAAAATATACGCGTCGAATTGATAACCTCCTCTTTTGGTCGTCGGTTGAAAATAGAATAGAATTTATTGAAACCATGGTTAGATTTTTTACAAATTTTCGGTGATCCCCAAACTAGGCTATGCCTGTATTTTGGGGACCTAAGTTGTAGTAGACATGCATTATGGTTGCAATTACAAAGATAAGATCTGAACAAAAAACAAATGTGAGATCAGAAAATAATTAGATCGACTTAAGAACAAAAAAGATAGCTCTTCCAAAAGTATTATACATATATGATAAAGCATGAAAAATACACTATGGATTTTACGATTACCTAGAGTAGATACCTACACTCGCGTTTCGTCAATTTAATTAGGTAAGTTTCATGTAATACGGGACCACTCTATTATCATGAACCAGGCAGAATTCCACAGATAGAGCTGCTACTCATAATAATAATTCAGCCTAGAACGTTCCCAGTGCTGGTACACAGGCTTCCTTTCTATGAGAGGGGATAAGGAGAACGTTTGAGTAGGCCTTGGTACTCAAACCGCCAGAAAACCATTAGGGTAGTTTCCTAAAATATTTTATTTAGTTCGTCACGAAGTTTAACAAAAAACATTGGACACGTATTTTTTATTTTTTCACGTAATTGAAAAATTCGGACGATACAGTGAGTTGAAATTTCGCGTAAAGTCACACCTGGGTGCAATTCTTACGAGGCATGCCTTTTAAGTTCTGTCATTTCCATATTTCCCGGCAATTTTGAATTTGGAACTGTTCTATATTCGAATGTGTTTAAATTTTGAATCTCAAAACAAATGAAAGTATTAGGATTTGACTATATTATATTCGATATTGTTTAGTCACAGCGTCGATTAAAATCTGTCAGGTTACGTACGAAAATGAATCTTTCTAAGGAAAATGTTCGTGCAATAATTTTCTACAACTTCAGAAGAGGCCTGACACGGCTTCAGTGTTTTGAAGAGCTAGTGTTCAGTGATGAAGCCCCATGCCTGCGGACTGTCGAACGCTGGTATTTAGAATTCCAGCGTGGACACACTAGTGTTAGTGACAAATCTCGCGAAGGACGCCCAAAATCCGCCTTCACTGAAGATAACATCATTGCTGTGAGACAACTAATTATTGAAGATCGTCATGTGACATATCGAGAGATAAAGGCTCTATTAGGCATCTCAGGGACAACCATTCAGAAGATCTTGCTTGAAGCGTTTGGTGTGAGAAAGCTAGTTTGCTGTTGGATACCGCATCTGCTTTCCGACGATCACAAGGCGGCCCGCATCAGATGGTGTAAGAAAACTCTGCAAAGGTTCAACCGAGGGGAGTCAAATCACGTCTACAACATCATCAGTGGTGAAGAATCTTGGATCTATGCCTGCGATCCTGATTCCAAACAAGAATCTACAATCTGAGTCTTTCAAGACGAGCCAAAGTCGACTAAAGTTGTTCGTTCTCGAAGCACTTCAAAGAAGATGGTGGCCACGTTCGTTGGAAAAACCGACCATGCTGCGACTATTGCACTTGAAGATCGTAGAACAGTTAACGCAGAGTGGTATACCACAGTTTGTTTAGCACAAGTCATCGCCGAAGTTCGAAAATCTAACTCAAAGCGACGCATCATCCTGCACCATGACAACGCAAGCTCACAGCGCTCGTCAAATGATTGAGTATTTGAAGCAGGAAAAAGTAGAAATTCTTGACCATCCTCCATACAGTCCTGACCTAAGCCCTAACGATTTCTTTACATTTCCTAAAATTAAGAAAAGTCTTCGTGGTCAAAGGTTCGAGTCCGGTGAAGAAGCAGTCGACGCTTTCAAGTCAGCCATTTTGAACACTCCCACTTTAGAGTGGAATAAATGTTATAATAACTGGTTTGAGCGAATGGAAAAGTATATTAAGCTACGTGGTGAATACTTTGAAAAACAATAAAAAGTACTATAAGGTTCTAGTTGTGTTTTTTTCTTCAAACGACAAAACTTAAAAGGCATGCCTCGTAGCAATGTGTGACGTCAGCAGCTCCCACTCCTGTACTTTGAAGCTTTCCATCTTTGTGAATTTTTCTTGATTTGAAAAAGAAAAATATACGTGACCAATATTTTTTGAAAATCTACCTAATGGCTAAATAAAATAATTATTTTGTAACACTGGAAACTACCATATTTAATATTAGCTTTATAGCGAAAATAGCCTAATGGCTAAGCTGTTAGAATTGTGGTCGAGAGATCGCGGGTTCGAACCCCACTCATTACACTATTGTCGAGAACTCACTCCAAACACAAGCACATCTAGCTTAGCTGGAGGGTTTTACAAGATTGCTAGTAATGTGAATGCTACCCACATCTCAAGTTCTCTTTAGATAAAATTACAAACATTTCGCCAACATTTGCCACCAATCAGAGCAATATAGTAGCAGCGATTCAAGCACATTAGAGGCTTCGTTCAGACGAGGGTTCACATGAATTATTGAGTGGGAATTACGGACTTCTTGGAAAGTTTATCGTATTTATCTACATTATTAATTAGCATAGGTATTTAATCCGTGAGAAGGTCTTAAATGTCTTGTACGATGATATCCGATGGATTAAGTCCAGGGTCAGAATTCATCTCACATACAGCGAATATACGCACCTGTACATTCAGTGAGTCTGACTTACTTACAAGTACGTCAATAAATCAGTTTTATAATCCTAAATTAAAAAATTCTGCCCCATTTGTAAAAACTTAAAAAAAAAATGATTAGGTCGAGTACTATCAGGTTTATTCATAAGAAATTAACGGATTCGAAATTCAAATTCTGTGCAGAAAATTTTGATAAAGAAATTCCTAATCAGTGTATTGAATTTCCTAATTAGTGTGATGTTATTTTGAAATTTAATTTATTGTAATTGTTTGATTTTTAATTTAATAATGTATTCTAATATTATTTTAAATTACGAACATAGCTGTAAGTATTACAAACCGATATATGGATGTACCTAACATCTGAATTGTCTAAATAAATAAAATTAACTGAGCATTAGGTACTGTAAAAAGTATATATAAAAATTTGGTAAATTTAATAACAACCCCATTGTTAGTAATCGATTCTTGATGTTCATTTTCTTTGTTATACAGTATTTTCATTAATGGTACCCTTCGGTTTTTTATAATTAGGTTATAATTTCTATACACTGATAGGTACATTACTTTGTGTAATTTTCATCATCATAAAGGAAAAAATCCGGGAGGGAACGAATGAACGAACGAAGGTAATGTTCTAAAACTGAAAAACTGAATCTACCAACTCGCATGGGATTCGTATGGTTAATTACTGTCATAGAGTGCTGTGCATCAGAAGTGGGAACTTTATGAAGTGGGATGGGTTTATAAAGGTTGTATAAAAACCGTTCAATCATCGGACTACAAGACAAACGGCGATGCGCCAGCGTTACAGCGTTACGTTTTGTGCGTATGGGTGGGATCTCCCACCCATACGCACAAAACGTTTTCGGATTAGTTTCATTGTGCGTACAGCTAAGGAGTGGAATTCCCTGCCGGAGTCTGTGTTACCTGATTGCTATAACCTGGGAGTCTTTAGGTCAAGAGTAAATAGGTTACTTCTAGGCAAGTGTGATTCATCTGCGACCACATCATCGCTTAACATCAGCTGAGATGTTGATCAAACGCGAGAATTCATCAATAAAAAAAAAAACTATAATACTATTTTCCCTACCTACTTTTGCAAACGCACGCAATATACATAAGTCAAGTCGAGGTTATAACTTCAACTTGAACCTACTGATCAATAATAGAGCAATTTATTTCAGTAGCACAGCTGCTAATAATTATGTTATTTCAGGTCATTATCAAAGCTCGTGCCGCTTAGAAATACGCCACGTGCATGATGCCTTTCATTAAATTTTCAAGATGGCGCCGATCAATGACATTACTAAAGTCACTGTCAAACTATGAAAAGTTTTTATCTGTTAATGTTATTCTCATGACAAGAGCAAGTCAATTTTGTTTTCGACCCGTTTGTGTCTTTTTGTAAATTGATAAATTCTTTTATTTTGTCTGTAATAATATTCTGACTAGTAAAAGAACAATTGTTATTTAGGCATGACTGTCAAAAGAAATTGGTACGTATATTGGTACGCACTAGCTGTGCCCGCGAGTTTGATCGCGTAGAAATTATGTGATAAAAAGCAAGCTTAGATATTCGAAAACTAGGTTATGCGATGTTCCAGGATTTCAGCTACTTATACATATATGCCAAATTTCAACTTGCCTCGTTCAGCCGTTTTGGTGTGATGAGCAACGAACAATCTTACATCCATCTACTGCTTGTCAGTTTATAATAATATTAAGATTTATTCTCACCTATTAATAGTGCAACATATTACTGCGTAAGGACTGGGCGGACCGTATGTTATAATGACGCCTCGAACTTGGTCCCAAAGTGGTCTTACCTTTATCGAAGTGAACTAGAACGCGATCGGCTATCTTCGGGAGGGGTCGTCAGTTTTACAAGCAAAAATGCCAAATTGTGTCGTGAAGGGTTGCGTGAACTACGACATAAAGCACAATAAAAAATTATAACATTTCATATCACCGGTAAGTTAAAAATATGTTATTAAATCAACTTCTAACATTATATAAAACAATTTTATTTCTTGTTTGTCTCAACCTTTAGCATAGACAACGCGAAGCCGCGTAAAAGTGCGACATATCTTTGCAGCGGCGCGCGTTGCAGCCGATGAAATAAAAAGATTTAATAATATTACTATAAGATTAAATTATATACAACATTATTTTTAGTTTATTAAAAGCATATTAAAATGATTTTTATGTACAACAAATATAAAAATCGAAAATTAAAAGGTTTTTTTTATTTCTTTGTACCTCGAAAAATACCACACCCCACTCTTACAAGATTACGTCTAGGAGCAGACCACGCCGATTGACATCTTAGTTATAATAGATGGCGTTAGTGTGTTTTGTAGGGCGACCGCGTCCGTCAAATGTTCTGACGACCGTATCTTTACTATTTAAATCAATGGCAACATGTGAAGATTGTAGGTTAATTCAAAGTGTCCCCGTGAATATTTTACGTTTCTTCTCCACTAGAAAAAAAAAACTGAACCGTGCACTAGCTTGGATGTTTTATTAGTGCCCATGGAATATTTATGAAATATAATATTCGAATTCTGAAATCACTTTTTTGTATTCATGATAGGCTGGCGTTTGACTACTATATCACCTGGTGGTAATGATGTGGTCGAAAATTAAGCACGCTTGTCTATAGAAGCATATTCGCTCTTGACTTAAAGACCCCGAGGTTTTATTAAATTCCACTCCTTAGCCGTACGCACAATGAAAGTATTCCGAAAACGTTTTGTGCATATGGGTAGGATGTCCACCATGCATAACAATCAAATTGTCAAAAGTTTTAAATTAAATTAAACGTAATCAATACACTATTTCGTACGCTCCTATTTATAAAAAAAAAACTTTTGTTTATAATAAACCAACAGTTCACTGAAATCAAACCAGTTGTCTTCAAAGTTAATCATACACAAAGAATCAAAGAGAGTGGCTTTGTGTTTTCCAACATATGAGCAAAGAAAATAAAAAACGCTCGCATGACACATAAAGGAAACTAACTGTAGTGATGTGGAACGTATCGGGTTATTATAACCCAACATGATATTTATATGAGCTTATAAGTTCGCGTTTATGGGCCATAGAGGGTTACTTATGGTCCTTAATGGCTAAGAGGGACTTATATGAGCGCATGTCGTATTGTACTATGAATATGGGAAGGATCTCGGTTGGAAGTTTGGCTGTTAAAATAAATTAATTCCATATCTAACGACCCGCGAGATTTTCTTTTTTAATCTAAAAAAAATATAGATTATTAGAATATTATATTAAAATTAAATATTATTAGATTATTAGAAGCAATTTTGTGGTCGAAGATGAAGCACGAATGCCTAAAAGTAAGCTATTTACTCTTGACTTATAGGCCCCTAGGTTATAGCTATCATGAAACACAGATCCCGGCAATGACCCTGTCGGGTTGCGTCAATGCGACTGATTGCTAGTGAGGCGCGCGTGGAACACTGCTAAACGCTGTCGACCCGGGCCTGATCCTTGGTGAGCTACTCCTGATCGCTGCCTGCAAGCGTGCGCTTAAGGGGCCGGAAATCGGCTCGCGATCTCCGACACCCGGGGCGTCTCCTGCGGTGGCTGGGGTGTAAGGGAGAGTTGTCTTTCCCTCGTCCGCTGCACCGCGGTTGCCGCGGGTTGTGGAGTTTTTCTCCAGGTTAGCACCTCAACGCGCCAATTGTACACTGCCTGGCTCTTAACAAGACATGCTACATAATTGATTTCAGATTAAAAAAGTAAATAACTACGTGGAAAAATGAAGGTATGTACGTATTAACCGCAATATAACATTTTCAAGGAATCATTACCTCTAATTAGATCTACCCTATTCCTCTTAAGCCTGATGAGTTTGCTTCAAAGGATAAAAGGAAAACGTTACCTTTCGGGAAACTCGATATCTTCTTGATGCATAAATAAACCCAATTATTCGTATAATTCGGTGGTATTTCCACGAAGTACCCACTTTTGGTTCAATTTTTTATATTACGTAGAAACTTTTAAGACTTCTTCAAAACTAGCTTTTGCCAGCGGCTTCACCCGCATGAAAGTTGTATTGAAAAATATTACCTATTGTATGTAATGTGATCAGAAATTATTGTAATTATGCGTGTTCAACACAAGTGTGGAAAAAAAACATTAATTTTGAAATCACAGACACTTTAATTTTATTTATACAACGTGTAACGGAAAGGGTATATACATACCAAGGGCACGGCTTCTTTGGATGATATCAAACGATATTGATAGGGTTTTTTATCCTATCTCTACATGTTCGGAAGTAAAGAGAATTTTTAATACATTGATACCAGCAGTACTAGGCGCACAGAATTACGGAAGAGATTTATCGTGATATTTGAAAGTAACGTGGAAAGTTATTGACCTACGTAGTGCGGTGACACGATTGTTATGATTTCAATTTAAGAAACTTACGAAACCGCATAAATTTTTAGAGTATTTTATTTTGAGTTGAAACCCTTCCAGTATCGTTTGATATCATCCAAAGAAGCCGTGCCCTTAGTATGTATACACCCTTTCCGTTACACGTTGTATATCTATAGTATAAATGTGAAAGTTTCAATGGATGTATGGATGTTTATTACTCAATCATGCTAAAATGGCTCTCTCAATCTGCTTGAATTTTGGCTTAGAGATAGCTTATACCTGTATAGCTACTTTGTATATCCAAAGAAAAATGTGACAAATTTTACACGCGAATGAAGTTGCAGGTAGTTTATAATAAAGACATTTTCAATGTCGAGTGCAGTATCCAATTTTAACAGGATTTGTGTTACAATGGTATTAACCATCTACAGACCTGCCTGAAGCAGGACTTTTGGCCGAAAGGTGTCGTTTAAGGTGAACGCAGACTTAGCCGCACCGCAGTCTCCACAGTCCCCGCAGTCATCACTTTTTATTAATGGCCTCGCACATCTATCCGCACCGCAGTCACTGCAGTCGTTCCCGTCGCCGCACCCATCGCACTTGATTTCTTTTTTCTTGATTTCGCCGTGGATGCGAATGACGTCATCTGCGCCGCGCTAGCCGCAGCGTCCGCTGCGTGCGGGCGGTTGGTGACGTCATCAGCTGCGGCTTGGGGAGTTCGGTCGTTTCAGGGACTGCGGCGACTGCGACGCGGGTGGGTGTGCGAGGTTGCATAGAACTTCATATAAAGAATTCGAATGCGAAGACTGCGGCGCGTGCGGTGCGGCCAGGTCTGCGCTCACCTTTATCGTCGTTTCCAAGGACGGTTGCGCGGCACCTCGCAGCGAAGCATGACGCTGTTAACATTGTGTTTAAAGTGATAGTTTTATAAGGTTTCTATATGTATTAGTTTATTATAGTATTAGATTATTTTGTGTATTTTGTTTAACTTTGGTTTTAGTTAAATAATAGGTATGCATGTATTAGCTTATTTATAGTTATTTTAAAGTATGTAAGTACTAGCTGTGCCCACAACTTCATCCGCGCGGAATAGTGACTTTCGGCAGCATTTTTAATTCTTTAGGCTAATTATTTTGAAAATGAAACTCATACATAATTTGAATGTCGTATCTAATCAAGAATCTAAAAAACAAGTTTCAAGCTTCTAGCTTTAAAAATGACGTAATTTGCATACAAACTTTCATCCCCTATTTCAACCCCTTACAGCCCTTTTTCGCATTAAAAAGCAAACTATGTCCTTTCTCAAGCTCTAAACTAAGTCCGTACCAAATTTCATTATAATCGGTTCAGTAGTTTAGGCGTGATTGATGACACAGACAGACAGAGTTACTTTCGCATTTATAATATTAGCAAGGATTTTATTTGTATGGGCCAATTTTGTCTGAAATAAATGAATTAATTGATTGATTAACATCACCGGTTGTTGTCATGTACATGTTCATTTAAAGATGCTCACTTTCCGAAGCTCTTCTGAGGACATCAACATCTGCTGAGCCATTTCACAACTATTTTTGGGTCGGCTTCAATTCTAAGTCTATGCAGCTGAGTACGTGCTTTACATGCAGTGAAATCCTATCTGACCTCTACAGATAGGTAATACGATACCAGTTGGCAAGACTGACGTCAGACCTTCTGGCTTTTTTTTTAAATTCAGAATTGGCTCGCGTTTGACCACCATCTCACCTGATGGTAAGCGATGATGTGGACGAAGATGGAGCACGCTTACCTAGAAGTAACCTATTCACTCTTGATTTAAAGACTTGTAGCTATCTGGCAACACAGACTTCGGCAGGGAATTCCACTTCTTAACCGTACGCACAATGAAGGTATTCCTAAAACGTTTTGTGCGTATAGGTGGGATGAGTGGCGCGTCGCCGTTTATCTTGTAGTCCGATGCTGAAACGGGCTTGGCGGAATAAGCCGATAAAACCGATAGACTAGCAACTCGTCGTCGATGTTCAAGGCTTTGGAGTTTTAACTCGACCAGTGCATCGTTACCAATGAATCTTTTGGCCCTTTTCTCGATAGGCTGAAGTGCTTCCAGTTGGTACTTGGCAGATCCATCCCAAAGATGAGAGCAATACTCCATACATGACCTAATCTGGGCATGATACAGATTGAGCAGCTGTTCCGGTGCTACCTGTAAAGACTGAATCAAAGAAGTACAAATTATAGCAGGGACCAACGCCTTAACTTATTTCCGAGGCATGAAAGAATCTCAGTTTGTAAACCAGTTTGTAAATCAGCCACGACTTCCTTCTAAGTGCCAATATACATGTGTAATGTGTATATCTAATAAAGTCGTCTACAACGTCGCGTGTAGTCTTCAATTTTGACAGAAGTTCGTATTAGAATATAATAGAATAGAATACATTTATTTCAAACTTAAAAAATTGTCAATATAATGTTAGTAACAAAGGTCTTATAAACTATGTTAGTGTTCATGTAATTCTCTAAAATTCACATACAAATAAAATAAAGTAAATTCCAATAAAAATCCAATAATTAAAAAAAATAAAATCACAATGATATAGATAAAACCAAAAACTAAAAACAATGCGTCATCTCGTTACGTGAAGTCGAATAAGCCTCCCTAGCACTGCAGACTCCGGCCTTTCTGATATCATCTTCAGAATTCCGTTAAGCATCACTTTGTTATGTCCATGTTAATTTAAAGATCCACTCTTTCGCAAGCGCTTTTGAGATCAAAAGAGAAAAAAAAACATATACTATTAATACCATTATAACTACAACCAGTACCCAGTCAAGTGTGAGCAGCATGCGAGGGTTAAGCAAGATTACGTTCAATGAAGGGCAGTGAAGGGTTATCAGATATTATTAGGTCAGTAGGACACTGTGCCTTGGAAGAAAACGGTTGAACTTGTGTTTATTCGAATGGAAAACTCTGGTAATCAAAGAATCGGGAGAAGATCACGGTAGACTGATTTTGATTGATTGGCCTGATGAGATCGTGTATCAGACTTTAGGTTTTGTGACCAGGTTTTATCAATACCAAGAGAAAGAACGATCTTGATGCATATTGACTGGTTCTTTTTCAACCGACGACAAAAAGAGGAGGTTATCAATTCGACGCGTATATATTTTTTTTTTTTTTTTTAATGTATGATCATCGATTACTCGAAGACGGCTGAACCGATTCGGAAAATTCTTTTTTTGATTGAAAGGGTATACTTCGATACTGGTCCCATTTTCATAAACGTCAGGATCTGATGATGGGATCCTGGAGAAATCGAGGGAACTCTTCAAATATTATAGGCACACCTATGTCGTTTTGGGTATTTATTATAGTAACTTGTGCAGTTGCTCTCAAAAAGTACCATTTGAGGAAGTGGAACTAATGATGAAGACCACAGATGGCCGCCGAAACTACTCAATAATAAGTATTGAGTGGATTGCGATTTCATTACTTGAATATGGATGTTACGCACTTTATGCTCGTCACAATGCATATGGTGATGTAGAGCTGATGGTGAAGTACCAGGAGAACTCCTCAACAATTAACGGCCCAGCATTGGGAAAAGCAATATTTTGTAAAAGGTTATAAGTAGTTGATAATTAGGCTCTTGTAACTAGGTAAATTAAAAATAGACCAACTAAAAAGAGTGAAATAAAAACTTTTCACCAAAAAATTAAACCGACTCCCAAAAAACACTGCAAAGTGAAAAATAACTTTAATTTCGGAAGTCGGTGCCAAAAACGAAAATACAAAACTAAAGACACCGACTACCGAAATTAAAGTTATTTTTCACTTTGCAGTGTTTTTTGGGAGTCGGTTTAATTTTTTGGTAAAAAGTTTTTTTGGTTTTATTTTTTGTAGTGTTCTAGCATTGTTGGTTAAATTCATATTACTAGCCATCTTGTTAACCCCTCTAACTAAGCTAAATATGCTTGTGTTTGGAGTAGGTTCACAGCAATAGTGGAATGGATGCGATTATTCCCGATGTCCAGCACTTGTCTGGCCACCACTGGGGGACAGCGTCACAACTTTGTAAATTATTTCCATTCGCCACCACTGGAGGCCGCCACTCTCCTATGGTGAATCAATTCAAAGTCATATCGAGTTTGATTCAAAACATACCGTCATTTCAAAGCATCAAGTCAAGTTTATACAGACATAGAAATACAATCGCTGGAATGAAAAGACTTAAATGCAAAAATGTGGAAGAATTCCATGTTCCAAAAGATTATAAGGACTTTCTTTTAGCAGACTATTCATATAACTGCAACCGAATTGTAGTGTTTTGTATTGAAGAAGCCAGAAATGTAATGTGTGAGATTCATTATTTCTTATGTGATTGTACCTTTAAAAGCTGCACAGAGTCATACTTTACAGTTGTGACGCTGTCCCCTAGTAGTGGACAACGAGAATAATGTTTTAAAGTTGTCTCGCTGTCCCCCAGTGGTGGCCAGACAAGTGGTGGACATCGGGAATAATCTGAATGGATGGAGTTCGAACCCACGACCTCTCGCTCTTAAGTCAGACACCTTAACCATTAGGCTATTGATAGATAGATAGATATATTCTTTATTGTACACCATAACAGTAAAACAATAAGGACTTTACAACTAACAAGGGTGATACAATGGGCGGTCGTATCGCTAAAAGCGATCTTTTACAGACAACCTTTGGATGGATTTGACACAGGAGAAAATAAATACGCGGGTAGTCCACGGTGTACTACCGACGATTGGTGTACTATTGACGCTTCATTTTGCTTCACTTCAATTCAGACGGAACCGGCCGGCAGAGGCGGGCTGTCACTAGTCGGGGGCCGCGTTGAAGGAAACTCATGTGTTCCCGTAGACCAGAGAGTACCTATAGTGGTTTTATAGTTTTTGCTGACCTTGGCGCAAAAGTGCGAGAGGAAAACGGAGTGGTTTTAGTCAGTTAAGTTAAGTTTGACAGATCCCTTTGCACGTCCCAGGGCGAAAGACATCCATAAGGGTTTCCATCTCGAGTTTTATAGAATTCACACAAATTCACACGTGCTCATAGTTCCGACATATTAAGTGTGAGATGCAACTTGTGTCGATACTCTTGCACCATTCCATCTTCCCAGTTCATCCTGTTGTGCTGTTACTCCCACTGCGACTGCGAAAAACCTTAAGCGCTGTAAATATGTTTATCTCAGAGGTAACTTTATTTTTGAGTTGTTTGGGGTCTAAAGTCTTGGACCATAGAGTCTTTGTGCTCATAGCCTTTACAAAGAAATTTCGGAAAAGGCTGATTGAGACTTACCGTAACTTAAGGGCACCTATTGGCTAAGCAATGCCAAATAACTAGGTAATGCTGTCAGTACCTTGGGTATAATATCTTAGCCAGCGCAAGCGTAGTAAAGTTTTGAATATTTAATTTGCAAAAGTCGTACATGTTTTATAATAGAATAGATAGATATACTCTTTATTGTACACAGAACACAACGTCATTAAACAAGGTCTTAACAATTACAAAGGGCGGTCTTATCGCTTAAAGTGATCTTTTACAGACAACCCTTGGATGGATTTAACAATTAATTGAAACCATTCAGGAAAAAATATCTAAAACAATATACAGTGACTTAATAGTTAATATTACAAACAGCAAACAGTTAAGCTCACTTTAATAAGAATTTAAGGAGAGAAAGGTGTAACAAATAACAATGTGACCTTCTCAACTAAAGTGCTAACGAGTACAGTTTAAAAGTTGTAATGCTGAGTTACTATAAAGTAGCGACAGATTGCTGGCTCGGCGCCAACGGTGAGCTCATTCCACCTGTGCGAAGAACAAATGCACTTGAATTCCAATTGCTAGGTCAGGGAAAAATGTATTGAACTGAAGTTATGTTAAGAGGAAGAAATAATATCGTCTTATTAAAAAAAAATAGGATCAGGAGACCTTGAAGTGCGGCTGTTATTACTTACCCAGGAGGGTAAGTAATAACAGCCGCACTTCAAGGTTAAGCAACGCTTGTAAAGGTCTGTCCATGGATGGGTGAATTACCATATCGAGATCCCTCTGTGCCTCGGAAATCACTTCAAGTCATTCGTCCCGTCCGTCATTTGTACATCCATGGTAGTCGTTACGGGTTCTCAGAAACCAAAAAATCTGACCCCAGTCTCGCCAAGGACTATCGTTACGACTATCGCCCGAGAGGCAACTCTCTTCTTCGCGCCCCAGCCGCCGCGGGAGACGCCCCGGGCGTCGGGGATCGCAAACTGAACTCCCACCGTAGGCGCGGGCTTGCGGACGGCGAGCAGGGGTAGCTCACCGTCCGGTTAGGACCAGACCCGAGTCGCCAGTGCCTCGTGTTCCACGCGTCTCTAAGAGTCGTCAGCACTAGTGACGGAGCCCCATAGGGCTAATTTTTGACCGTGACTAATTTTACACATTTCAATTTCCGAAGCTTTGACAGACCGTCGTTCGGGGTCGCGGGAATGTTCTAACGAGATACCGCGGCCCCGGAATTTAAGGGCAGCTTGAAGGAACAGGGTGGGTTTTTAATCAGTAGAAGTCTGACACTCCCTTCCGCTCCAACCAGAGCGGGAGAAGTCATTCGATGATTTTCACACACGGAAATAAAAGGCCCGGTTTGCAGTAATTCAATGTAAAACATTAATACTCAGTGGGTTAGACTGGAAACAGACTGCAATGTAATTGGAAAAAGGGATGATGATTTTCATAAACAAATAATTTTTAGTACGTAACAATCTGAACTTATGACCTAGTGTTAGTAACTTTTACTTAGTTATCTTAATAATTAGCTTTGTACGACACGCCGATCTTGGGGGTATCTATCAAACAACGTGCTAAGAATAATAAAACATTTGTCAAGGGTTTCATTATGCATAGAAATATACTTAAATTAAAAATGAGTGCAAGAAATGCCTGATGAATTGCAACTGAAGCTTAGATTATCATTTAACTCCCGATACCGATTCGCGTTGTGACAAGTGACCACATAGTCGCACCCCGTTCTCGCATATTGGCTTGTATGTATGATTCTATGTCGGGCAGATACCTGCAACTCTACGACCAAGCGCGTATTTTGCATAAGGGTAGGATATTTTTATTCAATCCATGCCAGTCCCTACAGGAAGGCAAAGCAACGGAAGGTTCCGTAGGCAAATGAAGGTTCAAAACAAAGGAAGGTTCCGTAGGCAAATGGCAAAAAACGGAACCCTTATAGTTTCGTGATGTCTATCTGTCTGTAATAATAAAGGTCTGTAGTAATAATAATAATAAAAGGGGGCTCCCCATACATGGAACTGAAACTGAAAATAATTTTTTTTCATGAAACCTATGCGTGTGTGGTATCTACAACGTCTAACGGAAACCCCATATCTATCCAAAAGGACTGAAGACAACATCTGGTATGGAGTCTCTATGCAAAGTTTCAGCTCAAAATAAGTGACTCACAGAATTGACCCCAAATTATTGGTTTCATATGTTTCTTGAATACCAGTAATAACAAACGTGTCACAGCACTATGAGAGTCATCACTTTCCACCGGGCCTAGACAAAATCCATTTTCTGTAAGCGTTAACGCCAACGGAAAAATTAAATTGTATGGAGTTGACATTTACTAACCACATATCACGTGATTGTCACGTGTTAGTAAATGTCAATTCCATACAATTTAATTTTTCCGTTGGCGTTAACGCTTACAGAAAATGGATTTTGTCTAGGCCCGCACGTCACTTGCCAATAAAACGATAATTCTCTTCGTTCTTCTTAATTTGAAAAATTCGGTCTCTGGTATCAATGTATTGAAATTTCTATTATGCTCCACACATGTACACATAGGATTAAAAAACCCTTGCCATATCGTTTATTATCATCTAAAGAAGCCGTGCACTTGGTATGTATATACTCTTTAAATTACACGTTATATAGATAGGTCTTTAAAAATGACATGGAGGTTTCTAAAACCACCTTTTCATAAAGTCCATCGTTTAAAAGATATACGCTTCCAAAGTGGTAAAATGTGTCCACCCCCCCTTTAATTTCTATAATAATGGTGTGAAAAATTAAAAAAAATGCTCTATGATCTTAATGTAAACCTTCAACCGAAATTAGTTTGAACGAGATCGGGTTAACAGTTTTTGAGACACGGCATATTTTCTAAAACCGCAAATATATCTTTGTAATTTATACAAACACTGTGAAAAACATGGTTATTTGGCGTAGTTACTACGGAACCCTTCATTGGCGAGTCTGACTTGCACTTGTCCAATTTTTTTCGTTTACCATTTCTCGGAGGGTACCTGGGTTACTGAAATATTTAGTCCTGTAATCCACGACTACAGGGCAGCTCAGTAGCAGGTGAGCTGCTGTTTCGTCCTCCTCCATGCAGGCTCTGCAGAGTGGGCTGTCTGTGACTCTTATAACATAAAGGTGTTTGTTGAAAGATCCGGGTAAGGGCGGCTGTCACCAGCAGCAGTATATTGGCTTTACAGCGTAAAGTGATTGACTGTTGACGCGCAGTCCCAAAACTTGCGCTTCAAAGGAACTGTCATCGGTTAAAAAAAAACGACGGGTTGCACTCCGGGAGTGCCGGCAGAAGTGAAAACTTGAATATTAACGTTGTGCATTTTTGATATTTTGGAATGTTTAGGGAATAATTTTACACGAATTGCTTTAATTATCAGTATAAAAGTACTATCATTTATGTGGTAGAATACAATATTTATTTATTGCGCTATCGTACACAAACATGACAATTTATTTTACATTAAAAAGTTTATCTCTTAGACTCTCCGTCCGTCTTACGAATTTTCGATCAGGTCACGTGTCCTGACGCGAGTTAACATTTTTTACCCATTACAAAAAAAGTGCACAACGCCCATTGATATACTAAAAACCCAAGATGCACAGTCTCGAAGAAAAGTGACGCTCGAAACTGTCGCCAAACACTCACCACCTACGTAGTAATAGTAATGCTATAAGTATAAAATATGTTTTTGCAAATTCCATCTTATGAAAAGTGTTTAAAGTTGTTTTTACAAAGCAGTGTGCGAAAGACAATCAAATTTTACGACTGACGTTGCTCGATAGGACAAGGCCTTGAGTGGAGACTTACACCTTATACTAAATTTTTTTATAAGACATTTTTGTTAGTATTATAAGTTTATTAAATTGTGTTCTAAAGACGTAATTATAGCGTAAATGTTTTTGGGTAGAACATGTGTATATCAATGAAACAAATATTAACTGTTAAAATCGTTTATTATTTTTTTTAATTCAATAAAGCTTATACCTTTTGCCGTGATATACAAAATTTCTTCGTCAAAAAAATTTTCCATAAAAAAAATCTCTCGCATTTGCTACAGATTTTTTTTTATGGCAATTTTTTTTTAAATGTTGTCTGACGATTGATGTCCGTTCTCCGCATCGTATTTGGTCACGAGAAAAACTAAAGTATAAAAATAAGAAGTTTTTAATGAGATTGGTGTTGCGCCAAAGCAACACTCACACACACTTTTATCATTAGCATATCACATGTCGTGAACCCATAACTTATCCCATGATGAATCGATATACTTAAAATATATTTTTATTCTATTATTAAATCATTTAAATTATTCCAGTATGGGGAGGGACGTTTAAAATTGTAATACTAAGAGCGGAACGCGCACAATGGGCAATACTTCGTACAAAAAACGAATTTATCCCACTGGACTGCTATACTCGGAAGCTCAAGTACTTACAGTTCCCAATATATATCCTCCGTACCATATTACGTAGGCACAGATTGTTACAAGTAAGCCCAGATTTAACAAGCAAATGCACTGGGTTTCCCGTTTTGTAAAGTTTCCAAATGTCACAATAAACTTACGTCTAGATACTTTTAGGCATTAAGTTCTAGGATCTACAATAGATCAAATAAAACTATCCCAATTTAGAAGCTTATGTGACAAAAGGTCAAACAAATTTTAAAGTACAGTAAATTAAGCTATTCAAAACACACCCTCATGTTAACGCACACGCGTCCAGAGTTCCAGACACACACACCCACACACACACACCCACAAACACACGCAATTACGCACATACACTTAAACTTACACACACATACACGTTTCGCTTCTATTTCTTTTGTTCTCAATACCTTCTAATGTTACTTTTTGTTTGTAATTTATTACATAAAAATTGAAATGTGTTTTAATGTATAGCGTAGGACACTGATTCCTTTAACACAGGCTCACTTAGCTTAGGAGTCAGGGGCTTCACTTGAAAGATGTAATATTTTTATGTTCAATAAATTATTTATTTATGAACATTAAAAAACCGTAAAATTGACGACCTCTTCTCCTTCAGTATATTATATAACGTATACATATTTGCCAAAAACTAAATTAGTATTAATTATTGTAAAATAGATGTGTTTAACTTTTGGTGTACAATAAAGTTTATTTTAATCTATTCTAAATACTAGCTTTTGCCCGCGACTTCGTTCGCGTAGAGGTTTTTCCTGCGAAAATCCTGATCGCGTGGGAATTTCGGGATAAAAACTATCCTATGTCCTTTCCACGGTCCTAAAATATTCCCATGCCAAAGGAGAATGCCAAGGCTTCCTTCAAGACTCGGCCAGAACCGACAAAGATGAACTAGATATCATAAAAAAGGAAAATAATTATATTTTTTGATTATATATAACTGTATAGTTAGTTTTCTATAAGAAGTACACCAAATAAAGTTATAGTTCTTTGAAGTTGACCACTTAATACTTCTAATTTTAACGATAACATGAAATAAACTATAAAATTAATGAATAATGACTATTGAATTCGTTTTCAACAGCCAAGGTGGTCGTTAGTAATACAGAAATCGGAGTCCGGTAACAAAACAATAAACAACACAAAATTCAAAAAACACATAAGACACTTCGTCGCTCGTCATAAAATGCGGGAGAAGTAAAACTTTTGACAATTATCAGTGACAATGACAACTACAAGATACAAGATACAAGAAGAAGTGTTACCAGCACTAAATAACTATTCTAAACTGTATCGATAATTGAATTGAATTACTTTAAATTATTACAAGATATTAAAAAATATAACTAAACATGATTAATTATTATAAGAATTACGAGTTTTGACTTTATTAACTAATAAATTCACTTACGTAGGTTCATAATGATATTAATGTAATCGATTTGCAAGTGCAATTTCATAGCGATCTTATTTTATTTTGGTATTGGCAACATTTCTAATTGAAATTGTAGATAGAAAACGTGTTGATAAATTGAATAACTATTTAAAATGGCTTTTAAACGGTGTATCTACAGATTTTATTTCTACTGTATAATTCTTACAGTTTTATATAATGAATTATCATTAATTTAGAAAGTCTATCGGACACTGCATGATTCGAGCCGAAACTTGGCATTCACCTTTAATCTAAATCGGTTCAGCGGTTTAGGCGTGAAAAGGTAACACACAGACAAACAGAGTTACTTTCGCATTTATAATATTAGTATGGACAATATGGACAATAAAGCATAAACTTATTAATAAAAAATAAATAAATACAATAAAAAAATCGAATCCATTATTTGTTCAACAGGGTAATTTTTATTATGCGACTAAAATAAAAAAGATGCCATAATACATTGTTTAAAACTGAAAACGTGGCTATTGAAATTTGACGCGATACTATTTGAAATGAGCGCATCATTTAGAATTAAGCACTAATTTTATGCGGACGGTTTTGAGACGTTGAGTGTGCATCTTGGGTTTTTAGTATATCAATGTTGTCATTGATATACTAAAAACCCAAGATGCACACTAAAGCCGCTAAAGAAGTTTTCACATCAAAAAAGTCATGTTCAGCTCGAATGTTTTGTTTTTTAAATGGTGGCATTTTTGGCTGACACAATTTCTATCTGAAAAGTTATTATATGTGAGACTAGCTGCTGCCGGCGACTTCGTACGCGTGGGAGGGATTTCCTGTGTAAATCCCGACCCCGTGGGATTCCGGGATAGAAAGTAGCCTAAGTGTTATTCCACGATGTCAACTATCTACTTACCAAATTTCGTTAATATCCGTTCAGTAGTTTATGTGTGAAAGAGCAACAAACATACATACGTTTTCACAAACTTTCGCATTTATAATATTAGAATTGTTTTAATCCATCATCGCTCCTAATCTATCGACTTGTAATCTTCTTTTGACTTCTAATATCGAATTGCAAAGAAATTAGAACTTTGACGTGATTGATTGTTCCAAAATTATTCCAATTTTCATAATATAATTTGAATTGAAACTAGGTATGTGATTTTAAATTTCAAACTATTTTTAGGCTTAACTCAAAAGTTGTATAAATGTTAAAAATTAAACTAAGGATACCCGTTTTAAAAAATGAGTGAAAAAAGTTTAATGAAAGTCATCTCTTTTTCACGAAAAAGAAAAATATATTAATATCTAATGCCATTAACATTTTTTTTATCGTCACATGATTAGACAATGTAATTGTAATTTTCATTTGAGAAAGTTTCCCAAACTAGGATGGAGCCTGTATGTTGAGATACAGCGATCAGATCGGTCTGGGAGAATTTATTTACACATAATTAAATTGAGATATGATGAATAACAAATAAATGTACTAAATTATTACCTTATTTTATAACCAGCAACATATTTTTAGGGTTGTGTAGCCAAAGGGTAAAACGGGACCCTATTACTAAGACTCTGTCCGTCTGTCACCAGGCTGTATATCATGAACTGTGATAGCTAGACAGTTGAAATTTTCACAGATGATGTATTTCTGTTGCCGCTATAACAAGAAATACTTAAAAAAACGGAATAAATAAATATTTTAGGGGGCTCCCATACAACAAACGTGATTTTTTTGCTCGGTATTGATAACGGCAACAGGTAGACGCTTGAAATATTCTCAGAATATTTAGTTATATATTCACTTAAAAATAAATAATTAAATTAAAATAAAACAAATATTCAAGGAGAGGCTCCCATTAGAAATTATAAATTAGAAATTATTTATTCATTTGTTAACATAGGTAAACAATACAGATCTTATATTAATAAGCAGAGCGCTATGTTATGCCAGGAGACGTACAAATGTAGTATGCGTATCTTTGCGAGTATTATAAATGAAAGAAAATATTTTATAACATCATGCATTATTATAATTACATTAAAATAAATTAAACAATCACTAAGTACTAATTATGTCACACCTAAATAAGGAATTATTTATGTCTCAGAAAAAATATATATGTCAAAATAATTACCACCCATATTACCCATACAACAAACGTGATTTTTTTTGCCGTTTTTATAGACATGGTACGGAACCCTTCGGCGTGAGTCCGACTCGCACTTGGCCGGTCTTTTAAATTTATTTATTTATCATTATACAATTATCTTTACAGGTTTATCACCTAATGCGTTATTAGTAGTCAATTTTTATATTTAGGAACTACAGCCAAACAGTGCAAAAATAACAGCTTTCGATCCTTGTACTTCTGTTGCTAGGAACAATCTCCATGTCTATGCCACAACAGGACCATAACATATCTCATAGAGAGCTCTCGCTTATCATAATTTTAATCATTATGCCGTAATTCTTTGGAACCAATTACAATAATCCTCAGGTCATTTCTTTACAATTACTATGTGAAACGTTGAAACCTTGCCTTCAAATTTTTCTGCAAGCTACAATCATTCTTATAAATATGCACTCATAAACTTTTTATTATCATAATAAATCTTCTCATCTTGTTATTAGGGGTGTTGTTTCTGTATATATTTCCTGTTTGTCTGAACTGGGGTAGAAGTGCGTCGATAGGCAATATCCTCTCCCCCACTTATCATAGTAATTGATTTATGTGAATGCAGTATTATTTGTGTTTTTTTGGAAGATTGTTTTGCATACTGTATGTTTTGTATCAAGAAAAAGAATCAGCCAGTACCGTTACGTACAGTATAGATAGATAGATAGAATATACTTTATTGTACACCAATAATTGAATCACACTTAAATAACAATATTGTAAAAAAATTGGTTACAATGACGGTCTTATCGCTGAGAGCGATATCTTCCAGACAACCTTTGGAAGGACTTTATGAGCTTTAATTAAAATGGGGAGGGCTATATTAGTGTACTACTGTACAAATATTCATTAACCCATTAGAGGTCACTGTACTTGATTGAGTACAGCGATATCCCTAAGTGCAAATTACAAATCTCGTAAAGTTAATAAAGGTATTTTTGTTATTTTACTTCATCATAACACTGTTCAAGTATATTGATAAATAATACGCGGGTAGTGTAACTTATTTTGATAAAAAGTGTCAGTTGAAGTTTTGTTACCGAAAGACTGTAGAGGTAAGTAAATGATTTTTGATTTTATAAAATAAATATTGCTTAGAAGTTGTTCTTTTCATTTTGCTTGTATAAAATACATGTCAAAGTAAGTTATAAAGAACAATATAATAGATTATTTATTACTAAAATAAAACTAAGGTAATTTAAATGTTACTGTACTCGGATGAGTACAGTGACAACATACGTAAGTAAAATAACAGTTTTTTTTCTTTCAGATTCTTTGCAATGAAGAAGCAGCCATTTACTCCATATAGGCTATAAGTGGCTTGGAGAAGCTATTGAAGCCGTTTTACAAGATGGCGATGATGATGAATGTGACTTGGCTATCATACCACCTGATCCAAGTACATTGACTGATAAAGAAGAAGGCGCCGATGAGGATATGGCAGCCTATTTCATACCACAAGACGTACCTGGTACCATTGAGGTATTTGTGAATCGAGAGGACAGTTGTAGCGAAGATAGTGAGTACGATGACAGTGATAATGAACCCCTGGAGTCAAAAAGAAGGCGACTAGATTCTACCCGCCAATCCACTTCAGATTCGAGCCCAATCTGGCGAAAATGTACTCCATCATATTCCTCAGCTTTTCAGAGTACTTCCGAAGTCTGCGACAGGAAAAGTGCTATTTGTGAAGAACTGAATGGCCTCAACCCTGTACAAATATTTGAAAAATTGTTTGATAATGATATTGTTGGTACGATTATAACCAACAGCAAACTGTAAGCTAATCAACACAATAGACATGAGTTTTAACTGGATTCCTCTGAATTGAAAAAGTTTTTAGGGGTTTTGATATTATCTGGGTACCATGAACTCCCTCGAGAACCAATGTACTGGTCTCTAGATGAAGACATAGGAGTAGAATTGGTCAGTAAGGCCATGTCGAGGCATAAGTTTAGAGATATAAAAAGAAATCTTCATCTTGTAAACAATTACGACTTAGTAGCAACGTCGAACGATAAAATGTTCAAAATAAGACCATTGGCAGACAAACTTATGCAGAAGTTTTTACAGTGGGGAGTCTTCCATAATAGTATCTCTGTTGACGAATCAATGGTTAAATACTATGGCCACCACCCTGCGCCTTACGCCAAGGTGAACAAAGAAAATCGCGTCAGGCTGCATCAATAGTCGAAGGCCTGCCTAAAGATGGAGTTGGACACTATCCTATAAAAATTGAAAAACAGCTGCGATGTGTCCTTTGTCATTCAAGAGTGCGCTGGCAATGTAAAAAATGCCTAAAAACACTTTGTGTCGAAAAAGCTTGTTTTGAAAATTTTCATACTTAGACGGTCAGTGTACTCAATTAAGTATATCCGTGTAACTTCATGAAAACTGTAATTTTCTTTTTCTTTTTTGTATTTTGTGTTTTTTTAAAAAGAAAATTTTAAAAATAATTTGGTACTTTTTCTTTGACCTCTAATGGGTTAATAACGGAAAACTAATAAAAATACAACAAAAATATATATATACAAATACATAAGTACATAAAATAAATAAATATATAATGTGTTCTTTAACATCGTGTGGAGAAAGCAAAGGAATAATCAAAAGTTTGAAATAAAATGATTGGCAACCGAGCTTTTAAAAACAGCAAGTGACTGAGCTTGTCTTACTGACACCGGCAATCCATTCCACAACCGAATGGCCTGCACCGTAAACGACTGGTCGTAAAATTTTGTGGAATGCGTAGGCATCAAAAGTCTCAAATTCTCTGATGATCTCAAATCTCTAACATGTGTGTCATGAAGAAACTTAAAACGTTCTTTGAGGTAAAAGGGAGTCGTTGGATTGAAAAGAATACTGTAGAGTAATGATAAAATATGTGCATTCCGGCGAAGGCGGATAGGCAGCCACTTGAGTTTAGTGCGAAACTCAGAAACATGATCATATTTGCGCAAACCACATATGAATCTGATACAAAAATTTTGGAGTCGCTCAAGCTTATCTAGCTGCACTTCAGTTAGATCTGGATAACTTGCATCAGCATAGTCAAGGATAGGGAGTAGAAGAGATTGGGCAAGCGCAGTTTTAGTAGCAGTCGGTAGGAAATTGCGCAATCTGCGTAAAGACCCCGCAGAGGCAAACAGTTTGCGGCTCACTTCCTGCAACTGGGGACCCCAAGACAAATCCTTATCAATATAAATACCAAGGTCTTTTACTGAGTCACAGTAGGGTATAACAGTTCCATCAAAAATTATTTGGGGAAGGGTCGTCCAGTCAATTTTGGAACGTAGCCTAGGGCTGAAAACAATAATGACTTTAGTCTTCGCAGGATTAACCTTCAAACCATGATCCAAACTCCAATCGGAAATACGCGCTAAATCTTTATTCACCGTCTTCACCGCCTCAGATAAATCTTCAACGGGAGCTTGCGAATAAATTTGCAGATCGTCAGCATAAAAGTGGTAGGATGAGAGAAGTTCATTTGAAATAGAATTTATAAATATGGCGAAAAGAAGAGGAGAGAGAACGCCCCCCTGTGGTACGCCAGCAGTAGTATTGCACCATGAAGACAACAAACCTTCAATGCAAATACGTTGTCGGCGGCCACACAGGTAACTACGAAACCAATCAATAGCTGTTGGAGATATGTTAAGAGAGCATAGTATCCCGAGCAAGACATCAAAATCAACAGTGTTAAAAGCATTACTGAAATCAAGTAAAGAAAGGACCGTCAATTTTCTATTGTCCATACCCAATCTTATATCATCCGTAATGTTAACAAGAGCTGTGGTAGTGCTATGCCCCGGACGAAATCCGGATTGGTAAAAATTAAGGAGTCTGTTTCTACAGAGGAAAGCACTAAGCTGACTATGAATAAGGCGTTCTAGGACTTTGGACAGAAACGGTAAAATGGAAATGGGACGGAATTCAGAGAAAGAAACAGGATTACATTTTTTTGGAAGTGGGGTTACATGAGCTTCTTTCCATGCAGATGGAAAAACACCAGAGGATACAGAATGATTAAGGATATGGCAGATGACAGGAAGGATTTCGTCCAAAATAGGGAGTATCATCTTGCGACTTACACAGTCACTACCAACAGCATTTGACGTGATTGATAAAATACTCTTCTTAACATCACAACAAGCAAATTGATTAAAAACAAAAGGAGAATAATCGGGAGTGGGAAGAGACGAAAGATTATCTAAAGTTTTGGTTTTAACAGCCCCATTGAAACTACAAGAGGTGGAAAAATGTTGATTGAGTAATTCAAGATCTATATCTTTAGGAACAGACTCTTGACGTGACTTCCCAATTCCCATTGATCTAAGAAATTTCCAGACTTTAGCTGGATCACCGTTTTCAACGGACTTATGAATGTGGCGGCGTTGGGCATCCCTACAAACCAAGTTGCTGCGATTTCTGATACCGACGTATTTTTCACGATTTAAGGAGCTAGGTCTGCACTTATACCTAGATTTTGCTGCTGCCTTTTTTTGTGAAATTGCTTCCACGTCATCTGTTAGCCACGGAGCAGGCAGATGCTTCATCTTGACCAACTGAACAGGTGCATGCACATCATACAGCCCGATGAGATTGGAATTAAGGAGGTTAATTTTTTCATCAATCGAGTCTGCATGAACAAGCTCAGACCAGTCAATACTGCTAGCATCTTCCCGAAGACCTTCCAAGTCCATTCCAACAAAACTGCGCTGAAGAATACTTTTAGGTTTAGTCTTCGGAGGGTGAATTTTGTAGGAAAGGAAAATCAAGTCGTGGTAGGAGAAAGCGTCAGCTGAACATTGCCCATGCTTAGCGACGTGTTGTGTGGAGGAAACAAAGATGAGGTCAAGAAGTGAAGGAGTACAGTTTGGAAAATGGTGAGTTGCGCTTAATGGAAGGAGAGATAAATTGCAGGATTGAGAAATAGATTGAAGTGAGGAAGAGCGCGAATCATTTTTAAGGAGACAGGTGTTAAAGTCACCCATAACAATTGTATGCCTGTAAGAGGGCGCAAGGTTGATTATTAGGCTTTCAAATGAGGAGAAGTAATCGATACGCAGAGAGGGACAATAATAGACACCCAGCAAAACTTTCACATGGTTAAGGTCAATTTCTAAAAAGAGATGCTCGCCAGCATTCGACGGTGGTGGCTGCACTGAAATGTTAATAATGGAAAAGGGAATATGTGCACGCAGGTAGATGGCAACACCACCACCGCCGCCGCTTGTGCGGTCATTCCTTATTAGCTTGAACCCAGGGAGGGAATAGGATGTAGACGGAAGACAAGGTTTCAGCCAGGATTCGGAAACAAGAATTGCATGGATGTCCTTACAGTCCAAACTCACAAGCATATCATGATAGTGGGCCGGAATACTTTGAGCATTAATGTGGACTACATTTAGATTTTTGGGAACATCAGAAAACTGAAACTGAAGCGTGTCAGCAAGATTCGGAATACTAGTGAAGCTGTCATTGTCACTGCTTGCAGTTACAAAACTGTCATCATCATTGTTACTATCAATCATTAAAAAAAAAACACAATAAATAATTAAAAATGGAATATAAATAAAATATAAATGTATATATAAAGACGAACGGTACTTAAAAACGTAAAGTCCACCCGCCAGTTATGCGTTAACAGAAAAGAATAACAATACAAAACCTAAATCAAAAATATCTTATCAAATAATAGTGCATCGTTTGGGCACAAGCTCACCTTACACTTAGAGCAACATATAAAATAAAATATATACACAAAAAAAAATACAAAAAGAATTCCTATGTTGCATATTATTGCGGTATCAAATTTATATAATGTTTCCATAGATAATCTATGCTCAAAATGTAACAAATTACGAAACAAAAGTAAACGAAACGCGACATTGACATAACTCTTGGCATATGTCAAATGTCAGAAAACCGAAGATACATACAAATGAAAAAGAAAAATTTTATAAACCATAAAACGTGAGGTAGACGTTAAATATTATAAAATAGCTGTGAAGGTAAACCAGTGATTAAATACTGATGAAAAACTGTTACCCGAACGACGCATTGCGAGAGATAAATCACTTCTTCACCACAGGCTTCCTATATCTTTTTAATGGGGCTGCTGAGGCTAGCTTCCCAGCCTGTACCTTATGGACATCTAGTTGGCCCTCCGGCTTATCGGAATCGACATCATGCTCAGCCACATTGATAGCAGCGAGCTCTCTGCAGTTGATGACCCGATGCTTACTCCCATCAGCTCCCAGCACAAAGATATTTCCCTGCTTGGTCCAGCAATTCATGACGCCGAACTTCTCACGAGCCTTCAAGAATATCTGATGTCGTGACTTTGTTAAGAATTCTGACAAGGTTATACCAGAACCTTTTAATGCGGTTTTAGCAAACCAAACCTTGTCACGAACATCTACATCCTGTAATTTGACCAGTATAGGTCTAGGCTTTCCAGCACTTCTGTGACTGCCCATTCTGTGGCACCGACGAATAGCAGCGACGGAAAAGTTGTCCAACTTAAGTTTGTCATGGAACAATGAAGCAACCACCAGTGATGTATCCTCGTCACTCACCTCAGCAACACCATGGACAAGCAGCATCTTCCGACGACTTCTCATCTCCAATGCATCAACATCCCTGGCAAGGGCCTTCATCTGATGCTGAAGACAGCCAAGCGACTCCAGAACAAATTTCTTGAAACCTGCATACTCCGCTGCAAGACTGTCTGAACTGTTGCTGGACGAAGTGCTGGGTGTTGACTTGGTCAATTCTGCCTCAAATTTTGACATTCTGTCATGGAATTGTGCCATTAATTCAGACATTGACCCCTTGAGTGAATCCATTTTTCAGTTTTGTTTTTGTGAAAATAAGAGAGTGCAATATAGGAAATCCACACAACTGGCAGGTAGTATTACTAGTAGAAACTGTTATTCATAAAAAATTGTGAAGAAATACTATTAATTTGAATTAAATTACAATTTATTTAACAGAGCAAAATTATATGTGTGTTATTCTTTCTCATGTTATTCAAAGAGTATGTAATACACTAATGTTATTGGTATAACAATGTTTCTATTGCTATGGGGAACAAACTGGCTTCTGTACTGTAACACTATAGTAAATAGGTACTAGCGAAGGAGCCAGAAAATTCTTGAATGTATTACAAAACTGTCAATGTCAATTTTGACATTGACAGTTTCGCACGCACGTATAAAATTTCAGAAGGTAGCTATTATTTCAAATTGCCACATTAATCATAATCATTTGATTATGTGTAATGTCCGGGGTTGTAGGAATGTTCCGGGATTGCGGAAATGTTCTAACGAGCTATAGTGATAGGTAAATAACTTGGCAAGAGTCGTTCGATGCGCAGAAGTCGATTTTAGGTGTCAGCGGTTGTCAGCGGAACGCGGGGTATGTAGGTACGTAGCGCCGCTCCGAACGCGCGATTGGTGCGTCAGTAGTTCTCGTTCAATTTGCTCCCGAATACACTTGCGTACACGAAAGTTGTACCCTTTGTTTTTGTTAGGAGTTGTTGTTTTAAATTTAGTTTTTGTTACGTTGATTACAATGCCAGGACCAAATACCGTTTTACGCAGACTTTTAAAACGTCAGAAAGAACAGTTAGACACTATAGTTAAGGAAGGTTGAAATTCCGTATTCGTCACTGTCTTTAGGACACCGGGAAAAAAGAAGAATAAAAGGGGTAGCAGTTTCATTAACTAATTGTGACGACAAGAACATATTATTTTAATTGTTTTTTTTTTATGTATTTATGTATTATATCTATTTTATTTATAATACCGAATTAACTAATGAATTCCTCTTCTTTCTTTAACATTCTTCTGAACAGACATTATTAAAAATAAATGATGGCAATAACCATAGAACAATGGCAAGCAGTAAAAGTGACCACTTTTTTGTTCCACTAAGTGCACCGTGCGCGAACTTTACCCCCACTACGCCAAAACCTTGCCAACTTACGTGTCGAGGACTATACCACGGCCCTGGAATGTAAAGACAATTGAAGAAATAGGGTAGAGTTTTAGTCCTTAGACTCTGATACTCCCTTCCACTCCACCCAGAGTGAGGAGAGTCATTAGATGATTTTCCTTACCCCAGCAGACAATGGCGGTGTCGGGTCCCGTCAAGGCAGCTCGTTGTGGTGCGTGTGGAACACGAGGTGCCGTTGACCCGATCCCGGTCCTTGCCAGAAAGTTAGGTTAGGTTAGACAAAGCATTTCTTTTTTATATTATTATTCATTTCAGACCTTAACAGCTGCTAATTATTCTGGTTTTCGTAGTTGTATTAAATGAAAATGTCGAATAAAAATAAAAAAGTTATTTAAAAAATCTAAAAAATAAACTACTACTACACGACTACGACTACGACTACGACTATTCAACTGAAATGCAAGAAATAAGCACATATTCATTTCAAAAAGCAGTCAGGTTTTTAGATTTTTCAATTTTCAGCTTTTAAATTTAAATATTAATAACCAATTTTTTTTAGTTTGCCTGGTTGTGAATGTGACACAACCAGGGAAACTAAAAAAAATTGGTTTGGCACCCCACCGGATTCCGAAAGTGAAAGTCCTAAGTCCATATTTTTAAACTTCTCATTGTATTTTTATTAGTATTACGGTTATGATAATCATGACATACCTTTTTGAAATCCTTGTGTTGAGCCCTTTAATTTGATAAGTTCACATTGTAGTATCCGAAAAACAAAAAAATATTTTTCACTTCTCATGCTCTGAAAGTGCTTCTTTGTGCAGGGTATAGGCTGCATAAAATCGAATTTTGTGCACAAGGGCATTAACGTATCTACTCATAAATGTATTATATTAAGGCAAAGAAAATGAGCCATACAGCCAAATGCAATAAGAAGTTCATAGATAGAATTTGTTATTATATAATATTTACTTTAATTTATTTGCCTTATGTGTTTTTTAAGATATAATAGATATTAAAATTTTAATTCAAGTACGGTAGGTTAGTTGATTTAAGAAAATTATTATTACAAAATTAATTTAATAGTAGGCTGTATAGGTCTGCAGCCTAATATCAATAACGTAAGATTTAAAAAAAAATAAAGCGGCGGGAAACAGCACTTGTTCTTTTCCTTCAGTATTCAAACCTGTTCTTATTTTACTTTGAATTTTAATTAAAGAAATGTTATGTTATACTACTGTTTTATTTCCTCGCAATCGAAGTGAAAAGCAGAGTTTATAACTCGTCCACAAAACCATTTTTATCCTCGACATTACTATCAGCCCTAGCCTTCGGCTCGGGCTGCTAAAAGTCTCGGATAAAAATGGTTTGTTTTGTGCACTTGTTGTAAAATCTACTATTCTCTGCTTACAATGACGTCGCACTGCTGCCATGTTTCATTTTTTTAACGTCACCTATCTAAAAACATTTGGGCTGCTAAGACAAATGTAGCGATACCTCAATTATGTAATGAAATGAAATGAAATATTTATTTGTAAATTGGTTATAAATAACACTTTTACACGTCATGTTTTTTTGCGTGTTAAGTTTAGCTAGATGAAGCCGGTATTTCCTAACTGACTACTCTGAGAAGAAACACCGAAACAAACTCAGAGGTCATAGTCTCTTTTAATGTCCAGACAATTTGTATTTTTATATGAGAAGCATGTAGGTTCATATCTGTGGTATTCTTTTGAGGAAATAACCACGCAAATTTGAGCGGACCTGTCCAGACAGTGCAAGCATTTGTCAGTTATCGTGTAGCTCAACTTAGAACTTAAAGAGCTCAACAATTTGACAAAAAATACCAACGTACATTTGGGTAGGCCACACAAGTACTCAAACTGCTTGACATCATTAAATAAATTATAGTGAAAGTAAAAACAACGAAGAAAGAATAACCTACATTGTCCTTACATTAACAATAATGAAATAATTATATAAAAAAAAACAAAAACAAAATAAATAGGTATATACAATACTTAACAAAACAAATATTTTAATCAATAAAAAATAAATCAACTATCAAAATTTAAAAAATAAAAAAGGCTCACGTATATCACTGGAGCAGCTCATTCCCAAGCCTTCTTGTCCTCAATATAATCTTTAACAGTGTAAAAAGCTTTCTGAAATGTAAATCCGTTCTGCGGTTCTGGACATATGAGGTAATAAAGAATATTACATACACACATACACAAGACACGCGCGAAAAATATAACCCTAAAAAAATTAGGTGTGTTTAAATTTTGGTGTACAATAAAGTATATTCTCTGTATCTATCTATTTAACCCTTCCTTTGCAGTTGTGTAAAAAGAGATATAAGGGAAATACACCGGTTAATATAAATAGGTGCCATTGTTATTTATTCATTAATGTAACATAATCTTTCTCAATCTTCTCTCAATGAGAGCGTCCGATCCACCATGCGAGCCCATGTACTATATCTTCGGATTTTCCGAACTACACCCTGCAAACAGTTATAGACTGGATCTGGCTCTAAACAAACTATTATCATTATAATTCATAATAAATATAACTTAGCGGGCAGCTCGATACAAGGCAATTAATGCGCCTTTTGTACGATCAAACATGTTTTATTATTGCGCACACGAAATTGCATTGTTCAATATTATTTTATTTATGTTTTTAAAATACTACATACTCTTTAACATTTATTTAATTTACTTGCCCTCGTCCGTGTGTCACTGCTGGGTGCCAACTGAAAACCAGCGCTGAGTGTCTTCCGCCCAGCAAATGCTGAGTTGGTGTCCTTTCGATGTGGACATGCTCAACGATTATTTTTATCCTTTTTTATATAATGTTTGTAATTTTGTATTGTGTGTTGTTGTGTGTGTCTTAGTCCGAATAAATGTTTTTCAATTTCAAAAGAAGAAGAAGTAGCCTAAGGTGTCGAACTGGTTATCTAAAGTTCGAATCCCACCCATAAACACTATTGTCGTGAACCTACTCGATACACAAGCATATTTAGCTTAGTTGAAAGGGTTAACAGATTGCCAGTAATGTGAATTCGACCCACATTGCTAGTAGTCTGTAAAAAAAACAATACTGCTTACGTTTACCATGCAAAATAAAAGGTGCCTATAAAATTTTTCACCAGACAAATGAGGGTAGACGTGAGCCGTAATTAAAGAATGTTTGTCCAGACTACAGAGTAGGGATTAAGGGTTGTGTCATACTACAGAATGAGCGATAAAAGCTAAGATAGCAAAGTAGCTACTAATATTCGTTTAGTATCTACACATTTCAGTGACATTTATGTAAATTGTTTGTGAATATACGTATTATGATTGTAGAAAGTAACTGAAGCTTTAAAAAAATATATATTTGATACAGGGTAAAGAAAATGTATACCTTTTTTTCTCGGTGGGAAAATCATCGAATTACTTCTCCCGCTCTGGATGGAACGGAAGGCCCAGCCTGTTCTTTCAGCTGCCCTTAAGTTGCGGGGCCGCGGTGTCTCGTTAGAACATTCCCACAACCCCGGCAAAAATGTATGTAGCTAGATGAGTTTAACTCAATTCAGAAAAGACCCCAGGAATTAATAATAATATAATAAAATTAAACAGAAACGGCAGAATTGTTATTTGGAAAATATTTAATTTGACATTAGGCCTTCATGGGCACTTACAGAAACTTACTTTGTTCATGGTTCGAATTAGTCGTGTCCTATGGAGAAGAATCAGTAAGAAACTTAGTGGCCTACTTTTCTCTTTTGTGGGTGTTGCATAATTTAATTTCGTCTAGCTCGGTTCATTATCAAACTACAAGGCGTAAGAGAACTGTGTGTGTATAAAGGACATCCCACAAAACGTGTTGGAAATGCTCATTATACGCACACATAAGAGTGGAAGGCAAGATTCCATTTGGTGTTTCTGGGCAAGCGTAACCAGGCGTCGACCACACGACATCTTCGCTTAACAGCAGCCGAAGAATAGACTAATCGTCTACAAACTTGTAGTCCCACTGATGCCTTTAATTACGAGCACTATGTATTAAAATGTGCGGAAATCCATTTAATTCTCATTTCAAACAACGAATTATCTTTCAAACCATTTCAAAGGATTTGTCTTTAGCACTCAAAGAATTACGTGATAAATGACTGTTACTTTTCTTGTTTACTTTAAGACTTTCGCCTTTTCCTATATTTTCAGAAATCATAAACCATCATCGGTATTATTTTGGAGAGTACGCGATAGAATTTCACAATCGAATTCCACCAAGCCCGTTCCATCTTCGACTACAACACGAACGGTGATGCGCAAATGTAACATAGTGGAATTTCACAGCTTAGCTGGACGCACAATGAAAGTATTCCCAACATTTCGTAGTTAGATCTATGTCTACAAAATTATGGGAGTACTTGTGTGTATCCAGCTACACAGTGTATTTTTTTATAGAAGTCTGTGTTTAACCTCTTTAAGTCAAGAGTGAATAGGTTACTTCTAACATAGATAAAAATAATATCAACCCACATCGTTGTGTGTAGTTAAACCTGGTGTAAGTGAGCAGGCAACCAAATTTACAAGTCTATAAATAGCACACAGGTGTACTACATAGCCAGACTATAGCTTAGCTTTCAAAGTACCGCCTCCCTTACCTTTGAAAATGTAAGTTTAAATACATACGTGTCTCAAAAACTAACGACCCATGAAAAACGACTAACACTGTGAAACCTGACGTTTGAAACCCTTGCTGGGTTGGCAGATGTGTTAAAGTATGCCTTATGGAGCTGACAGTTTAAGTATATACCTACAGCAGTTTTGTTAGTGTTTATTTTCAAACAGCAATTAAAACTTTGATGTTGGATTGTAAATTAAATATTTCCAGCTAGTTGGATTTTATGTTCAATAGTATTAAGTAGAACTGGTTGATTTTAGTTTAATAAAAGCTAACTTTTGCAGAATATTTTTTAGTCTGCCAAAGCTTATTTTCAGGGATATAATCATCAAGTGACGCCATGGGTGGAGTAGAAGGGAGTGTCTGACTTCTACCGACTAAAAACCCACCTAATTCCTTCAGTTGCCCTCGCATCCGGGGCCGAAGTATCTCGTTAGTAGATTCCCATGACCCCGGCCGACGGTCTGTCAAAGCTTCGGAAATTGAAATGTGTAAAATTACAGCCCTCCCGCTCGCAAATACATGCACATGGAGAAGGTTAAATGCAACTCAAACCTACGCTCGACACTTGTTTTGACTACAGAACATCCTCAATTCTCAATTCTTTATTGCGTACCGTAATGTTACATAGTTGTTATGCATAGTTATATAAGTCACAATTATGGACCTTGTCGGGCACAGCATAAACCAATGTAGGAGAGAGGAGAAATAACACTGCGTGTTTAATGTGATACTTTTTTAAATTATTTAATTATTAATTATAGTAATTAGTAAGGTATGTTGCTAATATATAATTGAGTCTAAATATATATTACGTATGTACATTTATTTACTATATATTATTTATATTTATTTATTGTATCAATTGTGTCCGTACAGTATTTTTTATTTATTTATTTAAATATTCCTTTATCACATACCTATACATACATTGTAACTTATAAAATGGGAAATTTATCATTAAAGTATTCGCTTATACTATAGTAGCATTTCGTTACAAGGAAAAGCTTCAATTTATTCATAAATATGTTAAATTTACTAATATTCTTCCATGCTCCATCATCCTTTTGAGATAATGACGATCCGGACGCGAATTTGTAGCGGAATTAACATGAGACACAACACAATCCTACTGTTGGCACACAGGCCACCCCTCTATGCCAAAGCCGATAATCCACCACGCAAGCCCAGCCCGGGTGGATATCGCATTTCTTTTATTTTTTGTTGCCAGCGGATTGGTGGATGTCAAATGTCTTCGAATTTTGGTCCTAGTACTGTGCCACCAAGACTCTCAACACTAAATATAGTTCCTAAATTACACTTCTTGCATGTATATTCGCCGACGCCGCCGAGGTACAGGAAAAGATCGCGAGATGACCTAGACGGCCACTAGTTTGTCTGGTCCGAAGAGGCGCTCGAAAATAGAACATGTCAGGATTTGGGGGAGGCCTTGGCCCAGCAGTGGGACTGTAACGGCTAAATAAAAAATTAGCGAAGTGCGAGTCAGACTCGCCCATGAAGGGTTCCGTAGTAACTATAATAATATATGTATTTGAAAAAAAAAACCTTACAATTTTTTTTAAACTAGCTTCTTTACATTTTTTACAACTACGCCAAATAACTTTGTTTTTCATAGTGTTTGTATAAATTACAAAGTTATATTTGCTGTTTTAGAAAATATGCTGTATCTCAAAAACTGCTGACCCAATTTCATTCAAACCAATTTCGGTTGAAAGTTTACATTAAGATCTACAGACATATATTTTTTTTAGATTCTTCACTACATTATTATAGAAGTAAGAGGGGGGCGGGAACACACATTTTACCACTTTGAAAGCTTATATCTTTTAAACGATTGACTTTATGAAAAAGTAGTTTTAAAAACCCCTATGTCATTTTTAAAGACCTGTCTATAGATACCACACACGCATGGCTTCATGAAATTAAATATTTTTAGTGTACATTCCATGTATGGGGAGCCCCCCTTTATTTTAAATATTTTTTCCTTAAATCGGAAAGCGGTTTACAGACTACATCTACCTACCAAGTTTCACGTGTATAGTCCTAATAGTTTCGGAATAAAATGGCTGTAACATACGGACGGACGGATGGACAGACAGACAGACAGATATGACGAAACTATAAGGGTTCCGTTTTTTGCCATTCGGCTACGGAACCCTAAATAAATAAAATAAAACACAATAAAAAAGTTTATGTGTTTTAGTAACGTGTAAATAACTATAGGCATTTAAGAAAACACAGTTATTTTGAAATCACAGACGGACAATACAATTTTATATATATGTAAAGAAGATTTTAAAGTTTAATTTCACTTATATGGGTGCATACTATATGCTAGTAACATTAATATTATTATCACTTATTAACTTAATTTTCCAAATAACAGAACCAAGCGGAACTACCACTAATAAACGAGATTAATTAAATTAATTTCTCCGTTTTAATTTAATTAATTAATCCGCTAACGAGGTTAATTTAATGTTTAAGTTGAGTAAAGCATTTTACGAATTAACTGTTAAAACAGGGAAATAGTATAAAAACTTTTTACCAAAAAATTAAACCGACTCCCAAAAAACACTGCAGAGTGAAAAATAACTTTAATTTCGGTAGTCGGTGTCTTTAGTTTTGTTTTTTCGTTTTTGGCACCGACTTCCGAAATTAAAGTTATTTTTCACTTTGCAGTGTTTTTTGGGAGTCGGTTTAATTTTTTCGGAAAAAGTTTTTATTTCACTCTTTTTAGTTGGTCTATTTTTAATTTACCTAATTACAAGAGCCTAAATGTCAACTACTTATAACCTTTTACAAAATATTGCTTGTTGAGGAGTTCTCCTGGTATTTCACCATCAGTTTTACATCACCATATGCATTGTGACGAGCATAAAGTGCTTAATATCCTCATTTAAATAATCGAATCGCAATCCACTCAATACTTATTATTGAGTAGTTTCAGCGGCCATCTGTGGTCTTCATCATCAGTTCCACTTCCTCAAATGGTACTTTTTGAGAGCAACTGCACAAGTTACTATAATAAATACCCAAAACGTTATAGGTGTGCCTATAATATTTGAAGAGTTCCCTCGATTTCTCCAGGATCCCATCATCAGATCCTGACTTTTATAAAAATGGGACCAATTTCCAAGTATACCCTTTCAATCAAAAAAAGAATTTTCCAAATCGGTTCAGCCGTCTACGCGTAATAGGTGATCATACATAAAAAAAAAAATATACGCGTCGAATTGATAACCTCCTCTTTTTGTCGTCGGTTGAAAAAGGAATTATGATCATGATTGCCATTTTGAGATTTTGTAATTTTTAATCGTGTTTAAACAAAAGCTCACGCTTTGTTTTTATTTCAAGAAATGGTTTATGGACTATTTCGATCCTTTAGAAAGTATCAACTGACGTCGTTTATTCTCTTCATCTTCGACCACATCATCAATAAATGAGTAAAAATAAAAAATCTAAAGTAACTGTCAGTCTGTCTATTACGTTCATAGCTAAACTGCTGAACCGATTTTTTGCCAAATTTGGAGAAAGGGCTCAAATAGAAGACGAAAGTCGAGGGCAACAGCTGGTTATTACGTAAGTTACACTGAAGTATGTTTATACCAAACTGTAATGAAGATTATTATAATTAGGTAAATAAACTTTGTCTCGTTTGTGTAAGTTGTAACTTACTTACTAAGTTGAGTCATGTCAAGTAACTTATGACTTGGATTAATGTTGACACAACGGATTGATTAAGTTTTGTTTATTTTAGTAACTTAGTTAAGATCTTGAATTCAGCTGGAAATTTGAATAGAATATCTTACTTCATCGTCAAAATCGATTTAGTCTACATGGCAATACGTAACCCGGGGTTGCGGAAATATTTTAACGTGATAGCACGGCCCCGGAACGCGAGGGCAACAGAAGGACCAGGGTGGATTGTCATCCAGAGCGAGAGGAGGCATTTGATCATTTTTCCCCGAGAAAAATAATGCTTTTTTTCATAACAAGTAAAACAAAAATTTAAAAATTTACGACTATTTTCTTTAGCATCAAACCACAAGATGCGCCATCGTTACGATGAACAGTCCAGCCATATGCACAAAACGTTTTTGAAATACTTTCAGTTTGCATACAGCTAAGAGTGCATTTCACTTCCAGAGTATGTGTTTTCTGATAGCTAGTCACAATTGAATAGATTATTAATTTATGACCAATTATGTTCCATCGTCGATCACTCAAACTCAAAAATTTTTATTTCCCAGAGGCCTCCATGCGCACTTATAAAACTTTAAAATCTTCGAAATTGGTCGTTTCCTCCGAACCGGCAAGAAACTGATCGATTACCATCACTTCACTTCATCGCTTTTTATCAGATGAGATCGTAGTCAAATGCGAGCCTCTCTTTTATGGACTATGAGGCTTCTTTTTTTTTACCATGAATGCTTTCAAAACAAGTAAACGGATGGTCCTTATAAATTTTAGTGTGTTGATATTTGTTGCTATTGCACAAAAAAATATTAAACTGATATGGATTGTATTTTTTTATCGATAATAGGTTCGCGTTTGACCAACATCTCACCTGATGATAAGTGATGATGTGGTCGAAGATGGAGTACGCTTACCCAAAAGTAACCTATTCACTCTTGACTTAAAGACCCCTAGGTTATTTGGTTCTCATATACCTAATGAAACAGCTGACCCCAATTGTTCTTACCTACTGTATTAACTATTATCTGCCCGTGACTTTGTTCGCATGGGAAGGTTTGCCCGCGTTAATCCTGATCCCGTGGAAACTCAGAACAAAAGGTAGCCGATGTGTTATTTCAATGTTGTTCACTATCTACTTACTAAATTTCATTCAGATCCGTTCATTAGTTTTTCGTGAAAGCGTAACAAACATCGATACGTCCATAACATCCCTTCTCGCAAACTTTCACATTTATAATATTATATTATTACGACAATTAAACAAAAAAAAAAAAACAACAGCCCATGTAAATGAAATATAAGAATAGAATTTGTGTAAGTTCATTTAATAGAAAAAAACTTATTTAAAAAATCTAAAAAACCCGACTGCTCAACTGAAATGCAAGAAACAAGCAGATTTTTATTTTAAAAAGTGATAAGCAGGCGGGACCCAATTGAACGTATTTTTTTCATCACTTTTTAAAATAAAAATCTGCTTGCTTCTTGCATTTCAGTTGAGCAGTCGGGTTTTTTAGATTTTTTAAATAAGTTTTTTTTTTACTTTTTAGTTAAAATATTAATTAACAATTTTTTGGTTTTCCCGGTCGTGTCACATTGGCACTCCACCGGAATCAGAAAGTGAAGTCCATATTTTTAAACTTTCTCATTGTATTATTTTGCTAGTATTACACTAATGATAAATATGATATACCTTTTTGAAATCCTTGTGTTAGGCCCTTTAATTTGATACCCATATTGTAGTATTCGAAAAAAAATTTTTTTTTTAACCATGTATAATGGCTTCGCATAGCCGCCATGTTTAATTTTTTCAAATGTCACCTATCTAAGAACACTCGGGCTGCTAAGACAAATCTAACGATACCTCAATTGTGTGAATCCGTTCAGCGGTTCTGGAGATATGAGGTAATAAAGAATATTACATACATACATACATACAAGATACGCGCGAAAAACATAACCCTTCCTTTGCAGTCGGGTAAAAAGAAACACAAGCAAATTCATTCCGCGCATAGTTCCACTCTGAAACTACTCTAAAAGTCATTTAAAAGGTGCTCTCAAAACATCCGACGTCCTTCGCTTCTATTACGCTAAAAGAATCATTAATTATCTCACTCGATCCCTATATCCCTTATAAAGGTATTTTCGTCGAAAAATCCTCCATCCAAGGACATACCAACTTATCCCCGTACGTAATCCGCTCGATTCAGGACGAACCCGGCAGACAAAGTTGTTCCTTTCCCGTCTAAAAACTTTGCTCATACAGACTTTTTTCATGATTACAAGCTATTCCACGGAAGTTGGCTACGCCGGGTATAGTGTTTTGTAAAATACGAGTTTTATATTTCTTAAAATGAAAGTAGGAGGTAGCTAAATATAAAAATAGTTTAGAATAAGTTTACAAAGCAGATCTTAAAATCCAATGTGTACTTGAGAAATAAATTTGTTTTTCGGACGAGAGAAAGAAATGTGCTTTAAGTTTAATCTTTATTTTTATTTCTCAATAAAGAAGGAAAAAACAAAAGGAAAGGGATTGTATCATCACGCAGTGGGTGACTGATTACGGATGTCGCCATCCGAGATAGACCTTTTTCCGCTGTCGTAACGAGTTGGACTCATTCTTTACGGCTTGGCTGAAGAAGGCTGGGGAAGATCTTTGCACAGCAGTGGGACAAAACAGATTTACTTATACACCGTGAAATTTTAATGGTTGTTTTCCCACCCAAAATGGCTTTATCTTGGTAATACAATCGTTTTATAAACAAATAAAATATTAGAAACAAAAAATGGCGCAGTGTAGTTAATGCATTATCACCATGCGTGAGAGCTTATTTTGCTCTGAACATTTATTAATCACTTTTCCTGTGTTGGCAGCGTGCGGCGGTGCGTGTTTCGTGTAGGTAACTACGTTACGTCTACTGAACTACTAATGATTCTCATGCTTTCGAGATAATGAATATTTTTTTAACAATTTGAAAAAAAAAAAAACATTCGTTATTTTTTTTATTTAACTGTATGTTTCGATACTACTACTGATGGGTAACCGTCCCGCCGTGGGAAAACAACCATTTAAATTTCATGCTGTATTAATTGCTTCGGTTGTCTAGTGTTTGCAAGTGTGACTGCTAGAGCAAGAAGTCTCGGGAACGATTCCCGGGTCGAGTAAAAATTGTTATTAGGACTTTCTAGTAGTATTTTCTCAGTGGAGTATGGTATTTGGCGGTGTGATTGTTCTTGCGCCTGATCGCTTTCCGATCGGTTTACCTTCTCATTGGGCTATCAGAGTAAAGGATCAGAGAATGCATATCTCTTGCGCAGATGGATCTCTGCTGAGGTTGGCCGTCGTGGCTGAAAACGATCAGGAGCACTATATTAATTGAGAAACGGAAAAGGGAGAGTTATGGAACGTGATTTGATGTGAAAAATAAATATTTTCTGCAGTATTTGGTTAGACAGTGTCTGTTTAGACAATTTCATTAGACTGGGATCGGCTCCCCAACATAGTGGGTAATGAACTTGGCTGATTGATTTATAAGTAGCGACCCGGCCCGGCTTCGCTCGGGTAATAAAGGTTATATTTGCTTATATATGATTTTGCTTAATCAATTTCTCGTCCGGTAATTTGCCACACTCATATATCGGCGATAATATAACTCATAAGATATTCATTTTATTGATATAGTGTAAAAAGCAATTTTGATCTACATTAAATCCTCAACATATCTGACGTATTTATTTGGATAAGGAGTAATACTGTACTGTTAAAAAAGATTCGTATAGGACTAATCATTTTAATGTAATTTGTAAAAGAAAAAAATGTTATTGTGGGTTATTCTTGTGAGATAGACATATACCATCGCGTATTTTTATATATCTATAAAAGAGAAACAATCCCGCCATATATTGTATTTTTATAACTCAAAAGTTTTGACAGCGTTTTCGATTAAAGCTCCCGATAGGCTTAATTCTTTACGACATGTTGAAGTATAATCGTCGTATTTCATTCAATTTACACAAAACCTTAACTTATTATACACTAAAACCTTCCTCAAAAATCACTCTATCAATTAAAAAAACCCGCATCAAAATCCGTTGCGGCGTTTTTAAGATCTAAGCATACATAGGGACAGACAGACGGAACCGACTTTGTTTTATACTATGTAGTGATGTATTTTTCAGATTTGTTTTACTTATAATTATATCTTATGTTTAACATTACACGCAATTAAAGATTAATGTATTAATATAAGTTGAATATTTAAGATAATATTGGCACATATCGCCTGAAACTCAGGTTTACCTAGTTCAGGCACATGTATTTAATTACCTTAAGCTAAGCATGACTTTAAGTATATATCTAGTTGTAAGAAAATAAAAAAAAAATGATTTGATTTGAGTTACCCATCCACAAGCTGTAAGCTTAACCACAAAAATCGACCTGCGCCGCGGTAATTATTTAGCTTAGAGCGATCACGACCTCGACAGATATAGATATAGATAGGTTTAAAAAAATAAGTTCACTTAAATATGAGAAACTTAACTTTAATTCTTTTTAAATATAAACATTGCCGTTTGATCTATCGAGTACATTATGTAAGTAGGTTATTACTACTGTTTGGGCAAATACAACTTTAATCTATTTTTAAATATATTTTATAAAGCTGCGCTCCCTCAAACTGAATTGTTATTCTTACGTACACTGTTCTAATCGAAGTTCTATACTATCCCTATTGCTAGCGTAGTAGTGGTATGTTTTGCGTTTGAATGTTATTTAAAGTTACCTAATCAAACCTGCTTTTTAAAGAATTTCTTGCTCAACAGATATAGTTATTTTTTTATTAAAACTTTCTCATTCTAAGAGTGCGATTTGTTCACAATCTTAAATGGTATACAGAACACGATAAACGGAAAAGAAGCTTTATAAGTAGAAAAGAGATAAATATAAAAACGTTCGCCACGTAATCCATTCTTCAGCCTAAACCACACGATATATCTGAAGCTATCTCTCTTATATATTAGTATTCCAATACAGTCGCACGCAGATAAAGCGGTCTTTTTATGCCGAGATAAAATGCCTTTATATTTCAAAGTGTGAGGCGGCCATATTGCTTACGTAACCACCTGGTGGAACGTCAGGAATAGGCTCTTAGACTCATTTCTTGATTTAGCACCTGTTTTGAAGATACGGTTTAGCAAAATATATCGCTGAGCTGGTAATACAAAGGTTGTTTTAGGAGTCTGTGGTCATATTTAACAGCGTGTTTGATAGTAAAAAAAATAATTCTTTTATTTCAGTCAGAATCCATTTTCTTAGTACACAAACAACGCTTAAAACTAATGTTAGTACTTAAAACTACCAGAAAGAGAAAACAACTAATATGAACGCCATAGTGTCATGTAGGCGTATCCAATGTCCCAGTATGGGGCTGTCCCACCTGTCCGCTATTATAGTGTTCAGGATACTGTTGGGGCCATAATACTAATTCATAATACGTTTGTGTCGGTTGGTGTGTTGGTTTCATGGTTGGGGTAGCAAAATAAAATGAGAAAAAAAAACTTGACTTTTTTATTTTCATTTGTAACCTCTTCACTCTTGACTTAAAGACCCCTTGGTTATAGCTATCGGGAAACACAGTCTCCGGCAGGGAATTCCAGTCAGCCGTACGCACAATAAAGGTATCCCCAAAACGTTTTGAGCGTATGGGTGGGATGTCCACCATGTAACGATGGCGCATCGCCGTTTGTCTCGTAGTCCGATGATGGAACGGGCTTGACGGAATTAGATTGTGTAATTCCATAGCACACTCCCCGAAATGTAACCGATAGAAAACCGATAGACTAGCGATTCGTCGTCGATGTTCAAGGCTCTGGAGCTTTGATTCGACCAGTTTATCGTTGCCAATGAGTTTTTTGGCCCGTTTCTCAATAGACTCAGATAGATAGAATAATAGAATAGATTGTGTAATTCCATCGCACACTCCCCGAAATGTAACTGATAGAAAACGAAGTTGGCGGTGTGATAAAGTGTGCATCGTAAAGGACGTTAAACCATTAGTCCCGTCTGTTATTTGTACATCTTTGACAATCGTTACGGGTAGTCAGAACCCAGTAAATCTGACACTGGTCTGGCCAAGGGGTATCGTGTTACCCAGTTACTGGGTTGTGTAGGTCAGATAGGCAGTCATTCCATGTAAGACACTAATACTCAGCTGCAACCGGTTAGACTGGAAGTCAAATCCAACATAGTTGGAAAAAAGCTGCTTCTCATTTTTTTAACCGACTTCAAAAATAGGAGGAGGTTCTCAGTTCGTCTTGAACTTTTTTTTTAAGCTAAGCTATTGCATAGCTTTTATCGCGGGCTTTGAGCGCGGCGACCGAATTAAGAAATTCCGTAACGAAAATAAACCTAACACCCCCACTCCGACCGGCACAGCGGTGCTGAGTTTAAAGCCGTGCATCGTCTAACGTCGTTTCTAGCCCTGGCTGGGGGCCTTTAATTTATTAGAGGTCACCACAGGACAGACCGGTTAAGTAGTACATTAGCCGTATAGAGCTAAACTACGAGTGGCCCTATCTAAAAAAAAAAAAAAAAAAAAAAAAAAAAAAAAAAAAAAAAAAAAAAGTCGTTTCAGTTCGGCAGACTTCGGCACGGTGTTTGTGTGCGTGCGACCTATAGTTTCAATGATAAAAATTCCTGAATAACCTACATGTATTGTAAGATAATAAAAATATTTTAAACAATACTAACTTCTCATTTATTCAATAAAAGAAATGAAATTATTTTCTTATCGGTCACCACGCTCAAAAAGTGTAACTTGAATTAATATCAAAGAAAAAATTTTAAATAATATCAAAGAAAAAAAAATACTGCATAAATAAATAAATAATTGCATAAGTTGATAAAAAATGCTATGCAATAGCTTTACCGCGGCAGTCTCCGAGTGCCACACTCATTTTTTTTATGTATGTTACCTCATAACTCTGAGACGGCTGGACCGATTTGGAAAATTCTTTTTTCGTTTGATAAAGTATACTTTCTAGTTGGTTCCATTGTTATGAAATCAGGATCTGATGATGGGATCCTGGAGTAATCGAGGCAGCTCTTCAAATGTTATAGGTACACCTATAGCGTTTTGGGTATTTCTTAGAGTACCTTGTGCAGTTGCTCTCGAAATGTACAATTTGGGGAAGTGGAACTGATGATGAAGACCACAGATGGCCACCGAAACTACTTAATCTTCTTATCTTACTCTTACTTACTTAATATTATAAATGTGAAAGTTTGTGAGGATGGATGGATGTTTGTTACTCTTTCACGCAAAAACTACTAAACGGATTTGAATGAAATTTCTTAAGTAGATAGTTTACATCCTGGAATAACACATAGGCTACTTTTTATCCCGGAATTCCCACGGGATCAGGATTTTACGCAGGAAAACCCTCCTACGCGAACGAAGTCGCGGGCAAAAGCTAGTATTATAAATGCGAAAGTTTGTGAGGATGGATGGATGTTTGTTACTCTTTCACGCAAAAACTACTGAACGGATTTGAATGAAATTTCTTAAGTAGATAGTTTACATCCTGGAATAACACATAGGCTACTTTTTATCCCGGAATTCCAACGGGATCAGGATTTTACGCAGGAAAACCCTCCTACGCGAACGAAGTCGCGGGCCAAAGCTAGTATTATAAATGCGAAAGTTTGTGAGGATGGATGGATGTTTGTTACTCTTTCACGCAAAAATTACTGCACGGATCTGAATGAAATTTGGTGAGTGGATAGTTTACATCCTGGAATAACACATAGGCTACTTTTTATCCCGGAATTCCCACGGGATCGGGATATACGCGGGAAAAACCTCCCACGCGAGCGAAGTCGCAGGCAAAAGCTAGTAATAAATATTTCGTGGATTGCGATTTTTATCAATAAAAAAAAACCACCGGTGTACTACTGAGAATTTCTTACAGGAAAACCCAATAGCACTTTTTGCCTGACTCGGGAATCGAACCCAAGACCACATGTTCAGCAGTTGCACTTGCAACCACTCGACCAATGAGGCAGTTGGTTAACTACCTATTACAATCAGAAATAATTTTCTAAAGCACAAGTTTTTTACACAGCTGTTGCTATTTATGTCATAACTTCACATAACTTCGATATACAACGTGTAACTTAAAGGGTATATACATATCAAGTGCACAGCTTCTTTGGATGATAACAAATGATATGGAAAGGGTTTTGTAATCCTATGTCTACATGTGTGGAACTTATTAGAAATTTCAATACATTGATACCAGAGACCGAATCTTTCAAATTAAGAAGAACGAAGAGAATTATCGTGTTATTGCATGGTTATTGCCAAGTCACGTGGAAAGTTGTTAACCCTCGTAGTGCAGTGACACGTTGGTTATTATTGGTATTCAAGAAACATATGAAACCGATAATTTGGGGTAAATTCTGTGAGTCACTTATTTTGAGCTGAAACTTTGCATAGAGACTCCATACCAGATATTGTCTTCAGTCCTTTTGGATAGATATGGGGTTTCCGTTACACGTTGTATACATATCAAGTGCACAGCTTCTTTGGATGATAACAAATGATATGGCAAGGGTTTTGTAATCCTATGTCTACATGTGTGGAAATTATTAGAAATTTCAATACATTGATACCAGAGACCGAATCTTTCAAATTAAGAAGAACGAAGAGAATTATCGTGTTATTGCATGGTTATTGCCAAGTCACGTGGAAAGTTGTTAACCCTCGTAGTGCTGTGACAGGTCTGTTATGATTGGCATTCAAGAAACATATGAAACCGATAATTTGGTGTCAATTCTTTGAGTCACTTATTTTGAGCTGAAACTGTGCATAGAGTCTCCATACCAGATGTTGTCTTCAGCCCTTGTGGATAGATATAGGGTTTCCGTTACACGTTGTATAGGGCGTTTCAGAAATGCGAGGTTTTATTTATAGCCAGAAGTCGTAGTCATATTTATGAGTGCTTGCTTGGAAAATGAGATATTTTGTCGTTTTATGCGGTCGCTTTTTAGGGTTCCGTCTGTCTGTCTGTCTGTCCGTCCGTCCATATGTCACAGCCATTTTATTCCGAAACTATTAAGACTATACATGTGAAACTTGGTAGATAGATGAATTATGTGAACCGCTTTCAGATTTTAAGAAAAAAATTAGAAAATATTTAAAATAAAGGGGGGCTCCCCATACATGGAACTAAAACTGAAAATATTTGTTTTCATGAAACCTATGCGTGTGTGGTATTTATAGACAGGTCTTTAAAAATCACATAGGGGTTTCTAAAACCACTTTTTCATAAAGTCAGTCGTTTAAAAGATATAAGCTTCCAAAGTGGTAACATGTGTGTGTGTGTGTCGTCCCCCCCCTCTTTAACTTTTATAATAATTGAGTGAAAAATGTAAAAATATATAATTCTGTGGATCTTAACATTCGTTTGAATGAGATCGGGTCAGCTGTTTTTGAGATAAAGCATATTTTCTAAAACCGCAAATATAACTTTGTAATTCATACAAACACTATGAAAAACAAAGTTATCTGGCGTAGTTTAAAAAAAATATAAATAAGCTAGTTTTAAGAAAGTAAGGCAAAAAATATACATATTATATTATATTATTATAGTTACTACGGAACCCTTCGTGGGCGAGTCTAACTCGCACTTGGCCAATTTTTTTAAATAAAAGTCAAGTCTTTTTCTCACGTTCTTTTACTATTATATATACCGACACCAACGTATTATGAATTAGTATTATACCCACAACAGCATCCTGAACACTATAATAGCGGACAGGTGGGACAGCCCCATACCGGGACATTGGCTACGACTACATGCCACTATGGCGTTCAATAATTAGTTGTTTTCTCTTTCTGGCAGTTTTAAGTACTAACATTAGTTTTATACGTTGTTTGTGTACTAACAAAATGGATTCTGTCTGAAAAAAAAGAATTTTATTAATTTAATAGTTGTCCCGGCAGACCTTATTCTGCCGTATTTCTCTAAAACAAAGTAATATTGTTTTTTTTTTATATTAAGCTGCTTGTCATTTGGGGAAGTGAAACTGATGATGAAGACCACAGATGGCCACCGAAACTACTTAATAATAAGTATTTCGTGGATTGCGATTCGATTACTTGAATATGGATGTTAGGCACTTTATGCTCATCACAATGCATATTGTGATGTGGAGCTGATGGTGAAGTACCAGCACAACTCAAAAATTAACGGCTCTGCATCGGGAAAAGCATTATTTTGTAAAAGGTGATATTTTGGCTTTTGTAACTAGATAAATTACAAACCGACCCACTAAAAAGCGTGAAAAAAATTTTTAGCAAGAAATCAAACCGACTTCCATATCAAAACACTACAAAGCCAAAAATAACTTTAATTTCGGAATGCGGAGTAAAAAAAAAGAAAATACAAAACCAATAACACCGACTACCGAAATGAAAGTTATTTTTGGCTTTGTAGTGTTTTGATAGGGAAGTCGGTTTGATTTTTTGCTAAAAAGTTTTTAAATATACATAAAAGTCAAACACATAACCTTCCTTTTGGAAACGCCGCAGTCGGGTAACAATCAAAGCGCATTATTATCTTTAAGCTGTCAACGTGACTACTCTCTCGTCCACGTGGCTCTGCCTGCTACCATCCCGATTTGCCATCGATCGATAGTTAACCATGGCTTCCTAAAAATAATCTGGCTATTTGTGGCACTGTCGTGTAGGTATCATTCAAAGTCTGTGGGTTAAATGGTACTTAATAATGAATAGGAAGGTATGATTGGGGACTTTGATGCGACCGTAAATGGTGGAGGGTCAGGAAAAATACAAGTGGAAGTATGTGTATACCTATACTAGCCATTGCCCGCGACTTCGTTCGTGTGGGAAGTTTTACCCGAGCAGATCCTGATTACGTGAGAATTCTGGGATAAAAAGTAGCTGATGTGTATGTACGTGTGTTAGTATGTGTGTGTATTTTAGGATTTCAGCTATCGAGATACCAAATTTCATTGAGATCCGTTCTGGAGCTTTCTTAACTGTCTGTCTGTCTGTCACCTTTTCACGCCTAAACCGCTGAAGCGATTTAGATGAAATTTGGCATGGGAATAGTTTAGGACCCTGGGAAAGACAGCATAGGTTTCGTCTCGGAAATAATTCCTAAAGGAAGTTAATGGGGGTGTTGGAATTTCGTATAGGGAATCAATAATGTCCCCGCCCTACCCACACACATAATACACTTAGACCGCTAAACCGATTTGGATGAAATTTGGTATGGAGATAGTTTTAGACCCTGGAAAAGACATAGTATAGTTTTATTCCCGGAAATCATTCCTAAAGGATGTAAAAATGGTGTTGGAATTTTGTATAGGGAATCAATGATGTCCCCGCCCTCCTCACCCACATAATACACTTGACCGCTAAACCGATTTGGATGAAATTTGGTATGGAGATAGTTTTAGACCCTGGAAAAGACATAGGATAGTTTTTATCCTGGAAATCATCCCTTAAGGATGTAAAGGGGTGTTGGGACTTTGTATTCCCCCCTCTCAATTCATTCAAATCACGTATTCAAGATCCACTCATAAATTGTTTTTTAACTACACGGCTGCATGTAGGCTATACAAATCTTTGTTTAGGTCTGGGGTCGTGCACCAGTTAACAGTTACGCCAACCGTGTCGCTTAAATTTTAACCAATCAAGTTAATATACGAATCATTTCTATTTCAAAATCGGGGCAATATGCGTTTGCCCTTTTGAAAATAGGAGAAGATCGTGTGGCAACAGATATCAAAGGGATGATTTATTTGAGCTGAACTAAATCTGAAACTGAAGCTGAAGCTGAAACTGAAACTGAAGCTGAAACTGAAGCTGAAGCTGTAGCTGAAACTGAAGCTGAACCAAACTGAAGCTGAAACCAAAACTGAAGCTGAAACTAAATCTGAAACTGAAACTGAAGCTGAAACTGAGGCTGAAACTAAATCTGAAACTGAAACTGAAGCTGAAACAGAATCTGAAACTGAAACTGAAGCTGAATCTGAAGCTGAAATTGGAACTGAAGCTGAAACTGAAGCTGAATCTGAAACTGAAACTGAAGTTGAAACTGAAACTGAAGCTGAAACTGAAGCTAAAAACCAAAACTGAAACTGAAACTAAATCTGAAACTGAAACTGAAGCTGAAACTGAAGCTGAAGCTGAAACTGAAGCTAAAAACCAAAACCGAATTTGAAACTAAATCTGAAACTGAAACTGAAGCCTGAAACAGAATCTGAAACTGAAACTGAAGCTGAAACTGAAGCTGGAACTGTAGCTGAAACCGACGCTGAAACCAAACTGAAGCTGAAACTGAAACTATTGCTGAAACCAAAACTGAAGCTGAAACTGAAGCTGAAACTGAAGCTGAAACTGAAACTGAAGCTGAAGCTGAACCTGAAGCTAAAACCAAAACTGAAGCTGAAACTAAATCTGAAACTGAAGCTGAAACTGAAGCTGGAACTGTAGCTGATACCGACGCTGAAACCAAACTAAAGCTGAAACTGAAACTATTGCTGAAACCAAAACTGAAGCTGAAGCTGAAACTGAAACTGAAGCTGAAACTGAAGTAACATACATAGTGAACGTAGTCCAAGATACTGATAATTTAATAAACCACGTTTATTCTGATTTTTAAAACAAATATGAGGAATAAAGAATGGCTGCGTGAAAGAGTTATTTTGGCACCAACTAACGAAATTGTAGGGCAGATCAACGAAAAGATTATGTCTCATGTGGATTGTGATGTTGTTGAGTATCTGTCCGTCGACAATGTCATGGATACAAAGCAAGTGACGTCGTACTCTGTAGAGTTTATCAACTCTCTGGAATTGTCAGGGTACCCCATCACATTATTTGAGGCTTAAACTTGGTGTCCCAGTCCTGTTGATGCGTAATCAGGGCGCACCAAGGCTCTGTAATGGCATGCGACTACAAATTACACACCTTGGATGCAATGCTTTCAAGAAATAGTTATGACAGGAACAGCAAGCGGTGAAAACGTATTTATTCCTCACGTTCAGTTCGAAAAACTCAAATTTCCCCTAAAAGCGGCATTCGCAATGACCATAAACAAAGCTCAAGGACAGACACTGAAAGTCGCAGGTTACATTTAGAAAGAGACTGCTTTTCCCATGGGCAATTGTATGTGGCGTGCTCACGAGTATCAAGCGTACAAAATCAACTCGCCAAGGACGGGAAAACCAGAAACGTAATTTACAAAAATGTATTGTAAACTACGTTTTTGGTTTTAAAAAGATAAATTTTAAATACTGTCTGTCTGTTTTTGGTGATGGTTTTTTAAATATTATATGCGTTTTTTAACCACCCAAAAGGATACGGTACACCTTTTTGGCAACAAGAATTATTGACAAAGTGTAAATTAACACGGGTGAAGCCGCGGGCAAAAGCTAGTAATATATAAGTCGGAAGTAGTAGGCTTAATGAAGAAAAAGGTTTGAGAAAGTTGTACTAAGTTTTAACTAAGTTTTGGGAATACTTTCATGCCGTTTATACCAAACTCAACTCTTTCAAATAAGTTCCTGAGTAAGTTCTTTAGTTCCATGTATCTTGTTTATTTTAATATACATGCAAGTTCAGCCATTCATCAATTTCCAAAGATAAGTACTTGCGAGATATATTAAATACTTTGAGGAACTAACTTTCTTAACTGTGCGTGGAATTCCCTGCCGGAGAATGTGAGTTATATATACGAGTTTATAACCTAAAGGTGTTTAAAGCTTACAGTTTAATAAGAAAACTTAGCAATTGTTAGTAAAGTCCTGACAGTGTGCCAACTGTTTGTTCTGCACACTATTGAAACAACATACTTGCCTGGTTTATATTCCAAGTCTGTCCAGAGGGAAAAGACGATATGACCCAGTGGAGCACAATCATACACAATCATCTGAAAAGGGTTTTTGCAAAGCGTTCCTTTTGCTATACTTATGGTAGCTACTTTTTTATACGGTATTAATATATAGTATTCATTACACTCAATAATATTAACAATATCATTTTAGTTGTTGTTGTACTTACTTAAATATAGAGTATGTTAACTAACAGATGGCGTTCCCGTTAACCCGCAATAGTGATGTGCTTATAACATCAATTAGATCGCCGCACACGCGGCCCGTCATTCATAAATAAATTGCGACGTTGCCGTCCTTCAACTACGCGTGTACAGAGTGTTTCTTTTACGTATCAATTTAACATTTTTAGTAAAAATATTAAGATTAAAAAAAAAAAAACATTTTGTTTTCGAATGTAATATATTTTTTAGGATGTATGGATGCTATACTATTGCGAGTAACACGCGGGAACGCCCTCTGTTCGTTAACATACTGTATATGTAGTCTAAGTGTAAGATACTGTACAGACTGATATAAGTAAGAAAATTAAATAAGTAAATAAAAAATAAAATACGTAGCTACTTATACAATATGCATGTGAGACTATGAGATATAACATAATTAATATTATTAATAATTATAACATAATAATTTAATTACTTACTGAAACAATAATGGTGCTGAAGCTGAACACTTACTTATATAAACCTAAATAAGTAAATAAACATAATCAAACACTCACACAACACCAACACACTCAAACACATTTACACTTATCCCTTTAGCATTTATAATAATTAGTAGGAATTTGCAATATAAATATCATTTCATCACTATTCACCATTTACCATTAGGTGGGACACCAGTAAAAACCTTCAACCATTTTCATTTGATCATTTTAACGCGTTAAACAAAACAGTTTTGTCTGGGACTTACTTTCATTGAATATTTTACATCGTTTATGCTAAAGACTTGCCAAGATGGCTGTTTAGCATAAAGAGACGAAAATAATACTACATTATGTAAATATTGTTGAAAGTTGTTAACGCATTGGTTTAATATAGTCAATCACGTCTCAACAGGGTGGGTAGTATTTTAATAGTTAATCACGCTATCGTCAGTACAATTTTAGTAATCTATCTATCTATTAATCCTGACTGATGATACTGCCTATTCTCTATATGACTAAGGACCGCAAAGCTAATCTGTAACATCCACGGTATCAGCCGAATTGAATCGATTGTATCCGAACAAACCCGAATGTAATCTTCGAATCAGAACTGGATTAAATGTCGGTTGTTAAGCTCGACAGATAATAAAAATGAATTTGATTTTGGATTCATCGATCTTGTGGCGTTTTGGTGATTATGGGAGTTTGTTGCAGTCAGTTGAAAGTCATAAATGAACTGTATTCTTTATTTAATCAAAGTGGAACACAAAGAAATGTACAAACAGCCGAATATATTGAAATAGGTGTCGCCCAGTTTTCGAAATTCGGCTTTTATTTAAATGGTGTTCTAAAAATTCCCAAAAAAAAAGTTATCAACACAAAAAGGGAACGAAGTTTTTTCTTCGAGTATTAGACATAGCTATTAGACAAAGGAGTAAACGGTTCACAGTCTATCTCTACTATTATCTATACTAATAATAAAGATAAAGTTTATATCCAGAGGGATCTACTGAACCGATTTTGATATAGGCTAATTTTTTCTGCTGAAAAATACTTCACGCGAATTAAACTGCGGGCAGAAACAAGTAATATTATGAATGTTTATTGGGAGTAGGGATGGCATCCGTCCGGGTTTCCCCTGTTTTGTCCTAGTTTGGCGAGCGGCCGGGAGCGTCTGGGGGATTTTCCTAATAAGTATCCGAGTGAAGACCGGACACATATTGGTCTTACGGGTACCAAAAAGCACGATCTCTATTATTTTCCCATGTCCTATATCTAATTGTTTTTGTGATGTTAATTAAATATAAAGAAACATATCATTATAATTATTAAAAATGTTGTAAAGGTCTAAAATGCTATCAGTGAATAAAAACCACAATGCAACCTCGTTGTTTTTTACTTTCAACTTCAAAAATGTATTTTTCTAGGATGAACGGGGAAAAATTACGATTTACCCAAATGTCCGGGGTCTTTGAAGTCTTTGTCTGAGGTCGGGAATTTAGGTGAAGGTAGCCCTAATTGGGAGGGACATGATATTTTTCTTGCCCAAATAAAATTTTCACTCGAGCAACGCTGCGTCAGAAGGTACTATTTTATACTTTGTTGAATCTGTCGATAAAAACAGAAAATACAGCTTACAAAAAAAAAAACTATAAAAGTACGTCAGATTAAAACTGACTAATTCATTCAGTAGTTTTTTAGGCCGTTGTCCCAACGTCGGCGATTGACGAGTAGCGAGTAAAATCTAGCTTCTGAAAACTATTTGGCGAGTAGCGAGTGTTTATTTTCGATAATTTTGTCACTGAGGTATCTTTTGGCTGGTCTCTCGGTGTGAGTACTGACCACCAAGCGAGCATCGCTGAGCAAGTATTATCGTTGATAGCTCTTGTTGCTCAACAACAATATAGCAGAGCGAGTCCTCGCCGGCAGTGTAAACAGTCAGCGATCGACTATTAATACATGGTATTTAAAAACAAAAAGAAAGAAAAAACGTTTGTTGACACATGCCACAAGTACATCTGACATGTAATCTCTTTTTTGTGTATGGCATCTCGCAGGTTAGCTTCTAAGGTTGTCGGTTGCTTAACCGGACTTGTCTGTGGCTGCCTTAATTAATTTAAATTAAAGTCTCTAGCCAGGGCTTATTAAAAACTTATTTATAAACTAATGTAATCGCTTTTGTTACATTAAATTAATATCTATTATAAGTTTCTTGAGCAAGAAAATAGTCAACAGTTTTCCGCTTTCTTGCCCGTTGTGGGAAAACTGCCTTATAGCACGTTTAATTCTTCCTGTAGGTGTTAGAGTAGGGTGCGGGAGGCCCCAAGGTAGATTACGGCAAGCAGGAGTGAAACTCAATTGGTTAGCGTTGGCAAACCAATTTGGACTGAAACGTTGGAAGTATTAAACAAAATACCAACAGAATATCAAAGCACTCGGAATCAATTTCAAAATTGAAATCTCTTGCATTGCAGTTACGATTGAAATTTGACTGGATAGGTATCTAATCCGGGGATTTGTTTGGATTTATCCTTTGAGTGTTTGTTTTTCGTGTTTGATTAATTGGTGAGTGTGTGTTGTGTTGTATTCAATTTGTATATTTTGACGACACGGTTGGCGTAGTGGTTGAGCGATCGACTTCTGTGCTGCATGTCGTGGGTCGATTCTCACACTAGGACAAATGTTTGTATGACGTACAAATATTTGTTGAGTTTGTGCAAATGCACCCTCAATAGAGAGAAAATTCCAAGTATGACGGGAACGACTTTAAAAAAAAATAACCAGAATCAGAATCAGAAATATATTATAATATATAATACATATAGGTCTTATAATAATAAAAAAAGTCAGCTATGTTTTGTCAATAAGACATACAAATATTACAATTAACATTTTAAGGTAGTTTAATCATGTCACAGTATTAAAGTACATTTATTAAAGACGAGACAAAAAAAAATTACAAATTTAGTAGAATCACAAATACATTATCTGTAATATAATATCATATAATTTAATAATTAATTTTAGTCATTTTAGTTTGGTCATATTGAAACTTCATTTAAGTAATCATGTAATGTGTAATAACGTTTATCGACAAGCAACTTAGGAAGTGTATTTTTGAATTTCATGAATGGCATAGTTTTAATTATATTTTCATCATTTACATCAATTTTTGGAGCATTGCCGAAAAATCTTTTCTTCATTTAACATTACTCGGTTTATTGATGTAGATCACGTAATGGATTTTTTCTAACTGCAGATAGGCTTACAAATAAATGCGTTTTTTTTTTCACAAACAATTCTGTTTCCATTATGTACATTGCTGGCAGTGTCAATATTTTAAATTTTTTGAAATGGGGTATACAGCTATCTGTCGTTTTGATGACTTAGTTTTGAAACAAATCTTTTGAATTATTTAAGTACCAAAAACTGTAGTCTCACAACGTCGTACTACACAGAAAGGTTACGAGACGAACCCGTCATCGTACGCTTAGCCTTTTTTCCAATTATGTCAGTATCAGCATCCCGTCCAACCGGATACTAGTGTTTTACATAAGGTGACTATCTATTTGACCTACAAAACCCGGTAACTGCCTAACATGATACCCCTTGGTATAGGTTTGCCATACGACTGGAATTTTCCAGACATGTCAGTTAATATAGGTCTTTGTCCGGAATGCGGAGGGAATCCCAAACCGTCTGGAATTTCTACAATCCGCGAGTTGACAGTATGTTTAAAATTTTAAAATAACTATTTAATTATGTAAATCTATTGATATGAAGCACAAAATAGTACAAATGAAGAAAAGATTATTAATTATTAATTTTATTTTCCCTTGAGAAAAATGAGACTTTTTATCTGTGAGTCACGTGATTAGAAACACCAATCAGAAAACGAGACGTCATCGTTCAATATTTTGACAGCTGACTGGTTATCTTTAGTTGGTGCGTAAGACAAAACAAGAAATAACTAACTAACTGCTTGCACTGTCTGGACAGGTCCGCTCAAATTTACGTGGTTATTTCCTCAAAAGAATACCAAAGACATGAACCTACATGCTTCTCATATACAAACACAAATTGTCTGTACTTTAAAAGAGACGTTGACGACAAACTCAGAGGGAGTTTGTTTCGGTGTTTCTTCTCAGAGTAGTCAGTTAGGAAATATTGGCCTCATCTAGCTAAACTAAACACGCAAAAAATCATGACGTGTAAAAGTGTTATTTATAACCAATTTACAAATAAATATTTCATTTCATTTCATAACTAACTCTCTCTCTTCTGGTTCATTTGTCTTATCGTCCTGTAATAGTTGTTCGATGAGTTCCTTTTTTTGTCTGTTTAAAAAAGCAGATAGATAGATATATTATTTATTGTACACCATAACAGTAAAACAAATATGGACTTAACAACTAAAAAGGGTGATACAATGGGCGGTCTTATCGCTAAAAGCGATCTTTTACAGACAACCTTTGGATGGATTTGACACAGAAGTTCTAACCACTTCTTGCGAATATCTCTTTTTAAAGGGACATGAATAAATAGTTTCGTTGGCGTTTTTATAGTAGTATTCCCATAACAAGGTACTGCACAGCACTGATAATAATTTTTCACGTTCATAATAGAGTAAAATACCCGAAGTACATTTATGTGCCAAATGCCAGGAAAGTTGTTTTTCGAACGATGACATCATACATAGTCACGTGACCACAATGCCACAATTTAAGCCATAGTTTTTTAATAAATTAAAAAAATACTCATATTTTAATTGAAAGGTTAAGTGATGAATAAAATATTATTTTACGAGTATACATGAAGCGCTTCGAAGCGTTTCAAACAATTTTTACAAAGTTGTCAACTCGCGGATTGAATGAAAAAGTGAAACATCCAAAAAAAATATAATGTTTATATTTCAAAGTAAAGAAAGTCAGGAATTTTCTTCAAATGTCCGGAATTTACTCCGGGTTTTTCGATTTTTTGATCTGGCAACCCTACCTTGGTAAGGCTGGTGACAGATTTTCTGACTACTGTCTGTCCGTAACTACTGACAAATATGTACTAATGACAGACGTGACTAACACCTTAACTTAATTTCCGATGTCTCGGAAGAATTGGTCACCCGTCCACAGATTAGATTTAAGTTAGCTGTCAGCAGGGCCGGATTAACCATTAGGCGGAGTAGGCAACTGCCTAGGGGCCCCGCATCAACTAGGGCCCAGGCCCAGTGCACGCACCAAGAAAACATGTTTCTTCGAACGAGAATTTGATGTGCGTGTGAACTTAGGGACCTCACTGTTATCTCACAAAATACAAATCGTTAGATTTAGTAGTAGAATTAAAACTATTTCAGAACAAATCTGGGAATAAGTAAACGAATATATTAAAAACCACAGCCCTTAATGTGCGTTTCCTCAGTTCACACACGATTTCGTCAGTGAAAGTAAGAAAAGGGGCCCCGAGAATGCCATTGCCTTAGGGCCTCTGATAGGGTTAATCCGGCTCTGGCTGTCAGTACAATAAACATTGAACTACCTATATCTAAAATTATTCTACACGAAAAGCCATATGCTGATGGCCTGTCATGTAATATAACTTTTTTAAAATTTTACCGATTTGAGTCTGGCTCGCCCATAAAGGGAGCCGTAGAAGCTACGCAAAATAACTTCAATTTTCAGTGTTTCTATAAATAACAAAGTGATATATGTATAATTTTGCGGTTTCTGTAAATGTGCTTTATCTAAAAAACTGCTGACTGTATCGGGTTCAAACCTATTACACATGCACATTATACCACTTTGAGACAGACAGACAAGACCATAAGGGTTTCGTTTTTTGACATTTGACTACGGAACCCTAAAAATAAACTTTTCTCAAATCAATATCATCAATACTGACCTTAACCAGGGCTAAATACCCATCTTTAATACTTCACAAATATATTTTAACAAAGAAAACTTCCAACGTAATAATATTTGCCGAACATCTTCGAAAGAAAACTATTCCCTTCCAACATATGAGACTCTTTTGTCGTTATTTGCTTCTAAATCAAATTCAACTTTAGTTGTGTTTCTGTAAGGTTTATTTTCGTTTTTCTGTAGTTTATTGGAAGCAGCAGGAATATCTGGGAATATTTGTTCAGTTGACATTATGGTACCGTCTCCAGTTTCTGATATTTCCTTGGCTTGTCGTCTTCAAGGTTAATATTTGTGTTAACACAAGTGTGTGTTATTGGTGTGATGTGGCTAATATTGTTGTAGTGTATTGATTCCTTCTACTTATAACTGTGTGTGTGAAATTAGAGCAAATGTTTAGCTAAGATGAGAGGGTGGTGCAGAAAAGGTGACATCCTAGCGATAGGAAAATTATAAATAGACTAGGACCATTACGTTTGATAATCAAGAGTCACAGACCCAGTGTGAGATGGTGGACATCACATGTCCTCGAATTATTTGGTCCTAAGTCCATTCAAAAGGAATGGTTTTATGTATAATACTTGCATATTAGGTATAGTGGAGAGACACCGAGAATTTCTAAGATTTGCAATGTGATGTCGTATAAAACAAATTTATGTGCGCTTATATTGAAAACGCTAGGTAATCCTTACGAGAATATACTTCGAAAATATTATAACAAAATTTATGATAACCTAGACTACATAGCTGGCTAGACCGAAGTGGTGCTTTCTCTCTTTGCCCAGCACGTGGGACGTTAATAGGCTATAGTTTATAGGGCTAAATAAAAAAAAGGTTTTTGAAAAAATCCACAATGATTTATGCATATCACCTTTATCTTTTATCTTTTATCTACCACTTTTATCTTTTCATATTGAAAAAAAGTTGTGTACAGGCTTTCATTTAAAAAAATCAGTTTTACTTATCCAATTAAATACGTCAGATACGTTTTGCATTTAATGCAGATCAAAATTGAGATTTAAAATGCGGGGGCAGAGCTATCATCGGGCTGTTTGTACGTATCTAATGGTATAATATAAGTATTAAACACTCTACACTGACACCATATTATTATCTAAATTGCATTCGTGTAAGTCAAGATGGATCGCTAATAAATAATATCAATCAATCAATTTATTGCAGGCAGTTTGTCCCATAAAAAAAAAAAACACCCTATTACAATAACTATAGATAAACTAATACATATAACTTAACCAAAACGAATTATAACTGTACACGAAGTGACGAATCGTGTTCCGCTACGACGTGTTACGTAGTCTCCAACGAAATCGTATAATTTGGTCACTGTTTCAATTTTCACTTTGTTTAAAAGCTTTGGATTCGTACCAGACGAAGCGTCGCAGTAGGGTATCACTAGTTGTATATCTATATCATATTCTTATGTACTTAGAGTTTGGTCTGGAGAGTCAAGGGCGAAAGGATCGATACTTCCCGCCGATCTCCCCTAACGCCTTAGGCTTTGTAGACCCCTATTTTCATTTGACGCCCTCTTTGTAAAAAAGAATACGTCTGTAAAAGAACTAGCGTCAATAGCCTAAAGGATAAGGAGTCGGACTTGTGATTGAGAGATCATGAGTTCGAACCCCACCCAATACACTATTGCCGTGAACCCACTCCAAACACAAGCATATTTAGCTTAGTTGGAGAGGTCAACAAGATTGTTAGTAATGTGAATTCTACCCACATTGCCCACCCACATCTTTAAAAAAAAAACTCTCATAGAGAGAAAGCTTGTGTCCCAGTAGTGGGAACGATATATGCTCAATAATTAATATAAGTCTGTCTTTCTGTTTGTACGGGCACATTTATTAGAAGACTTAGGCTCAATTTACACCGCCACGGAATGAAATGGAAGCGACTTTTTGCAACGCAATTGTACATGACATAGGTACAAACTAAATAGGAGCCAAAAAAAGGTCGCGCTTCTTCCGGGGAATCCTCGCGCATTCTCGAGAATTCCCCTAACTACTGCCGGCGTCGTCTGTGGAATCCGCGGGAAGTGGCGCGAACGGGGAGTCGGTGCCGTCACAGCAATGTGGTGCCAACTAAAAGATCTAGACAGAACGTCCCTCATGGCGCAGTCGCGCGAATTCGCTGGAATACGCGAGAATACCCGAGCATTTCAGCGAATTTGCGCGCCTTCTCGCGTCATAAGGCGAAATTGACGCTTCCATTCCATTCCATTCCGTGGCGGTGTAAAATGAGCCTTACTTCTATCCGCGACTTCGTTCACGTGGGTGGGAATTCCGGGATAAAATTACCTGGCTTATGTGTCATGCCAGGATTTTTTTTTGTGTTTATTTTGTAAATTTGTTATAAATAACACTTTGTTTTGAAACAATTTGGAAACTATCAACATACCAAATATCGTTCAGATCAGTAGTTTTTGCGTGAAAGAGTAACAAACGTACATCCATCCATCCTCACACGCTTTCGCATTTATAATATTAGTAAGAAGTAAGATAAAGAATGTTATCTATACTTATAATAAATCTGTAGAGAGGTCAATTCTGTACATGAAATATATTTACAAAATAACTATCAGGGGGTGATTAGGGATCGATACTGATGCCAAAAATGCAATCAGTAAATTTTTTGTCTGTCTGTCTGTATAACCGTTATAGAAACAAAAACTACTCGACGGATTTTAACGAAACTTGGTACAGTTATTTTTCATACCCCTGAGCTGGTTATAGTATACTTTTCATCACGCTACAATCAATAGGAGTAGAGCAGTGAAGGGAAATGTTGGGAAAACGGGAGAAGTTACTCCATTTTTTAAGCTTCCGTCGCGAGTGCAACCTTAATGGTTAAAGCTACACAGAAATCATTTATGACGGAAATGTTCTCCTTAAAATTATATAAAAAATATCCCACGACAGCATATATCTATCTTTTATGGTTGACTCACAATAACACGTGTAACTCCCGATAACTTAGCAGTTCGAAGCTTTCTGATTATTATTCTGTTCCGAAATTTAAAACCACCACAACTTTGCAATGGAACTCGGCTAAAAGTAACCCAGTTGAAACAAAATATAATCGAGGCTCAAATTTTAACAGGTTGCGGTGCAGGAGAAACCGTCTTTATTCCCAGAATTCCCATAATACCAAATAATTTTCCATTCCAATTTAAAAGAACGCAATTCCCAGTATCGGTGTGTTATGCAATGACAATTAATAAGGCTCAAGGGCAGACTTTTCGTGTTGCTGGAGTAGATCTCGGTGTCAGTTGTTTCTCGCATGGTCAGTTGTACGTCGCTCTTTCCCGGGTTAGCAGTTCTAGAAATCTTTATGTTCACGTGCCGGACGGGTCAACTTTCAACATAGTTTACCCGGAAGCTTTGCGCTGAAGTATTTTCGTTCTATAGGTACTTAAGCCTCATGTGAACGTGATCTAAACAATATTACCAATACATTAACTTAATAACACACAAGGAGTTACACGCTGACGGAGTCGCGGGCACTGCTATTAACAATAATATTATGCGGTTCGGTATTGCGATATTTTTCAACAGTATTATAGATTGACATATTATATTTCCCTACTAAATTACGAAAGTTAATCTGTCTGTTACATCAAAATTACTGAACCGTGAGGAAGGACATAGGCTACTTTTTTTTTACGAAAAACGACGGTAACCTGGACGAAGTCGCGGGTAACAGCTATCTATACTAATAATATAAGGCTGAAGAGTTTGTTTGAACGCGATAATCTCAGGAACTACTGGTTCGAATTGAAAAAAATATTTTTTAATTAAATAGTCAATTTATAGAGAAACTCTATAGGCTATATATCATTACGCTAAGGCCAATAGGAGCGGAGCGCCAATGAAGAATGCTTCAAAATCGGGGTTAAATTTAACGTTAACCCAAAGTAACTATTCCACGCGGACGAAGTCGCGGGCAAAAGCTAGTATATGTATAAATAAATGAACTTCATGAAGGTCAAAAGGGTTTTGAAACTTCATAAGTCAAGAGTGAATAGGTTACTTCTAGGTAAGCGTGCTCCATCTTCGACCACATTATCACTTACCATCAGATGAGATGGTGGTCAAACGCGAGCTTATTATAAAAAAAAAAAACTTCAATTTTATTTATATGTTTCTAAATGTAGAATATACTTTATTGTACACCAAAATTTAAACACACCTATTTAACAATATTGCTTATTCTATGGTTACGACGTTGCAATGGTTACATAATTCGGTCGTTTTCAACATCAGTTGAAAACTTGTTTTTTATTAAGTGAAACTAACCATGTGGGTCAAATTCATATTACTACCAATCTTGTTTACCCTTCCAACTAAGCTTATGCTTGTAGATAAAGTTACACATAAATATACTTAGAATTCCATTAGTTGAGGGAGGGGTCGCAAAAGGTGTTAACTAAAATTTAGGTCAGCCTCCGAGCCCAAATTTAACTATCAAATTCCTCTACAGCACCTACAGCACCTCTTTACAATCCTCTATCTTCAAACAAATTTTAATGTAGCTATTAAGCATTGATCTATGTATCTAGTTCAATTTTAAGAAGCAATTAAATTATTTCCACACCCTTCCGCTTGACCCAGAGCGGAAGAAGTCATTCGATGATTTTTCACCCTAAAAAAATAAAATAAAAAAAAAAATAAAAAAAAGGTTCTATAAGGACAATTTTTCTTTATTTTTATATCTAAATTATTAACAAAGCTACGATAAGCACAATCACAGTAAATCACAGTGACTCAATCATTAATTATAATAATAACAGTAAGTAGACTTAAAATTATGTTTTATTTCATATTTTCACTATTATATTTAGAGTAGCTAATGTTCCGGTAGATTGACATTATTTAAATATGGCGTTTTAGCTACTCATTTTCACAGTAAGTATAGTTACTCGATTTATAACATGTGTAATTCACAAAAAATAAAACCAATCCGTAAGCCACTTACTTGATGTATATCAAGTAAGTGAGTGAGCAGATATACTTACTGTAACAATGTAATTACAGTATCTTACCGACTTACTGTAAATACGCTTAAGTATAGATACAATTCATTAGATTAAAAAACAAAACATCAATATTTAACAAATGAATTATATTGAGGACTAATCTACAAACATGTATCTTTTGTGATCTGTTTAAATATTTAAGCTATCTGCCATCAAGATACACAAGTTTAAACATTTCAAAACAAAAGTGCGATTTCCCAACATTTCATTTTTTCGACTTACTGTAATTATGACATTGGGGACAGCGCTGGTCTAGGCTGCCATTTGGATATCTTTGACAGTCGTTACGCGTAGTCAGAAGCCAGTAAATCTGACACTGGTCTAGCCAAGTGTTATCGTGTTACCCAGTTACTGGGTTGTGGAGGTCAGACAGGCAGTCACTCCATATAAAACAATAATACTCATCTGCATCCGTTTAAACTTGAAGCCGACTCCAGCATTTGGGAAATGGCTAAAGCTTTGGTTTCCTAGGAAAGCGGTGCCGTCATATAGCGGCCGTAATATTACGGACGCAAAAAGGCGGCCGTCTTTACGGTGACATGTGTAAAGTTCCACGGCCGTTTTAACACATTGTCTGCTTCATCGCAATCAATGAAACGTTCACGAAACCATCTGACACCGACAAGACGGCCGTCATGCAAATGGCGGCACCGCTTTTTGACGTTACGGTGTCAGTTACCGCTCTCTAGAAAACCGCGCCATTTTGTTTACATAGACAACGTTCTAGTGACATCATTCACCGCTGTATTACGGCCGCTATATCACGGCACCGCTATCCTAGGAAACCAAAGCTTAAGCAAACGATGACTCATTTTAAAGCAAATTTAAAGTATTTTGCAAAAATGTTGCTGACGGTAGTTCTCACATGTTTTCGGATTGTTGGTCCTGGGATATGATGTTCTTCTTCGCTGGTTTGAAAGGAGTGGTGATGATTTAAACCACACAAAGTAATGATCCTGTAGTATACGTAGAATACCCTTCGTTTTTGAGAAGTTGCCGATCATAAACAAACGTCTGAGGCACGCGCACCTAGAACCGTCAATACTATGTACAAAGGAATATTATTTAATTTGAATTTTATTTATATATTCGGTCCCAGGACCAGGACCGAATCGGCGGCGCGTCGTGTTCTACACACGCCTCAAAGAGTCGTGAGCACTAGTGACGGGGCCCCATAGCACCATTGCCTGCCAGGGTTGTAGGAATATTCTAACGGGCATCGCGTCCAAGGAACGCAAGGGCAGCTGAAGTAGAAGTCTGACACTCTCTTCTGCTCCTCTCAGAGAGGGAGAAGTCATTCGATGCTTTTCCCAACAGAAAAAGAACCCCTGATCCCAGCTCTCATTAGTACATTCTTTGACAGTCGATGTGGAAAGGTACACTTATAGTTTACTACCTGGAATAACACATACCTAGGCCTCCTTTTATCCCGGGGAAATGTGTCAAATTCTATGCGAAGAAAGCCCCGTAGTATTCGTAATGATTGTTCTATTCTCTTCTGTTCTTTGCTGTTTAGTCTTCCATTCTCAATATATTCTTTATTTTTACCAAGTCCTCAGCCTACATAAAGAGGGTACCTATCTTGTGTAAGTTCGATTTCCTCTCAGCTAATATTTGTATAGGCTTCAGATATTTGTTCGGAGCTAGACGTTTGTCAGTAAACACATACGAGTAAGCATATTCTACATTCTACTGGAGTGCTGTTTTGTATGGACTTCAAAAGAAACTTCAACCTCTGAGTTGGTTTTTGTTTTTCAGGGCAGGAGACACCGGCCTCATCTAGGTTACATTTTCGAAAAACAAATTCGAAAAATGATGTTTAAAAAGTGTTATTGAAACACAATTTGCAACTTGCATAGATTACAAGTGATAACTTTCAAGAAAATGATTATGTAAGAGATTTTTTTTAAATAACTGATAGGCTTACGTTTGACCACCAGATTTGGTTTAAACCAATTTATGGCGGAACGCAGTTTATCTTCATATCGGAGTATTTTCGGGTTAGCACTTTTTGTGATACAGCATATTTTCTGAAACCGCAAAAATAACTTTGTAATTCATACGAACACTATGAAAAACAAAGTTATTTGGCGTAGTTGTAAAAAATGTAAATAACCTAGTTTTAAGAAATTTGTAAGGTTTTTATTCATTATTCATATTATTATAGTTACTACGGAACCCTACATGGGCGAGTTTGGTCCAGCCAGATGCAGGTAGTGTTGCCCAAACGAGAGTCTCGCAAGAGTCTTGCAATTAGCAATTATCCTATTGCTATTTATTAAACGGTAGTTGAGATCTCAGAACAATGTAACAGAGTCTGTTACATTGTTCTAGATGCAGCTGAGTACCAATGTTGCTACCTTTTCCAGAAGTAAAACCTTTTCAACGATAAACAACTTTTTCATTATAAAATAGCAGTCGTTAAAACTTTTTAATATTAAACAAGTTTTTAATATTAATTGTGAAGAAAAGACATTGTAACCCTTTTTACGAAAATTGTACTGAGGAAGAAGTATGAAAATTATAAAACTAAAGTTTATCGAGAAAGAGTACCTACATATATCTAATATTTCATAGAACATGTACATTCGAGATCATTTAAATAAAATTAACGAATTTTGACTCCTGCGCAACCACATTTATCATTAAAATTGGCCAAATGCGAGTCAAACTCGTATGAAGGGTTCCGTAATAATTACGCGAAATAACTTTGTTTCTCATAGTGTTTGTATGAAATACAAAGTTATATTTGCGGTTTTAGAAAATGTGCTATATCTCAGAAACCACTGACTCTATCTCGTTCAAACTAATTTTCCTTGAAAGTTTACAATAAGATCTACAGCATTTATTTAATTTAGATTTTCACTCTATTATTATAGAATTTAGAAGGGGTGGGGGGGGGGGATTTTACTACTTTGGTTGTGTCTATCTCTTAAACGATAGATTTTAGGATGATTTTAGAAACCTCCCAACTAGCACAAATGGGCTGCATTAGTGCTCTGGAGCGTATCCGATTATTACTTATGGTATTAGACGTAAGCACTAGAGCTTCTACTACAGACTTAAAGCAGCCGCTTTAGCGCCACTTGGGTGCCATTTTATGCAGCCTAAAGTTCTATTTAACCTGCACAACGGTTGCATAAAGGTTCCTCAATAGCCATAACGATTTATTAACGCTATACTAAAGCTCTCGTAGCGCTGCTTTTGAATGATTTTGAACTACTTTGTACGAATGAATTGATTATAGTTCTTTATTGTATATCTTCAATTGACATTATTTGTAATATTTTGGTAAAGTGTTTTCGTCGCCATAATGAAAATAAAACAAAAGTAAAAGTTTGTATTCTGTATTAGCAAGGTATATAAAGATACTTAAAACGCTGTCCAGTTTACTGTAGATATATAAGATAATTTTCGAATAATTTTAACACGCTTTTATGATATTTAAAAAATTAACAAAAGATATGTGATATTTTTCATTTGTTATACAGAATAAATTTTATTTCCGTATTTTTACGTGTCGATAACTTACTATTCGCAAGTGGCCGATTATTTATCGGTACATTTAATGCACATTTAACTGAAAAACCAATGTATATCAACTCAATTTTGCAAGTGAATTATAAGTTTTCTTAAAAAATCATGGCGTCATTGTAATGTAGTCATAACCTGCAGTTTTAGCTCTAATAATTCCCTTTTGAGAATAACAGCGCTAATTTTCACCCTTCTAATGCTTCAAGTGATTTTTGTTCCCCTAGTGCAATTCACAGCCACAAAAAGCTCCTATTTTCCTGTTTTCGTGGTTATAAGATCTAGTTACGTACTTATTCGAATGGTTTCCATTTTGGATATCCGTGGTCTACTCTTAAAGACGTTCACTTAACATAGAAATTGTACGCTTCTCAATTTTAAATACAAATCCAAGATTACGGTGTTTTAATTACGATACTTGAATTTACACCCGATATTTCTACATAGATATGATACAGATTATTTTTCAAATAGATAATCATCAAACGTCTCAATAATAGTTTACATTATTTTGTTGTCGGTAGAAATAAGATCCAGTTACTTTATGGTTTAGTTATACCTATACCGTAATATGAAGTTTAAACATTTCAATTAACTACCTATTATTGTTTTATTACAGAATGCCTTTTAAAATAGTTAAAACTATAAATGCAGACAAGGAAGAGCTGTCAATCTGCCCTTCAGGATGGGAAATATCGCTAGATCAGAATAAAGAAAATTTGTCAAATAAAAACAATATTCCGATTGAAAAGACATTGCCTAATGATGATGAGAACGTTGCATAAAAAAACCGTAATTTGGCTAAAGAGAATAATGGATCCTGTAATGGCACTGCGCCAAATCCAAATGTTGAGACTGATATCTTTATACAATAAGAACCCAAGAATAGGCTTTGTTTATTAAGTTTGTGATTTGTGAAATTTTGAGATTAGTCTTCTTTAAAATTAAAAGCTTAAAAATTAAAATACTTTAGTATTAGATGATTAGCAGATTCACTGGAATGTTCAGCTATGTTTGACGATTTTAGGAGGTTTTCATAAACCTTGCGTACTTTCCTGCGATAACCTCCACTTTTCTTTATTAATTTCCATCGTTTAGCATTCATTTTTTTTTATATTTACAAAAGCGGCTGTAAAAAATGGCAAATGGATTGATCCCGTAAGGAAGAAGTTATGACTATTGTTACTAAAGGCAGTTTTTGTTTTTTTTTAGGATATTTAATGTAGTTTTTAGTTACACTGATGAATTTTTGGTAACTATAGTATGCATGAGAGCATCTATTATTTCTATAATGAAACTTGTAGTAGTATAATAGTGGTTACTATAACTCCTGTACAGGTGCTGCAAACAGTCTACAATTAACTCCTTTTTGTAGTAAAGTAATCTATAAAAGTTACAATGGAAACCACTGTACAGCTGTAAGTGGCAGAATGACCTTCGTAATCTATACTAATATTATAAAGAGGAAACCTTTGTATTTTTGTATGTTTGTATTGAATAGGCTCAAAAACTACTGGACCGATTTCAAAATTTCTTTTACCATTACTTAGAGGGATTCTTCCGAATCCGTATAGGCTATATTTTATCCCGGAAAATAGATAGGATTTTTCGTGGTAGTGAAAATTGTGGAGTAAGGCGTCGAAAAAACTGCCGTACGTTAACGATTCTCGCGAACGCTGCCTATATATAATATAAACATTGCACCCGTGCGAAGCCGGGGCGAGTCGCTAGTTCTTATATAAAGGTGTAAGTGGTAAATGAGTTCTACAGTGAACTGCTGTGAAGTCCAGGGTAGTATTTGATTCAGCTTGTAGCACTTTAAGTAACTTTTATAGCTATAGACGTTTACGGATGCAGATATGCACCTTTGAACTGCTTGTTGAACCCTTAAACCGCTATTTTACGGCCGAAAGTAACAAAATAGGCTGCTATTTCTACTAATGTGCTCGTTGGGCTTAATGTCATTTTCAAAGATCTATCTGTAGACACCAAACACGTATAGGTTTGATGAAAAAATATATTTTCAGTTTCAGTTCCATGTATGGGAGCCCCCCTAAATTTTATATATTTTTTAAATTTTTACATAAGAATTGGTAAGCGGTTCATAGAATACATCTACCTATTAAGATTCACATGTGTAGTCCTAAGAGTTTTGGAATAAAATGGCTGTGACATACGGACGGACGGACGGACAGACAGACAGACAGACAGACATGACGAAACTACAAGGGTTCTGTTTTTGCCATTCGGCTACGGAACTCTAAAAAGAGGAAAACTGACCGTGCTAGTCAGACTTAGTCCTTTTTATTGAACCTCTCGTCAGCGGGTTCCGTACCATTATCAATAAAAAGGGCAAAAAAATCACCTTCATTGTATGGGGGCCTCTTCAAAATTTTTTAAATCATTTTTAGTATTTGTTGTTATAGCGGCAACAGAAATACATCATCTGTGAAAATTTCAACTGTCTAGGCTATCATCATTCATGAGACAGACAGGCAGACAGCGGAGCCTTAGTAATAGGGTCCCGTTGTTACCCTTTGGGTACGGAACCCTAAAAACCCTAACTTGAGATTATTCAAATATATAAATTGGCAGTTAATTTATAACACAAATAAATTAGGACTCAATAAAACCACGCTAACTTAGTTTTCGACCCATCCCTAGCTCACGTAACAAGTTAGAACATACAATACTTAGTTGTTAAGTGAGCCGACTGTCGACATCTCAAGTTGAAATGTGGAAAGTTTCTGTGTGATTGGAGGCTGGATTGAGAAGTATAGAAAACATACAGGTGATGAAATGTAGAACGGGCACGCTCGAAGTAGACATTACATTTGGCTTATGCAAAAAACTGTATTACCTACAAATCACCAGGTCCCTTCCACAGCCGGAAAATAACTTCTACCTAATAACCTACAGAAAATTAAATCCCTTTTGTCATGTAATCCTAAAAGGCGGGTGATAGACCAATTTGTTTAATTAAAATGCAGTTTTTTAGCCAAAGTTGAACTTCCGAATTTAAATACACTTTCAGTTCTTCTCCCAAAAACATATTAATCCTATTCTTATTTAAAATGTTGATTAACAGACTTTCTATTCATTTTTTTATGTGAATCTAGTACTTCGCCCGCAAACTTCGTCTACGTGGATCTTGATATAATGCACCTTTCTACCAAAGAAATAACTTTTAGAATTGGATCTTTCGTTCCCAAGATTACCTTCCTGTTTATAATATTATTAAGTAGGTATAGATTTGGTTAAAAAATCAGCTTTTACTATGTGTCATATATAACACAATCAGCTTATTATGTTTTAGGCATATTATTGTAACCTTAAACGGACCGGGCTAGGCACATCTGTCGCATGACGGAGGACCTATATGCAAAAGTATTGCACAGTGGTCCGAAACAGCGGTAAACGGGAACGCGGTAGGCCTAGGCGGAGATGGGGGACGAGCTAGACTCTTATCTTAAAGATTGGCCACGAACTGCTCTGGTTAGGGATGGAAGGTGGAAGGAGGGGGAGAAGCCTTTGCCCTGCAGTAAGACACAACTGATGGTTTGTGATAATAATGTCTATTTGAAATCAGTTATTTTATGATTCAGTTGATATAATTACTACGGCTTGTTATTTTAACTGGCAAAAATTTGCCTCGTGTAATCCGGGTATAAGAGTCAAAGAGATGTTTCTAGAAAAAAGTTTTTAGAAACGGGGAAGCTTGCCGGTTACTTTCTCATTTACCGTATATTTTCGCGCTAACAATCCAAGTGCTCTGTAATTGTATGAGACGGATACAATCTATGCCTACTGAACTTTCGCAGTTTCTACTGAGAGCAACGTTCGTTTACTTGGTTATAAAAACTTTACATACTCGTAAAAAACCTTTCAAAAAGGTAGATCAAGCCTTAGGCTTTTTCTACCACTCGACTTTAATGTGGTGCAGAGACCAGAATATTTCAGGTGTAACTCTCTTCTTCTTTGTCGTTCCCTCACTACTGAGGATCGTGACTCCGTAGACTGTCGACAGCACGCCTCCATCGGTTACGGTCGTTGACGGGGATACCCAGCTTCTCGGATATCTGGTCCGACCATCTCTTCGGGCTACGGCCTCTCGATCTTTTATCTTCCACTTTACCCGTCACCATCAGTCTTTCAAGACTATCATTGCTCCTGCGAGCAATGTGGCGAAAGTACTTTAGACACTTTTATTTCTATAGGCAAACCTGAGACAGTCGCTGGGCTTCTTCAATATTGAGTTCAGGTGCAACTAAATGGTTGGAGATGAAGGGAGTGTCGGACTTCTGCTGATTAAAAACTCGCCCTGTTCCGTCAGTTGCCTTTGCGAGCCGGGGCTGCAGTATCTCTTTAGAACATTCCCGCAACCCTGGTGATGTGAATCTAAGATCTCTATGGAGAAAATTAAGGACTATAATAATATTCCACAACTTTCACACAACGCCATCTAGTCCCAAACTAAGCAGAGCTTGTGCTATGAGTACTAGACAACTGATAAACATATATATATATTTCTAAATACATACATATTATAGATAAATTACACCCAGACAAAGAACAAATGATCGTGCTCATCAGACAAACATTTGTCCTGGGTGGACCTGGGTGGACTGCACAAGCATTGCTTTTATGAGAGCTAGAAAAAGATTCTGATGGACAATACATTATGTGTGTTAACTAACAGAGGGTGTTCCCGCTAACCCGCAATAGTATAGCACGTATACGTAAAAGAAACACTCTGTACACGCGTACGCATTCATAAATAAATTACGACGTTGTCGTCCTTCAAGTACGCGTGTACAGAGTGTTTCTTTTAAGTATCAATTTAACATTTTTAGTGAATATTTTAATATTAAAAAAACAACATTTTGATTTCAAACAGTAATATGTTTTTTAGCATGTATGGATGCTATACTATTTCAGGTTAACGGGAACGCCCTCTGTTACTTAACATACTGTATATACTCAACCCATGTTTTGACACATACAAACATCTTCTGTTTTAAATACTGTTACATAATTTATAAATAACCAACCTATACTTTTCCACTGCTGAGACACAGACCTCTTTTCTATGAGAGGGGGCAATGGGCTGTAATTCACAACAGCCTAGTGCGCTTTGGTATAAGTATATCGCGTCTTCTGATTTTTTAGTCTTAAGACACGATTTCTCACGATGTCTTTGATCATGGTCACCAGTGAGGATGAAAATGAAAGTTTCAAGGATGACAAACCATTCACATATAATTATGTACTAATACATAAACTAGCGATATCAAATTAGCATTCACTACAGCGTCCGAAGTTTTAAATGGAGCCGAGGAGAGCAACATAGGAAAGTAGTTAATTTATCTTAATCTCCAGTTATTATAATCAACTTGAATGAAGTTAATTTCACGACAATACATTTTTTATATCTGAAATCAGGTTTGAAATACGACAAGAATACTAACATTTTGACGTCAAGAACTCGTTTTATAAAATGTTGTGTAGAAATAAATTGTATCAAAATCATACATGTCCGATGAAACGTTTTCTGTTTCATCGCGTCGGACAGACATACAGCTGCTGCTATATTTTATAATAAACCCAAAATTGTACCGTTGAAATATTCACTTTTCAAAAACCTGTTAAAAGTCTAACACAGAACACGGAAATCATAAAGACATGTCTATAAATTTTATTATTTGGATGGCTGTAGGAGGTTATTCTCAGGTAAATTCCGAAATTATTACATTTTACAAATTGTATTACTCCAACATTCCAGGACACCATATAGACATATTTCTAAGCGTCGGAAAGACAGAATCTGTATTATTCCACCTCCACGTACCTCATACGTAAAAAGATTCTCTTTTTATCTTGCTCCATCTCTGTATAACAAAATTAATGCAATATGCCCAATATATAAACTCTCACTCCACAATTGTAAAAAATCTGTACGGACATTCCTTTTGGACCTCAATTATGATGACACTGAATTATTTCTCACAAAGTAATCACGCACGCACGCCCACACAACACTCACACTCACACACACACACACACACACACACTCACACTCGCAAAAACACCCAGACGCACTTACACACTTATTGATATGCTATGAATAATAATATTAAACAATTAAAATATAAAAATATGTATATGAATAAATAGTAATAAAAATTATTGTATTAAACTATTGCATTATATTAGTACATATAAATCTACCAATCAGGGGATCGGCACTGTCTCTCCTTAACACAGGCCGACTTTCGGCCTAGCTAGGAGAACAGTATCTCACCTGTTTTGTATTGCATTGTATAATATAATAGAATCTAAAATTACAGAATTCCAACAGTTGTGAACATTGCAATCCCATTATGAAATAAATACTATTACTAATTACTAAATTCCGATCCCACGGGAATTCTGGGATAAAGCCTGGTGGCATGTTGCCTCATCTATCTTCCAGTGAAACCACTATTAAAATCAGTTCAGCCATTCCAGAGATTAGCCCAAAAAAGATATATTTGTTAATTCTTTTTTGTTTTAGTACCGTGTATATCAAAATGATTATTGAAAAACACAATTATTTTGATGACGCATATAGGCACATGCATTTTATTTATATGTTGTATGAATGTGTAAGGGGCAGGCTCGCGTTTGACTAAGACCAAGTGTGATGGAAAGCGATGATGTGGTCGACTATGAAGTGCGCTTGCCTAGATGTAACTGACGCAGCTATCAAGTAATACAGGCCCAGTAAGATATTCCAGACTTTAGCAATACACGCAAAAAAAGGATTATTTTATGCTTTGGGCATTTAACATAATGCTGTTTCATGTTGTTTTCTGAGTGGAAAGCTGGCGCACAGACAATACTTTCGCTGCTTTATGTATTGAAATGGTCAGAGTAAGGAAGTATATGAACGCGTGGATTGCTTAAACACATAATGATCGTTATATATAAAGAATACACCTATCAGAAAAATGCAACAGCACTTTATCTGATACAAAGATGTTAGAACTATGTACACCACATGTAAATGTAGCTGTACAATATAGTAACCATTTTTTTAATATTAATTTTCTATAGTTTCACTTTATTTTAGTGTAATATTCAAATTAAGTAAGTCAAGGAGAGCAATAACAAATATGGTGGATCCGCCATGTTGCTGTTGAACAGTGATGCGAATGTCATTTTGATATGTCGATATATCAACGTATCGATATTTTTTTTCATAAAATAATCGATATATATCGACGATATTTTAAATCTCAATGACTCGGTAATCGATATTTTTTTTTATTTCACTTTAGTATAATTGGTGTTACTTATACTAATCATGTCATTTCCGGGAAGTAGATCAAATGTTTTTTCTTCCACGAGATCACGTAGGTCCAAATATCACGTACCAAAATATTCAACTTAGGCGCGTTACCTTTACGAAAACTAGCGATACATCGATTTATCAATATTTTTACTCGATAATAATCTTTTTTACTTGCCCGTCCCTGCGACTCACAGAAAAAACGAAACGTCACGTAACTTAAATCTGTCAAACGTCATGGCAAATATGACATTCATGGCTGCCCTAAAACAAGGGTTTTCTATATAATAAAAATCTTCCCATATATATACATCACAGCTTTATCTATGTGCAAATAATTTATTGAGTATTTTTACGATAATTCCTATTATTTTTTCTATTTATCTATGTGGTGTACATAGTGGTAGCCCAAAATGAAACATCTCCTTTCTCAATAGTAGCCCGGAGTTTGGAAGTTGGCGGTGTGCTACCCCTGTGCCTTGGAAAGCACGTTAAGCCGTTAGTCCTGCGCCTGAAGTCGCTCCGGTCGTGTTGGATAACCGTCCCATCGGGCTAGGAAAGTAAAGGAACAGAGAGTGCACCTGTACCTGCGCACATACTTTTGCACTACAATTAGGGTTGCCAACCATACTTTATAATAACGTATGCTATTTTATTTTTGGTAATTATACTTTATACTTTTGCATACAAATAAAGTACGTGAAAATACTTTATTTCCAACCTTTACTGCGATGCATAAAACAAAACACTCATTATGGAATTTATGGGTAAGTACTTAACTATTTAACGATACATATAAGTTAAAACAGATGATGGAAACGATTTATAATTACTGAACGAAATGTTAGATGTCAGATGTTAATATGACAGTGACAGGTCACACTATCACAGATGTCACTATCGACGAAATTGTATGAAAATTGTCCGTTGTTTTTGTTTATAATTAAAGAATCCATTTTAAAGTGAAAATTAATGCTTAAAATGACGAGTAATTCTGATAGTAATACTCCAGTGACTCCTAAAAAAGCTAAAATGAAATGTAAAATGACCAGTCTTACAAAAGTATAAGCTTTCAATAAGCTTTCACTGAGAGGCTTTTTTCAATAATGAATCTGAATTGGCGAGAAGAGAGAAATAGAGTGTTAAAATTTATTGTAATTAAAAAATAATTGTTTATTTATTTAAATTTAAATGTTCATTGTCAAACAACATTTAAAAATAGTAAAAAATTGTTAGCTTGTGCTAAAAGCATACAAAAATACGTTTTTAAGGCAATAAAACCATGAAATTTGAAAAATACTTTTTTTTTTTCTTTCAAATACTTTTTTTTCCTATTCAAACAATTTTATAAGTTTTTTTCGTCGAAAAAAGTTGGCAACCCTAACTACAATATCTCCTGCGCAGATGGCTAATCAATGAGGAGTTTGGTCGTCATGGCCGAAATCCGACTATTACTAAACCTATCAGTAGTCTACTGGCCGCAAAGGTATTTCAAATTTTCAATGCTCTGCTATTCCCATAAATCACGCATATTTTGTTTATTTTCAAAATATTTAACACTTTTTTCAAGTAACAGCCGCAGGTGGGTTTACTGTAAATATTTATGTTATTATTATTTTTTATCCGCATGTTTGAGCGTGTTTATTAAATGAATTATGAGCTAGCTAAACATAGCTGAGCTCTATCTACCCGCTGAAGTAATTTAAAGCTTCGTTATTTATGTATAAATGCAGCTATTGTTTGTCGGAGGTTAAGTGGTTATACCATGTATTGTTAATTGATTTAAGAGCTTTTGTTAATTGAAGTTTATGGTCATTTTTAACTCAAACCAATGTAAACGTACGGTACGGAAATGATAACATCGTTCTGTATCGCCTTTTTTGTTGTAAAATCATCGAATGAATCTTCCCGCTTTCAGACTTCTACTGACTAAAAACCCACCCTGCTTCTTCAGGTGTCCTTGCATTTCAGGGATACGGTATCTCGTTAGAACATTACCGCAACCCCGGCAGATAATGGGCCTGTCAGGACCCGTCAGTGCTGCTGACTTCACTTTGAGTTGAGTCGTTCGTTCGAGTCGTAGGTCGTAGGCATCTTATTTTATATAATTTCATCTTCACTACTGCTCAAAACTGTGAAAGAAATGTCATGAGGAAACCAATATGTCCTGTGACTAAAGAACCAAACACATACGACATTGACTAACTCGCACAGTGCCCGCGAGGTGAATTACTGCGTCGCGTGGCGGTCGAAGCAGTCTGCAAGACTCTAACTAAAACTTCCCCGCCTTCCCTTGCGCCCTTGTGCGGGCGGCTGCAGGTTCACATCAATATTCACCAACACGGCCCCCAGCCCTCGACTCTGTGGACCTCGTCTAGTCAGGTAGGTACCGTCCATAGGTTCATAGGTTCCGTCTTCGACCAACCAAAGATTATCTGGAGCTTTATGGGGTAAAAATCTCTTCTCCATAACTTTTCAATCAGTAAAACTCAATAATATTTTATTTCACAAAAGCTTATACATAACATGGGCAGTTATAAAATGTCCATAAGAAACGATCAATTCGTTTCCCATGGAGAAGAACCGACAAAAACACCACAGTTCCTCTTTCCAAAACTTAATTGGTTTTACTATGATTCTATTTATCCATCCATACTGGTATTATTATAATTGCAAAAGTATGTTTGATCAGATGTCCGACAGTACCACAACTATATATTTTATTCTTCACTAATTAATAATTTCAACGTCCATTAAAATAATTATATAATATTATCCACATTACTTTCAACCATCTTCTAAAAATTACTTATTCTTACAAAATAAAATTGGCCAATAACAAAGAAGACAAACCTTATTATTCTCTCCGTCTTCGTTTAATAACAGAAATCAGAAATTGCATTCAGTTTGTAAAGAATACAAAATGGCTCAACATTATTCTAGATCGTGAAAAGTATCCTCAGGGATTGATATTTTATTTTTCTTGTCCATTTTCATTTGGGTAAGAAATTTTTGACTTTTGATTGGTATCTTTTAATATAATAATGGATGAATAGATCGATACTGAAGGTTACGCAACACTTGCCAAGGTCAAGTTATGGATGGGTATCCATCCATCATAACCATCTTTACATACTGAATTTCATTATTTATTTAAACTTTATGTACAATGGTGTTACATGGGCAGACTTAATGCAGCAACGCATTCTCTACGAGTCAACCTTTGGATTAAAAAAAAACACATTGTGGTAGGTGTACGAGAAAATGTAACGAAATAATATATTTAATACTAATAAATATAATACTAATAAAATACATATGTATATACGCTAAAATAATAAACTAATAAATACGGTGCTTAATAATCTTTCTGATTAAGAGAGCTCATAATAGTTATGACGAAGACCAAACTAAGAAGAACAGCCCCTTATGTAGTGGTTTTTAATTTTACGCTTAAAAGAAATGCGAGTCACGGAAATTACGTCTAACAATAAGTCGCGACTGTCATTTGTACATGTTTGACAGTATAGTGTAGTCAAAATCCAGTCAATCTGACCCCAGTTTTGCTACGGGGTATAGTCTTACTCAGTTACTGGGTTCAGGGATCCAAGAGGTATGAGACCATACTAAAACACAAACAAAAATTTTTTTATTGTTGTCTCTCTCTCTGTTTACGGTTTGTCCGGGCTAATCATCGGAATGGATGAGCAGATTTTAATAGGGCTTTCATTGGAAGATGGAAGAAGTTATAAGACAACATATTTGATCCTTTTTATCCTAGAATTAGAACCGTAGACGATTGCTCTCGCTTTTCCAAAAATCGAGCTAAATAGCGACGTATCGCGAGGGTAACCTTGGCGAAAACCGACCCCAAAATGACCACGGCCACTTTGGCAAGAGTACACAACTAGAAAGAAGATCCTGGAATTCCTATGGGATCAGGACTCACGCGGAAAAAACTTCCCGCGCGAACCAATACGCTGACACGGCTAGTTTTTAATACGATTGGTACAAAGACTATATTCTCTATAGATTGTTACAAATTCTATCTCTTAAAGCTGCTAGTTTTAGTGGAAAACAGCTGGTAACAAAGTGTTCATTCTATGAGCAATTTTCCAATTTTAACGGTAGTTTCAAATTCTCATCAAGGAAAGAAAACAAATGCAGACAGTTTCGTTCTACTTTTTAGTTTTCCAATGCTTTGAAAATGCATTCTCTGCAAAAATACTTTTTCAACTGACGGTGTTATTGTTTGACGAGTATTTCAAAACCGTTTAGCACAGTTTCAGAAATTACTGCTAAAATTAAATATCAAAGGCAAATTTCTTTCATTAATAATTTCAAATTTAATGTATTACCAGTATTAAGTATTAAATTAAAAGAGTGAGCATGGAGTTTCTTGCCTTATTGGTTATTTGAAACAAAATATATAATCCATACTAATATTATAAATGCGAAAGTAACTCTGTCTGTCTATATGTTACCTTTTCACGCCTAAACCGCTAAACCGATTTAGATGAAATTTGGCATGGGAACAGTTTTGGATCCTGGGAAGGACATAGGATAGTTTTTATCCCGGAATTCCCACGGGATCGGGAATTACGCGGGAAAAACCTCCCACGCAAACGAAGTCGCGGACAAAAGCTAGTTATGTATATTTTTCCTATTCCATTGCGACTCAATTAAAAGATGTCAAGCCTATTCTATCTCACTGTTGGGCAAAATACATTTTTTTTGTTTGGTGGGTAAATCCGACTGTGGGTGGAGTGGAAGTGTCAGACTTCCACTGACTTAAAACCCACCCTGCTCCGTCAGTAGCCCTTGCATTCCAGGTAATATCTCAGTAGAATATTCCCGCAAAACGGGTATGCAAAAGTCTAGTCTTTCAAAAAAAAAATTTTTTCCAACTTTTTTTTATGAATACCAAACGTAGTTTTGTGCAGACTTCATGACGGCAGCTAAAATTATCCTTCAGTTGAAAATTTTCTGACAACTAAAAAAATAAGTCAAATACATTCTGTTTAGGAAAATTTTGTAAATTAAAAGCGTGCCATTAGAAAGACTTATGTCATTGGACATCTTCTGTGGAGCTTAAAGAATGAGATCAAAGGTTTCCCATCATGAGTTCTTGAGTGAGATCAAAGTAAGTTCTTAAGCAAATTGTTACCTCAATAAGAAACGTTCAAGGGTCTTAGATATCTTAATGGTAGAACCAACATTCAAATGGAAAATTCGGACGCAATATGTATTAAAAACAAAAATAAATACGAACTATGTAGCAGTCCCACTTCATACTATCCTACTAATAGTATACAAGTTTGGACGTCTTGTATGTTCGTTTTTCAATCACGCAAAAATGGCTAAAAGGATTGGGACGAAAACTGGGTAAAACTAGTCTTACTTAGTTTTAACAAGCTAAGTGTAAATGAAAAATCTTTAAAATTTTAAATTATGGAGACCTGTTATTTGAAATTAATGAACTATTATGATTCACTTCAAACCAACCGTTAGCGTTCACATAAATAAGTAAATCAGAACAATAAACCTAACGCAACATGTCAACAGTATGTCAGTCACAAAACGTTTTGGAGTTAAGGAGTGGAATTGACTGCCAGAGTCTGTATTTCCTGATAGCTATAACTAGGGGTCTTTAAATCAAGAGCGAATTGTTTACTTCTAGGTAAGCGTGCTTCATCCTCGACCACATCACTTACCATTAGATGAGATAAACACGAGCCTATTAACAATAAAACAAAATTGGCCAAGTGCGAGTCAGACTCACCCATGAAGGGTTCCGTAGTAACTACGCCAAATAACTTTGTTTTTGATAGTATTTCTATGAACTACAAAGTTATATTTGCGGTTTTATAAAATATGTTATATCTCAAAAACTCTCGTTAAAACCAATTTTCGTTGCAAGTTTACATTAAGATCTACAGCAAACTTTTTTTTTTATATTTTTTCCTCCATTATTATAGAAGTTTGAGGGTGTGGACACACATTTTACCACTTTGGAAGCGTATATCTTTTAAACGATTGACTTTAAGAAAAACTGGTTTTAAAAACCTTATTGTCATTTTAAAAGACTTGTCTATAGATATCACACGCGCATAGATTTGATGAAAAAAACCCTCCTTAATTTTTTTTAATGTAATAATCGGAAATCGGTTTATAGAATACATTTCCCTAGGTTTCACGTGTGTAGTGCTAATAGTTTGGGAATAAAATGGCTGCGACATACGGACGGACGGACAGACAGGCAGACATGACGAAATTATAAGGGTTCCGTTTTTGCCATTCGGCTACGGAACCCTAAAAAGTGTCATATTCCAACCTTACCAATCCTCGTCAACCCAGTTACTAGATATATTTCGATTATACCAAAAAAAAAAATTTAATAAATAGAATACCCACAAAAGTTATGAAAGTTTATAGCAGTCGACCCAACCCTAAATAATTAAAATAGCCCGAGATGATGAAGAAAATAAATTCGGTGTAGCATTCTCATTACGTTTCAGCAATAAATATCCAGTTTAAGTTAAGGTTTCAAAGCGTTTTAACAAAGGATAATAGATTTCATAATAGAAATAACGAGGTATCAAGTTTAACGTTTAGTTTAGTATTTAAATTGTATCTCCTATCCGTTACACGTAAAATCCATACCAGATGCTGTCTTCACTCTTCAGCCCTTTTGAATCCAAAAGGGCTGAAGACAGCATCTGTTCTGGATTCTCTATGCACAGTTTCAGCTAAAAAAAAAAAAAAAAATGTATTGAAATTTCTAATAAGTTCCACACGTGTTGACATAGGATTACAAAACCCTTGCCATATCGTTTGTTATCATCCAAAGAAGCCATGCACTTGGTATGTATATACCCTTTAAATTACACGTTGTAGAAGTCACATAAATATAAAGCAATATCACAGTCTAAAGATAATTCTTTATAATGTGGTAATATCTTGAATAGAAGACGATTGGGTAGTTTTTGAAAGAGTAGCTTTGTAGGATGTAGGTACTAGCTGTGTATGCGACTTCGTTCACTTTGGATGTTTTTCCCGCGTAAATCCTAATCCCGTAAGAAATCCGGGATAAAAGACTATATGATGTGCTATAGGCACGGTTACAGGGCAACGCATTTTTGGGCAGAGTTAAGCCCGGTCAAACAGAAATACAGAAAAACTAAAAATAAATGATTGTGCTTTAGTGTCGTGTAAATAACTGTTGTGTGAGTGTGTGTTATGTTGTGTACTTGAGAAAACACAGTTATGTAAAAATCACTACTAATAATAAAATTATGTCAGAGACAAATGAGCAATTTATATATCAGAAGAAATACCAAATAATTAAAATATCATAATCATATTATTTCTTTGAAAATATATGTAATATGATAATAATGGTAATATAATAAGAAATAATAATCATATCAGCAATATCTAAAGGATTAAATTAAGGAAGGTACGTCTATTCTTCTGTGGAATGCACTACCTCTCGATATCAGGACGGCCACCAATCAATATGCATTTAAGAGAAAGTTGCGGGATTATTTTCTTAACAAATAGTGGAAGCAGAGTTTTCATAACCCCCTTTCTATAACTTTTTATTCATATATTAAATATATTTTTGGTATGAATTATGATAAATATTAATAACATAATAATAATTATATAAGTTTATTCTAGTTATATATGTATATATACATTTGAAATAAATTTTTTACTATGAATAAATTATCTACTTAGTTTATTTTTTTTATGCACCTGCCATGTTATCTCTTCACCACCCATAAAATATAAATTAAAAATATAATAAAAATGCATTACAATGTCAATCAAAAATCATACAGGTCAGCATATTAATCAATCAGAGTATCATTATTAAGAAACTCGTCATTACTGTAAATAGTTTTGCTAGTTTAATGTCCTTTTAAATTTTGATACCGTCATATTTTGAATAACATTCGGTACTTTATTATATATACGTGAGGCCATACCAAAAAAACATTTTGTCATTAGAGCTGTCTTACATTTAACTTGACATAGTTGATTGCGATTTCGCAATACGAGTGTCTGTAAAGATCTTGATGGATTAAGTCTTCTTGTCGAATTACTGGTCAGTGAAATTTACTATATAGGTACTTAGGTATAGTCTTCCAGACCAATTTCGGAAACGGCGGCCAATAACTAGCGGCGATTAATCATCTGCGCAGGAGAAGCTTTGCTTTGCTCTGCAGAGTACCAACTTGCTGCATTGGACTCGATCGAGCGCAGAGCTAAAAGGCTTATAGGCGACGAGGTGCTGGTGGACAAGCTTCATAGCCTGGCTCATCGGCGAACCGTTGCTTGCCTGTCGGTTTTCTACAGATTGTACTTCGGGGAGTGTGCGCAGGAACTCCATGACCTGATTCCTCAATCTCCCTTTCACTACCGGTCTACCAGACGCACGGCTGGGTACCACCCACACATGGTTGATATACCGTCTTGTCGTACCAAGCGCTTCTCCTCCACATTTATTCTGCGCACAGCCAAGCTGTGGAATTCTCTGCCGGCTTCTGTGTTCCCTGCTGCTTATGACCTTTCAGACTTTAAAGCACGAGTAAATAAGCATCTTCTGGGCTCGCTCGTTCCATCTTAGACCTCATCTATCACTTACTTTCAGGCGTAATCGAGGTCCACAGTGGGCTCATCAGTAATAAAAAAAAAGATATTATAGTTTAGTGCACAAGTATTTGCTCAGCTATCGGTGCACTCTCTGTTCATTTTACTCTCATATCCAACTGGGCAGCAATCCGATACAACCAGAGGGAGATCAGCCGTTGCCGCGCTTTTCGAAGCACGGGGATATCACTTCGCCAACTTCCAAACTCTGGACTAATACTGAGAAATATCTATTACAAAATCCTAATAACACTTTTTACCCCATCCGTAAATCTAACCCGAGACATCTCGGTCAGTAGTCACGATTGCTAACACTAGACCACCGAGACAGTTACCATATACAAGAAGAAGATCCAATTAAGACCAAACGACGCACTTATCCCGAAATACGCTCTCCTAGACAGCCTAACGTATCAGCGAAGTAAGACAATCCATCATGCCTTACGAACACTAAACCTGTCTCTTTCGACAGCCATGAAAGAAAAAAGGACAGCCGATATCTGTCAACACGACGCTGAACTTTACCTCCATCTCAGCTTACAGCAACCTTGAGACATGTTCGACGTTTCAAGGACGCAGGACCTGTAAGTCACTATGTATAAATAGTCTAAGTTTGACACATGAAACTTTGATTGCAGGCTCTCTTAAGATGTTTATAATATACCAAATGAATGATAGATTTGATTTTTTTTAAATTGTTTATAAGCTTGCGTTTGATTTCGTCGCTGCATCCAATACAGTTGAATCCTTTCTCTGAGTCGTTCAATGAATCGGTGCTATATCTAGCCAATACTGGAACGGGTTTGTTCCTTTTAACAACATTTGTTTTATACAGAATGAGCTCACTCTTGACCTCGATCTCGCCTGATGGTAAGCGATAGATGAGGTCTACGATGGAACGAACGAGCCCAGAAGATGCCAGTTTCCTCTTGCTTTAAAGGTTGAAAGGTCATAAGTGGCAGGGAACACAGAAGCCGGCAGAGAATTCCACAGCTTGGAAGTGCGCACAATAAATGTGGAGGAGAAGCGCTTGGTACGACAAGACGGTATATCAACCAAGTCTGGATGGTATCCAGCCGTGCGTCTGGTAGACCAGTAGTGAAAGGGAGATGGAGGAATCAGGTCATGGAGCTCCTGCGCACACTCCCCGAAGTACAATAACATAACATAACCAGCCTATAAATTTTCCACTGTTGGCACACAGTCCTCCTCTGTATGGATGTTCTGATCCTAGGATACGTGTATATGCCGCCGCGGAAGATGCCCCGGGCATTGAGGATCGCGAGCTGATCTCCGGCCACCGTAGGCGTGGACTTGCGGAAGGCGAACAGGAGTAGCTCACCGTCCGGTAATGACCAAGCCCGGGTCGGTGCCGCATCGTGTTCCACGCGCGCCTCAAAAAGCTGTCGGCACCAGTGACGGGGCCTCATAAGGCCATTGCCTGCCAAACGAGCAGCTGAAGGAACAGGGTGTTTTTAGTCAGTAGAAGTCTGACACTCCCTTCCCCTCCACCCAGAGCGGGAGAGGTCATTCGATGATTTTCCCAACCAGAAAAACTGGTAAGTCATGCCTTAAAAAATAATAAAAAAATCATTTTATGTCAGGCATCTGTGGCCCATAAAAAATATCTTACAAACGAGCAATATAAATTGAGTTAGCACATAAAAAGTTAAACCTATGTTCAATCACCCATTTCTAGAGCTCGGGAATATGCGATGGTGAAACGTTTATCTTGCCTGATATTTGCATGATACTTGTACTATCACCGCATCGAGGACGTTATTCCCAACTTCCACCAATTTAAACGAAACTTTTCGTAACTGCAAAATCCAATAACAATTTGCTCGCCCTGGATACCGAACCAAAAATGTTGGTCTACAGAGAGCCTCGAATATTTTCCTAAAGCGCTGTTACTCTCGAAATAAGTACACAGCTTAAAGTTAAGAGGCGATGAAAAACTCTTGGGAAAACGCTAGAATTCATTAAGTATTGATATCTCCGGCTTCTCGAGTAAAATATTCAATTGCTTAGGGACATAAGCACGTTAAAGACACGCAGCTTTAAGAGGCCACTTTAATGTCTGTATTTTGTGTAGGTTTTATGCCTACCGTCATTTTGAGATTAGCCCATAACCAAATGAAACAATTGCTTTGCATCTATGGGGGCAACAGAAACAGCGCCAATAATATTGCTAGCAAAAGGCTATTTGAAAACCCTCGTGTTTTAAATTAACTAGTCTTGATGTTTGCGACCATATTCCCGCTCCCTCTTTTTCATGCTCGCTCGGGACGCTCGGGCATCGTCGACAGCATTCGGAATTTCAGATCGGGACTCACAGGCGTCGATTGCTTAGGGAACCAACTAGTTTTAACCCTGCACTGCCTACCGTAAGTCAGTTTTAAGGTTCCAAATGGCCGTATGTAAAAACGAAAAGTTTATAGTTCGCTGTCTGTTTGGCAGTCACAGCTAATTAGCTACTAAAACGATTGAGTTGAAATTTTGTACACATTTTGCCAAAAAACAAAATGTTATCGGTAGTACACATTACGCGAACCATATTTGTGATTTTATCTGTTTTGTGTGTAGGTATAAATAAAGATAAAAGGATCCAAGGACATCTAAAAATAATCTTTTTGTTGCTACTAATAAATCAGAAATGTTTTGTTTTATCCCTACAATGTGAGCCTATAAATAACTCCCTCCCACGCGAGTTACAGGGAGGAATTAGAGTATGTAATGGGCAGTTTCTTTTTGTTACGCAATTCAGATAATTAGGAGGGTATAATTTTGGCTTGAGAGTGCTTATATTATGGGTTAGAGTGGTTTGGAGTGGACTGTAGATTTTCATGGTTGGATCACCATTGAAATTGGTGTGATTGTGGTCCTTGAGAAAAATCACCTCTCTTCGTGAATCTCATCCTAAGTATTCGTGTCACAATTATATAAGTGAAATTATTTGCCAAATTTGGCAAATAATTTCACTTATATAATTTTAGGTTTCTGTCTGTAAGGGTTTTATTTCTATGCATGTCGTTTCTGTCGTACCAAATTATTCTTTCCTTTATTTCTTAAACTAGCTTTTGCCCGCGACTTCGTCCGCGTGGAATAGTTACTTTGGGCTAACGTTAAATTTAACCCCGATTTTGAAGCATTCTTCATTGGCGCTCCGCTCCTATTGGCCTTAGCGTAATGATATATAGCCTATAGCCTTTCTCTATAAATTGACTATTTAATTAAAAAATAATTTTTCAATTCGAACCAGTAGTTCCTGAGGTTATCGCGTTCCAACAAACAAACAAACTCTTCAGCCTTATATTATTAGTATAGATAGCTGTTGCCCGCGACTTCATCGACGTTTCCGTTGCTTTTCGTAAAAAAAAGTAGCCTATGTCCTTCCTCACGGTTCAGTGATTTTGATGTAACAGACAGATTAACTTTCTGTTGTATATGTGTGAAGTTGCAAGCGAGCGCGCAATTGTCTGCACTCTGTCTGTACTTGTACCTGACTTCATGTTTATATCAATATACGCTTGGTTCGAACGCACGTCTTTTATTTAGCAGTGGCGACGAGGATTAAAAATAAAAATAAACTTTTTCGGTGCGGATTAGTTTCACATATTATTATAATTGTGTCGTGTAGTCGTGGACAATGTCAGTGGGCAAAATCAAGGACTTTGATGTGAAAACCGGTAACTGGTCAGCATATGTCGAGCGGCTCGAAATGTACTTTATGGTAAACAAAATAACGGACGATTTAAGGTTACCAACTTTAATCGCGTTAATCGGGGAACAAGCTTACGAATTGTTGTCTACATTGGCGAGTCCTAAGAAGCCATCAAGCTTATCATACGCAGTTGCGGTGGATCTACTGCGAGCACACCTGCAACCGACACCCTCAATCCTAGCAGAAAGATATAGATTTCGTCAAAGACGGCAAAAGGCGGACTACGTGGCCGACTTGAAAAAGATGGCCAGGTACTGTGAGTTTAAAACGAACCTAGAAGAAAACTTACGGGATCAGTTTGTGTGCGGTCTGCGGAGCGATGTTATTCGGCAGAGGTTATTCGCGGAAAATGACCTGGACTACAATAAAGCGCTACAGTTAGCCAATACCCTGGAAGCAGCCGAGCGGGACGCCGGGGCTGTCGAGGGCTCGCGGGAACAAGTTCCGGACCGGGAACTTAGCGAGAAGATTCACAAGCTGGAAATCAGAAATTGTTCAGTGTGTGGTGGCAATGGATATACACCGCAAAACTGCAGGTACACAGATTTTGAATGCAGTTACTGTAGAAAAAAGGGCCATTTAAGAAGAGTATGCAAGAAGAAAGAATTAGAAAAGGCTCGACAGAAGCAGGCGGAAAAGTCAGCTGGGGGAACGGTTAGACAATTTACATCGGGAGACAAGATCTGGTTTAGAGACTACCGGGGTTTTGATAAGTGGACGGCGGGGACAGTGATAGAAAGAACAGGTAGTACGGATTACAAAGTTAGATCTATCAATGGAACTGAAGAACACAGACGATGTTGAAATGAGAGAACTAAAACCATATGTTAATAGAAAAAAAGAGTTATATCTAGAACTAGGTTGTGTGATGTGGGGACATAGGGTCGTTATTCCAAACGCTTGCAGGGATAAAGTAATAACAGAGCTTCATGAGGGTCACATGGGGGTAGTGAAAACAAAGGCATTGGTTCGGAGCTATGTGTGGTGGCCGGGCATAGACGAGGCTGTAGAAGCAGCGTGTCGCGCCTGCAGCACATGCGCCGCGTTCGCCGACGCCCCTCCGGCGCACGCACCGCGCGCCTGGCCATGGCCGGACCGCCCATGGACCAGAATACATATTGATTTTTTAGGGCCGATAGCTGGGCAAACTTACCTTATTGTAGTGGACGCTCATTCAAAGTGGATAGAGGCAATTAAAATGACTAGCACTACAGCGAAAGCCGTAATAAAAGAATTGCGGGAAATATGGGCAAGATTCGGGTTGCCGAAACAAGTGGTTAGTGATAATGGTCCACCATTTTTTAGTGCCGAATTCAAACAATTTTTAAGCACCAATGGGATTGAACAAATTTTTTCAGCCCCTTATCACCCAGCTTCGAATGCCGCAGCGGAAAACGCCGTTAAAATATGTAAACGCAATATAAAAAAAGCAATCAAATCTAACACAGACATACACGCGTCTTTGTGTAGATTCCTACTTGCTTATAGAAATACACCACACTATACAACCGGTGAAAGTCCGGCAAAGATGTGCATAGGGCGCAATCTGCGCATGCGTCTAGACTGCTTAAAACCTGATCAGAAAGAATTAGTAAAGGCTCGACAGAAGCAGGCGGAAAAGTCAGCTGGGGGAACGGTTAGACAATTTACATCGGGAGACAAGATCTGGTTTAGAGACTACCGGGGTATTGATAAGTGGACGGCGGGGACAGTGATAGAAAGAACAGGTAGTACGGATTACAAAGTTAGATCTATCAATGGAACTGAAGAACACAGACATGTCGACCAACTAAAGCTTAGAGTGTCTAGAGATGTTACCAAAATAGTAAATTGTGACAGTCACCCTGTACATGAGAGACCTGTAAAACGATTCCGCCCTTCGCTAATTTTTCCAGTAGACAACGACCAACCGCCCAGCGCACCGGTCACGGGCCCGGGCTCTCCTGAGCCGTTGCTAGCCGAGGGTGCATCCCCAACAGCAACCGATGATAGGGACATTGGGTTAACAGCAACCCCGCTAAAAACATCTAGCGTGCCCAATGTGCAGGAAATGGATAATCATGGCTCGAATAATAACAATGTACCTAATGAGCCGCCTAATGTTCGGCGTGTACGGAAACCGGTGAAACGATATGGTTTCGAGGACTGTTACAAGTAGATAAGTAAATATGATTATTGTTATAAGTTTAGTTAACAGGTTCAGTATGTAAGTTTAGGTTATTCAAACAGTAATTTGTACGTGTGTTAATGAGTAAGATTGATTGCGTTGTTATTATAGTGATTTGATTATGTGTAACAGTCCAATAGTGGTTACCTACGTATTAGTAAGTAGTATAGTAGAAATTAAGGGTGAAGGTGTTGTATATGTGTGAAGTTGCAAGCGAGCGCGCAATTGTCTGCACTCTGTCTGTACTTGTACCTGACTTCATGTTTGTATCAATATACGCTTGGTTCGAACGCACGTCTTTTATTTAGCACTTTCGTAATTTAGTAGGGAAATATAATATGTCAATCTATAATACTGTTGAAAAATATAGCAATACCGAACCGCACAATATTATTGTTAATAGCTGTGCCCGCGACTCCGTCAGCGTGTAACTCCTTGTGTGTTATTAAGTTAATGTATCGGTAATATTGTTTAGATCACGTTCACATGAGGCTTAAGTACCTATAGAACGAAAATACTTCAGCGCAAAGCTTCCGGGTAAACTATGTTGAAAGTTGACCCGTCCGGCACGTGAACATAAAGATTTCTAGAACTGCTAACCCGGGAAAGAGCGACGTACAACTGACCATGCGAGAAACAACTGACACCGAGATCTACTCCACCAACACGAAAAGTCTGCCCTTGAGCCTTATTAATTGTCATTGCATAACACACCGATACTGGGAATTGCGTTCTTTTAAATTGGAATGGAAAATTATTTGGTATTATGGGAATTCTGGGAATAAAGACGGTTTCTCCTGCACCGCAACCTGTTAAAATTTGAGCCTCGATTATATTTTGTTGCAACTGGGTTACTTTTAGCCGAGTTCCATTGCAAAGTTGTGGTTGTTTTAAATTTCGGAGCAGAATAATAATCAGAAAGCTTCAAACTGCTAAGCTATCGGGAGTTACACGTGTTATTGTGAGTCAACCATAAAAGATAGATATATGCTGTCGTGGGATATTTTTTATATAATTTTAAGGAGAACATTTCCGTCATAAATGATTTCTGTGTAGCTTTACTCGCGACGGAAGCTTAAAAAATGGAGTAACTTCTCCCATTTCCCCAACATTTCCCTTCCCTGCTCTGCTCCTATTGATTGTAGCGTGATGAAAGGTATAATATAACCAGCTCAGGAGTATGAAAAATAATTGTACCAAGTTTCGTTAAAATCCGTCGAGTAGTTTTTGTTTCTATAACGGTTATACAGACAGACAGACAGACAAAAATTTTACTGATTGCATTTTAGGCATCAGTATCGATCCCTAATCACCCCCTGATAGTTATTTTGTAAATATATTTCATGTACAGAATTGACCTCTCTACAGATTTATTATAAGTATAGATATGACAAGAGTGTTGTTGAAAATTCGATGCAATATTAATACTTACGTTCGTTAAACATTATACGAACCACGTATATCGATATACACAGTGTAAAAGCCTGTGTTGGTTGTGCTATAACTGATACTTTCCTTAATCTAAAAAGATGATATCACTCGATTCTAAACCTTTGTAAAAGTACATGTGTCATTATCTTTTTACCCTTTTCCCAACCAGGTCCAGTATAACCGGATTCAGCGGACTACTAGTATATTACATGAAGCAACTGCCTATCTGATACTATCCAATACCTGGGTAAAATAATAAACCTTAATAAGACTGGTGTCCAATGTTCTGGGTTCTGGCTACCCCTAACGAGTGTCAAAGATGTAGGTACAACTGACAGCCGTGGAACGATAAACTTGGCTTGAACGATGGCTTGATGTGGTTTCCGGGGCATGGAGGAATTCCCATATGTTAACACTGTCAACCATCCACGAATCAGCCTCGGCAAGCAATGCTTAACCTGATATTGGATAGCCACGAGCTCCTCAAGTACACACATGTATACTGCACTAAATTAATAATAAGTATTGAGTACTAAGTTTTGACGGGCTTATTGAGGACATTGATTCTGCATTATACATTAACCAAGACATCATCTTACTGATTTTTAAATTTCCCTTTGAACCACAGCCTTACAGTCTTATAGCCCGAAGCAATAACTCAAGCCTAATGAACCTTCAAATACGAAGTTATTCACACATCGTAACATGTTTAGAACTCACAATAAGCCAGCAAAGTAGGCACATTACAAGAGCTACATATAACACGTTACATTTCCCAATTTGAAAGAGAACAACAGACAGAACGACCTACATAACGGGCATCGTGGAACTTAATTTCGTACGGAAATGTCATCTCGAAGGACGTCGATGGAAAACAGATGGCTGTTCTCACAGATCAGAAATGGGAAATTTAGATGCCACGACGCGTCGAAAAGGTAGTGTCTTTCCGACGCGTTGAGTCATCTAAACATTTAATTAAAAAAATAAGTGTATTATAAAGAGGCTGACCCTATCCAATTAGCATTCACAAAATACAAAGAATGTTATCAAATTGATTTACTTATTAGTGCAGACCTCACTCCTGCCGCTTTACTAGACGCGTAGACGTAAGCTTTTAAGTTATAACCGCCAGCCCTTGCCATAAGTGTGCGAGGGAACACAGGGTGTTTTTCACGAACAAAGACAAAAAACAAAGATTAGAAACCTTTCAGGGTGCTGGTGGAGTGGCCGCGCTACTGCAATACCTCTGGCATGTCTGCTTCAATGCCATCATGCGCAAACGATGCGCTTCAATCATGGGTACGCGTTAGTGCCAATAGCCCAATACTGGGACATTGGATACGCCTACATCTTTCATCTGTTCTGTGGCCTACATGCATACGTGGCGTAAAATTATTAGTTGTGTTTGTTTTTTTGGTAGCCTTAGGTAGTTGTCCCACCGCTGACGATGAACGAGTAGCGAGTAAAGCTAGCATCTGAAAACGAGTTGGCGAGCAGCGAGTGTGTTATTCCGATAGTTCAGTCGCTGAGCATCTGATTGGTCTCTCAGCGTGAGTTCTGACCGCCAAGTGATCGCTGAGCGAGTATTATCTTTGACAGCTCTTGTCGCTTAGCGACAAAACTAGTGAAGCAAGTAGTCGCCGGCAGTGTGAACAGTCAGAGAGCAACTATTAATATATGCATCTCTTTCGTTTACCCGGAATGTATATTTCATTGTGCGTTTCTTGAGCGAGTAAATCGCCGATAGTCGTTTACTCGCCGGCAGTCTTACAACTGTCATAAGTACATACATATGTTTTATCAGTTGTTTGTATACTAAAACATGAACCTACATGCTTCTCATATAAAAATACAAATTGTCTGGACTTTAAGAGAGACTATGACCTCTGAGTTTGTTTCGGTGTTTCTTCTCAGAGTAGTCAGTTAGGAAATACCGGCCTAATCTAGCTAAACTTAACACGCAAAAAAACATGACGTGTGAAAGTGTTATTTATAACCAATTTACAAAATAAATATTTCATTTCATTTAAAAAAATGGATTCTGTCCGAAATAAAAGTTTTATTTTAGTCAGTTTGAGTCTGACAGACCTGTCACTCGTCCCAGGGCGGAAGGGTCTGCGGATTTACACCTCGAAGAAAAATATTGTTAGGTATTTTCCATCGTCCCGCAGTCGTATCGTCACCCATAAACACCGCAATAACATGAGGAACATCTCAGTCTGAATACTTGAATGAAGTTGAATGTCTATTGAATTCCTGAACAGCGCCGCTCAACTATGAGCTGAATGGAATTGATTTTATAAATGAAAGAGGATAGATTGAGTGCTCAATCATGGGAAGGTTTTATGAAGGAGATGCCTGATTGCCCTGTATCCTTTGCAGCTTGCAGGAGTATTGAATTCAAGGTCACAGGCTATTTTTGTAGAGTTCTAATTCATCACTTTTTTTGCATAATATCGAAGTCGTAAACAATGCTATGGTGAACTTATACAATTCCTTTTTTAAAACGTTGGCATTGTACTCTCTCTCTCTCTCTCTCTCTTTGAATTATATCTGTATGCCGCCAGGCTTTAACATATATTTAAACTTATATTTACCGACTCTCAGAACTATGTTTAGGTCATACAAATCGAACACACAACACTTAGGACTGCAGTCACCTTGCCCCACCACTGCGTCAAGCGAGTCGATACATTTATTTGAGCTGCCCTGCACTAACTAAAAGGCCGTTAAGCCACAAAAGGTCATTATTCACTTTTTAATGTATCCTTAAACTTCTGGTCTAAGAATCATTTTCCTACGATTAATACTTTTCGAAATACAGCAATTTTGCTGAGCAGTTAAACCACATAATTTTTGTCACTTCCTTAGTTAAAAAGCGACTAAACCACAATATTATACATACACTACTAAAATATAATACAATACTAAAAATTAATTAATATTTACAAAAAACAAACGTTATATATTGTGCACAGAAACTATGGCCACAAAAATAATTTACAACCATCGTCCTAGCTAGCGTAGTTTTGTAGAAAAATTATTTTAACCTTTACTCGAAAAGTACTTTTTGGGGTTAGCGGCTTTTTAGTTAGTGTAGGGCAGTGAGCCCTATTTATTTAAACTTTATGTAGAATAGTGGTACATGGGCGGATTTAATGCAACAAGGTATTCTCTACCAGTCAACCTTTGGGTTAAAAAGACCACAATGATGGTAGGTGTACAAGTAAAATAAATATCATTATCGAAAGAATATATGTCATATATATTTATAATAATAATATAACACATATATATGCTAAAATATTAGACTAGTAAATACGGTACTTTCTAATAAAGATTATTAGAAAGTACCGTATTTACTAAGAAACTATTGTGAGATTTTTTTATGAGTTCAACTCACAATAATTATATTTATGGCAAAAATCAAACTAAGAATGACAGGCATTTAAGAAGTGGTTTCTCATTTTACGCTTAAAAGAGAATTTAGACTCGGCCTTCTTGATGTCAAGAGGTAGCATCTTCCATAGTTTAATGCTAGAAATAGCAGAGGAATTAGCCATAAACTCTATTATATGTAGAGAATCCTATTATAGTTCACGAAATCCTCAATCATGAAACACCAAAATAGCTGAACGGATCGAAATGAAATTTGGCACATGCGTTAAAGTCTGACAACACACAGGCTACATTTTGCCGGGAAATTGTTTAAATCAAATAAAATGAAAGAAATGAATTAATCTGTATTAAGCCGCAATAGCCTAGTGGGTAAGGTGTCGGCCTTGTGATCGATAGGTCACGGGTTCGAATCCCACCCATTACACTATTCCGTAAACCGATCCCAGTAAAAAAGCACATTTAGCTGAGCTGGAACGGTTAACTAGATTGCTAGTGATCTTTTAAAAAAGAAAAGAACGAAAAAACAAAAAAAATACGGTCTTATTAGTTGCTCATTTATAACGCACATTATCACTAAATAGTTTCCCTAATCAGATTACTACATCACTCACACTGTCATTTAGTAGTTCAGAGAACTATCCAAGTACTAAAAAGAAGTTTTAATAGTGATAAGAAAGCTAAAACTTGTCCATTCTACTTAAAAACTTACCTGCTTAGATATTATAAAGACCTATCTTATGGTCCACTTAGTTTTTAGATGACCAGAGATGAGTTTTAGAAAGCTTTTACAAATAATATCTTGTCGATACTTTCTTGATACGACATAGCGAGCTCAGAAACTCAAAACAACTGACGCTCACTGCCGGCACGGCACGGTGTGTCATGGCAAAGGATTTTTATGACTAATCAAGTTATTTGAATCTTATTTCAATGAGTTTATAATTGATGTTACTTTATTTCGATACCACTAAGCCGCGACGCGCCGCGACATACTGCGGCATGACGTGTCGTGCCGTTTCATTCCACGAGATGCCGCGGCGCGCCATTGCATCCCGCGAGACGTAATGGGTCACTTTGTGTCGAGGAATTATGATTTCCAAGTTAGTTGAAATATGGTTGAAACTTGCGCAGCGGTCATTTCGGTTAATGTGGTCCGGTCGGTGCGCGGGGGCAAGGGAGGGAGAAGACGCACTTGCGCGCGCGTTTTTCTGTCTCTCAAACTAACCGGTACCACGGCATGCCACGCGATGAATGCCGCGGGATGCCAACCTGCGCAACCTGCCATGCCATGCCGGCAGTGAGCCCTTAGGTATAATTTACAAGATATTTATTGAATATTGTTTAAATAAAATATTTGATTTTGCACAAAGCCATGAAATATGCCAAAACGATGAAATTCTAAGACTTACACTCCACATTGCCATCCGTGCGAAGCCGGGGCACATCGCTAGTAAGCAGAGTCATGAATAGAATCTCAATATTATTTACGAAATTGTATAGTCCGGTCGATTCGACGCCGCGCGACCGCTAGAAGGTCAAATGTGTCAATAATATTTTGCATCAGATCGACACTTCAGAATTCTGAATAAGCTGATAAATAGGAGTTCAATTATGTTGCAGTTTACGAACAGTTTGGTACGTACCAACTACACCAGGCGATAAGGGAATCATATACCTTATTTCTGAATTACGCGCAATACCAACTTTCTGAATTGGTTGATATTTTAGTGGTTATGGTTTATTCGACGGTTATGGTTTGATATTGGTTCGGTTTAAATGATACGACTTAAGTTTGGTTATGGTTATGGTTTAAACAACTAAATATATTTATAAGTAAGAAAGCTAAGTTGATTTAATCTAAAAAATTGGCCAAGTGCGAGTCGGACTCGCCCATGAAGGGTTCCGTGGTAACTATAATAAATATAATATACTTAATAAATTTAATTGAGAAAAAAAAAACAAAAAACCTTACAAATTTCTTAAAACTAGCTTATTTACAATTTTTACAACTACGCCAAATAACTTTGTTTTTCATAGTATTTGTATGAATTACAAAGTTATATTTGCGGTTTTAGAAAATATACTGAATCTCAAAAACTGCCGACTCGATCTCGTTCAAACCAATTTTGATTGAAAGTTTACACTAAGATCTACAACATATGGTTTTTTAGATTTTTCACTTCATTATTATAGAAGTTAGAGGGGGAGGGACACACATTTTACCACTTTGGAAGCGTATATCTTTTAAACGATTAACTTTATGAAAAAGTCATTTTAGAAACCTCAATGTCATTTTTAAAGACCTGTCTATAGATACCACACACGTATAGGTTTCATGAAAAAAAATATTTTCAGACTCAGTTCCATGTATGGGGAGCCCCCTTTATTTTAAATGTTTTTTTAAATTTTCTCTTAAAATCGGAAAGCGGTTTACAGAATACATCTATCTACCAAGTTTTACATGTATAGTCCTAATAGTTTCGGAATAAAATGGCTGTGACATACGGACGGACGGACAGACAGACAGACGGACAGACATATCGAAACTATAAGGGTTCCGTTTTTTGCCATTTGGCTACGGAACCCTAAAAATGGTTTGAATGGTTTTGGTGTGGTTCGAGTTACACAATCAACGCGCAACGGCCAAATACGCACTGTCTTTAATAATTACTTTCTTTTGCTAGTTTTATAAAAATGCACGAAAGCAAAAGTGCTTAGCTGTTCGGTTGTATTGTTCCAAACATACAAAGTGTTTATGAGGTGACTGTTCATGTGTAAAAGTATTATTCTGTGATAATTATTTCCTTTACTACATACAATATTTAGTTATTACATACAAGCTGGAGCCCGTGACGACATAATAACAACTGCAAGGTTCGATCGTCAAAGTTAAGCAACCCTTGCTTGAGGTTGGTTTTTGGATGGCTAACCATCTTAACATATCAAGATCCGAGAGTACATGTCTACGGAAAGCACGTTAAACCGTTGGTATCTATCATTTGTACATCTTTGACTCGTTACAGGTAGTTAGAAGCCAGAAAATATGACATTACGAACCGGCCCGGCTTCGCTCGGGTAATAAAGTTTATATTTGCTTATATATGATTTTGCTTAATCAATCGGAACTCTCAAAAGGTGCTATGGTCCAACTATTTTTAAAGTTGGACAACTGCCCCTAGTAAAGACCCATGGTCCAACTAGTTGGACAGAGCAGTTGGACCACTGCCCCGAAATCCAATTTCTCGTCCGGTAATTTGCCACACTCATATATCGGCGATAACTCATAAGATATTCATTTTATTGATATAGTGTGAAAAGCAATTTTGATCTACATTCAATCCTTAATATATCTGACGTATTTAATTGGATAATGAATAATACTGTACTGTTAAAAAAGATTCGTAACTAACCCATCATTTTAATGTAATTTGTAAAAGAAAAAAATGTTTGTTGTGGGTTATTCTTGGGAGATAGACATATGCCATCGCGGATTTTTTTGTAGATCTATAAAAGAGAAACAATCCCGCTTTACATTGTATTTTTATATCTCAAAAGGTTTTGGCAGCGTTTTCGATTAAAGCTCCCGGTAGACTTAATTCTTTCCGACATGTTGAAGTAATATCGTTGTATTTCATTCAATCTACACAAAACCTTAACTTATTATACACTAAAACCTTCCTCAGGAATCACTCTATCTATTAAAAAAACCCGCATCAAAATCCGTTGCGAAGTTTTAAAGATCTAAGCATACATAGGGACAGACAGACAGGGAAGCGACTTTGTTTTATACTATGTAGTGATTCTTACCAAAGGGAATCGCGTTATCCAGCTACTGGGTTGTAAAGGTCAGATAGGAAGTCGCTACATGTAACATACTGCCTTTCATCTGCATTTGGTTAGACTGGAAGTCGACCCTGATATAGTTGGAAAACGGCTAAGCAATTGATGGTATCAGACACGATATTACCCAACTAAACAGCAGTTTAAATCTAAAAATACTAGTGTTGCCCAAATGAGAGTCTCGCAAGAGTCTTCAAGAGTCTCAATTAAATTGATTCATTTGGTTGGCCTATGTCAATTCAAGCTCAAATGTACCTACTCTGTTACATTGTTCTGAGATCTCAACTACCGTTTAATAAATAGCAATAGGATAATCGCTAATTGCAAGACTCTTGCGAGACTCTCGTTTGGGCAACACTAAAAAATACTCATCGACATATTTATAAGCTCTTCTGCAGACTTACACAGTCCATTACCACTATATTTTAGAGTCATGCAAAGTGAAAAATAACTTTAATTTCGGTAGTCGTTGTCTTTAGTTTTGTGTTTTCGTTTTTTGGTACTTAGTCCGTTTAATTTTTTGGTAAAAAGTCTTTATTTCACTCTTTTTAGTTGGTCGATTTTTAATTTACCTAGTTACAAGAGCCTAAATGTCAACAAAATATTGCTTTTCCCAATCTTGGGCCGTTAATTGTTGAGAAGTTCTCCTGGTACTTCACCATCAGCTTCACTTCACCATATGCATTGTGACGAGCATATTGTGCTTAATAACCACATTCAAGTAATCGAAGCGGAACACATGAAATACTTATTATTCCTACTTATATATTGAGTAGTTCCAGTGGCCATCTGTGGTCTTCATCATCAGGTCTACTTCACAAATGGTGCTTTTCGAATGCAACTACACAAGTTACTATAAAAAGAACTCAAATCACTATAGGTGTGCCTATAATGTTTGAAGAGTTCCCTCGATTTCTCCAGGATCCCATCATCATATCCTGACTTGGTGACAATGGGACAAATTTCCAAGTATACCCTTTCAAACAATAAAAGAATTTTCCAAATCGGTTTAGCTGTCTTCGAGTAATCGGTGATAATACATTAAAAAAAATATACACGTCGACTTGATAACCTCCTCTTTTTTTGTCGTCGGTTGAAAATACTCATCGACATATTTCTAAGCTCTTCGCAGACTTTCATAGTCCATTACCACTATATTTTAGAGTCATGTAATTTCTATACGTTTGCACAACAAACTATTAAACCAATCAGCTACATTTAAATGTATGAGCATAATCTTTTACGTCTCAATAAGAAGCTCTATTGGGAAAATAACAGTAATAAAATTAAAGACTTACAAGAAACAGGGTCTTTAAATAAATAAAATGGATTGTTAGAATGTTCCCACACGTGTTGATTAGAACTGGGCGTTTAAGCAGGCAATTAATCACAATATCCACGCGCCATTTTGTTGTCCAATAATTGACTCATTTACTGTTACCACGATATGTTTCTAAGCAACAGATACCGTTGCCAAGACAAAGTTGATAGCTCCTGACTAGTGGTAGGATAAGATAATTCCATTAATCCGGGAAATATTTACACTAATATGATAAAAAGAGGTAATGTTTGTGAGTCAGTTGTATGTAGAAGGTTATCGTCGAAACTACTCATCATCAAAAAACTCACGCGAGACAAACCGCAGGTAAAAGCTTGAATAATATAAATACATTTATAACTTTGATACACCAAAGGTCCCAGACAAAGTGTCATTCTATCTTTTTTCGGGGGTTGCGGTAATGTTTTAACTAGATACCGCAGCCCCGGAACGCAAGGACTGTAAGAGCAGGGTGGGTTTTATTTAGTCAGTAGAAGTTTGACACTCCCCTCTGCTCCACCAGCAGCGGGACGAGTCACTTGATGATTTTCCAAGGTTTTTGAGTGAAAGTCAAAAATGTATACCTATCTAGCCTCAACCAATTAAGTCTTATTTAAGACTATAATTATTTTAATTTTTCATTTACACTAATATTATGATATAGAGCACAGTTTTGACTTTTTATTTTTTTGTAATGGATAAAATCTAAAACTACTGGACCAAATTCAAAATTTCTTGCACATTTATGTGCAGCTGCATTATCAAGAAATGTTACACTTAATATAAAAACGAAAATGTAATTTGTCATAGTAGGTACCAAATAATAACAGTAGTGTACCTATTGTAAAACTTGCAAATTGTACACTAAATATGCATGAAATAAAAGGCTTTTTATTTTTATTTTATTATTTATTACGTTATTAAGAACGAAATGGAAAAATCTAAACTTTCATTTCGCTGACATAAAAACATCTTTTCACTAGAGCGAAGCCGTAGATAGAAGCTATAGTGCTTATTATTTTTAATGCGAAGCTCGAGTTGTCATCTATGGTTGTTTGTTACAATTCAATTAATTTATTTCAAGTAACAGGACTCAGTTGGTTAGTAACAAAATTCAAGGTATATTGACAAGGTTTATTCGTGAACCTGCAGTCGCACGGGCTTCGCTACCGTGGACTTTACTTTTATAAAAACATAATCACCTTCTTTTGAAGTCAGGCAAAAGTAGCCTATAAACTTATTCATACTTCGGGTACCAAATGACAATGCCAGATCCTGACCCAGTCATGGTTATCATTTACAGAAAAAGTAAAATGATGAAAATAATTGTGACGAATAAAAAACCTTTTTATAATAAATTGTTTGTCTTTAAAAGTTGCGGTTTACAATTTTATGAAAAAAGGAATTAAATGTCTTAATTACTTTTGAAGATTAGATAGTAAATAAATCATCTATAGGAGGAGTGAAAGGGGGTGTCAGACTTCTACTGACTAAAACCCCACTCTGTTCCTTCAGTTGCCCTTGCGTTCCGGGGCTGCGGTATCTCGTTAGAACTTTCCCACAACCCCGTAAGGCAGTAGGCCTATCGGGCTCCATCAATGCTGCTCACTGCTCTTTGTGGCGCGCGTGGAACACGGCGCGCCGCCGACTCGGGCCTTAACAGAATCCCACCTAGGTTGCCATAATTCTAACATTTATTTTAACAATTATATAGCTACACCACCTAACCTATAAATCAATGTCATTACTGTTTTTATTTTTAAACAAAAACCGCAAGTTTTACAGGTTTCAGGACAAATGTTTAGTTATCAGTAATAAATTTTCAATAAGATGCTGCATATTGCATGCTTGTAAATCGACACGCCCTATCAACAATGTCGGATCTGAAAATATGCAACTTTCCAGCAGAGCAGTTTAAAGTTTAAAAGCATGATAAACATGTTATTTTATGGATTACGATTTTGAATTTTGGAATGAGTGTCATATATCCAATATCCATATATATAATCGTAATCCATAAAATAACATTTGAAGCTACAAGCTCAACACTGACGTGGTGAGCTTGCAGCAGCGATTCACGAACACACAGTCGAGCCTGCTCGCCGCACAACGAAGGATTATGTTGGGGCTGGCCCGCACCCGGCGGACCAGAGAAGCGCATCGTCGCATAAAAACAATCGACGCGAGCTGCAGCAAACACGAAATCACGTCATAATTACTGAACGGATTTAAATTAAATTTGGCACAGAGATAATTTATAGTCTAGTATAGCATTACGGGAAAATGTGCGAATGAAGTCATAGGCAACAACTAGTAAAAATTTGTAATTTAATCCTGACAATCCATTTATTAGAGGAAGATTGGCTTTCTAACCGCTAACTAACCTTCTGCCTATGGCTTCGGTCACGTTTTTTTATAGCTTTTGTCAGGATTTTTTTCATATTTAACAGTGAAATTAATTGAAATATTTATTATGTATATAGGTTTTACACGTAATTTTTTGTGTTTTAAATTAAGCTAGATGAGGTCGGTGTTTCCTAACTGACTACTCTGAGAAACACCGAAACAAACTCAGAGATTGACTTTTAAAGTCGAGAAGTACGGGAAGATGCGAGACAGTCCCAACACAAGTAGGTACTGTCGTAACTTATTGGGACTGCCTCAATTATTACAAGATAACAATGTATGAAATGTGAATATAAGTAGTACATTTTGATACAAGTGGAGAAAGTTTGTTATTGCGTACGAGGCGGAGTTACGCCCGAGCCGCAAGGCGAGGGGGTTTTATGGAGCCAAGTACTGCAGTAACAAATGTCCACGTGTATCAAACGACGTTTTTCAATACACTTTCGAAGAAAAATACTTGCTCCGAAAATGACGATGCATTTTTAACTGATTTCCATTGAAGAAAATTATGCAAAGTTGCCATATATTTTAGATTCGATTTAGATGGCAATCATTTTGAGCCTCAATCACAATATCTGGCGGCGTAGCATCTAAATTGTTCTCATCAAAACTTAAATTCGACATACTCACGCAAAAAATACAAATTAATAATTAATATTAATAAATTTAATTTACTTTTACACTTTAAAGGAGAAGCAAAGGTATGAAGTCGCAAAACAGCCTGATATTAAAATAAAATATGTTTTTTTAATTTAGAACACAAATAAATGTTTCTTATAGTAACTTGTGCAGTTGCTCTCAAAAAGTACAATTTGGGGAAGTGGAACTGATGATGAAGACCACAGATGGCCGCCGAAACTACTCAATAATAAGTATTGAGTGGATTGCGATTCGATTACTTGAATATGGATGTTAAGTATTTTTATTATGCTCGTCACAATGCATATGGTGATGTAGAGCTGATGGTGAAGTACCAGGAGAACTCCTCAATAATTAACGGCCCAGCATTGGGAAAAGCAATATTTTGTAAAAGGTTATAAGTAGTTGACAGTTAGGCTCTTGTAACTAGGTAAATTAAAAATCATCCAACTAAAAAGAGTGAAATAAAAACTTTTTACCAAAAAATTAAACCGACTCCCAAAAAACACTGCAAAGTGAAAAATAACTTTAATTTCGGAAGTCGGTGCCAAAAACGAAAATACAAAACTAAAGACACCGACTACCGAAATTAAAGTTATTTTTCACTTTGCAGTGTTTTTTGGGAGTCGGTTTATATTTTTTTTATTTATGTACTGGCAGTCAAAAAGCTCGGCGGAAGCGCTCAGGATACTGTTCGTGCTGACTCGCACCCTGCGCACCAGGGATGTGTACCGCGTGCGCATGGTTGTATAAAAACAATCCACGTGCGCTTCAGCGAACAGGAAAAAGCGCTGCAGAAGCGAGGCAGCCCCAACAGCATCCTAAATTCATTATTGTATTGGACGCGTATGTACTGTTTTTGCGTATAACTCACCCGCAGACTGCTCGTGTAGAAGGACGTGTGAAATACCCTAAACAGGGTGATTATAACGTCTCTTGAACAGCAAGCAAATCTGCATGCTATCATATTCGCACAAACAGACAACGCCCTACGCTCCCTTTCTATGTCTGCATCGTCTTTCAGATCCGGGGTGAGAATGTGCCCAAGGTACTTGAACTGGTAAAACACTCTTGAGGGGTAGTCAGTCTATGTTTAGGTACTTGACTTAGGGCCCTACCCCGAGCCTTAAAGACTGTCTATTCTCTCTGCTTATATTATACGTTAAACCGTGTTGCTAAACGTATTTTTCACATAAGTGAAGCAGCTGCAACAATCCACTTACAGAGGCACTCAGCAGCACCATATCGTCCGTGTAGCTAATATTATAATCATTATATTAAGATCATTTATCATAACGTAACCTTCAACCATCTGCAGCAATGATACACACGGATAATGATGCTCCTCACAACCTCGCAAGATGTCATTGGAAAATTGTACAAGACTCAAAAAAAATATGAATGAGATGTCACGAGATTGAGATTGCAATCTCTATAGCTACTTATATCAAGATATACAAACATCGGTAGAGAATTAAAATCGATAGCCACACAAACAATATGGACTGCCTCCTTGTTCTAGTGGCCGCAAGCGTGACTGCTGAGTATGAGGTGTCGGGATCGATTTCCAGGTCAGGAAAAAGTGCTATTGGGTTTTTTTACGTAGTAGCCCGACGTTTGGAAGTTCACGGTGTTATACCCGCGTGCCTCAGAAAAACCCGTTAAGTCCCAGCTGTCCCGGACTTTCTTTGACAGTCGCTACGTATAGTCAGAAGCCAGAAAAAGGGCGAAGGAATCGTCTTACCCAACTACGGGGATGTGGAGGTCAGATAGGCAGTCATACAACATAGTTGAGAAAAGACTAAGCAGCATACACACAATACAAAAATAACAAACTGTTTGTGTATTGGAGGAAATGACCACCATGAACTTGGGACGCACAGCCATATAAGTTTCTTGCAGGACGAAGCTTAAATAGACTAGACAGCATTATGTTAAAATAAAATAGAAACAGGAACATAATTGACACAATATAATGTCATGGCAACTGGCGTAACAATTATGCAACTTCATGCCAACCATCACAGTTGACCATGAAGTTGCATAATTGTTCCTCCAACTAACCTATAATTTATCGTTAAAGTACACTTCAAGTTCTGAAACAGGAGTACATTCTAAAGTATATTTATGTCCTCCTATCATCACTTATCGTCGTACAAGGTTACCATTGTACAACAAGGTAATTTTCTTGTTCCCTTCCACATCGCATTACTCTACAGTCTACAACCCCGTTTTCTTATAAAGCCGCCTCTTTCTCATTTTCCCAGAAAAAAATAATTTAGGAAACTTCGGACTTTGTTTGTGAGACAAAAATAATATCGTAACATTTTATCTAGATTTATTTTCAGATAAAACGTTTCTACTTATATTTTTATCAAAATTCTTGACCTATAGAGAGATACTATTACTCCAATAAGAAAATTATTGCAAAGAAATGTTATATACAGAACTTTCATGGCAGTATTACTTTTTTCTATTTTTGGCGGTAACCTTGTCAAGGGCTAATGGAATAAGTCAATAATACATCTAGTAAATAATTTTAGAAACTAGTGAAATAACTACTAAAGAATTCTGTAGGTTAGTTAGTCAAAAACTAGAGTTACAGATTTTTTGGCGTCTGACTACCTGTAACGATGCTTCTCACACATACAAACGATATCTCTATCGACCTATACATCACCTGCCTGCACCGAGATGTCATCGATATAACAAATATAAAACGCTACCTAAAGATCACGACCTAAGTAAACCAGTAATTGGCACTTAACCTAGCCCTGAATCTAGTAATTCAGCCGCAGTCAGTTAACAAGCACCAATCCAAGTTACAATTGATAATCATCTCAAATGCCTTCATCCAAAATTAACATCGAAAATACAAACGTTAAAGGTATCGTCAAATCGTCTGCCACCGAGAACGTTTTCGCAGGATTTCTGAACTAATAACATAATAAGATTATGAGCTAACTGCCATCAGGCTTCGCGAACTCCTAAATGAAACTAGAAATTTCGCATCGCCTTTGTAATTGGATTAGATTTTCGCTCTAGAAATGATCTTGGGAAGTCCTAACTATGTTAGCATCACAATGAATGTAAAATTTTGCTAATAGATTTTTGTAGCAATATTATGTTAGACTAATAAATAATTTATATCTAGATGTAGTGCCGGGATAGATACAGTACCTATTTTCAATTTAACGAAGACATTGAAGGGCAGTCTTCTATCGGTAAAGAACAACATTATGTCGTGAAGGTAGATAAAAAGACAAACACGTCGATAATAGAATCATAAATTGGGCCGCACTGAAACCTTAACACAAAAATGACAAAAAAAGAGCATAATAAATCTAATCTCTTTAATGAATTCTGAAAATTTTCCAGTGCATTATTCTGCCTTAAAACCACACATATAAGCTGTCTAGTTCAGACCCGACTTTGATTTCACGACTTAATGAAATTACGTCTACTTCACAAAGAGTGTTCGCGTCACTAGATAGCACAAAAAGATCTTTGTTTACTTTAAAAATACTTCATACATTCCTCCCCAGTTCTAAAACAACTTTATGAACGTTATTTCAATAAATTTCCGCAGGCAGAATGTGATATGAATTAAAAGGAATTGTTTGTTTGTAGTCATAAAGTTATTAATCGTCGGAAGAGCTAATTGTTATGATTCAAATGTTTAATAGTATTAGGAATTAATGTTTTCCGGACTAAAATCTAATATTAGTAGTGTTGAAGGATATAGTGTGTAATTTTAGATGGCCCATCAAAATAAACTGAAAGGTCGTGTATGTTTGTGTAAGTGTTACGCTGGCTTTAATGTAAACAATTTTAAAGTGTAGTCGAAGAATTACATTCTCGTGAAAAATGTGTACTCATGCATTATTCAACTACATTTTTGATCTATTGCTTGTTACGATTATTTGCAAGCTATGTTTGAAAAAAAAAATACAAAAGATTCTCAAGAGAATGTTTATGGCGAGTCATGATCAACGATTATAGACCGTAACGCAACAATACAATTTTGGAAAGAACGTAAATAAAATCTTGATAAGTACACAAAACAAAACTTTTTTTAACCGTTTATCGATAATTGTCTATTAGAAGAAAATGAAGACAAACCTTATCTATTATTAGTAGATTTCGTATTATTATGGGTATGATATCAGCTGTTATCTTCCCACGCACAAGAATTATAGGGAACTGGGTTACTGGGCTGACGCCGTTTAAAGATCTATCATATTTTTTTAATATTCAGCTCGTATTTCTTTAATATATGACTTCGCGAGAGAGAGGACAATTTTAACCTTACTTTGAATTTTCATTCAACAGAATTTAGATAGCTCTAAATTATTTGTTTGTTATTCAATCTTTAGAGATCTAAAAATACTATTTTTGGTGTGGAAGTCCACATGGATGTTTGTCAAACTGGTGCTGACTAAAACCAACCAAAGGTTTTCTCTTTCAGTTGCATTTGGAGCTGTGCTGTGTGTACGGCTGCGACTTCCGCGTCCCTGGACTGGCATCAGACTGTCACCTGCAGCCCTCATACCGAAAGTGGGGAGAGAGTCATAGCCCTACTATACGTCATGGAGAAACGCGCGTGTTTGTGTACCCTACACCCATCAGCAGCCATCTCAGGGCCTGATTACTTGGGGCGACGAATATTCTGGAATCTATCATCTCAGGACCCTTTTAGAGAGACTGCAAGAAGGTGTTACTAACCCACCACCAACGCCCGGTGTGCCAGATGCAAGATGGGAGAGCACTAGTTTTCTCCTATCCCTTTCCACAACGTCTTTCTGCGAAACGACGCTCTCACAGAAGGAGCACTCTGCAATGCAGACAATGGTCTACAGCGACAGATCACTTCCCATTGACTTAACGTGGGCAAATCATGGCTCCTTCCGTTCTAACATAATTATATGAACAGAATCAAAAGTAAATTCATATAAAACTTGTAGAGGTATCTGTAGGCTGTGCAAAAGCATTGCATTCTTATAATTTACTAGCTTCAGCCCGTAGCTTTCCTCATTATCAGCAAGTAATCTATTTTATTTAATGATAATGTAGCTTTATATTGGCGAAAGAATTTTTGAAATCAGTCGAGTAGTTTTTGATATTATCGATTACAAACAAATAAAAAATCATTACTTTCCTCTTTATAATTTTAGTGTAGATTAAAACTAATATGTATGTTCCGTATTGTAATGGTAACGACGTTTACAACTGTTCATCAAAATATGTTGGATACACAATTACCGAAACAGGAGCCTGATCCCGACAATACAGCAAAAAAGGACCGTCAGCTGTACTCCGAAAATCGATCGTGGGCTCCAACCCTAACAACAAAACCGTTCAAATAACAAATTGACGTGCGATTATTTTAACGTTACATTGAACATCGATTGACAGAATTTCTATGACACTGGAATTTAATGCTTTTGGAATTTAATCCTTTGTCTGATTTAATGTGCCCTTAGCTTTATCTTTGAGATGATATAACTAAACCCGACTGTTTTAAGACTCAGCTGTTTGTATAATTTTGTTATTAAATTAAGTATTTCGAGCTAGATGAATGGGAAACAAGAATATAGTCTTTTGTTTGAAGTCTGTAAATTTTATAACGCAGACTGTGGCGTTGTATATTGTAATAGAGATAATGACGTGTGTTTTGACAAGCCCCTTTTAATTACTTTATTTTACATCAACATAAAGATTATTATGTTTATCTAGTGATCTGTCACTAGATAAACATAATAATCTCATTAACAAAGATCTAAGTAATTTATTGGATTTCAGTTTCTAGTGAACGAAATAATTGTCTAGTAATTTAATAGGATAGCGCTCCGTATCATCGATAAGCTACATGATACACTTTAATTTGAAATTTCAGTAGATCTAACAAAATAAGTTTTAATTCATGCGCCAGTAGATCCCTAACGAATTGGATACTTCTAGGAACATTTCAGCAAAATTTCGGTTCTAGAATTCATAAAACCTAACCAAGTTTTAGAAGGTGAAACGTGTCTCAATTACTTCCTTCTATTATGTGTCATCAAACTTTAGAAAAGGATATAGAGATTAACCATTTAAATATTTGAAGTATTTTTTTATAGTTAATATGTCTTACAATGGAGAAAGCTGGTAAGTGTGAGATATTTATCTTCTCCCTTTCCCTAAGCCCTTTTCCCATTATCTGGTTTCAGCTGTTCTTGCCTGCCTTTTCCATCCCATCCATATTTGACGATATGATGCTTCGTCTGTCCTTGAATGTGAGATAATTATCGCTCTTCAGAAAAGTACCGTTACAAACGCTATTGACAATATTCTGTTTTACATGGACGACTTTATTTTTTCTCATTAATCTCTCATTAATCTTAATCCCATAAAATCACGTAGTGGGTAACATGAAAACCCCTATTAAGCTATCAACATTGTCAAAATTTGTCATGTGGTGTGCAATTTTGAATAATAGTGACGACTGTCAGATTATCATCTGTGAAAATGAAGATGTAATAAAATGTAAAAAAAATGGCGTTACGTTAATGATAATAATGTTGAATGATTCTGGATACCAAGCAATTAAATTATCAACATTTGGAAAAAGGCCTATCCAAATCAGATTGAACACAGATGTATCACGGGTCTACGTGACCTCCAGCCCTAAAGCAATTGACGACGTGACTGTTGATAGTAACGCTTTATACCTAGTTTTAAAGAAATATTTAGAAGATGTGTATTGGAAGTTATTTTTTCCTTTGAATCTATAGGTTAATTTTGATTTTACCTGCATTTAAATAGGCAACATTTTTATTTTATTTTCTTGTGTGCAGCTCTTACATTTGTAGTTTCTGAATTTTTATTTGTTATTTAACAAACGTTTGAGTTTTGCTGTTTCTTGGAACTCTAACAAAATAAACTTGAGCAAAGTCGAAACTGTAATTTGGAATCCAATCAGTCTATAAACTGTATTCTCTGGAACATAAATTTTAATAAAAAACAAAGTTAAAGCTTTAAAAAATTCTAATAGAACAGTAGAAACACTATCTATTTTTGTTTTAAAGAATTCGTCTTTGAAGAAAGGTTTCAGTAATTAAATTGTAATTCTGTTTGGAGCATTTCGCTGAAATGTCTTACTTAACATTACTTTATTTTTAGATTTATCGTGTTGGTATTTCCGTCAGTTACGTTTAAATAGTTTCGAACTTGTAATAAGTAGATAAATGTACCTGCTTGTTTTCAACCTGTAGGTCAAGAAACCTATAATAAAGGTTCGTAATTTGAAAATATGTAACTTACCATAGATACCGATGCATTGAGCAATCCAATCCCACAAACAGTTATCATTATCACACCCATATCCACTTGGCATCGCTATCACAAATTATCACAAAACAAAACACGAAAAGTCAATACACGCCACTTACAAACCGTAACATCTTCACTAAATCACGCTATATTGGAATCCCATGACAGCAAAAATCAAATTCCATTTTCAAAAATCAATTTTCAATTTGCGGGGTTTATTTAAAGTTTTTTTTTATTATTTTATTGTGGTTGTATTATTTAACGGGGCACAGGCGATACGCCTGCGCGTCTGTCCCGACATTTCGCGACTGAGCAAAAGCGTCCATACTAGTCCATAGAGTCCACAGTACCTGTTACATTTGGGATGGTTTGGCGCTTGCGTACTACTGAACGAGTACGGAACCATTAACAGAGGCGTTTATTATTAAGTTTGCATAATAGCTGTTGACAATTTCTTGATTGTAAGTTAGGATGCAATTAGAACCGTAGTCGGATTGAGCAAGACATTCGCCATTTCCGCTTGTTCTATTTCTGTTCGATACAACTGGATCTGTTTTCTCCTTCGTTAAGCCGTTTTGTCAATCACGGAGTCTTACTCTTTGATTGACAAAGCATGCAAAGCTTCTTTATCAATTTTGGAATAAATTTAATTTTATCTGAATACCGTAGAATATTGCTGTATTATAATATATTATTTTAGAATAGTATCTCGCTTTGTGATTCTAATTCATATAAGCAATTGGTGGTAACTTGTAAGTGATTGGACTAATTAATAATGGATACAAAAAGTAAGTACATATAAGAAATATTTAAAACCTTTGGTGGATATCTATAGGTATTGTAATTAAGCTTATTTGTTAGAATTAGTGTAGTGTCGAACTTCATTGTAACGTAATGACAATAATGTTCGTAAACGTAAGTGACTTGCCTTTTGTGAGAATATTTTTTTAAGCCTATATTTGTAAGTTAATAATAATATTAAATATGTCTATAACGTTTCCACTGCTGGTTTTTTTTATTGATAATAGGTTCGCGTTTGACCACCATCTTATCTGATGGTAAGTGATGATGTGGTCGAAGATGGAGCACGCTTACCTAATTGTAACCTACTCAATCTTGACTTAAAGACCCCTAAGTTATAGCTATCGGGAAATACAGACTCCGGCAGGGAATTCCACTCCTTAGCCGTACGCATAATGAAAGTATTCCCAAAACGTTTAGTGCGTATGGGTGGGATGTCCACCATGTAACGATGGCGCATCGCTTTTCACTTGTAGTCCGATGATAGAACGGACTTGGCGGAATTAGATTGTGTAATTCCATCGCACACTCCCCGAAATGTAACCGATAGAAAACCGATAGACTTGTTGTAACTCGTCGTCAATAGGCCTACTGTATATGAAATGGAATAAGCCGTAATCCACCAGGCGGGCACTGTGTGGATTGGTGGATGACGCATGTCAGACAGTTTCCTCGCAATGTTTATCTTCTCCATTTTGAGAGTAGTGGTGGTGACATAATTACACAAAGTAATGTGCCTACCTGGAAAGCATGTTAACCTCTCAAGGACCGCCATTATTTACGTCAACTATTAGTTGTGCCCCGCTGGCACACAAATTTAGTGCCAGCGGGGCTCAACTAATACTTGTTTACTGGCACGTTTTTGTACCACTGGGGCTCTAGAGGTTAAGACGTTGGTCACGGCTATTATTTGGAGATCTTTGTCAGTCGTTACGGGTAGTCAGAAGCCAGAAAATCTGACATTGGTCTGACCAAGGGGTATCGTGTTACCCAGCTATTGGGTTGTGGAGGTCAGACCGGCGACTGCCAAACTGACTTCCACAGCCCAGTAGCTGGCGACTGTTTCATATAAAACACTAATACACCCGGTCAGACTGGAAGCTGGAAACTGGCTCAACTGGCTGAAACATAATTGGGAAAACAGATGACGAAATTGCCTACCTGAGCTCAGAACCGTGACCACGCGTCCACGGCGCAAGTGTGCGAGAGAACACGGGGTGATTTATGTCAGTAAGAGTCTCATAGACGCCACTGCCTAACCCAGGGTGGAGGATATTTATGAGAAATACCACCTCGATAAAATAGTGGTAATCTGATATGCTGCCGCGCTGTGTGTTGTGGTTTTAATCCCACAAAAAAGACCAACAAAAAGAAATGTTAATAGAAAATCAAATAAAAATCTGTTCAGCCAGTAAACATACGCGATGTTAAGGAGTTAGTATACGTCTGGCTATATCGTAACTACAAACACAGTAATATACTGTGTAGGTCACGTCCATTTGAGACATGCCCTATCCCCTAAGTGTCATTACATTAGGCTTGACCTCGAGACGAGGTTGAGATATCTCAGGCCCCTGCAATTACCAACATTAGAGCGTGTCCTATATGGAGATACGTAGGGAGAACAGATAGAGATACCATTAAAAATAAACTTATTTAGAACTAATTTGTAATTCTTTAATGCTAAATAAATTATTATAATATATTTAAATAATTTATTTATTAGATAACAAAATAAAACATTCCATTTTAAAAAACACTGATAAACCTAACTATATACATAAAAATTTAAATAAAAAACAAAACACAAGCTTAGGCGTCAAAGTACTCCTCCACATAGCTGTCGTCCGGAAACGTACCCAGAAGACTGGCAGCATTGCCACGTTGTCTGGCAATGTTTATTCTTTGGGCAAAGAACGAGCCAGCCCTCCGGTCACGCAAGGAATCGATCAGCCGGCGAGTTAATTCCTTATAAAGGAGACGCGCATTCGGGCCCATGACCCAAGCGTTTTGACCCCAAACGGCACAAAACTGTAATTACTTATTTGCGCCGTTTGAGGGCCTCTGCAGTCCCGGCTGCTACACCAGTACAGTTCGCCGTACTTGGAACATGAGATGGCGCAAGAGTGTCGACACAAGTTGCGTCCCACACTAGAGGCCTATCCATCTTCCGAGGCACCAACGTCATACCATCTGTTCTCTTCCCATCACCGCGTACTAAGCCTACTTGGTTCTAATCGCAGGTATACTGGCGGTGGCAAGAGCTCGACGAATAATGTCAATGATGCTGGCGTGCCGAGCTATGCGCCTAATAAATAATAATATATATTCAATTATTATTATTAACTAGGTATTTGTGCCCATCACTTTGCGTTGGCATTGTTTTTCCTACGTTTATTTTTTTTATTGTTGATAAGTTTTGCGTTTAACCACCATCTCACCTGGTATTGATGTAGATCCCAATGCCGTGGAAATTCCAGGATTAAAAGCCTAACTTATATGTTATCTTCAAGTGAAAGTTCCATTAAAGGTTCAGCCGTTCCGAAGATTAGCCCGGACAAACAGAAAGACAGACAAATAAAAAGAGTTTGTTGTTTTAGTGTCATCTTAGTAAAAAACCTGCCAAGTGCGTGAGTTTACTACAACGCCAAGTGCGAGTCGGATTAACTGACCGAGAGCTCTGTGCCATGCTCTAACGAAAATAAACTACTCTGTTTTACACAAATAAGAACTTACTCTAAATATTTTGCAATGGAATTCGTTCGAATGCGAGTAAGTAGAATGCAGTTGATTGAGTATTACTCGTAAATTTATGAACCCAACTCAGGTCTGATAGTTTCCTTTAACTTCGTTACAAGTAAGTATTACTACCGTGATGTTTGCATTCCTACAATCACTTAGTTAATAGGGGGGAGGGGGACACTTGAGCCTAACGATAATTGGCACTATAAAGCTTAATATTTCACAAACGGATCACTGAATCTAAATTCTTCCCAAACTCCCATTACTTTTTCAGTTCATTTATATGACCTATCTAATGATATCTCACACTATGGGGTTGACGAGATAAAAAAAAACATCCCCTCTTTACGTGAATGGGGAGTACTTTCTTTTTTCGGTGAGCATATCATGAAATAACTCCTTCCACTCTGTGTGAAGGGGAAGTGTCAGAATTCTACTGACTAAAAACTCACCTTGTTTCTTCAGTTGCCCTTGTGGTCCAGGGCCGGGGTATCTCGTTAGCACATTCCCTCAACCCCAGAGGGGGAGTACCCTAAAAATAACTTATTTTTATATTTTATTTTTCCCCTATGTCGGCGTGATATATTTGTATCTCCATGCCAAATTTCAGCGTTCTAGTACCAACAGTTTCCGAGCTACGCCGCGGGCAGTCGGACATGGCGAAACTTAAAAGTTCCTTGTCGACTACGGAACCCTAGTATAAGTACTTGAGAATACAGACACTTCAATTTTATTTCTATATATATGTGGGTATACCTTGATATACATAAGATATAACCCTTTTAAATTAAGTGCTAGTTTAGTAGAATTTATGAATCTAATACTGAAAAACCAATTTGTACCAAACCAAACCAATTTAGTCCCAAATCTAGGTGCTCCTTGTCTGGAAATATCGTACAATTTTCCGGAATAAAAGTAGCTTATCTGTTTTTCTAGGTTCTAAACTATATGTCTGCCAAGTTTCGACAAATCCCTTAAACCACTTTCGATTTTATATAAGTTAGATATGCCTAAAGCTTTATAAACTTCTAAAATAGGTCCTTATGAAAGATCCTTGTTCTCATAATGTCGTGAAATAATATATCCTTTTCTTCAAACATCATAATATAATGTCCAGAAGAGGTAGATTAGAGATATCTGTTTTTGCATATATTTTGTTTTAAGTTTGTGTAGTTGGTTAAGGGGTTAATAGAATCACTGACATCTAGCAGGCAGACGTAAAAATTGTTTCCCTGATCTGAACCAAAAAATCACTAACTGATACCAGCATTGTCTTGTGCATTTTTTCAACTATAAGACTTAATATACTCATCTCTTGACCTAATTTCGGTTTTGGCGTATAATCTTAGTGGAAACTATTGATACGGAAGATAGTGTACAAGATATATGTTTGTATGATATCGACCCTTCCAAGCAATAACTCGGTAATGTGCTATTATGGGTTTTATGCTGTTATGTCAAATTCGGCATCTATGGACTAGAATACACCTTAGCATTATTTTTCAAATTTTTCCTAATGATATTTACAAACATATTGTGACACACGTGTTTATTGTTGGGAATTTAGACAGAAATATATATCGGCAAATAACCTGTTATAGAACTTTACGAAAAAATATATATATATTTTATTTTGGTAAGCTGCGTTCACCGGGTTATTGGCGTAAATAATTTTCATGAAGTTTTTGGTTAACGTGAGTACGTAGTTTTTGTTGAATTCATTTTAATATATGTATTCCGTAATACACAATAACAATGTTATTTAAGATTGGTATTGGCTCATTAATGTACGTAATATTTCAATGATTATGTTATTTATCAATACCGTCTCCAAAATTATTGGATATTACTACAATAACTCCGTAAAAGCACGTTATGTATTAGCCCTACGATAAAAAGTTAACACCGTAAAAGTCCATAATATAATGTTACGAAATATTTTATGTGATAAAATTACTGCAATAACCCCGTAAGTAATATTACTGTAATATTTTATGTATTTTTTTTAAGTATTATTTATTTTCATAAATTACCAGGTTTTTAATAAAAGGAATTTCATTTTAACATCACAGTCATATTCCGCGTAAAAATTGCTTTCATTTAATACACCAATGATTTCAATAGTCTTACTCGTTGAAAAGATATTTGATAAATTTAGTAAATGTTTTCTCCTGTAAAATTTTGATTTTTCGATTACCGAGTTATTGCTTGGGAGGGTCGATTTGTTTCAATGCGGGATCGAACCCGCGACACGCAGCGCAAAAGCCGATCGCTAAACCACTGCGCCATTCGTGTCGTCAACTGAAAACGATGCAAGTTAATGCTAGTGATCTGAAAGATTTATTATTTGTTTATTTACAGTTCATGCACATAGGTACTAAGGCGGACTTAATGCCATTGGCCAGTACCAGTCAACCAAGGATTATAGGATTACTAGCTTCTGCCCGCAACTTCTTTTGCGTGGGAGGGATTTCCCGCGTATGGCCAGTACCAGTCAACCAAGGATTATAGGATTACTAGCTTCTGCCCGCGACTTCTTTTGCGTGGGAGGGATTTCCCGCGTATGGCCAGTACCAGTCAACCAAGGATTGTGGAATTACTAGCTTCAGCCCGCGACTTCTTTAGCGTGGGAGGGTTTTCCTGCGTATGGCCAGTACCAGTCAACCAAGGATTGTGGAATTACTAGCTTCAGCCCGCGACTTCTTTAGCTTGGGACGGTTTTCCCGCGTATGGCCAGTACCAGTCAACCAAGGATTGTGGAATTACTAGCTTCAGCCCGCGACTTCTTTAGCGTGGGAGGGTTTTCCCGCGTATGGCCAGTACCAGTCAACCAAGGATTGTGGAATTACTAGCTTCAGCCCGCGACTTCTTTAGCGTGGGAGGGTTTTCCCGCGTATGGCCAGTACCAGTCAACCAAGGATTGTGGAATTACTAGCTTCAGCCAGTGACTTCTTTAGCGTGGGAGCGTTTTCCCGCGTATGGCCAGTACCAGTCAACCAAGGATTGTGGAATTACTAGCTTCAGCCCGCGACTTCTTTAGCGTGGGAGGGTTTTCCCGCATATGGCCAGTACCAGTCAACCAAGGATTGTGGAATTACTAGCTTCAGCCCGCGACTTCCTTAGCGTGGGAGGGTTTTCCCGCGTATGGCCAGTACCAGTCAACCAAGGATTGTGGAATTACTAGCTTCAGCCCGCGACTTCATTAGCGTGGGAGGGTTTTCCCGCGTATGGCCAGTACCAGTCAACCAAGGATTGTGGAATTACTAGCTTCAGCCCGCGACTTCTTTAGCGTGGGAGGGTTTTCCCGCGTATGGCCAGTACCAGTCAACCAAGGATTGTGGAATTACTAGCTTCAGCCCGCGACTTCTTTAGCGTGGGAGGGTTTTCCCGCGTATGGCCAGTACCAGTCAACCAAGGATTGTGGAATTACTAGCTTCTGCCCGCGACTTCTTTTGCGTGGGAGGGTTTTCCCGCGTAAATACCGATTCCCAGAAAAAAAGTAGACTTTGTGTTATTCCAGGATGTTAACTATCTACTTACCAAATTTAATTCAGATCCGGTCAGTAGTTTTTGCGTTAAAGAGTAAAAAAACATCCATACTATACATCCGTCCGCGTCCTCACAAACTTTCTCATCTATATATATATATATATATATATAAGCGAAATACCACTCACTGATTAATCACGAAATCTCAGAAACTTCAAGTAGTAGGGCTCTCAAATTTTGCATGGGGCATTGCATCTTTTAGTACGTAGATGCTCGCTAAGAGGGAATTTTGCGAAATTCCCACGGGATCGGGATTTACACGGGAAAAACTTCGCACGCGAACGAAGTCGCGAGCAACTGCTAGTTTTTAATATTAGTAAAATAAGACGTAAGATAGTTATTAAGAAGATTATATATCTATCAAAATAAACTAGTCAAAATACCAATAAACAATACCTACAAGTTCAAGGATTCTAAAAAGAGGTTCGGTTCAACCTTTCCAAAGGCTGTAAATGGGCAATAAAATATTGGATTTTATAGCCTCAGTAGGGTTTAAGTAGCCATAAGTTATATATTAACTGTTTCGGTTAACAGTGGCTTCCTAAATAAGTATATACTTTAAGTTAACGCGGTGTGAAAAGCAATTATTTCTCTTTGACCCCGTGGTAGACGAGCAAATCTTTTAACACCTGTGTGTCAGCCGTTGACAGAGTAATCTCTATGAAAGCACATTTTGTTGGTAAACTAAAGGGCTAATGTATCTAGACTGGATTTTAGGAGCAAATACTAGACTACTTACTTTTCTATTAACTACTAATTGTGGCCGCGAGTCTATTCGCATGGAAGTCGATCCTGTTGCAATTCCGGGATAAAAGTAACCTAATTGTTGCCCTATAACCCTCTATTTGTAGCGAAAATTAAAAAAAGCCTGGATGAATAGTGTGTTATTGACAGGGTTGGGCAGTATTTGAATTACTTGTAATTAAAATACGTAATTGAAATACAAATACGTATTTGGTATTTGTATTTCAATTACTTCTTTGAAATGTAATTTGTAATTCGTATTTCAAATACCTGATGCCCAGGTATTTTGTAATTAGTATTTCAAATACTTGAGACTTTAAAATACATTTTAACATTAAAATACATTTAACCTTCATTCATATAGCGATCGTGAGTGTGAGTGCGAGGCGAGACCGCGAGATTGTAATGATGGTAAAGCAGCCACAAAACGCAAAAAAATGGACTTACGTCAAATTGTCAATGTCAAGCTAAGATATCAATTTGTCAAGACATAACGGTTTAATACTCAATACTCAATTATTTATTGCATTCCACAATGTGAACTTAGGTGGTAGGTTTACAAAATATGATCATCATGGACCCGGTCGGGCACAGCAAATTACTTAAAATTAAATTATATTATATTCTTATTTGATTTTATTCCAAATTTATATCACAATACTCATTTACTACAAATTAAATAATTTCAATAAAATACTTTATACTATTAACTTAATCATTTTATAGACAATTTAGAAAAAAAAAAAATACAAAACATATTAACAAACTATAATTATTATAGCAGATATTATTTAATAATAATAAAAAACAACACAAATTAACAATAAACAATTTTAAGAAATATTAATTAAATTAGGTACATTATTAAATTCAGTGAGATCAGTTTGTAATTATTATATCATTATTGTTTTGTCATTTAAGTACTCGTTTACAGTGTAGTATGCTTTATTAGCTAATATTTGTTTGAGATTCTTTACAAATTTGTTGTAGTTGGTTTCATTTTTTAATGGTTCTGGTAGTTTATTATAAATTTTGATGGACATAACATACGGACTTTTTGAATGTAGTTTCATGCGTGATGAGGGTAACATTAGCATATTTCTATATCTAACAGATCTGTGAATATGTTTATCACCGCGGGTTGTAAAAAAGTGTATGTTATTACGTACAAATTTGCATATCTCTAGGATATAGATAGAAGGGAGAGTGAGAATTTTCAATTGAATAAAGTACGGCTTACAGCTATCGGTCTGTTCTATGTTTACGATTATTCGGATCAATTTCTTTTGCATTATAAAGAGCTTGGGTGCGTCCGTACTATAACCCCATAAAATAACTCCGTAGCTGAGCCACGAGTGAGCGGAGGCGTAATAGGTAACAAGTGATGTTTGCAGATCAGTAGATATTTTTATTTCTCGAAGTGCATAACTAAACGTAGAAAGTTTCGATCGTATTTTTGTTATATGGGCCTTCCAAGAAACATGTGTGTCTATTGTAAGTCCTAATAAAGTAAAATCATTAACAACTTCAATTTTAGTACCGTTTATCGCGAAGTTAACGGGTAATGGGGATTTTTGCTGAGGGTAGAAAGTCATTAATTTTGTTTTTTTGTAATTTATCTCGAGATTGTGGTCATTCATCCAATTAGTTGTTTTGTTTAAGATCGCCTCGAGTTGTTCATTACCGTTACTGTTTGATTGGCATGTGGTAAGCAGAGATATATCATCTGCGAATAGCACACATGGTTTGTTTTAGTTTTTTCCAAACACGGAATAAATAAAGCTTCTGTTCTGTGTAGAACGAACGTAAATGTGTTCAAACAATTTAACACAATTTTGTGCTCATCAGGACCTGTAGAAAGATTGTTTTTTTAGCAGGTTTTATTCATTCTCCAACAAGAGGCTGTTTGTCTGACAGTACATTTAAAAAGTTAGTGTTCATGAAAGGAAACTCTGGTTTTACTGATTAATTCATATTGTTTTCCTCTACTTTTCAGCCCGTGCTGGGCCTCAAGTCTGCTATTGCAATAGTGCCACAATAAATAGTCTATCATTGATTTCTTAATTGTCGATCAATGGCATTGTCATTTTGCTAAAAGTTCGTAATCTGTTAAATTCATAATGGTCTCCTAGTAGAATTGTATTATAAATTGACATAGTTGTATTGCCATTATTATAAAACCTGTTAATAGAAATCATTGGCGTATCTAGAGATATTTTCCAAGGGGGGCCTGGCCCCTTGTGGTAGAAGCGATGGTCACTTAAGTTGCCTTAATGAACGAAATGAAAATTTACACATTAATTAATTTGACTTGTATCGCAACAGTAGTGTCAACAAGAAGAATCTGAATAGTCAATTGTATTTGTTAGTATTTAAAAAAAAGCGGCCAATTGCGAGTCGGACTAGCCCATGAAGAGTTCCGTAGTAGCAAACATAGATTACCTTAAAATAACTTAATTTCTTATAGCGTTTGTATAAATGACAAAGTTATATTAGGGGACAGGGGTTAAAGTATGTCATTGCTGATTTGAAACAACAACTATGAAAATTCCTTTTTTTCTAAATGTAACATACTTATTTAATCAACATATTTACCCTCATTATCTGTACATTGTTGCCATCTAATTATTATTATTAGTTATTTATGCCTTAACGATAGACCTTTCGGGATCTAAATTCTACAAACTGTTTGAAAGCATTTCGTACTGCCTCTTGGACAGATTTTTTTTAAATCGTTGAATATTTACCAAATCACAAAAAATACGTCTGTCAGAGCAAGATCTAGAAGCTAGATCTTGCTCCGATATACGTATTTTCTTTTCGGTCTGGTTGGTACCTAGGATCAGCTATGGTTTAACATTACTGCAGCTTCTGTGCAGAGTAACAACGGTTTCTCGTGAAGTGTGATGCCCCTTGCGTTATCATGGTGAAGATCGATTCACGAGTCGGGGTTATTTCTATTGAGGATTGTTTATCTGTGGCGTTTCTATTAAGCGTCTTGTTATCTATGGTTACTCTACTCTTCCAAAAACTGTAATGATTCTATGTTGTCTCTGTCGCTGTTGCTCTGCTGATTAAAATGGTGCCCGTATAATTTAGTGTTTTATTAACTAAATATAGTAAAGATTCAATACGCTTCCACTGCGCTGAGTGCGAAAAGTTCGCTAAGTGCCGCCGATGATTATTACTACGAAAGTATACTATGTATACATAAAGTAATAGAAAAGTTGAGAAATCTTTATGAAGAAAAAAAAAAGATATGGCGGATGAGAGAAAAATGCTGCCGCAATTCACAGGCACGAATTTTAGCACATGGATATTTAGAATGAAATGCATTCTGGAAGAGAAAGAGTGCAAAGACACTATAGAAGAGAATATAAAGTCGGAGATCTTAAATAGTGAAGATTTCAGAAAAAGAGATGCGAAAGCGAGAAGCCTAATAGTATACAGCCTATGCGACAAGTACTTGGAATACGTGAGAGATGCAAAAAGTGCAAGGGAAATGATAGAAAACTTAAAGAAGGTATTTGAGAGGAAGAGTACACTATCTGCATTATACATAAGAAAGAAATTACTTACCTTAAAATGTGATGGCAAGATGGAATTGTGTGACCACTTCAACAACTTTGACACATTGATCAGACAATTAGAAGAAACTGGAGGTACAATAAGAGAGCAAGATAAGGTTTGTCATCTATTGTTGACCATGCCTGAAACCTATAATACGACGATTGCTGCTCTGGAAACAACCAATATGGAACTCACGACGGAATATGTCAAAAGTAAATTGTTGGATGCGGAGTTGAAAACTCAGAGTAACCCGGCAGTATCAGAAGATGCCCACAGTTTTTTAACCTGCTTTAAATGTGGTAAAAATGGCCACAAAGCCTACCAATGTAAGAAACCAGAACATTCAAACACAAGAGGACGAGGCTACTCAAGAGGCATGAGGAGCAGAGGTCGAGGCTTCAACTCAAGGTCAAATGGAATGCCATCACAGACTGTGAGAATAGCGCAGACTGAAGATGAAGACAAGGTAATGGTGTTTACAGCGTTCAATGTAAGTGACTTGAATAATAAAATAGATGATTGTGTTCAATTAATTGTTGACTCAGGAGCTACCGAACATTTAATAATGTCTCAATACTTACCATATATGACTAATATAACTGATTTAGAAAAGGAAGTTAAAATCTTTGTGGCAAATGGTCAATATTTAAAAAGTAATAAAAGAGGAAATTTAAAATTGAAACATAAAAATATTGTAATGGAACTAGAAGGACTAATTGTTTCTGGATTGTCACATAACTTATTATCAGTCAGAAAATTACTAGAGAAAGGGTTTAAAGTAGAATTTTGTAATAACAGTGTATCTATTTGTAATTCAAAATGTAAGGTCATAGGGCAAAATAAAAGTAGATTATATGTTATAGACACAGAATTAATTGATGAAAAATGTTTAATTACAAAGGATATATGGCATCAGAGACTAGGTCATGCCAACAGGAAACAGCTAAAAATGATGAATCTTCCATACAGTGACAAACCATGCGAGCCATGTATGAAAGGTAAGTCCACTAGATTACCATTTTATCACACTCCAAAACCACGTTCCCAATATATTGCGGAGTTGATACATACTGACATATCTGGACCGGTGAGCACTCCTACATCTAAAGGTGAGATATATTATCATACAATCATAGACGATTACACACATTTTTGTGAGGTTTATTTACTGAAAAGGAAAAGCGAAGCAACTGATAGACTTATAGATTATGTCAATAGAATGGAACGACAAACAGGAAATAAAGTTAAGAAAATAAGGAGCGATAATGGTGGTGAGTTCAAAAATGAAAAGCTTTATAAGTTTTGCAGAGACAAAGGAATTATTCAGCAGTTCACTACACCATATAGTCCACAATCTAATGGGGTTGCAGAACGAATGAATCGCAACATCTACAACAGAGCGAGAACACTATTGATTGAAACAGAATTACCAAAAATGCTATGGGGTGAAGCAGTAAGATGTGCTGTCTATCAAATTAACAGATGTCCATCTGCTGCTATCAATTTTCTAACACCAGCTGAAAAGATGATTGGAAACAAAGACTTGACAAAACTAAAGGTATTTGGATCAAAAGCTTGGGTACATATATTACCAAAACAGGACAAACTACTAGAAAGAGCAAAGGAGATGAGATTAGTAGGATATAGCTTAAATGGATATCGGTTATGGGATTCTGAAACAAATGAGGTAATAATATCTAGAGATGTGAGATTTGATGAGACTCAAATAAAATACAAAGAAGAGATGAAGAACAAAGTTAATGGAGAATGGAAAGGACAACTGGAAGACGAGTTAAAGCAAGAAGAAGATATGAAGAAGGACCAAGAAGATAACCTAAAAAGGAAAAAACATAATCAGAATGAAGAAAGTATACAAAAAGATCAAATAAAAGGAATAGAAAGGGAAGAAATACAGGACAATGAAGAAGAGAATGAGCAATCTGAACAAATAGATCAAGAAAGTGAAAATGGAGAGAATACAAAAGAAGTAAAATACTATTCAACAAGGTCAGGAAGAAATGTGCACAAGCCAAAGAATATTGAAGAGGACTATGAGTTGTATACAGCATATTGTCTATTGTCAGGAGATCCTCAAGAATATGAAGAAGCAGTTCAGAATAAAGATTGGAAAAATGCGATACAGAAAGAATTAAGCTCACAGATAAAATTACAAACATGGGAAGAAGCTACATTACCTAGAGGAAGTAAAGCGATAGATACAAAGTGGATATTCAGAACAAAGCAAGATGGTACTAAGAAAGCAAGGCTGGTAGCTAAAGGTTTTCAACTACATAGTAATGATAATCATTATGCTCCAGTAGCAAAACTATCAACAATAAGATTGATGATGAGCTTAGCAGTCCAACAAGACTTAACACTTAAACAATTGGATGTGCCAACAGCATTTTTAAATGGTAATTTGAATAAGGAAATATATATAAAATGTCCTAAAGGAATGAATATAAGTGAAGGAAAGGTATTAAAATTAAAAAAGGCCCTATATGGATTAAAAGAAGCACCCAAATGCTGGAATCAAAGATTTCATGACTTCATAACTAAGAAGGGATACATACAATCAAAGCATGATTCATGTTTATATGGAAAAGGAAATACATGGATACTACTTTATGTTGATGATATTCTACATTTTGGAGATGACGCTGAGATGATAAAAGCTTTAGAAAAGGAATTTAAAGTGAAGAACTTGGGAGAAGTACATCAATATTTAGGACTAGAAATTACAAGGAAAAAGGACACACTGGAAATAAGACAAAGTGAAATGATTAAAAGACTTTTAGAGAAATTCCAAATGCAAGATTGCAAAGCATGTAAAACTCCAATGGAAGTCAACTTCAATGCAAACACAGAATCTGAAGTGATTGAAGTACCATTCAAGGAGTTAATAGGTTCTTTATTGTACATTGCAATGAATAGCAGACCAGACATCACTTATGCTGTAGCCTATTTGAGCAGATTTTTAGATAAGCCTACTCAGGAATTATGGTTGGCAGGTAAGAGAGTACTACGTTACCTCAAAGGGACAACCAGACAGGGGCTGTTATATACAAAGACAGGTAATTACATGAAACTTACAGCATACTCAGATGCAGACTGGGCAGCTGATAAAACCGACCGAAAAAGTACAAGTGGTTGTGTTATATATCAAGGTAACAATATAATATCATGGTTCTCTAGGAAGCAGACTTGTACCGCCCTGTCAACAGCTGAGGCTGAGTATGTAGCAGGAGCACATACAGTAAGTGAACTTATACACATTAAAGGCTTACTCTCTGATTTCTTAGGTGATGAAAGTGTTTCAGCTTACTTGTTAATTGATAATCAGAGCACTATTAAATTGATTCAGAACCAAATTAATACTAAAGCATCTAAACATATTGAAATAAAATATCATTATATAAAAGATTTAATTTACAAGAAAGTTGTGTCTATTTCATATATACCAACAAATGAAAACATTTCAGATATATTTACCAAATCGTTACCTATTCAAAAACATATCTATTTTTCTATTAAGCTGAATTTGATTTAAGTACTGTTAGTATGCTGTGTCTTTATTATTTTTGGAATATTGTTTAGTTTAAAAGAATTATTGTATTGGAGCAAAATAATTGTTAAAAACATAATTAAGAGACAAAAATTTGAATTATTAATGTATAGAGTGAACATTGACATAGAATTGTAATAGCGTTATCAGTTAAGTTCTTAGTTATTAATAGTGCAATTTAAGAATGTTAATAATACAATTAGATATGTTATTATAAATTCTGTAAATTGAGGGGCTGTATTGAGGATTGTTTATCTGTGGCGTTTCTATTAAGCGTCTTGTTATCTATGGTTACTCTACTCTTCCAAAAACTGTAATGATTCTATGTTGTCTCTGTCGCTGTTGCTCTGCTGATTAAAATGGTGCCCGTATAATTTAGTGTTTTATTAACTAAATATAGTAAAGATTCAATAATTTCACTACTAGTTTCACCATCATTATTTGAAGTTCGGCACACTAAACATCGGCCGTTATTGCCAGATCAGACCTGAGAAATTAGTAAATAACACCACAAACAGTTACCAGTATCTTATTATTGTTAAGCTTTCCAGGCACTGTTGCGGCGTTCTACCTGGGGTCAGCCATTGCATTTTTGCTTCTAGTTTTCGTAGAGAATCCACTTTTCGTCACATGTCATAATTTGATCCAATATTCCTTCATTTCTGTACCGATTCAACAAGGCAACGCAAGTTTCAACACGCGTTTTTTCTAAAAATCAGTCAAATAATGAGACACCCATTTTTCGTATTTTTTTATCTTATTGATTTCATGCAAATCAGTGAATGAACGTGAATGTGAATTGTAGTTAAGGTAACGTTATACCATGCCACCAATTCCTGGATAGTTTGACTCGCATCGGCTTCCAGAATCTCCTTTCATACTTTTTCACCTATTATTTACGTTTTTTGAAAATGTGCTTTATCTCAAAAACTGCTGACTGTATCTTGTTCTACTTTTTTGTTGAAAGTTTTTATTAAGATCTACAGCATATTTTTTTTAGATTTTTCTCTCTTATTTAAAAAATTAGAGGGGGTGCTGCCACACATTTTACCACTTTGGAAAAGTTTATCTTTCGAAAGATTGATTCGGAGAAAAAATAATTTCAGATACCTCAATATAATTTTTAAAGACCTATCTATTGACCTAACACATAAAGGTTTGATAATTTTTTTTGTCATTGGTCGCAAGCAACTGTATAACATGAGGTCTCGGGTTCGATTACCGGGTCGGGCAAAAAGTGCTACATATGGGTATTCTGTAAGAAAAGTCTCAGTAGTAGACCAGAGTTTGGAAGTTGGCGGTATGATACCCCTATGCCTTGGAATGCACGTTAAGTAGTTGGTCCTGGCTATCATTTGGACATCTGCAAAAGTCGTTACGGGTATGATACTGGTCTCGTCAAGGAGTATCGTATTACCCAGCTACTGGGATGAGGAGGTCAGCTAGGCAGACGCTCCATGTAAAACACCAATTTGCAGCTGCATCAGGTTAGACTGACCTCAACATAATTGGGAAAAGGCTATTATATAGTTTATGCGAAACATTCCACGGACTTTTCTTTTTTTTAATTTTCGCAAAGTTGTTTACAGAATACATCTACTTAACAAGTTTCCACTCTGTAGTCTTAATAGTTTAGGAATAAAGTGGCTGTGATATACGGACGAACAGACTCCTAACGACGAACGAACGGAACCCTAAAAACTGACCAACTGCGAGTGTGGCTCGCCCATGAAGGGTGTTTGTATAAATGGCCGAGTAATATTTGCGGTATTAATAAAATGTGTTATATCTCTCAAAAACTGCTGACTATAACTTGTTGAAACTATTTTTTGCTAAAAGTGTTCATTGAGATCTACAGAAAAAAAAAAATTATTAATTTTTCACTTTTTTCTTTTAAAATTTAGGTCTTTTTTAAACGATTTACTTTGAGAAAACATCGATTTAGAAACCTCAATGTCCCAATGAATCCACTTAGTTATCTTTTTTATGCTCCTGCCATGTTATCTCTTCACCACCCATGGTAGAATGGTAGAGAATGCCTAATTCATTAAGTCCGCCTTTGTACATTTTGTGTTGCATTAAGTTTAAAAAAAATGTCGTTTAGACAGAAGACATCTACAGGCACCCGGCACGAATAAGTTTGAAAACACAATTAGCTCTTTGTATTGGAAACGGGAGGGGTTTCCAATACAAGGAGCTGAAATAATTGTTTTTTTTATTCTTGTAAAAATACATCTACCTACTAAGTTTTAACTGTGTGGGTGTGAAATACTGATGGACAGACAAGCAAACAGATATGATGAATCTATTAGGGTTCCGGTTTTTTGCTATTCGGCTACAGAACCCTAAAAACCTTTGCACGAAAATATCTGTTTAAACTAAAGTCGAGAATGTTTGGCATGTTTTCGGCGCGCACCCATTTGTGTGGTTACTTGAAAGTGAACGACGCTTCGGCGGTCCATCCCCATGAGATGAGACCTCCAATAGCCTGGAGGCAGCCCAGCGAGGTCAGATAGACGCAAAAACATGGGCGAAGGTTATTTTGTTTCTCTGTCCATATGTCACGGCTACTTTCTTGGTAGATGTATTCTATGAACCGGTTTATGGTTTATATAAAAAAAAATAAGAGCGAAGGAACGAGGTTTCTAAAACCATTTCCTCACAAAGTCAATCGTTTGAAAGATATAAACTTCCAAACTGGTAAAATGTGTGCTCCCCTCTAACTTTTAAAATAAGAGAGTGCAAAATCTAAAAAAGTATATGCCTAACGAAAACTTACAACGAAAATTAGTTTCAATGAGATAGGTACTGGCAGCTCAGTGCATGTGATTCATATAGAACATTTTGAAAAACCGCATATATAACTTGGTCATTTATACAAATGGTTGATGAACGAACTTCGTAATTTATGAAAAACCTTTCATGGGTGGGTCCGACTCACACTTGGCCAGTTTTTAATTTTTAACCTTTGTTAGTAAAATTTCTGGGGTGGGCACCAGACCATTCTGGAGTGGGCACGGCCCACCTGCCCCCCTCCTACGCCCATGATAGGAATGTAGTAAAACTATACAATTCAATAATATTTTAGCTGTCAAAGTCAAATGTGACATTACTGCTTACTGACGTTTTATCTGTTTCAAAATGGTGCTAATTGACCAAAATTCGGTTGGAACTGTAAAAATTTTAGCAGATAACCGCGTAAGTCAGTCATTCATTTGTCATTGTGTACGAGATTACCATTCAAAGCCATTTATTTCAATGGGGTGTCAGTGGTTGAACATTATAATAATAGATTACCAAACTTGTCAAAACCTACAAATAAAAAATTGGCCAAGTGCGAGTCAGACTCACCCATGAAGGGTTCCGTTGTAACTATAATAATATAATATAATATCTACGTATATTTATTTAACGAAAAATAAACCTTACAAATTTCTTAAAACTAGCTTATTTACATTTTTACAACTACGCCAAATAAAACTTTATTTTTCATAGTGTTTGTATGAATTACAAAGTTATATTTGCGGTTTTAGAAAATATGCTGTATCTCAAAAATTGCTGACCCGATCTCGTTCAAACCAAAAATTGGTTGAAAGTTTACATTAAAATCTACGGATATATATTTTTTTAAATATTTTTCACTCCATTATTATAGAAGTTAGAAGGGGGGACATTTTACCACTTTGGAAGCTTATATCTTTTAAACGATTGACTTTATGAAAAAGTGGTTTTAGAAACCCCTATATCATTTTTAAAGACCTGTCTATAGATACCACACACGCATAGGTTTCATGAAAAAAAAAATTCAGTTCTAGTTCCATGTATGGGGCCCCCCTTTATTTTAAATATTTTTTATTTTTTTTCTTACAATCGGAAAGCGGTTTATAGAATACATCAACCTACCAAGTTTCACATGTATAGTCCTAATAGTTTCGGAATAAAATGACTGTGACATACGGACCGCCGGACGGACAGACAGACAGACAGACAGATGGACAGACATGACGAAACCATTGGGTTCAGTTTTTTGCCATTCGGCTACGGAACCCTAAAAATCAATGATCCACCATTCCGACACTATTGCAATAGCAGACTCGGCCCCCTGGTCTAGATTACTTATTTTGTATTTTGTAATTTGTATTTCAATTAAAAATAGCTAAAATACTGTATTTTGTATTTTATATTTCAAATACCTTACTTAAAGATATTTTGTATTTCGTATTTTAATTACTTGCAATACAGTATTTTGTAATTTGTATTTCAATTAAAGCAAAGCATGTATTTTGCCCAGCCCTGGTTATTGACAAGAATGAAATATTAAAAACGTTTATTACATTAAAATCAATACGTGAAAGTCAATAAAAATGGCCATTGGGGACCAACATCTATTGGTACTACATCTTAGAATTAAAATTGAATAAATGTCTGTCTTTCTATGACTTCAAAATAATTATGTAGAATGTAACATAATTATTATTTACTACGAGTAAAAGCAATTGAGAAAACACTATGTACCTACTGTGTTTTCTCAATTGCTTTTAGTTATTTACCCAATATGTTTTAGTATTGTGTGTTGGTCCACAATGGCCTTTATTGGCTTTGCCGTATTGATTTTGAATATAAGATATTATTTGATGATCTAAATATACGTAAGGTAGACTTGCAGAAAAGATGGGTCTTGGACATAGATTGTTGTCTACAATCAGTTCGCTCTAAGACAATCGATTTTATATAAGAAGCGCGATTCGTTAGTAATCAGAAAAGTCGGTGAGTAACTTGGTATTAGAGTCTTATTTCCATTAGAGATCTTTTGTAATTACTTATTAGTTAAGTAGATTCCTTGTTAGTTAGAAGGTAAGTACTACTAGACTTTGTGAAAATAACTGGTTCTGATGCCTTCTGACGAGATTGTGATTTACCGCAAATAATAAACAGGGTGGGGAAGATGATACGAAAGCAAACGAATACATCAATACAACGACTATCTTAATCCCGAGGAACACATAGTGAGGATAAATGTGGTCCTCGGGATTAGGATAGTCGGTGTATTCATTTCAACCATATTCAAATAATCAAATCGCAACCAATGAAATATTTATTATTGCGTAGTTCCGGTAGTCATCTGTTGTCTTCATCATCAGTTCCACTTCACCAAATGGTGGTTTTTTTTTTATTACCGATGGGCCCACGCTTGACCTCGATCTCGCCTGATGGTAAGCGATAGATGAGGTCTAAGATGTGACGAGCGAGCCCAGAAGATGCCTATTTACTCGTGCTTTAAAGGCTGAAAGGTCATAAGTGGCAGGGAACAGGGTTTTCGAAAATAATATTTGAACCTACAATATTTGAAGAGCTACCTCGATTTCGCTAGTATTCCATCATCAGATCCTAACTTGATGACAATAGGAACAACCTGAAAGTATACCCTTTCAAACAAAAATAATTTTCCAAATCGCTCCAGCCGTCTACGAGATATGAGTTCACACACATAAAAAATACAGTCGAATTGAGAACCTCTTCCTTTTTTTGAAGTCGGTTAATAAAATATCTAAATTAGGGTCGGGCTTAAGCCTAAACGGATTCAGCTGAGCACCAGTCTATTTGCCTAACTGTCCTCAACAAAGCAGTAGGTAGTAGGGCTTACAATACCTCTTGGCAAGACTGTTCTCAAAATTTAATGTGAATGTGAGAACGCTAGACTCTTAGGCCCGCCGCTGATTGCAACTTTTTGTCACCGTGACTTATTGTTACTGTCACTTGCTGTCACCCACGATGCGCTCACTGAATCTGTTCTTGGGTAACAAATCGCGTTGAGCGTTCATTTTTGTAATGGACTTCAACGAGGTTGTCAAACTAATTTGCTTATACGCTTATTTTAAATAACATGTTATATCATATGCTTTTCGTTTAAACGCCCATCTTTACGGCTGAGTGACAAAAGTCACCAGTGAGCGGACTCCCTTAGTAATGTACAGGGCGAGTGACAATCACATCACTCCGATGTTGCCTGCCGCTGCAACTATTTGTCACCGTATTATCACGTCACCATAATGAGCGCACTCAGTATAGTTTTCATTGCAATTGACTAAGTGACAAAAAGTCACGTTGACAAAAAGTTGCAATCAGCGGCGGGCCTTAGATTCGTTTTTGATTAGTAATTACATTGTACTATATTAATTGGTATGTACTGTCCTCTCATATCTATAAAGACTGTAAATGTATAAATCTATTCTACTTTTAAAAGAGTAACCATGGAGTTTATTTGGTTCTTCTCAATAGAAAACGTCTAATTCCAACCTTGCAATAGCTTCACACATTTTATAAGTGCCCATGTAGGCTTACGGAAAATAAAATATTCTTGATTTTGATTTCAGTAGAAAAAATTAACCAATTAATAAGACATTTTTATAGTAAAACGAAACGATGCGCACCGCCTTTCAAAGGCATTTCTGCAATACCTACTTCGACACCTAAGTGTTTTAGAATTCTGTATACCTACTGTATATTAACTCGTGTTTTCTTAACCTATATCAAAAATCCAGTAAACCAATCTATATCCTTTTTTCGGTGGGAAAATCATCTAATGACTCTTTTCGATGCGGGTGGAGCGGAAGGGAGTGTCAGACTTATACTGACTAAAAACCCATCGTGTACCTTCAACTGCCCTTACGTTCCTAGTCCACGGTATCTTCTTAGAACAGTCCTGCAACCCTAGCGAACCAATCTATAACTATTATTATATTTACAACTACACACATCAAAAGTGTCTAGGGATCAAGCATTTTTATGCGGATTTCTTGAGATTGAGATGTGGCTTTGTAATAAATTTATGATTTTATAAATTTATATGGATCCTTTTTCGTGCATTTCATAATTTGAAACAGGAACTGTTAATCAAATTCGAGTAAAAGATGAAAATCAGCTGTCAATATTTTCCATATAAAAACATACAACGCATTGAAGACATTATTAGTGCTACTGTTTCCCTACTACTGATTAAAACCAACGTTATTATGGAGCGGCGACGTCATTTAAGCAGGGAAGAAATGCTCAGAGCCGTGGGAATTATAGAAGCTGGTTCCCGGCAACGTACTGTGGCTTTAGCTCTGAATACAAGTCAGAGTTTTATCAGTCGACTTTGGACACGTTACCGAAGCACTGGTACCGTGGCTGAGCGCCATGGAGGACGGTATCGCTGCACCACACGGAGACAAGACCGATACATTCAAATCTTAACTCGAAGAGCTCCAACAATAACCGCCATGATGTTAGCCGTGAGGCTTCATCACTCTTCAGGGAACTTAATTAGCGACCAAACAGTCAGAAACCGCTTGCATGACGTGAACCTTCATTCCCGAAGACCGCTACGGGTACCACCTATAGCAATGCACAATCGTAGGATTCGATATCAATGGGCTCTTGAACACAGAAATTGGGCAGAAGAACAATGGCGTTTCGTGTGCTTTTCTGATGAGTCTCGTTTTGGTATGAGACCGGATACAAGACGTATACGACACTGGAGAACCCCTGGACGCCAACAGCGATTAAAATCCTGCCAGGAAGTCCATCCTTATAGTGGTGGAACCATCATGGTATGGGCGGGTATTTGGATCGGCGGAAGAACTGAGTTGATTTGGATCAGAGGCAACCTCAACGCTCAAATTTATGCTGAGACGATTGTATCTGACGTCATCGTTCCTCTACAAGTGCAAATCGGTCCCTTATTTCAGTTAATGCATGATAATGCACGACCGCACACCGCAAGAGTTGTAAGACAGACTCTCGCCGCAGCTAACATCAATGTCCTGCTCTGGCCTGCTCAGTCGCCAGACTTGAACCCGATTGAGCATGCATGGGATATGCTACAGAGAAGAGCTCTGCCGAATATGGAGGGTATCCAGTCACAAGAAGACCTTTTTTTGTTGTTGCAACGAACATGGGCGGCCATTCCACAGCGTGATTTGGATGAACTCATTTTAAGTATGCCAAACCGATGTTCTTGTGTTGTTAGTGTTCGCGGTAGAAACACGGATTATTAATTGTTTAAGTTACCCAATAAAATTTAAAGAAAACTGTTATTTCAGTCTTTTTTTCGAACTTTAATGTTAGTGGTTCAAATGTCAAAAATCCCTTTATTAGGAAAATGGCAAATTTCTTTATTAATGCAAAGGTGACTTGGTTTATCGTTACTGTGACAAACGAAAACACTTTATTTGATGAATCCTTAAAGAAAATTTTAATTAATATCAATCAGGAGAAAAGTTATTGCAAAAATATATGTTGATCCCTAGACACTTTTGATGTGTGTAGTTGTGCCCGCGACTTCATCGCATTGGAGAGTTTTCCGCGATTTCCCGATCCCGTGAGAATTACAGGATGAAAAGCCTATATATAGCCCTATAACTTCCTCTATATTCCGGTAAAAAGTCCATCAAAATCGGTTCAGCCGTGCCAGAGAGCTGAGACAGTAAGTGAGAGCCCGGACCCACAGACAGACAGACTGACAATGGAGAAATATTTACTGAAAGTTTATGTTTTAGTAACATGTAAAAAATTGGCCAAGTGCGAGTCAGACTCGCCCATGAAGGGTTCCGTAGTAACTATAATAATATAATATAATATGTATATTTTTTTGACAAATAAAAAAAAACCAAAAAAAGTTTCTTAAAACTAGCTTATATACATTTTAACAACTACGTTAAATAACTTTGTTTTTCATTGTGTTTGTATGAATTACAAAGTTATATTTGCGGTTTTAGAAAATATGCTGTATCTCAAAAACTGCTGACCCGATTTCGTTCAAACCAATTTTGATTGAAAGTTCACATTAAGATCTACAGATTTTTTTTTTTTTAGATTTGTCACTCCATTATTATAGAAGTTAGAGGGGTGGACACACACATTTTACCACTTTGGAAGCTTATATCTTTTAAACGATCGACTTTATGAAAAAGTGGTTTTAGAAACCCTTATATCATTTTTAAATACCTGTCTATAGATACCACACACGCATAGGTTTCATGAAAAAAAATATTTTCAGTTCTAGTTCCCTTTATTTTAAATATTTTTAATTTTTTTTCTTAAAATCGGAAAGTGGTTTACAGAATACATCTACCTACTGAGTTTCACATGTATAGTCTTAATAATTCCGGAATAAAATGGCTGTGACATACGGACGGACGGACAGACAGACAGACAGACGGACAGACATATCGAAACTATAAGGGTTCCGTTTTTTGCCATTCGGCTACGGAACCCTAAAAACGAAAGCACTTGAAAAACACAGTTATTTTTAAATCAAAGGCAGACAGACAGTGACTTGATTTATACATCTCATCTCGCTTATACTACTATAGACAAAGGAAAATGCCAGACACTCTGTACACTTTTGTCAGGTTTCCTATCAATAAATAAATCTATACTAAATTTATAAAGCGAAAAATTTGTTTGTTTGTTTGCTTGAACGCGCTAATCTTCGAAAGTACTGGGTGGATTTGGATGCAATTTGGTACGAAAGTAGCTTGAAGCTTGAGGAAGGTTATAGGCTACTTTTTACGCGACTGCAAAAAAGGAGAGTTATGTTTTTACCGTGGTAGAATCCATGGGAGCGAAGCCCCGCGTGAGTACTAGTGTATCTATAAAATCTGTATACAAAAGTACGTAAATGAAATACTCTGCATCTATCTTTATTTCAACACGGAAATTTAATTTTTAAATAACCAGCGATATAAGAGAAGTTCCCCCGACATATTCCCGACTTTCGACAAAGTCGCGGGACCAACTTCAAATCCATACGTTATCAGCGTGCACTTGGCTACGGACTTGGCGCGGCTCCAGCTCAAGAATTAATACCGTTTAGACTTCCATTTACGAGGGAAAACAAGAGAAATGAAGTTCCTGTTGTTTACGTTTTTAGTATAAGTAATTACCTATATACATTTGTATCTTTACAATGTTATTACTGTTATTAGAGAGTAGGTATAAATGTAGGTTTTTTTATTAAATTAGTTGTTTTAGAGAGTTTGCATTTAAATAAAAACCCTAAATGTCTCAATAAACAATTTTCCTAATTATCTGTGTTCCTGATAGTAGATAACCTGGGGGTCTCTAAGTCAAGAGTGAATAGGATACTTTTAGGTAAGCGTGCTTCATTTTCGATCACATCAAATAGATGGCCAAACGTGAGCCTCAAAAATAAACTTCTTAATCAATCAAACAGTATATTATGTTCGAGCACGCTAACGCTCGACAATTTTATGCTGACGCCTGCGATCAGCACTTAAGTTTTTATAGTTTTAATACATACAAATTATAACAATAAGATCAGTTCAATAAAGCTGCTTGGTGAACACACATGTCGGTGTTTTTCTTCCACAACATATGTAGGAATTCCCGATACACATTGCACCTCAGCGGCTGGACTCCACATATTTTTGGTCCTTCAATACTTTCAGTGTGTGAGAGTAGAGACCTTCATCAATAGCGAATCGGCTTGACTGGCCTCCTACAAGCGGGTCTCACCAGCCAAGTTGAGAAGGTGCACATATTGGTGACGGGCTTCTGCTCACATAGAACTAACTGGACCAGTGGACGCACATTAAGTCTACTACATTCTCTTCTATCAGTGACAGTGATTACTACAGACTGCTAGCTTCTTCTGCACATCTACTACAATGGAAGGGCTACTACTACGTCAACAAATCATCGCTGAAGCTATACAGAAGATTTCTACAAACATCAAGAAAGATTCTGCAATTCGGAAAACTGTTGAGTACGCGAAAAAACGACTAGTGTCTCTTGAAAAATTGTGGGACGAGGTCGACAACAATCACAAAAATCTTACAGTGCTTTGTGATAACAAACATGAATACATTACGTTTGGTGTCTACCTCTCCGTGAAAGAGCTCTACACAGCTACATGTACTCCACTGACGTACATAGCACAGCCCGAGGCCATGACTATGGAAGGCACAAGTAGTCAGGATCAAGGTGACCAACAACACAATGTCAGCACGGAGGGGAAAGGTATGATGTCCAAAACTGATGAGCTGATCAGGCAACAACGAACAAACTTCCGAGCCTTTAAAGATTCGTTCGAGGTATCGACATTAATATGATCTCTGAAAAATGGAAATTACAAGATAAACTGCAGATGATACAGGCGGGCTGGAAGACTATTGACGATTTACATTGGCAATTAGATAATATATAATATATTGATCGGTACGGAAGTGGATTATGAACAGGAGTATGCGGAGCATGAAAACGTTTACGAAGCCATGAAGAAACAACTCAATCAAAAACTTAACTATACATCTCACCAACAACAAACTATGCCGAAAATGGAGATCCCGGCATTTAATGGTAACTATGCTCAGTGGCCAACTTTCGTGGACCTGTACTGTGAAGCCATCCACAACAATCTCATGCTCAGCAAAGTTTAAAAAAATGCAACACTTCAAGGGCAAACTGAAAGGTGAGGCAGAGCGTCTAGTGCAGCATCTTAACGTCTCAGATGAAAACTACGACGCATGCTGGGATATACCTACTCACCCGAAGATACAACAATTAACAGCTGCTGTTTACAAAGCAAATGCAAATATTTTAGGCCAGCTGACTATGCACAAACATCTGCTGAAGAACTAAAAAGCCTCCACGATACGACCTTAGAAATGATTCACGCCATGCACAATCTCGGAGCCGACACCACTAAGTGGGATTCATTTTTGGTGTACATACTTACGGAAAAAAATGGATGAAAAAATCTACAGTGTCGAAAAGCTCCACGCAATTTGCCGTCATTCGTTAAGCTTATGACATTTCTGGACAGCAAATTTACGGCTCTAGAGCCAGTCAACAGAAAAAACAACAAGGCCAGTTCCGCGAAGCCTGAAGCCAAAAACAAGGACAAATAGAGGCAAAGGAATTTTCTTCCAAATACCTACCTAAGAAATTCAACCAAAGGGGAAAAGCTTATCATGCTCGATCTGAAAGAAAATGTCCGTAATGCAAGTCGGACCACATTTTGTTTTTAATACAATTGAACAATTGAAAGTCTGCGAGAATTGCATGTATGTCGAAAAGCTCCACGCAATTTGCCGTCATTCGTTAAGCTTATGACATTTCTGGACAGCAAATTTACGGCTCTAGAGCCAGTCAACAGAAAAAACAACAAGGCCAGTTCCGCGAAGCCTGAAGCCAAAAACAAGGACAAATCGAGGCAAAGAAATTTTCTTCCAAATACCTACCTAAGAAATTCAACCAAAGGGGAAAAGCTTATTATGCTCGATCTGAAAGAAAATGTCCGTTATGCAAGTCGGACCACATTTTGGTTTTAATACAATTGAACAATTGAAAGTCTGCGAGAATTGCATGTACTGCCACAATGAAAAACAATGCGATTCCGCGAAAACATGCAAGGTGTGCAATGACAAACATTATACGTTGTTAATTGATGCTATACAACAAAGGGCTCAACATACAATTCCAGCTAATAACACGACACCTGCTAGAAGAAACCTGCCAAAAGATCCCTAAACAGTTACTTTGCACATTGTTCATGTTTTTCTTCTGCATAGCTACGTCATTACAATAAACATTAGTGAACGTCAACACATTATCGTCATCAGCAAAATTATTCTAATTCGACAAGATCGCTGACATGCAAATACGGCAAGACGACTACGTCACACATTCGAACAGTCTGACAAAGGAAGATTCCAAGAAACAGACGAGAAAATATAACTAGATCGCAACAATTACCTACTGCGCGACTTAGTGACTGATGCAGTGATGTCAAGGACGAACGCGTCAACTACTAAAACCAGATCAGTTACAACAACAATTAAACATAACTTCACTAAAACCAGATTAGTTACAACAACAATTAAACATAACTTCTGAACAATTGTCTAGTAACCTGTCGCTAGTCGCTACCTTGTACAAACAGATATCAGTGCATTCGACAGATGTATAAACTGTCACGAGTACACTTACGACTATTCCTTACATAGAAGGAAAGATGGAATTTATATGTTTTATTGTTTTCTGTGATGATTGTTTGTTTACTTTACTTATAATTGTACATAAGGTCTGTTTTTTTTTATATTTTGCTTTTTTGTGATTTTATGCTGACACCCGCGATCAGTTTTTATAGTATTACTTACATACAAATTAATAATTATAAAAACAAGATTCAGTTCAATAAAACTGCTTGGTGAACACACACGTCGGTGTTTTCTTCCACAACACAAGTAGGAATTCCCGACACACATTGCACCTCAGCGGCTGGACTCCACATAATAGTATATGATTTAACTTCACTGATACAAACTTACGTGAATATTAGTACTTAGATGTGACATTTAAAAAGAATTATTATAATAATATATCCAACACGATATGAAAGACAGCGCAAACACGAGCGTGGTATATGTTAATTTTTTTAGTTTAGTTTAATTTATTAACGTTTTAACGATAACAAATTAAAACCATATTGCTTATATACCTAGGGACCTAAAAGTAAAACAATACAACATAGGAGAATCTGTTGCATAAACACTACCTACATATTTTGATTATGAATACTTGATAGCAGTAAAGCACAAAGGCTCAACATTAATACCCGACTTCTGTAGTTAATAATCAAGTTGAAAAGCACCATTGAACTGTGAAAACATCGACCAATCAAGTTGCGGAAAGATTTTCAATAGATACCTACTCTTTCTGATCAGATTCACTCAAAGCTCAATCTTACTCAATTTATATCATGAAAGAAAATTTTAACACGTTCTATTAAATTTCTTTGAAAATAGACCCACTTAGCGTTTCAGGTAATCATTTTAGAATAACCGCTGCGAGGAGGCTATTCGCTCCACAATGAATGCAAATAATCCGTGCACAAAAGAGTTTCGACGTTGAATGAGTGGGGGGAGGCATCCGCTTACTGTGGCCTTATCTATTGAGGTACAGATGGGTTATTCTGGCCGTAGATACGACAGATTAGGGGGAAATTATCTCCCTGAAGCGCTGGGATAATTTTATTGGTAAAATGGGTATTGAAAGTGGCTGCTTTGTTGTAGAAGCTTTAACGGCATGGTAACCAGGGCCGATTCGTCCCTATGTGCGAAGTGTGCGGCGCACACAGGCGCCAAGGCAGAAGGGGCGCCGGATGTAATGCCAGCATTAATTATTGAAATTATTTTTGTAAAACTACAACATATTATATTTTATAATTGAGTAGGTACAAACAGTGTAAAGTTAAACCACAGGCGTGAGTATTGTCTTGGGGGACCCCCTTGGGGGTGGAAAAAATCATAGGCGCTTCATAGATTTTGCACACAGGCGCTGTCTTAGGTCAGCGCGGCCCTGGAGGTAACTTAGGTATAGATAAGATTCACAACGTAAACCATAGTTTAAACGTTAACCGCCTCCTTGGTCAAGTATCGCAAGCGACTGCTGGGCAGGAGGTTTCAAGTTCGATTCTCAGGTCGAGCAAAACATACTATTGGGTTTTGCTATTAGAAAATTATCAGTAATAGCCTGGAGTTTGGAAACTGGTCATGTAATACCTACGTGCCTTGGGAAGCACGATAAGCCGTTGGTCCTGCGCCTGATCTCTCTTCGGTCGTGTGGGATTGCTGTCCCATTTAATGATTTCCTATCGAAACAAAAAACGAAAAAGTATCTACTTATACTGTAAAAATTCATTAATGTAAGTATTATAAAAATAAGTCGTTTTGCAGAAGCTTTTTTGGCAACTAATGGGTGGTGCGTAGTTGGCGTCTCAACTAACTTGCGTTGAGATTGTGGCTGCATTTAAAATTATTTAAACAACACTGGCCAACAAAATTTAACCAAACTTCTTAACCAGAAACTATACTAAACATTTCCGAAGGTTTTCGATGCGCTGAATCCGATTCTGGCCTCAGAATGGGATTCAGGTATCACGTCAGGTTTCTGAGATATCCTAACCTAAAAGCGCAAAAAGTACCGTTTTTGCCCGATTTTGAGGTTATGTAGATTCACGAATTATTTTTTTTTTTTAAAATAAAGGTTAACATATTAAAGAACAAGTCTTCCTCTTTCAAATGCCGTTGAGTTTGTTCGACTGTATCACGCCTATGATCTCAATTGATTTTCAGGTAGGTATACGAAAATTTACAAAGATGAGAACTTCAAAACACGAAATCTCAGCGAAAAAAAAAAAATATTTGAGCAAACTCAACGGGATTTGAAAGAGGAATACTTGTTCTTTAATATGGTAACCTTTATTTTTTTTAGAAAAAATAATTCGTGTAATTTTTAAAATTCGAGAAAAATTAAAAATTTTGTTGGCCTGTGTAATCTTTAATACTTATGCCAGGTGCTATGGGTACACTTTCGCAGCCCCTGGTGCAAGTGTGCGAGGGAACACCGAATGGTTTTAGTCAGATACAGCCTGACAGACCCGTTCGTCTGTGAGGATAAATAAAGGACCAAGTTACTGAGAGTTTCAGAAGCATCGTAAGCCGTTGCCTCTAAAACCCTCAGAACGCCTCAGTGGCGCACTGATGATAGCGTCAGTTCATTTGCATTTCATCATTGATTCATATACTGATTCTGATAAAAATTTCGAGGGTTCCAGAACGCAGATTTTTTTTTATTGATAATAGGCTCGCGTTTGACCACCATCTCACCTGATGGTAAGTGATGATGTGGTCGAAGATGGAGCACGCTTATCTAAAAGTAACCTATTCACTCTTGACTTAAAGACTTCCAGGTTATAGCGATCAGGAAACACAGACTCCGGCAGGGAATTCCACTCCTTAGCAGTACGCACAATGATGGACTTAGGAACATAGTTAAGGTCTCATCCAATCGCTGAAGCCCCTTCGGACTATCTACCTACCCTCTTTAGGCGACAAGGCCGCAGCTTAAGAAACACGTGCGCGAGCAAAGCCGAGCCTAAGAGATTAACTCATTATTTTTGTCTAGGCTTCAGACTCGATCACAAACCTACTGACGACGATTAACATTGCCTATTGGCTCATCAAGGATTTTGATTATTAGCTAATCAAAATATAATAGACTAGCGACCCGCCCCGGCTTCGCACGGGTGCAATGTTTATATTAAATATAGGCAGCGTTCGCGAGAATCGTTAACGTACGGCAGTTTTTTCGACGCCTTACTCCACAATTTTCACTACCACGAAAAATCCTATCTATTTTCCGGGATAAAATATAGCCTATACGGATTCGGAAGAAGTACTTACCCTCTAAGTAATGGTAAAATAAATTTTGAAATCGGTCCAGTAGTTTTTGAGCCTATTCAGTACAAACATACAAAAATACAAATAATATAACAAAAAAAATAATAATAATATTAGTATAGATAACCTGGTGTAGGTACCTATATATAAAAACTTTCATTGATACAATATACCTACAGAAATAAACGTTTTCTTTATCTATGAATGACCTCTCGCAATCAACCTAGGAGGTTGTTAGCTGCTTAACCAGACTTATCTGTGGCGGCCTTACTTAATTACAATACTTAATTAACGCCCGGGCTTAGATATAATAACATAAATCTAAGCGAGTACACGCTTAGGGCTCCTAAAACTATTTATTTATTTATTAAATCTTTATGCAACACAAAATGATCAAAGGCGGACTTAATGCCATAGACATTCTCTACCAGTCAACCATGGGTGATGAAGAGACAACATGGCAGGTGCATAAAAATATACTAAGTAGATTACAAGTTAATAGTAAGTATTTAAGTTTTATTACAAGTGTATATATATACATAAATAACTAGAATAAACTTACATACATATTTATCACTAGAACTCACGCGGGGCTTCGCTCCCGTGGATTCTATCACGGTAAAACCATAACTCGCCTTTTTTGCAGTCGCGTAATAAGTAGCCTATAACCTTCCTCAAGCTTCAAGCTACTTCTATACCAAATGCATCCAAATCCACCCATGACTTTCGAAGATTAGCGCGTTCAAGCAAACAAACAAACAAACATTTCCGCTTTATAATATTAGTATACATAAAACATACCAAAAACATATTATTCAGTATGTTAACTAACAGAGGGCGTTCCCGTTAACCCGCAATATTATAGCATCCATACATGCTAAAACAATATTACCATTCGAAAACAAAATGTTTTTTATTTTTATATTAAAATATTCACTAAAAATGTTAAATTGATACGTAAAATAAATACCAAACTAAGACAGATGTTAGCCAGCGAGATAGATGCACTACCTACCTATCTACGGGTAAGCTGAGCAACAGGCTTTTACACCACGTGTCCATGACATCTTAGCACATAAAACACAAAACATAGGTAAATATAACATACAAACGTGATACAAACGTTGATATAGCACCGGGTTAGCTAATGACAACTCCGTGGGAACTCAGGTTACGGAAATTGCTCTACCAAACATGTAGTTCGACTCCAATTCTCGCTGCATTTAACACCATTACACACCGACTGAATTTATAGAATAACAGCTAAAATACGCAGCCGCACCACAGGTACAAGTTTCTCAATATATGTAAGGTCAGTTGGGGCAAGTGCCTCTACGGGGCAAGTGCGACGAACATCAATATCTCTTAAACCAATACAGTATTTAAAAAACGCGCCATAACCAGTCCTTCTAAAACAAAGTGTATTTCCGGAGTTAAATTTAAGATATCGCCACTAGGCCTAGTACGATGTGAGTCCCCATTCTGTTTTGACCATTTTTTTCTCGTGGATTTCACGTTGACAAGTGCTGTGCATATCCGTAGGGGAGACTGGGTACGGTTGCAGCAGGGTACGGTTAAACCAACGCTAATAACTCGTAAACTATTAACGGTGTGGAGAGGGGTACAAGGGGAGAGAGACGCGGCCGGCGAGTCCGGACATGAATCACAGTGATGCGTTGCACTTTGCGCGCTCTGTACGTTTCCAGAGGACTCTATTATATTTTTTCGACAAAAAGTAAGTATTTTCTATTGTTTTCTTTTTCAAATTACTTTGTTGATATTAGCATTTGCATTTTGAGTGATTTTCTGTTTTATTGTTAGATTTTGATGGTTCAAAAACCGTGATTCCTTTTGGTTTATGTTGTTTTGTTTCGACGCTATGTTAGTTTTATTAGCGGTTGAGGGGTATGGGGACGGATGAAGCAATTATTGTGGGTACGATTGAAACAATGATAGCCGTTGCTTTTTTCGTTCTAGATGCCCAGACAACGTATCAAAAAAACTTCAAGAGGCGAGTGTGATATAATTAAGTACGAAAATGCGTATGAAGAAGTCAAAAAAGGACTTCTTTACGAAAAGCTGCAGAGATGTACGGAGTTCACCATTCTTCTCTTCTACGATAAAAGAAAAAAAGAGATGCAGCGATCGAAGAAGGTAACCAGGCTGATGTTAGTATGGGGTATGTAGCCCAAAACCGAGTATTTACCCCTGACCAGGAATTTATACTGTCAAAATATTTGATCCGCTGTGCGGATATTTACTTTGGTCTATCTTCAAGGAAGTAAGAAAATTAGCATTCCAGCTCGCTGTCACATATAATTTAAACACGCCTCCTACGTGGAACGAAAATCAGGTTGCCGGAGAAGAGTGGTTTCGCTCTTTTATGAGAAGAAATGTGGAATTGTCGGTGCGCACAGCTCAGGCAACCAGTCTCTGCAGGGCAACAAGTTTTAACAAGACCAACGTGGATGCTTTTTACGATAACTTGCAAGTTGTCCTTGACCGTGAGCACATTGAACCACAAGACATCTACAATGTTGACGAGACGGGGGTTGATGGTGGGCGGGCGACATTATGTTTACCACAATTGCGACGAATCTGATTAGGATCTATATTTTACTTAAAATAAAACTGTTAAGTATAACAAAAATGTTTTCTTTTTGTATTTTTTTTTTATTTATAGACAGCAGCTGCTGTTCAGCTTGTTTGTGTTCCTACAGATAATTTGAGATATGGAAATCTTATATTATCATTTAATTATTGAGACTGATTGTTGATTTTTAAGTTATTCTTGTTTATTCGGATTAGTTTGTTAGTTTAAACCGGAGCAGAAGAGCTCTTTTTATGTTCTAAACAATTATTAAGACTTATAGAAATGGTTCCATACTAGAATTTAACTATTTCTTGTTGATTATGAATAAAGAAACTGATTTTTTTTACTTATTTGTCTATGTTTCAACTGACCCCCATCGCTGTTTCAATCGCCCCTGGTATGGGTACGGTTGAAACAGTGGCACATTATTTTATTAAACTCTTCCTATCTAGTAAATATGGCAGTTGAGCCTCTAATTCTGAGATGTATTTGAAAACAAAAGTCTATTCTCTCATTTTATGTGTTTTGTTGTTTGTTATGTTTCAAAATGGCTTTGCTACGAGCGTTCAAAGCCAAATTGTTTCAACTGTACCCAGTCTCCCCTACTAATCTGAAGGAAAAACGACTGCCGAATGATTTGAACCAGGTAATTGCCTTCTCTATACATTATTCTTCTTTTATCTGTATATATTTTGTTTCTATTTCGGAAGTAATTAATTTTAACGATGCTTACATTTTTATAAACTAAAACAAACAAAGTGAGGCAAGCGCGTCTACTAGCATTGGGTAAGTGCGCCACTATAACGCTCTTACCCCGAACCAGAAGTTAACAACCTTTTAAGAAAATAAGTGGTGGTTAGAATATACGTATTTATTTATTTATAGATCTTCATGCAACTGTTATTACGTAGGCGGACTTAATACCTTAGGCATTTTCTACCACAGCAAATCTATATATCTAAATATATAAAAGCGAAATACCACTCACTGACTAATCACAAAATCTCAGGAACTATAAAGGCTACAAACTTGAAATTTGGCATGTAGGTTCCAGGGTGTAGGCATCCGCTAAGAAACGAGTTTTGGGAATTCCTCCCATAAGGGGGTGAAACAAGATATGAAAGTTTGTATGAAAACTTGTTATTTTTGAAGTAAAATAATTTTAAAAGTTCTTAAATCCACGCATACCAAGTCGTAGGAACCGGTTAGTTGCATCTATAGGTATAATATATTTATATTGATCCCCGTTTTATTATCGTGGTGCAGCTAGTAAATTAGCTTCATGAAACTTTTTTTGAGTCTGATTTCATTTGTTTTTGAAGACTGAGATTTTGTAAACTTTTAATAAAACATTAGTTCCTTAAATTGTTTTTATTATTTTCTACTCACTAATGTCTTGTAGAAATCATAATTTTGCAATTTAATTGATTTCATTTTCCATTTAATAAATGTTCAGTACCCCTGAAAAAAAAGGTATGTTGCACTTACCCCAGTTTTTGTTTTTGAGCGACAATAGCCTTTGTTTTAAGAGTACTAAATATCTGATTGCATAAACTTATTCTGCTCATAAGCTTTTGTTCGAAAAATAGACCCTATTCTAATAATAACTAAATAAAAGCTATTTATTAAGCCTAGCCGCACTTACCCCTGTTCCAAGGGGAAGTGCGTCTAGGCGACCCGTTTCATTAAAACACGTTAAATCTTAATAAAACGTAGACGTAATTTCTCGACGGAATGATAATTTACAAATAAAGAAACAAAGCTATCCATTACTACCTACTGAACTTTTATATATATCATAAAAATAAAAATAATTACAACTAAAAGTAATGTTTAAAAAATATACCGCACTTGCCCCAACTGACCTTACTTATACTTAACTTATGTCACTATTAAGTAATCTGTGCTGTCTGTGTCTGAATCTGTTATGTGAAAATCATCAAATGACTGCTCCTGGTCTGGCTGGAGCGGTATGACAGATTCCTACCGACTAAAAACCTATCCTGTTCCTTCAGTCGCCCAGAGCCGAAAGCTTGATTGGAAGCGCGTTATTGAAAGAGACTTCAAACCATCTTGTGTTGTTCCTAAGTTAATTGTAACTGTGTTAATAGGTAGATAGATAGGGGGAGGAAATGGGTCCAATTGCGGTTACCACACAGTCGTAAACTCACTCAGATTGCGGAGAAGTTCAATAATATTTTTAAGGCGCTTACTGAAAAGCAGCGCAGTGCTGTAGGTAAGTACGCACTTGGCATAGCATAAGGCTGCGTTTCCACCAGAGATGTGCGATGGAAATGTGTCGTGCGAGGATGTGTAGCGGAGCTGTGAAAATGCGCATTAATGTGTGGTGCGAAGATGCGCAAACCTCGCAACACATCCTTCTCAACACACATTCCTCGCAACACATCTCTCGCACACATCCCTCGCTTGTTTTGTATGCGCAAAAATCTAGCTCCGCTAAGCGTGTGCGTTACCCCAGCAAAATAATGTCGAAAATAGTCATTTAAATCTTATAGATAATTAGTTGCCCAGCTTCTGTAATTGTTAAGCACATTTTTAAATTTGTTACACATATAGTTTTTTAGTTATTACACAAAAACATATTCTGCTGGGGTAACCGCAGCAAAACTTTTTTTTAAATAATGGGAATATTGAAACAAATATTAGCTATACATTTAGTTGTCTAGAGGAGGTAAATGTTACACGTTATTTTGTTTTTGTTCTTTCTTCGGCTGCGAAGTTATTCGAGATTTTGCTGGAGTAACGTTTGTGGTTTTGCTGGATCTCTGAAACGATTAAGCGGATTCTTATCATCTTTTGTACATAACTTCTTAGGAATTAGTTTTAATTTGTTTCGCAATAAAAATAACAAAATGATATACCGTTTAAAAGTTATTTAATAAAATATAAAAACACTTCTTTAGGTCCTAACACTCTGAATATGAGCTCTAAAGACTTACTTTAAACGTTATTTTGTAGCTTTTAACTACCTTCAAATGTACATGAAGTTTCATTAGTATCCTGTAGGTAATTAACAAATTATGATGATATTCAGTTCTCCACGTTCACGGTCACAATGCGCGCGGAGTTATTTGGCCACCGATAAACCTGTATACGGTTATATAAACTGAATGTTATATCAATATTTAGTTGCTTAATTCAGTTATATACCTGTAAAATATCAGAGTAGTACAAACAATAATTAACGAGATAATTAAATAAAAGTCATTAGGAACTTCAAGAACGTGGTAATCCGACCAAGTTTAGGTGGTTACAAAAAAAGCGACCGCGTAGAACATTATGCTATCTTCTAAAATACATATTTTAGAAGATACGGCCACGACGTACCTACATTTTCGTTGTTTTTTGCTGTCTCCTTCTTAAGTAAATTGTTAATCATTGTCCTTACCTACTAACATAATATAAGTATCAATCACTAACACTATTGTTAAGGAATTATAATAAGTTTTTAATATTGTTTGCATGTCGTTGGTCGTTAGCAACACATACTTTTTCTTCATTTGTTTGTATATTCATGTACGTACTTACTTAGGTGTAGTAGACGTAAGTAGCTAGAAAATTACTAAATTGATATTTTTACATACTAAAATTTATGTGCACTTATGCATAAAAATTATCTAGACAAAAAATAAACCATATTTTTTTTTAATTTGGAGGCGTTAGTTGACAAAGAAACTTCTATCTAAATTATCCTGAAATATAAGCTGTTCCTCGGCTCAAACTCTAGAACGTGAGCCATTTACTTGCGTTACTCTTTGGAGTTTGCTTTGCCCGCCCTCGTATCAGAGAATAAATTAAAATATTTTTTTTAAATATTAAAGTTGGATATCCGACTGATCCGGTTTCGTTTAAAAATGCACTTTTTAAAGCCTTTTTTGGCCAACTAAGAGCCGGTTTTGATTGAAAATATTAACAGGGATCGAAGAGAAAAAAAGCGCGGGAAACGTTCAAAATTTCGGTCGACTTTTTTTGGCTTCTTTTAAAAAAATTGCTATATCTTGTTTAAAGTGGTGTAGAAGGATCATATTAATTGATATTAATTCACAATAATATATTTGTCTATATATTTATGTAATTTATTGTAACTTTTGCTGTAATCTGGTAAGTCAAAAAATCCATATCTGCTTGTTCTATGTTTGACCCCGAAGACCCTGGGGGCTCCGGCCCCCAGGTGTCTAGTGTGATTACAATCGACGGCTCTGGAATGGAGACGGAAGCGTCCATATTAGATACCGATGGTTCGGGATATAGATCAGTAAAATCTCATAAGCGCAAAAGAATAACAGCACGCAAACTTTGTAAGCAGTGTAAAAAGAGTAGATGTCACAAATCGGTTGAATTTGATACAGAAATACATTGCCTGTGTCAAAAAGCTACAGTGTCAAATATCACTCTAAACAAGACAGATTTCCAATATGTTTCACCAACTACCACATTAATGCCACAGACTAAGACTGCTTCTATTACACCATCTCCTACACTTACTCCTCCAGTTGGTAGAACACTATATCAGAACTCAGATGCTTCACCATACACTATTCATGTTCAGAAAATATCTAGTGAAAATGCTACATTACACCCAGTTTCATTTGGCCATTTTCTTAAAAAGAATTCCTTCGCTAACATTGTGAATGGTAGCTTAAAACGTATTGGACGGAAAAAAATCTCACTATCTTTTTCAAAGTTTGAAGATGCTAATGCTTTCATAGAGAGTAGTGCTATAAAAAATAATAATTATAAAGCTTTCATTCCAACCTTTCATGTCACACGGATGGGTGTTGTGAGAGGTGTACCAGTAGATTGGATTGAAGATGACATTTTGCAAAATATATCTGTTCCAATAGGTTGTGGCAACATAATTAAAGTAAGAAGGATAAATAAAAAAAATATTGTTGATGGTAAACCAAATTTTATTCCTGTGGAAACTGTTGTTTTAACTTTTGATGGTCAGGTACTACCAAAACGCGTTTTTCTTTGCTATAATTCACAACCAGTAGACTTATACATTTTTCCAACAGTTCAGTGTTTTCAATGTTGTCGTTATGGTCACATTAAGAATCAGTGTAGGTCCACTCCAAGGTGTTTTAAATGTGGCAACAACCACTCAGGTGATGTATGTAATGTTGATGAGGATGAGGTAGTGTGCTGCTTATGTACTGGTTCACATTATGCAACAAATCGTAGGTGCCCTGAATTTGCACGTCAAAAAATGATCAAAGAGTCAATGGCCAAAAATTGCATTTCATATTCAGAGGCCCTTAAACTTCACGCTCCTGTTAGTAAGCCTTATGCTGATGTTTTATCTTCTACTGAAACTAAACAACTTAATATAAATGCCAACAGTGGTAATAAAAAATCTGCTAATTCATCTCAACCACAGTCATATAAGAAAACAGTATTTTTAAAACCTAGGTCTCCTCCTAAGTCTCCTAGGGGATTTGATCAAATATCACATGCTCTTCTCACTCAGGATTATATCCCATTATATCCCATTACCTACTGTTGGTACTGGATATAACAATAGTTTGCTTGATAAATTTTCAACTAGGGAACTTATTATTGCACTTATTCAATCACTGAATCCCTCATGTCCTTTGTTACCTCCACCGTCCAACGCTGCCCCTGTAAATATGAATAATTCAAGTTATAACATTAATTCTAATTATGGACCAAATGTCCATGATTCTCCAGTGGAATTGTCGCAGCATTAACAGTAATAAAAGTGATCTATTGTACTTAGTAAATAAGTACAAACCTTTTATTATTTCTTTACAAGAGACTTGGCTTAAACCAGGTCATATATTTCGTGTCCCTGGCTATTTAAGTGTCAGGGAGGACAGAACTGATGGTGTCGGCGGAGGCGTTGCACTATTAGTTAGTAATTCTGTAAATTTTTGTCATATACCTATTCCCAATCATAATGTAGATATTTCTATAATTGCAATTTCATTAAATAACATTTGTTTTGTGTCAGTTTACATTCCCCATCCAAGTACTTTGTTATATGAAGAACTGAATGTTATTTTTACTCATTTGCCAAAACCCATGATAATCATGGGAGATTTTAATGCACAACATCAGGCTTGGGGCAGCTCCAATTCCAATTGTTATGGTGTCAAACTGTTAGACATCTTTGACTTTCACAACTTTTGTGTTTTAAACACAGGCAAAGCAACTCGACGCACGCAGCCCCACGAAGCAATCAGTGCACCTGATCTAACTATTTGTTCCTCCAACTTGGGGTCATCTCTAAGCTGGAACACCCTTTCATCAACTTATGGGAGTGACCACTTTCCTTTAATTATTTCTTTTCCTTCTGCTGTAGGTAAAGCTCCTACAAAACGGCCTCCTCGAATGAAGTATAAATTGGACAATGTTGATTGGAGTTTATTTAAAGAAGAAGTTGAAAAAACCATTTCTTCTCTCCCTGAAATTAATAATAGTAACCATGACCTCTGTGCTGACTCGTTAGCTTCAGTTTTAGTCCAAGTTGCTGACAAAATATTCCCTGTCAAAAAATGCAACTCTATGTATTACGTTCCATCCCCACCATGGTGGGATAACGACTGTACAGTAGCGGTTAAAGAAAGAAAACAAGCAGAATTAACATACAAACAAAATTCTAGTACCGAAAATTTTGATTTTTTATGTGATAAAATTAAATCAACTCGTAAACTTTTTAAACAAAAAAAATGGGAAGGGTGGAAATCTTTTTGTTCCTCCATATCGCCTGATGTGGCTCCGTCTATTGTCTGGAAAAATATTCGTAGATTCCGTTCAGCTTATAAAGAACCTAAATCTTTCTATTTAAATGAAAATATTGCTGATGAGTTTTTAGATATATTAGCTCCCCCATATGTTCCCCTAGAAAAAATTTGCTTAGATATCCCTCCTTCTCCAGCAGAGTTTTCTGGCCTTAACTCTCCTTTTACTCTTTCTGAACTCAAAGGTGTTCTAACTTACGTCAAGGACTCTACACCTGGCAATGATGGAATTCCCTATTCATTTTTTGTTCACCTAAGTGATTCCAGCTTGTCGTATTTCTTAAACATTATTAATTCGGTTATGATATCAGGATCCGTACCAATTAATTGGAAGACACAAGAAATAATTCCCATTTTAAAACCAAATAAATCACCGTCAGAAGCTAATTCATACCGACCAATAGCTTTATCATCTGTTCTTTGTAAAATCACTGAACACCTTGTTAAAAACCGTTTGGAATGGTTTGTAGAAAGTAAAGGTCTACTGGCAAAAACTCAATACGGATTTAGAAAAGGTCATAGTGCGATGGATAGTTTGGCTTTATTTACTACTGACATTAGATTAGCTTTCTCTTGTAATCAATCGATTCTTGGAGCTTTCTTAGATATTAAGGCAGCGTATGATAGTGTTGATCACACTATCCTTAAAAAGAAACTTTTAAACCTGGGAATTCCTTTTATTTTGACTAACTTCATTATGAATCTTTTATCAGAGAGACATCTTAAAATTAATATCGGGGAAGATGTAAAGTCAAGGTTGGTTTGGAGAGGTCTGCCACAAGGATCTGTGCTAAGCCCCCTTCTATATAACATATATACATATGATTTAGACATTTCTGTTAGTAACAAAGTCAATGTTTTACAATATGCTGACGATTTGGTATTGTATGTACTTGGACAATCGATAAATGACATGAGTACTATTCTTACAGAATCTCTAAATCTTCTAAAAACGTGGTTAGATGATAATGCCTTAACATTGTCAATAGCTAAAAGTCGCATTGTCTTATTTTCAAGAATGCGCTTACCGCCTCCTGTAACAGTTTATTACGACAGTCAAATAATTCCAGTAAGTCATGAATTTAATTTCTTAGGAATAACACTAGATTCCAAATTAACAGGCCTTGCTCACTGCTACTCCATTGTAGCTAAATGTGAACAACGTCTTAATATTATGCGATGTTTAACCGGTGTGTGGTGGGGTGCTCACCCTTTTTCTTTAAAACTTTTATACAATGCCCTCGTCAGAAGTATTTTAGATTATGGTACTTATTTTCTAGAGCCTTGTAGCTCTTTAGGGTTAAGTAAACTTGACGGCGTACAAAGTAAAGCTCTCAGAATCGTTTCTGGAGCCATGAAATCAAGCCCAGTCAATGCATTACAGTTAGAATGCGGTGAAGCGCCGCTTAGATTAAGACGTCAATATTTATGTGATAAATTCCTTTTCCGCGCTTTACAATTCATTGATCATCCCATCTACCAAAAATTAATCGCCCTAACTGAAAAAGTTCATACATCGTCATATTGGAAACATAAAAATCCTCCTTGCCTTGTTGTAAGTTTTCAAAAATTTAAATCTCTTCAAGCGCCTACACATAGATCGCAGTATCTACCCATGTTCTCCATTGATTTTGAAGCTATTATACTTTCTCCACAAATACATTTTGATTTTAATATTGTAAAAGGTGACACTAACGCCAATACGAATTTAAACCTCATTCTCGACAATGATTGGTCCGACTGGCACACTATATATTGTGATGCTTCGAAATACAGTAACGATGGTTCTGTAGGAGTTGGTGTATACCACCATCAATACAAAATCTCCCAGGAAATTAAACTTCCCCCTGAATCCTCTGTTTTTACTGGTGAATGTTTCGGACTGTTCAAATGCTTGGAATACATTTTGCTTGGAAAACTTAATAAAACACTGATATTATGTGATTCTAAAAGCTCTTTACAAGCTCTTAACAGAATTCCTTTTAAAACACCTAACAACTATCCTGTAATAATGGAGTGTAGGAGACTCTTACTACAGTGCGCTATAAAAAATCTTGATGTAGTTTTTGCGTGGATACCTGGCCATCAAAATATCTACGGTAACGAAAAGGCTGATTGCTTGGCAAATGATGCTGTCAATAATGGTGACATGTTCCCCTATAAAAATTTTATTCATGACCTCATTTGTATCCCTAAACATGATTTGACTACTTCTTGGGAAAAATGTTGGCAGATAAGCAGTTTGACCAAAGGAACTCATTATAAAAAGATCCAACCTACAGTCCCTGCAAAACTTTGGTTTAGTGATTTAAAATTTGGTAAACTTCTAACATCTAGTTTAATTCGTATGAGATTAGGCCATGTCTGTATCCCTTTTCATCTTGCCCGACTAGGAATCGTTGATAATGATAGCTGTGACTGTGGCAATGATGTGGGTGATCTGAATCATTTATTTTTGCTTGTTCTCTTCGTGATAACTCCTCTTTTATAAACTCCCTTATTTCACTTCGCATCCCTCTCCCTACCTCCATATCCTGTCTTTTATTTTACCGAACGTATGATGTTTATCTATGTATATCTAATTTTATACAATTTCATAATATCAAATTATAATATATTTTATTGAAATATATAAAATATTTATCTAAACGGTTTTTCTACCTGCCTAAATTCCGATCCTTTTTAATTCCTAATAACGTTTCCCAACCTTTGTAACACTGTCGTGGCGAATGCGCAAACCGCGCCATGCCAAAAATAAGAAAAAAAAAAAAAACAGGGATCGACGCAACGGGCCTTGGACATCATGCTTTTTAATTATTTTTTTTTCTGTTCGCCATCTATAATAATAGCAACTCAACTAAAAAGCAAATGGTATTATAAAACAAACACTAGATGCCAGTAATAGCTGCCTGCAATTCATATTAGTTGTTTAAAGAGTGACTAGATGGCGCGTTGAAGTCATGTCATTTTTCTTACAATTTTTTCGTGGATGGAGAGGGATGGAGCTATGCGGCATAGCTACATCCCTCTTTCTCGCTCGAACGACTCACGTTTTAATAAAACAAAATACAAAAATGTTTGTTGTCAGCAGAGGTGGGCATTTAAACGAACAGCATATAATATAACATATTATTTAAAATAAACGAATAAGCAGACTTCAAAAGCATTTAAAGTTATGTGTTTATTCCGCTTTTTGTTAAAATTAAAACGCAACCGCGTTTTGATAATTTCTTTTCATAACCACGTAAGTAAGAACGTGCTCAAATGAATTATGTAACAACTGATAGATGGCGCCTGATTCAATTTTAATCGATAGTAAACAATGATTATGCGAAAATCGACCTTAATTCAAAAACTTGAAGGTTTAAAATATTTACATCTTTTGTTTATGTGCTGAATCGCGTTGACTTACTCAAAATTGGTAAACCTAGCAAATTAAATATGCTTTCCGTTGTTCACTTTTAAAAGCGCCAATTTAATTTAAACGGGTTGCTTATCACTTATTTTGCTTTTTACGTTTAGTAGCGTTTCCTCCGCCCGGTGAAAAGCGTCATGTTTTGTGAATTTCCGAAACAATTTGATTAAAAGTTGTGACTCGGAATTGTTTACGTAAACATAAATAGTGTAAAACATTATTTCATGTGGTGAATTGTTTCTTACCAAGAAAATAATTCTGTGAGTTTTGGACTTGTATATAATATAGTTTTTAGGTGTAGTTGTGTTTAATAGGTAATTGTGTTAATAATAGTGTAAATAGTTTATAGTGTAAGTAATTGTGTTAATTTTGACTACTTTTTCTACAAAAACAAATTGGTGAGCTAATTAAACTGTAAATTCGAATAACTACTGTATCAAAATGACGAGTAGAAGTTCGAATAACATAATTTGGAACTTTTTTTTGAGAAATCATGCGACTAAAACAGCTGTGTGTAATTTTTGTAATAAAACTTTATCGTATTCCGATTTTAACATAATATCGGAATGGAGGACCCGGTTGTTGACGAGCAAAGTAGAAAAAATTATGTTTCTGAATGTGAATAAATGACTTGATGGTTTGAGGAAATAATGGAAATTTTGTAAATAATTAAAATGTACATATAATAGATCAATGAACTTTTAAGTACGCCTGAATTTAATAAAATGTAATTTATTATTTGACAAGTTATTAATAAATACAGATCTTAGAATAATACTAACCTACTTAGTAAAGTTTCATAATTATATAATATTATTCATTCAGTCAGTCCTAAGCCTGCCAAGTACGAAAGAAAATTCATTGATTTCGTTTAAAAACCAATACTTAAACTTAACCAACTAAAAAAGCAAACAACATAATTTCATTATTTTTAATGTAAGAAAGTAAATAAGCGTATTAAGCAGTTTACGTAAGTGACTTTTGATAAAAAATAAACGAATAAGTTCGTTAAAAGTTTTAAGTCGTTTATCACATCTTTAGTTGTCAGGGAATGTCTCTATTTTTAGGTAAGTGCATAGATGATACATATGGTAAGTGGAAAACCTAGAAGATACGCATGGATACAAAAAAAAATAAGTATATTATAAAGTTTCTTTTTTTTAATTATTAATTTCCTTCTACGTTATGTACTCACGTTTTAACACGTCATGGTATGGCCCCCTACATTGTACGTTTTATTATTACTGGTATACTGAAAATTATTGGCAAGACAAATCAGCGGTTATTCCAGTCTCTTGTTTCTCAGTCGTAATAAACACCAAGTGCAATATTAAGCTAGGTACAAATAAAAATATATTGTTAACCCTTAAATCAACGTCTAATATTAGGTACTGATGGAAATGCGCCCACCAATAGCTCGTATTCAGACCAGTGCCTTGCCACCAAGCCTTTTCTATGGATAACTGCCCCAGCGGACATACAGATGGACTACCAGTACAACACCCAGAACCGATTGTTGGTCCCAGTTGGTCCTACAGCAGTCATAGTCGGAAGGGAAGTCGCCAAAAATCAGAATTAATCGACTAACTATTGATATTTGGTTATTTGGCGACTAATTATCACTGAACAACACAATTTGTTATCTTCCAAAGCAATGATTATTTCATAAAGTAGCGTGTATAATCCTTCAAGAAACTACATTATCAAGATCAAGCTCTAGATTTTGAATAACCTGTTGACAAGTCATAAAATTTCATAATTTTAATTCATGATAAATCTAGATTCTAGACCTGATAGACAAGTTTCTTAGAGGATTTTACACGCTATGCAAATAGTTCTTTGTGAAAATAAAATTGTTTTAGGTGTTGCAAAACAAAAGTTAAATTTTGTTGACCAGTGTCACCGACTCCATCTGGGTGTAATTTGATTCCAGATCTATGACCATAGCTAAGCCAGGAAGTGAAACACAATGTACTCCTAAATCATTGTTACTACGAACTCTCAACTCGTCCTATATTTGGCTCTAAGTAACGACTAAATCTAGGTGTGCTTAGATTTCAGTGTCTCATTATATTTATTATACAGCAGATACATTTCACTAACGCACTTATGCAATTCTGAGCCACTGTTCAGTGAGGAAACAATGAAACGGTAGGTATAGTCCTCGTCACGTAAGTTGGCAAGGTTTTGGCGTTGTGGGGGTAAGTTCGCGCATCGTGCACTTAGTGGAAGAAAAAAGTGGTCACTTTTACTGCTTGCCATTATTCTATGGTTATTGCCATCATTTATTTTTAATCATGTCTGTTCAGAAGAATGTTAAAGAGGAATTCATTCGTTAATTCGGTATTATAAATAAATTAGATATAACACATAAATACATATATATAATATAAATATAATAATTTAAAAGTGAGAAAAATGTATTAAAAAAAAGCATTAAAAATAATATGTTCTAGTCGTCACACACAATAGTTAATAAAACTGCTACCCCTTTTATTCTTCTTTTTTCCCGGTGTCCTAAAGACAGTGACGAATTCGGAATTTCAACTTTCCTTAACTATTGTGTCTAACTGTTCTTTCTGACGTTTTAATACTCTGCGTAAAACTGTATTTGGTCCTGGCATCGTAATCAACAAAAACTAAATTTAAAACAACAACTCGTAACAACAACAAATGGTACAAACTTTCGTGTACGCAAGTGTATTCGGGAGCAAATTGAGCGAGAACTACTGACGCACCAATCGCGCGCTCGGAGCGGTGCTACGTCATACCCCGCGTCCCACTGACAACCGCTGACACCTAAAAATCGACTTCTGCGCATTGAACGACTCTTGCCAAGTTATTTGACGAGATCTATAATAATACATACAAAAAAAACTCCAGAATTAATTATTTAATCAACATTTATTTTCTTTTTGGATCCAATCACAGCTCGTTATTTATTCTAAATAAATCTTATTTTTTCACTCTGTCCAGAGTAACTTCAGAACTGTTTAAGAGTTAAAATATCAGGTATGTAAATTATTGACATACTCACACACAAATTTTTACTCACAGCTCACGAACACCCACACCTCACATACACAATGCATTCAATCTACTTACATATCGTCGTTGCGCTTGCAAAAGTCGCTATGTGGTAAATAGTCATTTTCGTTCTTTTATGCAGTTTCAATCGTTATTTTAATACACACATGCTGTAAAAACAGCTATCTGATAAACGCAATATTGAAAGGTAACTCTTTAACAGACAGACAGACGGACAGACATGTCGAAACTATAAGGGTTCCGTTTTTTGCCATTCGGCTACGGAACCCTAATAAATGACAATCAATTTGACAGATGTAGCTTCAACAAGATGGCCGCTACTAACTGTCAAAGTTCGGACGTGCCTATTGGAAGACCCGTTACAAAGGGGTATCGAAAAATTAGGTCATCGTTGGAATCCGTCTCATAAATGCTCCAAGTATACATGCACGTACTGCTGGCTGGTCCCAGCCAAGTGTTGGTTCGATCGCGAATAGTCTTTGGCCCGTTTGGTGTGACTCGTTCTTATTTGCATCCTGAAAGAAAGTTCTATAGTCAGACTATGTGCTAATAGACGAAAAGAAATTATAAATCTGTTATCTTCGATCTGAGATCTTGGTGGTACTGTGCGGCCGACGTAACTCGGCGACTCCAAACTTCGCGCAGAAGGTTGCGCAATAACTCTTTTTAGGAACCAAATGGCGACGTGCAGGGGGCGGTGATCTAGGTTAGAGATTGACCTTATGTAAATACAATCGACCCTTTAATCGATCAAATATCGCAATCGATAGTTTTAGTTAGAATTTATTAATTTTTGTTTATATAATATATTAAACGAAATAAGATTTACAAACATAGTGAATTTTGTCGTTAATAAACGAGATTTCGACATTAATAAAAAAAAAAACTAAAAGAAAGTATTTTCTCAATTGAAAGTCGTGATTTACTTGAATATCAATTATCTATTAACGACTGTTTGAGAAAATTTCAATACAATTTCAATATAAAACCTCAATATAACATTGAAAATAAATATATTTTTGTGATTCGATTTCAATCGATTTGAAGAAAATCGATTAAACAACACCCTCAGGCACGCCAATTGGACATTCCTTTTTGGTTACTTCGTAAAGCTTCGTGCTTATTCGGCAATACTAGGTACACGGTAATATGTCTCAGTCACACGTTAGCATCGGTGTCGTGTTCCTGTCGCTATCTCTGTCTTAAGTGCAGTCGGTTACAAAACTTTTCGTTGTTACTTTCATTAATTTTTATTATTGTGCAAGTGTCAGTTGGCACTTATATTATTAGTTAAATATGCCACCAAAGCACAATAGTGTTTTAAATCGCCAACAAAGAAAATATATTTATGATTTAATGCGGTATATGAAAAAAGAAAAAGTAGAGGGTGTAAAAGATGTGGACAACGTTTATTTAAGAGTTGCTAACGCAACTGGAGTGTCCCAACGCACAATACAGCGGATTGCAACTGAAGGTAATGTTTCGGGCTTACTTTCGGTATTCCGCACGACTGGTAAAAAAAAGGCCTAGATCAAAACCTATTACTGATATATATAATTTTGACCAAGGTGTAATAAAAAGATGCATACACAACTTCCACAAAACCGAAAAAGAAATGCCGACCATAAACAAATTACTAGCCAAACTCAAACGGGATATAAATTTTCAAGGTGGTAAAACGAGCTTAAAGACAATAGTCAAAAACTTGGGTTTCAAGTGGCGAAAGACCGAAACTAATAGAATGGTTCTTATAGAAGACCGACATTCGCCTGAAAAGGATTAGTACTTGAAAGCAATGAAAAAATACAGGGATGAAGGGCGACCAGTTGTATTCACTGATGAGTCATATGCTCACTCATCACATAAAAAAAAAGTAAAGCGTGGTCAGATGGTTCCGCTCAAGGACTAAAGCGGGAGAAAGCAAAGAAATGTGTTAACCTCAACTTTACGATCTAATAAAAAAAAACAAAGACGTGCATAAAAAATACGTAATAGATGAAATGTTAAAAAAACAACCATGATGTCCTTACCCCCATATCATCCCGATTTAAACCCGTACCGGCACGTAGCCGCTAAAAACGTCGACTGGAATGTAACCCGGACAATGGAGCTCATACAGGAAAAAGTAAATTTAATGGGTCCGAAAGAATGGAAAGTTTTATGCAGAAAAGTGCAATACCTCACATGGTACGCAAGGGATCGACGATTTTATGTTAGGGATTTGCCCCCTCAGTGACAGTGATTAAGTATTATTAAGTATTATTAAGTGTAAACACATAAAAAGTACCTATTAAGTGTACATATATATAAAAAGTATTAAGTGTAAATAATATTGTGTGTGTTCGTGATTAAAATTTGCCATTATCGAAAGGTGAGGTTTAGAAATTGAATTTTTAATTTATATAATATTTTTGGAGTCTTCTTTCTCGCTGTTTTTTGATATTTCTTTTATTTGTACTTCGTCACTTTATTAGGGTAATTTTATTAGTACATAGGTTTATAAAAAAATGGCAGTAACAGTTTTGTTCACGAGTGTACATGCGCTAAGGTTCGCAGAGCCTATGTTCACACTCGCCAAGTTACGTCGGCCGTATTGTAAGGTCAAGTCTTCATGGCATTCAGAGTAATGTATTTTTCTTCATTTCGAAAGGTATAACATAACTTTAGACAAGATGTGGGACATACATTGATTTGACAATGAAAATTAAAATCAAAAAAAGAATTGGTGTGGTTAAATACTTGTAACGTTTTTATTGCAATTCAAACAATTTATTTTACTTGTTTTAACAACTAACGGTTTTTATGCAAATACATAAATATAATGCTTTATATGCTTACCTCAATAGAAGCAATGAGAACTATCTGTGCCTAATTCTTAGTGCTTGGTGAGTATTGGTGCCAGTATGCTGTATTTCACTGTTTGGCGGTGGTACTTCCTTGGTGACCTGAAAGAGTTCAGCATGGTGAGACAATGTTCTTATGGAAAGATGTAGTTATATTGTTGCTGTTTTGTTCGATCTGAGATCTTGGTGGTAAGGTGTCCTCATGGCATTCAGAGTTTGTGTTTTTCTTCATCTCGATACTTATAACATAACTTAGTAGCAATACAATATTCAAAACAATTAATTTGCAGTGCTAATTATTAAAAAAAAATAAGTATTGCTTTCAAATAACTATAAAATATGCAACTTGTAATGGAGTTACTTGAATGTTTATTACTATTATTAAAAATATATATAATAGGGGTTCAAGTATGAAACTGCCGTTTTATATTTATTATTTAGTAAGTAGTAGATACTTTGAATTGACATAAAACCTTCATGGTGTGAGATTATCGAGTAAAACTTTTTTCATATACCTATGAGGTCCTTGTTTTAAAAATTCTGCTATATTCGATTATCGACTTCCAATTGTTGTTTTATTCGACTTAATTATGGAGAATTTAAATAATTTACGATTTCTATAAGAATACTATAGCTCAATAAATATGCTTACCTCAATTGAAGCAATGACACCAAACTGTGCCCAATTCTATTGCTTGGTGAGTATTGGTTACAGTTTGGCCCTCTTTGGCGGAGGTCTCTCCTTCAGTGATCTGAAAAGAGAATTGTATAGTGAGACTGTGTTTATGGATGCATGCAATTTGTAGTTGCTGTTATGTTCGATCTGAGATCTTGGTGGTAAGGTGTCCTCATGGCATTCAGAGTTTGTGTTTTTCTTCATTTCGATAGGTGTAATTAGTTACTTTTTTATTTCCCAGAAATAATAGTTTAAAAAGTGGTCACAAATAACGTGGACCACAAAAATGTCATCTATTATACACTAGTTTTTATAAATGAATAACTCAAGTTACATAGGTACTTGTGTTACCACAGTTTTTTCACTAGAAATTTAATATTCGTTTTATATCTAACATTAGTAATCTGAAAAGTCTGAAATAACATACCTTGGTAAGACGTTTTGGAGGCCCTCAGTGTCTACCTCGTATTTCTCAATTTCTTGAAAACCCCTTTGGCTGTAACACAAAAACGCTTTTTTGAAACTTAATGTAAACATAAACTTGTACAGAATTGCTAATTGTTCGATCTCAGAGTTAAAAAGCTCGTATATTATTTTGATAATCATGGTATTCATCGTTGCATTTGGTAATCATCATGTTGAAACTATATAAGTAACTTATATAAAGTAAACGCGATATGTATCATATGAAAGGATACCGAATGGCTCGTGGCTAAATAATAAGCCACAAGGGCCGACCTTTGAGGAATTGTTCGAGAGTTACCGCGGCCTCGGGACACGAAGGGCAAATGACGGAAAACGGATGGGTTTCGGCCAGTAAAAGTCTGACACACCCAGGCGCGGTCATTGGGGGGGGGGATTTGAGGGGGAGGGGGCACAGGGGACATGACACCCCCCCAAATAGAAAATCTAATTTTTTGCATAATAAGACCTTCCAAATATTATCACCCAATTTGTCAATAAAAATAGAAGACTTCCATTTCTTTTATAATGTGTGCGATAAAATTTGTATTGTGCAATAAATTAAATAAATTTCCCATCCTTAAAAAAGGCTCGATCTTCAAGATAAAGCAGCCCACTCTTGGTGAGGTCCAAGTGACAATCTGAACATAAATTGAGATTCCACAGTGCGTCGGACGGAACACACGGTCAGGCGCTAGTCCTGGCTGTTATTTATACATCTTCAATAGTCGTTACTGGTTGTCAGACCAGGGCCAGAAAAACAGACAGCCTTGCAAAGGGATATAGTGTTTCCCAGCTACTGGATCGTGGAGGTCAGACAGGCAGATGCTCCATGTAAAACACTACTAATCAGTTGCACCTGATTAGATTAAACGCCAATCCCAACATACTTGTGAAAGGACTAAGCTTACGGTTTCTTTTGTTTGCTTAAGGGCCTATACTACCTCAAATGGCCTAGCATGATACTCCGGTATGTCGAAAATACTGCAGCAATAATTTTGTAATAAATATATGGTAAAGTTGAGGACTAATTTTAGGTACTATGTTTGACGAAAACACGATTCTATAAAATTTTCTTGATAGAAAAAAATTCCGAAGTTACCTCCAAACCGAACAATTAACCGCTGGTGTTCAAAAATAACTTCAAATTACATTATGAAACTTTGCATATTAATTGAACTAACTAAAGCAGGTCTTATACGTTATTTACTTTTTTTTTAATTACCATTATTTTCACCATAAAAAGAAATAAACTAAATTATCGGTGTCTTGGAGTCTTCCTTGCCACCCTGTCTCGCTTGCTCGCGTGACCGCGGCCAGTAGTGTGCGAGCGAGATAAAGAGTGAGAAGCACTGAAGTAGTATAGGCCCTTAATACTTAGTAATCACTAGCGAAAATACATAGAGCTCTTTATGCTTACCTCTATAGAAGCAATGAGAAAAACAGTGCTCGAGGAGTGTTGGTGCCAATATGTCCAGTATTAGACCCTCTTTGGTGGAGGTCCCTTCTTGGCGATCTGAAAGAGTACAAAACTCTAAAATCTAATGTAAGCATAAACCTGCAAAGAATTGCTAATTGTTCGATCTCAGAGTTAAAAAGCTCGTATATTATTTTGATAATCATGGTATTCATCGTTGCATTTGGTAATCATCATGTTGGAACTACATAACCTAAATAAAAATATCTATACTAATATTATAAAGCAGAGAACTTTGTTTGTGAACACTCAAATCTTCGAAAGTATTGGGTGGACTGGCTTGAAGCTTGGTGAAGGTACTTCCAAACTCCAGTTTACTACTCAGAAATTCCTTACAGAAAAACCCTTTGGCACTTTTTTATAATGAAAATCCATAGCGCTTTATATGCTTACCTCTATAGAAGCAATGAGAACAAGCTGTGCCTAATTCTCAGTGCTTGGTATTGGTGCCAGCATAGTTGTATTCGGCCGCTTTGGTGGAAGTCCCTCCTTCTTGGTAACCTAAAAGAGTTTTGTATAGTGAGACAATGTGCTTATGGATGAATGCAGTTGTAGTGGCTATTTTGTTCGATCTGAGATCTTGGTGGTAAGGTGTCCTCATGGCATTCAGAGTTTGTGTTTTTCTTCATTTCGAAAGATGGTTTTGGTGTTTTCATCGATCTTTCGTCTATATATAAAATTAAGACAAATTTTTGGCAAAAATATATTATGATTCATTTATATCATACCTTTGATCCAGCAGACTGCATAAATCTGTGGTTTGTATTACCCCGAAATCATGAACATTATGTAGGCTGAAAAACAAAAACGTATTTGAAGTATAACATGAAAGATCCTTAGTTAAAATTGGAGGTTTAATTAAATTGTCGGTTCTTTCTAACAATTCTAACTGATAATCTAAGTTCTTTGTACATCAATGATTTTAATAAACAATTTCAATTTACTTAAGCCTGTAAACTTTTTGACAAACTTTAAAGTTTTAATGAATAATAAAAAATTATCCTTAGTTGAAGTATCCTTTATCTACATGGAAAACGAAATAAGAGTCCTTGGAAGTAAAAATATGCGTAACCTAATGAAAATAAATAAAAAATAACAAACCTTTGATCTTGAGTGTACTGCAGTAGGTGATCAGTTTTCGAGTATTCATAAAGCAAGGAGTGCTTATACTATTACTACCAAGTCTCAGAAAAGAATGTTCATTTTCAGTCTTCAAATTGGTGATTCCAGTGGCTATGGCAGTTCCTCGAAGCTGTCTAGTCAAATACCTACTACACAATTCTGTAAAAAAACATGCTAAACAGCCTTTACAACAATCAATCAACAAGAAGTGGTCATTATCTGACACTGTGTGTTACATGAAAGACATCCCACCCAAGCACTTGTTTGAGAAAACTTTCATTGTGTATACAGGAGTGGAGGATACAGATACTAAGGAGCGGAATTACCTGCCGAAGTCTCGATGTTCGCTGACACCTGGAGATCTTAAAGTCAAGAGTGAATAGATTACCTCTAGATAAGTATGCTACATCTTCGACCACATCGCTTATCATGAAGTGAGATGGTGATCAAACACATATAAATTATCAAGAACCTTGATTTTAAAAAACCTTTATGTCGTGTCTGTGTATGTATGTGCTTTAAAGTTCTATGAGTGGATTCTAAATATTATTTGTATGTCTTGGAACTGAAACACAAAGAATAAGAGAAAGTTCTGCTATCAAAGTATTTGCGTTCTAGTTGTGTGAATGGATTCTAAATTTTATTTGTCTTGTAACTGAAACAGAGTTAAAGAAAGGTCTGCTATCAAAATAAAACAAAAGCTTATGTTAGGTCTTAAACTTTATTAGGCTTAGCCTTGTTTCTGCGCCAGCTCACGGGCCTTAGCCTTCTCGAGCTTAGCGATGCGTGCGTTGGACTTGTTGCCGAGGACACCACCGCCCCAGTGCTTGCGGAGCTCTTCATACCTCTCGTTGAAGTTCGTCTTGATAGCTTCAGTCACCTTGGAGAAGGAGGCACGGTCGCCAGCCTCAACCTATGAGAGGAAATGGCGAAGGGGTGAGTATAGTTCGGAGATGAATTTTACGTTTTTTTTTTTCGGAATTATGTTAGAATTATCAGTTCACGTTACGATGTATAGCCTCACTAGCTGTTCCCCGTCACTTTGTTCGCGTGGAAAATTAACACATTTTCTCAGTAGCTTGGATTATTATGGGTTGTGTGACAAGGTTTGACCCAACTCCTTTAAGCCAGTTTAGCATGATTGAAATACAAACTATAAATTCACACAATAAATAATATTATTCAGATGATAAATGTTTAAAATTACGGATAGACAATGTCCATTTATTGTAAAATCGATAAAAATAAAATCAAAATGTCTGTCTGAGATTTCAAAATAACTGTTTTCTCAAGAGCTTGATAGTTATTTACATGTCATTAAAAATCATTTTTTTTTTAATTTGTCCGTTTGCCCGGTCTGGCAGCCCTGGAACGACTGAACCGATTTTAATTGGATTTTCACTGTACGATGGAAGAGGTTATAGTACAAAACAAACTACTTTTTATCGCGGAATTCCCACGGGATCGCCATTCGAGGGAAAATCCACGCGACATGGGCACAGCTAGTTCCATAAAGAATAGAAAACCTAGAACTAACAAATAGGTGAATTTTTGGTGTCTTAGATGGCATCCTCAGATATAATCTATTGGTGGTAGATACGTTTTCAGCATGGCTGTATGATAGCAAATAAATCATCATTACATGCACATCTTGGACACTTTCCGAGCAACAACATATATAAGAACATCAAGTAAACAATACATACATGTGTGATCGCAACGCAGGTGCAAGTCTTGCGGTGTACTAGGGCTCCCAGACGGGACTTGCCCTTCACGATACAGTACGGCACACCCATCTTACGGCAGAGGGCGGGCAGGAATAGAACAAGCTGTAAACAAAATTGTTCATTAGAAAAATATTCAAACAGGGATAAGTGAGAGTTAATGTTACAATAGGGCTCAGAGTCAACAATCTTCATGCAGCTGAAAATAATTTATATTTAAAGCCTCAGGTGAAGAAATTCTAACATCATAGCAGCTAAACTAAAATATTATGAAGATTGGGTCATAAGTCATTATGTGTGGCTGTTTTCAACTGCCTATTTACAACCAGTGAAAACTATTTAAGATTTCTCAACTGCAATATTGTCATTATACAAGTTCTAGCACAGAAAATGCCAAAGTCAAACTTTTGAGGAGCAAAGTAACTTACTCAGAAACTTGGTTTAGGATTTCTATTGTATGATGTTTATCGACGTTATTTTCTTTATATTTATTGTTTCTTATAATTTAACTTATTATTTACTCTTTCGTGTTCTAGAAATGTTATAAATCTTAATTATTCTGTTTGTATAGTTTTTATTCGTTTTATTCGGAACTAAACTAACAGACGCCCTCCTACACGCTCTATGACTGAAATGGAAATGGGCAGGTCATATTTCGAGATGTAGAGATAAAAGATGGACATTGGAGTCAAAGGGGCAGACCACACAAGAGATGGGCGGACGATATCATTGCAGTAGCTGATCCTGGATGGAGTTGGCCCATAACAGGGAAAATTGGCACGGGATGGAGGAGGCTTTTACCCAAAAGGGATCCATATCCAAATAATATAGATTTCTGTTAATTTATAAACACACATGTAATGAAAAATATGGAATAAATGAGCTTTATAATAATATTAATAATAGTTTTTATACTTTTATGACTTATAAATCATATGTATTTGATATCAGCACTATTATTAGTGACCAATACTTATGTACAATGTCTGTAATGTAACTAATCAGACACTTGTCTAATCTAAAATCCAAAACTGATACATATTTCAATCAGTTACCTCTGTGAAATGATTCTGTGTGATTACATACCTCAATAGGGTCAACATCGTGAGCGATGACAACGAGTTGTGCCTTCTTCTTCTCAACCAGCTTAGTGACAGTGTTGGTGCCAGCACGGATGGTGTTGGGCCTCTTTGGTGGAGGCTCATCCTTCTTGGCGACCTGAAAGACGTTTATGTGATCAAACAATGTTCTAAAGGAAGGACACAGTTAATAGTTGGGGCTAGTTCGATCAGAGATCTTGGTGGTAAGGTGTCCTCATGGCATTCAGAGTTTGTGTTTTTCTTCATTTCGATAGGTATAACTTTAGACGAGTTGAAAAAAAGACTTGGTAAAAATTAATTAATAGTGGCCATAGTTTTTTTTTTTTTGTTTTATTGCTGACCTACATGCACTTATAAAACAGAAGCAGAAGAACCAGTGAAAAACTCCATAGTCACTCTTTTCAAAAAAGAATGTTAGAAAAATTGTCACAGATAATCATTGATATGGCTTTGGTTAAAGTTTAACAGGCTATAATAGCCATTTTCCACTGTCAAATCAGGAAAACTAATATGATTTGCAAATAGAAGAATATTATATTTACCTTAGCTTCAGCAGCCTTCTTTAGGCGCTCTTTCCTGACTGCCTCAGTCTCTGGCCTGTATTTCTCCAAGATCTTGAACAAACCCTTAGCTGTAACACAAAGACACCTATTTGAAACATAACATATGTATAAACTTGAAATTAATTGCTTTGTCATTTTTCAGAGTTAAAAAGCTCGTATATATTTTTTGATAATCATAGTGATTCATCGTTGCATTTGGTAATCATCATGTTGGAACCTTAAGAAAATGACACCTTACTATAATTTATTAATTTGAAAGTAATGGCCTTGTGAAAAAAAAAATCTTATGTTGTTTACCTAGTATTAACATAATTCACTATTGACTAAAAGACCCCCAAATTATAGCTACATTTTGAGTTCTGAACAAGGCAATCACATTAAAATATTGACCATTATTAACTACAAAAACTGAAATAACTTCACAGAATCCGAACCTAGATAACAAGTTATAATAAACATGTTCAACAAACCTGTGGTCTTGTCAAGTGTTTGGGTGAACTGGTTGATTGGTGGAGGCACCTTGAGCCTGCGCTGGAGCACGGCCTTCTGGCGCTGGATTCGGATGTACTTGGGCCATCTTACGAAGCGGGACAGATCCCTTGTGGGCTGGATGTCCTGGCCTAGGCAGGGATGAGATACAATTAGCAATAACAGCATGCATGTTTGCAGCCTTCTGCTGGTTGCCTATTGCTGAAGGCTATGTGTTGAATGCACAGAGTGAAGCCAAGATAGATGTACCACAAATTTTAAAGACTCATTGACACAATATTAATTGTTCTACTTTACTGGTGATGTAAAGTTAATTTATAACTATGCGTGAACAGTATGACTACTACACTTGAAATTATTCAACACAATGGAGTCAGTTTACAGATGTTGATATTGAATTAGGCAGTGAATTATCAGGAGTGGATTTCATTTGAAACCCAAATATGTATTTTTCATGAATAAAATCAAGTATTGTTTATCTGCATAATGCAGGTTATGTGAGTAATCTGTAGAAGATTGGATTAATCAGTGTTAAAAAGCTTGTATATTTTGTAACCACATGGTTATTTCGGAATTTGATTTACATCATTTTAATCCAATATTCTGAAACTACTCCAATCAATATTCTTGAATACTAGAACATGAGAGAACTCCAAAACAAGAACGTGCAATATTCAAATTCATGAAAGTAGTACACTTTCGCATCTTTTAGTGTAGTAAATAATAATAAATAAAACAGGTATCATCAAAAAAAAACTAAAATTGAACTTACCAATAGCAAAGTTCTTGGTCCTCTTCTCGAAGAGTGGGTTCACCACCTTCTTGGGCTCAACTTTCTTCACGACCAATGGAGCGGCCGCTACTTTCTTTCCTACCTTCTTCTTAGGCTGAAATTATAACAACTTTGTCAGCCTAAGATCTCATGCTGGTAGATCTAAAGTTTAAAACACTTTCGTCTTCAGGTCTTGGTGATAATAGAGTAAAAATCATGGCACTCATTGTAATGTTAACATCATGGTAAGTAGTTTGAGGTTATGTTGAAACAATTTAAAGAAATTGGCACGTTTAATGAAAATAAACACATTTCAGGAACACTCATCATTTTAAACTAGGAACTATTTTAATGTGCAACTCGGTAGAAATACCTGAATTATCAAAATAAAACAGTTTCGACGCCAAAAACAACGACGGTACCACAAACATGTTATGGTGTAAACTTCACGGTAAAATCACTTTTTGATAACGAAAATATAGTAATTTACTAAACGCACATAGCTTTTACCTTCTTCTGCACCATCTTGAATGAGTTTTATTCAAGTGATCTAAAGGCCACGAAAAGATACGTGACCTAAAGTTAACACCAAACGTTCGGCGAAAATGGCCGAACCAAAAAGATTTGACGGCTCTTCGGAACGTCAGAAGTAAATGTTGCCACAGATAACGTTATAATGGCAAACAGTAATCCTGACGTGAAATCTAGCGATTTGAGACTAGAACATTCCACCTTTTTTTTCAGCATGCTGAAGTTTTAGCAGTGAAGCACACAAGGGACGTGTACCTAAACTGGAATGCGGACGCGAAGCTCAAATCCGTTCCGAAGAGACCATCGAAGGACCTAGCTATCTCTTTCTAGTAGTGTGGATATCAATTCGCGATAAACGTAAGGACAATTTTATTTGATGCAATATTTGCAGGTTTTTTAAGACACTTATTATTAACCTTACAAATGATGTATTTCTGTTACCGCTATAACAAAAAATACAAAAAATTAATTAAAATAAATATTTAAGGGAGACTCCCATACAACAGTTGTGATTTTTTAGCGCTTATTATAGGTAATGGTTCCGTACCACTCATTACCTACCTATAAAAATACCCTTCATGCGCGAGTCCGACTCGTACTTGGCCGGTTTTTTTCTTAACAACGTATTAAATAGAAATAAATAAATAAATTCAATTATGAATACAAAGGTCTATATCGGTCTGTTACGCTTTCAAGGTTAAATCACAGAGCCGCTTTCGAAAAATTTGGTATGGAGATAGTTTAAAACCCTGGGAACTATATAGGGTTCTTTCTAACAGCCCCGGATCTAGGGGGGCGCAAGCCGGGGCCCGTGCCCTGGGCGGCAAGTTCAGAGGGCGGCCAAATTCACATTTTACCGACGTATGGACAACTCATAATTTACTTAACTTTGACCACAGAATAAATAATAGTACAAGTACAGAAATTTCGTTCTTGTTTTACTGTGGATCTATCAACTCAACCGATACCCAAGTGTACATGGTTTTATAGTCTTTGGGTACAGCACACGGACCACGTGACCGGGTGCAGCGAGAGTGCAGGCTGGGACGCGCTGCACGATCATTATTATTCGCGAGGTGCGTAGGAGCAATATCAAAATAAAGTGTACCCTGCTGTAAAATTCGCTTATATTTTAATATATTTTTTTCTTTTTTATTTGACCAAAATGTAATAGGAAATATAGTTTATTATGCAGGAAAACAAAAAGGAACGCGGAATTCGAGGCATTTTTCCTATAATATCGAAACAAAAATAACTTTGTGGCAGAACTGGTTCGTTGTGTGACTAGATTTAAAAGCAAAATTTACGGAAAGTATGAAACAAATAATCCATATTCATATTTATTTAAATAATTAATAAATGCACTTAATTGATAAATCAAAGAAAATAGCCTCAACTTCAAGGTTTGACACAAAAATATTGTTTTTTATTCTGTTTCGTGTTACTGTCGCTTTTTACTTGGGATTTTTTAAATTTTACTCCAAAATCATAATATTTTACTCAATATGCGTACCTGTTCGAAAAGTAATACATAATTGCGCTAGTCATATTTGTGTTTGCAGAGAAATAAAAGGTAAAAAGTCATCTGATTTCATAAATTTAATTTCATCAATTTGAAGGGACAGTGACAAAATGGAAGTCTTAAAATCATAATGTGACTCAGGCTGGCTGGACAAATCTTCGAAATAGCTCGCATTTAACTAGGTCAATAGAGCACTTTATGTGACGGCTTAACACCTTTATTTCAGAATTTGTGACGCTACAGAATCTTAGATAATCGATCGAAAACGTTTCCAGCCAGCTTGAAAAACCAGTTTTCGCTGGTCTCTCAATTTCGGCAACGGAAGTAATTGTCACGACTTTTTGCACATCAACGGGCGTCACATAAATTTGTGACTGGCATCGAGCTAAAAGTTTTGTGATACGTACAGCGGTTTAGTAGAAAAATCCAAAAATCTGTGTCCAGCCAGCTTGAATTTACGTATAAAACTTCTGGCTAGCACTTCCTAATCTCAATAACAGGAGCGTTTTCAAATATGGTTCCTTTACTACCATTTAGTGACACAATGTGTGACAGTAATAACGCTTGATTTATGGCGTCACATGTAAGTGTTTACGAGAAATCAATAAAAACTGAATGTCCAGACAGCCTGAGGTCAAGCTGGCTGGACACATGTATCTCCGCTGCCTGATGTTCAAATTTTTGTGACGGGGACGATAATAATAACCTGAATTTGTGACCGAGAAACTTTGAGTAGTTTCAAAGATATTGATCATTTAAATTTTCCCTTACACAATACAAGATCTTATTCTTGCCCGTTTCGTTGCACTACTTAATGGATGGTCTACTGAAAACTTTGCAAAAAATGAGACTGACACCAAAGGAATATTGGATAAGAGGCTGAAAAGATTGTTTAAAAATAGTGGTGTGACCCTATTTTGCAAAACAAACGAATTCCGAAACGTAAATCGTAACGTAACGTAATCGAATCATATCAGAAATTAAAAAGTTTGATTGTGTTACCATGCTGAATTTGAATTTTGCGTTTCTTAATGGTAGGTACAAATATTTTAAAAAAGACAATTGAAGAACTGCAAAAGTATGGAGCAGATCTGGCTCGAAAATACGAGTGAGATTTAAGCGCCGTTGAATTCTGTCAGGAACTCTAAGTTTTTTTTTTTGTGTCATCTCTCAGGTCAACCTCTGAGGTTGTCGGCTGCTTAACCGGGCTTGCCTGTGGTTGCCTTAATTAATAAATTAATTAAATCCTCCAGCCAGGTCTACCTCTACGTTTTTAAAGAGCAAGCTCCGATTTTATTTGGTGATATAGAAAAAGCTAACGGTTTCTATCTCTTGCAACAGATCTATTATCATGATTTGCAGGATGCTTTTCCGAATATTTGTATTGCCCTGCGAACTTACTCTACGCTTCCTACTACATCCGCAAGCTGTGAGCGAAATTTTAGCAAACTAAAACTAATTAAAAATTATTTGCGATCTTCTATGAGCCAGGAACGCATATCGAGTCTTGCAATCTTAGCGATAGAAAATCGAATGGCACATGAGTTAAATTATGACAAGGCCATAGATTTATTTGCTGAACAAAAAGCTCGACGAGTAAAATTGTAATTTTAATTCACAAATGCCATATATATTTGATTTTTATTTTTGTTATACATATTTTTATTTTAAATCCTATCCACACTCCTCCACACTCTGTAAGAGTATGGAGCGTGTATTTAATAGTAAGCTCCTGGCATACCTAGAAGCCAACGACATCCTCAGTGACCGACAATACGGCTTCCGCAAAAACCGGTCAACTGGGGATCTTCTAGCGTATGCCATTCATATCTGGAGTGAAGCCATTGAGAAGCACGGGGAAGCACTTGCTGTTTCTCTCGATGTCTCCAAGGCTTTCGATAGGGTGTGGCACGATAGCCTTATTGCTAAACTTTCTTCTTTCGGTATACCCACTGAACTTTGCGTTTGGATAGAAGACTTCCTGAAAGATCGGTCTATTCGAGTGGTTATTACTGTTGCTCGTCTGGCCTATGCCCTGCCTGTGCCTATGAACTTGACTTTGAAGGCTGTCTCTGAGTGGGGCGTCTCCAACTTGGTCAAGTTTAATGCTGCCAAGACACGCCTGGGGTCTTTTCTCCGCAAAAGGAGCCAATTTCAACCGGCTCCTTCTTTCCGTGGTGTAACCGTGCTATACCGATAACTGATCGCATCGAGCTTCTTGTGGTTACGTTGATATCCACCCATAATTTTGGTCCGATTATCGAGGCTAAGGCTCAATTGGCTGCCAAAAAGTTGGGAATCCTAGCAAAGGTGAGACGGTACTTCACACCGGAACAGCTGCTCAACCTCTATCAAGCGCAAGTTCGGTCATGTATGGAGTACTGTTCTCATCTCTGGGACGGATCTGCCAAGCTTGATGCACTTGAGTCTATAGAGAAACGGGATAAAAGGCTCATTGGCAACGAGAAACTGGTCAAGACAAGGCTCCAGAGCCTGGAACATCGGCGACGTGTTGCAAGCCTGTCAGTTTTCTATCGGTTACATTACGGTCAGTGTGCGATGGAATTGCATAGTCTTATTCCACCAAGCCCGTTCCATCATCGGACTACAAGACAAACCGCGATGCGCCATCGTTACATGGTGGAAATCCCACCCATACGCACGAAACGTTTTGGGAATACTTTCATTGTGCGTACGGCTAAGGAGTGGAATTCCCTGCCGGAGTCTGTGTTTCCTGATGGTTATGACCTGGGAGTCTTTAAGTTAAGAGTGAATAGGTTACTTTCTAGGCAAGCGTGCTTCATCTTCGACCACATCATCGCTAACATCAGGTGAGATTATGGTCAAACGCAAGCCAACTATAAAAAAAAATATCATGTGCTGTTTAAAATGTATATTCTACACGTTCATGTCTTTACATGTGTAAATAAATAGGTTTAACACAGAAAGAACAGCAATGGATGCATTATTTCCGGAAGACTTATGTCCAAATGAAAATCAATTAGTGGACATCTGATAGCTGGTATTATAAATATGATAAAGATAAACATAAATATAAAGGGGTGGGGGCGGCATTTTCCAGTTTTTGCCCCGCCTAAAAAAAATTGAAGATCCGGGGCTGCTTTCTATCACAGATTTTTGAACAGTTGCTCGGTAGCGCGATATAACAGAATTCCACGCGGGCGAAAAGCTACCTAGTTCTCAATATATATCTGAGAAACTTATATTGAGCGCGCTAATTTCTATAATAAACGTTTCGTTATGCAGACTAAATGCAAAATTGGTTTTCTTAAGCAGACTTTATTGCGTTGAATTATAAACTTTTAAAGTGGTTAAGACCCATGATACAAATACAATTATTGCAGATTGAATTTATAACATAATCACCAGCTGGAAATTCTTCGAAGGCTTGGCCTTGATAGGCAGTGGTATAGACGTCCAAACAAACGTGCATTAATTGGTAATCTACGTTTATTCGACACTTGTACGGTCAGAACCAGTAGGCTAAAAATAAAATGATGCAGTGTTTATATATAATTAAAACTACTAAAACCCTTCATGAAAAACGATGATTATAAATAGAAAGAATAACAGAAGAGATATAATTTATTTGTGTATATATTTATTTAGGTTAACCTACAATTGTTTACACTATACATTTGTATGAAACAGTCATATTATATGTATAAGTGTAAAAATTAATTACAGGCTAACACCACATGTGCTATTTAAGATTAGAAATCAATATTATTAACATACATAATTCTAACCATAAAGGAGGCAGATCGAATGACAATTATAAGGTTATTATTATTAGGTTGGTTCTATATTTTCTAGTTCCTCATATGTTGCAGCTGCAGGTTTGTTACAAGATTGGCTTGACACACAACCCTAAAAAATGTATTACACTATTATTAGTTAAAAGTATGGAAATAATCTTTAAATTATGAATTATTATTAATATTTGTCGACATTAACTAACTGCAGTGGATAAAAGTTAAGTAATTAAGTTATAAGTAATTATTAATATAATAAACTACACTTGTAAGCAAGTTTGCGTAGCTGAGTTTTTGGCCAAAATGATATAAAATATTTTTGCCATCAATTTGCTAAGCAAAAGTAAATAAATCAACTAAAATGTCGACTTTTATGCTTATTAATTTGACTCCTTTCATAACATTCACTTACCAGATCTTTGAATGTGCCCAGTACAGGTTGTATATTCTTTTCTTTAGTGGGTTTCAATATTATAGTACTTAAAACATTTATTTGTTTCGCTTTAACAGGAATCTAAAATAATAATAGATTGATGAGAACAAAATTTTAGTAGGTATTAATGGTTAAGATAGATTCAAAATGAAAATTCATCTTGTTATGCTCATATTCTATTTCGGAACGGTGATCTTCATGTCATTTGTAAAGATTGATAACTTACTTTAGGGAAAATGGATGCAATTGCATCATTTGATCTTGTTTCGAAATGCAATATTTCTTCGGGCTTGAAATGGCGGCTACAAATTTTGGAACCGTTTCTGACCTTTTTCTGTGTAGAACACTGAGCCACCGGTCTCGACGATCATCATTTTTAGGAAAGCTTAAAATAACAAAAAATAATTAATAATGAGAAGAAAGAAAAATAATAAATAAGAAGAATAAAAAGAAGAACATCCACTTTTACATTCAAAACATAGTCACCCTAAATGCAATTTGTAAACAAAGTCACAAAACTTACTTAAAAAAGGAAATTCCAGACCCGGGGTACCCTTCACTCTAGCAATTAACCACAAAGCACGTTCTTACCATGGTTACAGTATCTTGCACTTTAATATTACGAAAACTCACAAAATTAAATATAATGCAAATTTACAAACATACAGATGTCAAGTAAACGTCAGACGGCAACGTAGTAATTGCCATGTATAGTATAATATATCACTACTAATTGTTACAAATTGCATTTTTTTTGTTTTAAACATCTTGTGTTTACATGGTAAAATAACTATAATTTTCATTAATATGCATACAGTAATAATGGTAATTCATTTTAAAGATAGAATTCCAAAGAAGTTTAAAACTAGGTGTTATTACTACAAAAGACAGGTCGAAAAAATTACCATTGAAATAAATATTTTTAATCTGACACACAGAAGAAAGGGACACAGTCCACACACGCACTGTCTCGCTCGGAACGAAAAGTTCCTTCAGTTTTATGCGTGCAAGTTTATACTCTATTGTTTAACAGCTAAGAAAGACTTTCTGTATTATTTATCCTTGTTATTATTATTATCCTTCCTCCTTTAATTATCCTTGGAAGCACATCATAAAGTCAGAAGTTTTATCTATCGTCGTTGCGCGTGCAAAAGTCGCTATGTGTTATTCAGTCATTTTCGTTCTTTTATGTAATATCAATAGTTATTTTAATACACACATGCTGTAAAAACTGTTATCTGATAAATGCAATATTTAAAGAGTTATCTTTAAATATTGCATGCAAAGAGTTATGTTTATCAGATAGCTGTTTTGAAACTGCATAAAACTGCAAACTATTGAAACTGCATAAAAGAACAAAAATTACTAAATAACACATAGCGACTTTTGTACGCGCAACGACACTATATAATTGCCAATATGCGACTTATTACAATCTGCAATCGGGAAATTAAAATGGTGCGTTATGACAGTACGTCGAGGGACGGGCCACTTATTTTTAAGAGTACGTCGTCTAAAGATAATTATTCATATATAAGTATTATGAAGAGCAGTATCCACTGTCATATTATGAGCAATTTCATATTTCTTACTGCCGTAATGAAAGTATTTTGTGGGTAGTTTCATATTGCTTGCTTGTGCACGAGTATTACGTTGATTTGTCATTTAGTATGGAAAATTCTACTGTCGTAATGTGGTGTCTGGGTAAGTGCTCACTGTCAGCGAACGTGTTAACTTTGTGTTATTTATAGATACGATCTGTGTTTGCAGTAAAGTAAGCCGGAGATATATATATATACAATACACTAAAAGTATAAGGCCGTGCGTGCACTGCCTTGCGGTGGCCGCAATTGCGGTAGTTCTACCGCACCGGTAGAATAACCGCAATCTCAGGTGCGAGCACTGCGGCGAGAAAAACGCACCTTTTGTCTGACAATGTTGCCATACATACAGATTTCTTCGTATTTATACATATTTTCGGTATGCGATTCAGATTAGCATTCGATACAGATTTTATACAAATTTCACACTGTATTAATAAAATTAACTGTTACAACTAAAGACAGAACTTAGCTAAATAAATTACCTAGATACCGCATTTATTACGTTACACACACCATTGTATGATTCTATTCTTTATAGTTATTTTTTTTATAAACATCATTAATTTGCTGTGCTCAGGAAATCCGTCAAAGATTGTTGTGTGCTATCCAAGGCTCTCGCATTCGTAGTGTCGCACATACGTAAATACGTAAATAGTTAATATCATAGGTACAAACTTTTATTTAATTTAATATTAATCTAAAAACCCAGAGTGATGCAAAATTTGTCATTCCGGCTATTGGAGCTAGATAAATTACAAAGCAACTTACTAAGTTTTCGTAAGATATATACGTTCTTACCCAAAAAAGTTTTTTTTTTTCAGGGAAAAACCGGCCTTATCTAGTTTACATTTACAAAAAAATACCTATGTATGTACTAGCGGCCTGGCCTGGCTTTGCACGGGCAGTGGCGGTACCTTCATATAAGCCCAAAAGCCTTACTAAAAAATGCTCGATAGAGAATCAATGTCAAACCCGAACTATTTAAAAGTTGGCGCGCTTAATTCTTATCAAAATAACACAATGTATCTACTGCTACACTACTACACATCGCGATTGTTCGCGCGCAGAGTTTCGCATTTGTAGCATTTAATGATCTACATATTGCTATCTCGCTTACACGCAACGGCTTTTACCGGGCTTTCAAATACTATATCTGTCACTTTCGCACTTATAGCGATGTGCCGTATAACGAGTTAGGCCTTGTGCATAGAACAAATCGATCACTTTGGCAGATTTAAGCAGGGCTTTTGGTATGAAGTTGCATGCGTATGCGTGACCTTGTCAGCTTGCCAATTCTGCAGTGTTGCCGTTTTAGCCACACGTTGAAAGATCTTGGAGATTTTTAACGATTTTGGAAACTTTTTTAACATTTAGCAACAATAAAAACTAGCGACTTTTAAAATAACGAAATTAAATACAGTCAAAACCGTTTACAACAACATCATTTAGAACAACATACCGGTTATATAGACCAAAATCATAGGTACAAAATACTTTGTACCTTGAAAACATCACCGGTTATTACGACTATCGGTTTTTATAACCAAATATGAGTGGTCCTTTGGATGTTGTTATAACAGATTTTGACTGTATTTTAGCAATATCTTAAAAATAAAAAAAATTTAGCTAGATTTTTCATATACCTGGCGACTTTTTTTGCCTAAATGACAACACTGAGTAGTTCCCGACATCCGAGAGTGCAACTAACTTCAGTTTCATTTGCTTGAGTGGGAAAAGGTTTTGTTGTTAAAGTTTTTTGTTTGTTTTCTAAGATTTCCTCAGTAATACAATTGTTTTGGTGATTTACCTACAACAATGGAGGTAATTGTACCTTGTGAGGATTTAAAATGCGTTCAAGTTTTGATTGGCGAAGATAAGGTAAAATCTTTGAACTTTGCTCAGAAAAAACAGTTAATTTCTTCATTAAAACCGACGCCTAATCTGTGTATTTCTCAGACTAGTAAATCGCTTCAATTATTTCAATTTTTTTCAATTATTATTAATTATAAATTTGTTTCAATTATTATTGACGAAACCCCCGATGTTAGTCATAGAGAACAACTGTGCTTGATTCTCAGATATTATTATAAAAATGAAATTCATGACCGTTTTTTGGGCTTTCTTAATGTGTCGGAAAGTCGCACAGCAGACTCACTCTCTAATATTATTTTAGAATTATTGAATAGACATGATTGCATCGCAAAATTAGTAGCGCAAAGCTATGACGGTGCTAGTGTAATGTCCGGTGTAAGAAATGGAGTGCAACAAAAAGTTAAAGATGTTTGTCCACAAGCAATTTACATTTGGTGTAATGCGCATATTTTGGCCTTAGTGTTGTCTAAATCATGCAATAGAATTCAGGAGGTTAGTTTATTTTTTTCAGCCCTTCAGGCTTTGTGTAATTTTTTTAGTAATAGTACAAAACGAGCTGCTTTTTACGATACTCAATGCAGCAAAAAATTGCCTAATGCTCCCGCAACTCGTTGGACATACATGTCGCGAGTTGTAAACACGGTTTTTGAACAAAAAAGTAAACTTATTGAGTTGTTTTCTGATCTGTGCGACAATCCACAGAACTGGGACGGGGATACGATTTTAGCTGCGGAGAATTTTGAAAACACTTTGCGATCTTATAATTTCAATTTTTTTCTTTTTATCTTTCATCGGATATTTGAAAAAACTGACTGCTTGTACAATATTCTACAAAAATCACAAGTTGATGTCGGTTATTGTATTAATAAAATAAAGGAATTTCAGGCATGGTTACGTGCTGAATTTCAATCCGAATTTGATCAAATTTATGAGAACACGTTGCAAAATAACTCGGCTCCTCGTTTGAGACGCAACGTACGCTGTGCAAAAACGGAATACAGACGACTTTTTGTAGAAGTAATTGATAACATTAATACCGAAATTACTGACCGATATTCTGAAATTTATAAATTAAAGTTTTTCCAACTGCTCAACAACAAAAAATGTGACAATTATCACTCACATTTTCCTACAGAGGAATTAGATTCATTATTTGACATTTATGCAAACTATTTCGACAAACAAACATTAAAAAGCCAATTGATTTGCTTGTATTCTAGTCCTGATCTGAAAGATCGTAATGTTTTCGAATTAATTGATTTCATTCATGAGAATAACCTCGAAGATGCCTTTCCCGAGCTGTTAAAGTTAGCGTATCTTGTTGTAACTATTCCGGCTACAAGTTCTTCCGCGGAACGTGCTTTTTCGTCTCTTAAACGTATCCATACCTATCTGAGAAATACACAAGGTCAAGAGCGTCTTTCCGAATTATCAATGACTAGCTTCTGCCCGCGACTTCACCCGCGTGGAAAAAAATCCCCCGATTTTGAAACATTCTTCATTACTGCTCCGCTCCTATTGGTCTTAGCGTGATGATATATAGCCTTCCTCGATAAATGGGCTGTCTAACACTGAAAGAATTTTTCAAATCAGAACCGTAGTTCCTGAGATTAGCGCGTTCAAGCAAACAAACAAACAAACTCTTCAGCTTTATTATTTTATTAGCTATTGAAAAACAGTTGTTGGTAGAATTAAAACGATCACCAACATTTTACTCTGATGTAATTAAATCATTTCTTAAGAAAGATAGACGATTCCAGTTAGAATATAAATAATTTATTTAAATTCCTCATTACATTCTATCTAGCTATTTTTTAACTTTCGTTTTGTAACTTTTTGTTTTGTTTTTTTTTTGTCTGTAACCTGGGTCCTGTTACGAAGGAAGCAACTACTTACCATAACTTTGTTCCCTCAAGCAATGAAGCAAACCAAACGGCTTTTTTCAAAGCCACCGGAGGTATGCAATTGCTGATATGTTTATTATATTCAATCTAGCACTAGCATCTATGTCAATAGAATATGTTATTGAATTATGTGCAATTGAATTACCCAAAGAAAATATTTTATTACTAGCGATATATTGGAATAAAAGAGAGGAAGAAGTATTTATAAGTCAATTAAAAATTATTTTAAACTATATAAATAATAAATATAACAAATTTGATATTATAATAGGCGGAGATTTTAATATAAATGTTTTAGAGAGCAACAGGAAAGCTAGTCAATTCTTAGATCTAATGTTAGAGTTCAAATTTACACAACACATAAAAAAACCCACTCGTATTACACAAACTACATCTACATGCTTAGATTTAATATTTACAAACTGTAACATAAATAAAGTAATTACAAACATTGAAGAATTTGGTTTATCAGACCATAGCGGAACAACAATACGAATTCCTATACCACATGTATCCACATCTCAACCTACTTGGTACGCAAAAAAGAGATTATTTAATGACACCAATATATCAAAGTTTAAGTCTGCGTTACAAGTCATAGACTGGAACAAAATAATATTAGAAGACCAAAATATGAACGATAACTGTAAAGCATTCAATGATACGCTAACTAATATCCTAAACAAATACATACCCTTACGTAAAATTAAATTAAAATCAAAGTTTAAGAAAAAATGGTTAACCAAAGGTATAAAAACCTCCTGCAAAAATAAGAGATTATTAAAAATACTTACCCTTAAAACAAATAACCCAATACTATCACAACACTATAAAAAATACGAAAAAATATTAAAAAAATCAGTAACAACAGCAAAAAAACTACAATATATTGACAAAATGAAAAAATCTAATAACAAAGTCAAAACAATGTGGAATATAATAAACGAGCGGACCAATAAAACAATAAGAAAAGACAAATTTAACATAAAACTACAAACAAATAACAATAAAACAACCTCGGAGCCAAAGGAAGTAGCCAATATGTTTAACAACTTTTTTGCATCCATCGGTGAGGGAAGTCCAGTACGAACATATGATGAGTCGAAAAGCATACCAGTGCTTTCATATACCGAAAATACAATGTTCCTCACTCCAGCTGACCCTTACGAAATAAATATTATGCTAAAAACACTAAAAAATAAAAAAAGTCACGGCATAGACGAATTTCCACCCTGTTTACTCAGACAATGCGCTGATGAGCTTACACTACCATTTTATAAATTGCTGAACCAGTCATTTGAAGACGGCGTATTCCCTGATCAGCTGAAAATAGGATTAGTGAAACCTCTACATAAGAAAAATAACAAAACAGAGCCAAGTAATTACCGTCCAATAGTTTTACTGCCTACAGCTTCAAAGATTTTCGAGAAAGCAATGTGCAATCGCGTGTACACTTTCTGCGAAAAATATAAAATATTTGATGAATGCCAAAACGGCTTTCGAAAAAATCGGTCAACAGCATTGGCAGTCTATAAATTCATACAGGAAGCCTTAAGCATAATAAATAATAAAAAATACGCAGTGGGGTTAATGCTTGACATGACCAAAGCCTATGATAAAGTTCAATACAATATTTTATTAAATAAATTATATAGATTAGGGATCCGCGGTAAATCATATGAATGGTTCAAATCTTATCTTGAAAACAGAGCACAGCTAGTAGAAATAGAATACTTCAATAACAATATAAACGAACTTCAAAAGTTCCGGTCTGATAGAAAGGCGATTAACGCATCAATACCACAAGGAAGTGTTATTGGATGTCTATTGTTTCTCATTTACATCAATGATCTCCCAAAATTTATAGCAGAAACCGGACCTTGCGTTTTATTTGCGGACGACATCTCCATTCTCACCCAATGTCATAACAACACGAACCTAAACAGTACCCTTAACGAAATTCTCGGTTAAATAATAACCTGGATGAACGAGCACAACCTTGAAATCAACTTTTCAAAGACTAAACTCATAACTTTCCATCCCCACCAAAAAAATCCTCTAAATGCACTCTTTTCTTTTAATAACCATAAAATAGAAACAGTCAATGAATTCAAATTATTAGGCATAACAATAGACAAAAATATAAATTGGAAGTCACACATACAAAACATAAAATCAAAACTTTCAAAATTTTTATACGCTTTTCGTGAAGTCAAAAAAACCACAAATTTAGAGACTGCCCTGGTTACATACTACGCCTATGCTTATGCTTGGCTTAGCTACGGTATTATAATGTGGGGATACAGTACAGATGCACCTACACTGTTCACCTTTCAAAAGAAATTTATTCGTATCCTGGTAAATATACAACAGATAGATAGTTGCAAACCCCATTTTATAGAACTAAATATTTTAACTTTGCCTTGTATATACATACTTGAATTATGCAAATTCGCTCATAAACACCAAGACTTTTACACTAAACGGGAAGACATTCAAACAAGATACACACTCCGACACAAAAACCGACTCAACCTACCATCATCCCGCTTAAAAATATATTCTACAAGTCCTTTAGTCATGTCAATAAAAATATACAATATGTTACCCGAATCAATAAGAAAAGAAAAAAAAATCCATTTATTTACAAATAAGTTAAAAAAGTTATTATTAAGCAAATGTTACTACAGTGTCAACGAATATTTGAATGATAAATCATTGAAACTCGAAAAATAATGTTTTTAGTAATTTTAATGTTTAAGTTTTTAGAATAATTTAGATTATAAGATACTTAAATGATAAGTCCTCTCCACACATCTTACTTTTGCTGTGCCCGTCAGGGTCCACGATTGTCTCCAAAAAAATTTGTTTACCACCTAAGCCTACATTGTGGAATGCAATAAAGAATTGAGTATTGAGTATTGAGCATGCCTTCAGTGTGCTTTGGTTACCTCATTCACCGCACGACAAGCAAGAGTGAAATTGAAGAAAGAAGAGGAAAGAATAAGATGGATGAATTCACTTTTAATTTATTGTACCTAACCAGTAGTTTATGAGAAAATTGCGATGATACATACGTAGGTACCTACATACTCAGTCGAAAACTGAACTTTCTTTTTTTGAAATCGGTTAAAATTTTATTGGGCTTGCGTTATTTTGAAACCCTAGGCACGCCACTGTGCACGGGGTCCTTGACAATTGTTTTCTTCGACAAACGACGTCATTACAAAAAGTACGTTTAGCTATCATTTAATTAAAAATTTATATAAAAAAAGTTTCATCTTGAATCAGACCTGTGCCAGCCGTTTCGCTGCAATGAATTTCTTAGCTGCGTAATTTTAAATCTGTGATAACTTCTAAACATTTCAATGAAAAAAGTAGAGGGCAATTTTTGATCTACATTAAATGGCCAAGGTAAATAATATACTTATTAGGATAAAGATTAGTATTTATTAGGAGAAATTACCTTTTGCAAATAGAGTAATATTTTAAATTATTTATTTTGAGATAAAAATGGTTACTGTGAGTCAACTATATGAGATAGATATATGCTATCGCGGACTTTTTTGTAGGCCTTTTTATGATATATACATTTCCGTAGTACATTATTTTAACGTACGTATCTATTGACGTAGTACTTGCAATGTAGGCGCTTGAAAATCGTTTTTGTTTGGCGGTATCATCACAAAATATGGAATTTTCTCCATAATATAAATCAATAAGAATGTTTAAATTAAAGTTGTATATGAAAAAATAAAAAATAATCATAAAGAATAGAATCATACAATGGTGTGTGTAACGTAATAAATGCGGTATCTAGGTAATTTATATTGGTAAGTTCTGTTTTAGTTTTAACAGTTACTTTGATCAATACAGTGTGAAATTTGTATAAAAATCTGTATCGAGTGCTAATCTGTATCACATATCAAAAATATGTATAAATACAAAGAAATCTGTATGTATGGGAACATTATCAGACAAAACGTGCCTTTTTTTCACCGCAGTGCGCGGTACTACATACATTCCTATGCGATACAAAATATTTGCTGTAGACTCACCGCAACTTTGCAGCGAGGGGCCACCGGTGACTCTATCGCACGCGTTTATTCCACCGCAGTGCGCGCACTTCTAAGACACTCCATACTCCACAGATTTTGCGTTTCCAAAACGCAACGCAGTGCGCGCACGGCCTAAAGAGGAGATTGATGAGATGAGAGGATTTGTTTTTTTTTTCTTTAAATCGAGTTAAAAAAATATTACACCACAAATATAAAGGAACAATATCAGCAAGTAACATAGTGGTTATAATTCAACGACTGATGCACATTAACAGGTTCACTGCCACTTGCAAAAATTTAAGGTAACCGGGTGGCCAAATATATTTATTTTTATGGTAATATATCCGTGGCTGGCGTGAATATGTTGACATGTCTAAAATGGCAATTTGTCAGGACGGCCGTTTTAAAGGTTTGACCTCTTCTGGTAAATCAGTAAATTAGTTTACCGTCTGCGTTTTAGTTGTTTTAAGGGTTATTTTGTACCATCTTTTATATGATGACAATAAATAAACCAAACACCCATTAGTTTGCATAATAATAGACTTGTCAAGTCGTTCACCAACGAGTTGTCAACTTATTCACCGAGTTGTCAACTTATGCACGATCAGTTATCAACTTATTCACCTTCTGAGTGAGGAAAATTAGTATTTTAACAATGTTATTAATGACAAAAACAATGAGGACCAATCAAACAACTGATGACAAATATATTTGTTGATTTGTTGAAGGACTTACTCAAATCAAGCAAAGTTTTTCTAACTGAATAAATATTAAATTGAAAAACCACGAACCTATCAGTTTCCTAGTGTAAAAGCAATGAATAAAAAAAAGAAAATTATTTTACTGGGCCAAAAAACGGAAACATACTTAATAAAGAAAGAAAAGAGTAAAGAAGGAATAACGTAATAAATATTTAAAGTGGACAGACCTGATCTGTCAACTTTAAATATTATTACGTTATTGTTACATTCACAGTCATATTTTATTGGACCTCAAAAACCTCGTCATTTGGGTTGTCCTCGTCCAAATCTGGATCATTAGATACAGAGACATCACCCACAGTTTTTATTTTAATACTAGCTTTTGCCCGCGACTCCGTCCGCGTGGAATAGTTACTTTGGGCTAACGTTAAATTTAACCCCGATTTTGAAGCATTCTTCATTGGCGCTCCGCTCCTATTGGCCTTAGCGTAATGATATATATCCTATAGCCTTTCTCTATAAATTGACTATTTAATTAAAAAATAATTTTTCAATACGAACCAGTAGTTCCTGAGATTATCGCATTCAAACAAACAAACAAACTCTTCAGCCTTATATTATTAGTATAGATAGCTGTTGCCCGCGACTTCGTCCACGTTTCCGTCGTTTTTCGTAAAAAAAAAGTAGCCTATGTCCTTCCTCACGGTTCAGTGATTTTGATGTAACAGACAGATTAACTTTCGTAATTTAGTAGGGAAATATAATATGTCAATCTATAATACTGTGGAAAAATATCGCAATTCCGAACCGCACAATATTATTGTTAATATCTGTGCCCGCGACTCCGTCAGCGTGTAACTCCTTGTGTGTTATTAAGTTAATGTATTGGTAATATTGTTTAGATCACGTTTATATAAGGCTTAAGTACCTATAGAACGAAAATACTTCAGCGCAAAGCTTCCGGGTAAACTATGTTGAAAGTTGACCCGTCCGGCACGTGAAAATAAAGATTTTTATCTGCTAACCCGGGAAAGAGCGACGTACAACAGTGACCATGCGAGAAACAACTGACACCGAGATCTACTCCAGCAACACGAAAAGTCTGTCCTTGAGCCTTATTAATTGTCATTGCATAACACACCGATACTGGGAATTGCGTTCTTTTAAATTGGAATGGAAAATTATTTAGTATTATGGGAATTCCGGGAATAAAGACGGTTTCTCCTGCACTGCAACCTGTTAAAATTTGAGCCTCGATTATATTTTGTTGCAACTGGGTTACTTTTAGCCGAGTTCCATTGCAAAGTTGTGGTGGTTTTAATTTACGGAGCAGAATAATAATCAGAAAGCTTCAAACTGCTAAGCTATCGGGAGTTACACGTGTTATTGTGAGTCAACCATAAAAGATAGACATATGCTGTCGTGGGATATTTTTTATATAATTTTAAGGAGAACATTTCCATCATAAATGATTTCTGTGTAGCTTTAACCATTAAGGTTGCACACGCGACGGAAGCTTAAAACATGGAGTAACTTCTCCCGTTTTCCCAACATTTCCCTTCACTGCTCTGCTCCTATTGATTGTAGCGTGATGAAAAGTATATAATTGTACCAAGTTTCGTTAAAATCCGTCAAGTAGTTTTTGTTTCTATAACGGTTATACAGACAGACAGACAGACCGACAGACAGACAGACAAAAATTTTACTAATTGCATTTTTGGCATCAGTATCGATCCCTAATCACCCCCTGATAGTTATTTTGTAAATATATTTGATGTACAGAATTGACCTCTCTACAGATTTATTATAAGTATAGATAAAATTCCTTGAAGGAGTCGTCAATCAGGTCAATTATGTCCATCAAATCCTTTTTTTTTCTCTGCGCTAATTGGCAAAGCCTCCTTGGAGATTTGGCTCAACTTTAAGATATCTATGGTGGTTTTTCCTCTTTTCCTAAAACTTATTGAATGAAAAGGGGGTTCGCGATCCAGGTTTTTCTTAAAATAAATTTTTCTGACGCTGTTTTTGTCATATTGCAGCCATTTAATAGGTTGCCACAGAAATTTGTCTACCGAATCATCCAGTTTCTTTGCACCCAATCATATAAGTGATTGATTCTCATTTGTGTTCTCTTTTTCGTCTTTTCAATAATCGCGTGGTCAGAGTCACACTCCATATGTGTGTGCCCACTGAGGAGGAATTTGTGGTTTATCTTTTGCAGCGTCGGATGATTATTAAGCAAAAACATGAATATCATCGCCACGGCATTGTTTTTGTTTTGGCCACCACAAGTATCGGAATAAAAAATCAATTCTTTAACTTTACATAAGCACAAATTAGGACCCACCGTAATAAAAAAAATCGTAGTTGTATGTCATGCCATTTGATAGGTATAGCAATTTGCTAAACGTTACCCCAGCGGCATCTTGAATAACTCTGAAACCGCAAGACGAACAAATTTAATTTTTTGGGCACATTTGGGCACAAATGTGATCTATCTAAGTAGCTAGTTTGTACTTAGCTACGACCACCGGTTAAAAAACATGCCGCTGGGGTAACGTTACTCCAGCCGAATCTGTTTTTCGTGAATATCTTTGGATCGACTGGACGCACAAATTCTAAATTTCGGGCACATTTACACGAGATGGGGTACTAATTATCTTTCAAGCCGAAATCCTGAAAAGCGACAACATTTTGTTGGCGTTACGCACACAGTTACACGGTACACAGTTTTCTTGTTACCTCGTCATTACTTTCGATATAAAACCCAAAAACAAACGAAATCAAAACAGACTTAAAGTTCTCGCGCACGCGGCTTCTGAATTGACGTGACGTTTGTTTACCAACACACGAGCGAGAATGCGCTAGGGACGTGCCTGTGCCACGATATTCTCAAATATTTACTTTTTACGGAAGCATCTTGACAACTCGATTATTTTTTTAATACAGTTTAGGTCCATAAGTTGGCAACTAAACATATTCATTTAATGTCAAAGTTTTTTTGTAACCGACACTTAGTGATAACTATACTTATTACATTTAGGGTTCAGAACTTAGCCGTCCTTAACTGGACATCTCAATATATCACAATTTAAACAGAAATATTTCGGTTGGCTATAACTTGATATCTCAATTTGTCAATTAAAAGAGAAAACTTTTATGTGTATAAGTTGAGATATCAAATAACAAATAATATTTCGGTTACTGGGTATAAGTTGACATAACAAAATATCAATGTTCGTTCACAATAACATGTTAATAGTTAATTTGACATGTTGTGTTGTCAAGTAAAACATGTAAAAATGAGAGATGTCAACTTAATACCATAGTCGATTGCTCTAAAAGTTATGTATATTATGAGCTGTCAATTTTTTTCATCTAAGTTCCTAATGCATAGGACGTATTAAGCCAGTAAAAAAAAAACCATACAAGTACTCGAGTCAGTGCGAACGGACGTATTCACTATTCTACGCAACAAATATTAATTTTTAAAAGTTTATTCTTACTTAATATTAAATCTTATCACAAAGACTTTAAAACTCAATTTCGCGTACAGTTTCAAAGTTGTGTCAAATTTCTGTATTCTCGCTCTAACCGCAGACCCATAGAAATATAGACAGTCAAGATGTCGGAATCACCAAGCAAACGTGCGTGTTCGGTTCCAGATCTCTCTATGGATAAAACAGTTCAGGAGTCAAGAATTAATATCACTCGTCGTAAGCGCGGATACAATGATGAATTTTCTGAGGTTTTTGAAGAGTTCACCAAGAAAATAACAAATTCAATAAACGAATGGAAAATGGATTTCAGACACGATATAACACAAATCAACGTTACATTAAAAACTCTTAATGAAAGTACCCAAGAATTAAAGTCAGAAATTACCTGTATCAGAGAGGAATACTTAGAAATAAAAAAAACTGTTCAAAATATAGAAGCTAGACAGGCCATAGTAGAGGAAGAACTGACATCACTTAAAGACTCGATGCATTTTCACAGCGATGAATACGACGATGTGAGAAAGAAGCTGGAACTCCACTCAAAGGAAATAGGTGATATGATTCTGCTGAAAACTGAACTTGCAGAAATGAAGATCCAGAACAGGAAACTAAGATCAGACATGAACGCAAATGAGCAACGAGATAGGCTATTAAATATTGAAATTGTTGGTGTGCCTGAGCATAAAGACGAAAATTTGAGCGAAATCATCTTTAAGATTGGTCAATACACACAAATTGATATTAAACAAGATGATATTATTCAAGTGAATAGAGTAACCCCAAGGTCCAAGGTTCAGGGTAGGCCAAGAAATATAATAGCGAAGTTACGCACTCGCCAGCTCAAGGATAACATTATTTCGCAAGCACGAAAATGCCGCCCGACAACTGAAGCTTTAAATGTTCGAGGCAGTACCAGTCCGATATATGTAAACGAGCATTTAACTGTATTCAATAAGAGTCTTTTAAAAAAAATTAAGGAGATAGCTAACATTAAGCAATATCAATTTACATGGACAAAAAACTGCAGGATCCTTGTGAGAAAAGCTGTTACAACTCCCGCTATCTATGTAATGGACGAGCAGGATCTGAAAAAAATCGTCTAGTTCTAGTTCTAAGAGAAAGTCAAAAACTCAATTTATTGCTCTATTTTATTATTATTCCTTTTCTTCAGTATGTTAGTTATATTTTTCTGCAAGTTGTTTTATTTAGTTGTGAACAAAGCGTAAGTAGTGGTTTGATCTTTGTGATTGTCGAGTCTAAGCGTACTGTGTTCTGTGTGAAGTGTCTATTGTTCGAGCATTGCGCGGTCACTAGCGATCGTGTAAAGGTAACTCGTTTATTGAGAGTGCGATACTTGATTTACACATCATATTTACATGATTTGGTCATGCACGGGTTTTGTTACTACAGAAATGAAATTCTTATTTTAATTACGTTAATCAAGGGTACTTTAATTTTTTGTGGGCAAAAACATAGTGATAAAAGAAAAAAAATCAGTAAAATAACCTATATTATGGGCACAACTTTTTCTCTTTATCGGAAATGTGTGACGTTGTATGGGAACAGTTCAACAAGCTACTATAATCTCGGTATCTGTTTTGAATATACAATAATTTGCGATGGTACAGTCTACATGATGCGGATCGCACCGACACGTAGCGCATGCGTTTTACCCATTAACAACCTAGAGAACTTTTATAATGTTTTTGCATCTTACCCTCATATTAAAATAGTTATCTGTTGGTTAGTAATTTATGCTATTAATAACGATTATTGTAATCCATTGCTAACTGGGCATATCATGTGTATGATACACCGAAGTGCTCATAATATAACCCTTTACCGCCAGTTATGTCGCTATAAAATGAATGATACTATTTTACTTAACACGAGTTACATAAAGATTTACAAATTGCGACCGCCATCTATGTTTTTGGATATGCTTGTAGAGCCTGCTCGTTAAGATGCTGCCCAGTAGTTTGAACATTTATTATCAGAACTGTCGTGGTCTAAGAACTAAATCGACACAATTCCAGCAAAACATTTTAAGCGATAGTTATGATTTAATTATCATAACTGAAACCTGGTTACATAACGGCATTCTAGATAGGGAGTTGTGTGACGATAGGTATGACGTTTTCCGTAAAGACCGCGATCTAGTCGCCACTGGGAAATCCACAGGTGGCGGTGTGATGATTCTGTCGCGGCACGAGCTGGGTGCGTGGAGCATCGAGTCCGAGCGTAATACAATTGCCACGGAACTTTTGACTATTGTTATACCGGGCCGCGCGTTGTCCGCGACCTCTGATCTGTGCGTAAGTGTTGTCTACATACCCCCGGACGCTCAACGCATACCCTCTGATGTAGATTACGTATTGCAGAGCGTTGCAAATGTATGTAACCGTAATACTAAAACATGTAACTGCATACTTGTAGGCGACTTTAATTTTCCTTGCATCCAGTGGAGTTCGAGTGCACCAACTTTTTTAAAACAAGGTGCCGTCGAGATACAGAACGCAGCCGCGCGCTTGGTTAATGATTTAGGTTTTTTAGGAATAACGCAATACAATTTTCTATCTAACCATAAAGGACATACTCTTGATTTAGCTTTTTCTACCTTGCCATTAAAAATACAGGAGTGTCAATCGCCCCTTTCAAAAGTTGACCTCTATCATCCAGTGTTGTGTATCGAAGTCTCTGACATTGCAGTTTCCCCGCTCCGCGAGTTGTCTACGCCTAGATATAATTATCGCAAAGCCGATTACGATATGTTAAATAATTACTTTTCTGAAATCAACTGGCAGTCTGTTTTAGGTACCACTTATACAAATGATGTAGTACACAACTTTTACGAAACGGTTCAAGTAGGAATTGATAAATATGTGCCTGCTAATCGAGGGACCGGCTCGCGTAAATATCCTATTTGGTATAGTAGCTCACTAATTAAAATAATTAAAGAAAAAAGTAAAGCCCACTCGCGCTGGAAGCGTTACGGAAATTTACTTGACCACGATGAATTTGTTATGTTGCGGGCAAGACAGCGGCATGTCCAACAAATTTGCTTTAATAAGTACGTGCACGAGACGGAATGCGGTCTGAAAAAAGATCCTAAAAAGTTTTGGTCCTACATTAAAACCATGCGCGGAGGCTCAAATTACCCAAAAATATTATCACACAACAATGTAAAATACTCAGAAGGACAAGAAATTGCTGAAGCTTTCAATGACTTTTTTCACGGAGTTTTTGGTGAACCCTCTGACTATAGCCTACTTAATTCTTTGCAATTGGAAGGTAAAGATGATTGTTCCGACATTATATCCAGCTTACAATTTACCCCGTCCAACGTGGAGAGGTCATTGAAAGGTTTAAGTGTTGATAAAGGCCCTGGTTGTGATGGAGTACCTCCATTAATTTGGAAATATTGTGCAAAATCATTAGCACTTCCAGTCAGTTTTATTTTTAATATTTCTTTAAAAGAAGGCACGTTCCCAAGCCAATGGAAGAAGGCATATATTGTTCCAATACATAAAAAGGGTTCGCGAACAATGATTGGAAATTACAGGGGTATCTCTTTACTTAATACAATTGGCAAAGTATTTGAAAAGCTGGTATATAATGCTATTTATCCATACATTCTTAGAGGCATTTCTAACAAATAACACGGTTTCTTAAAAAAGCGTTCGACTATCTCGAATTTGGCTAGTTTCTCAAACTTTATCCTTGAGAATACAGATGGTGGAGGGCAGGTTGACGTGATTTATACAGATTTTGAAAAAGCTTTTGACCGTGTGGATCACGTCATCCTGCTGAGCAAGCTGTATAGACTGGGCATACGCGGGGACCTTTTGCGATGGGTCCAATCCTATCTATTTAAAAGATCACAGGCTGTAGTAATAGGAGGTTACCGTTCCAACTTTATTGAAATACCTAGCGGCGTCCCACAGGGATCCCATTTAGGGCCCTTGTTTTACAACGCATATTTATTTGATATCACTGATTCAATTAAACACTCTGAACACTTAATGTACGCTGACGATAAAAAAATATTTTATAAAATACGATCATTAGATGACTGTAAATATCTTCAGGAGGACTTATGTAATTTATATAATTATTACATCAAAAATAAGATTACTGTAAATGTATCAAAATGTCAATATATTAGTTATACACGTAAAAAAAACCCTGTAACCTACGCCTACAATTTTAATGGAATCATTATTAATAAAGTCCAGGTAACTCGTGATTTAGGAGTTATATTTGACCATAAATTAACATTTTCTGAACACGTAGATCATGTTGTTACAAAAGCGTATAAGAACTTAGGATTTGTTCTTAGGTCAAGTAAACTATTTAAAAATATTGAGGCTCTTAAATTAGTATATTTTGCATATGTGCGCAGTGTCCTAGAATATGCGTGTCCTATTTGGTGCCCCCAATATATCATATACAAGAATCAATTAGAACGTATTCAAAGAAAATTCGTTAACCACCTTAACTATCGCCTCCGTAAAGCTCCCATGTCTTACGAAGATAGCTGTAGGGAATATGGTATGCTAACACTCGATGAAAGGCGAAAAGTACTGGATATGTGTTTACTTTTCGATATAATCAATGGGCGTCTGGATTGCCCGGAGTTGGTCGAACAGATAAGGTTTAATACGCCTATAAGGCGAACACGTCACACGCCAATGTTACATGTACCTCGGCACTCGTCTAATTACGCTAAGAATTGTGTACTGACCCGCATTGCTCGAACATATAACACAAATTTCGCACAAATAGATTTATTCAATTACACTAAACCTAAATTCAAAGCACTTATAAAAAACTTATTTAAAGATAAATAGCAAATTAGCCTTAGTAACTACTTCTGTAAATTTGTATAAAATGTACCTACCTATACTGTTTGTTATAGTACATATTACCTCAATGTTTGTTTTATAATATTTTTGAGTTTTGCTATTAAGTTCGTTCGCATGTTCTAAATTTATATAAGTTAAACAGGGAAACCTATTATTAGCCATACAAAACTGTATTACACATATTTTATCATTCGTTTAATGTATCGCGGTTGGTTTTCTAAATAAATAAACAAATAAACAAATAAAGTCGAGTTGTCAATGTATTCACGCCAGCCACGGATATATATTAGGAATAATACGCTTTTATTTATTTAAATGTGGTTTATATTAGATACTTCTTGCATTTTTTAATGAAATAAACTGCAAGATCAACATTAATGTAGAGAAAAGTAAAACAAATCGGGGCGCACGGCAGTGCCCCCGCCAAGTCGAGCAAAAAAGCGGCACGGCCGTACCATTCTTTTCTCGAAGCAATTCAGGCCATTTTAGACCCCCTATAACTTCGTTGCGGATAAAACTAGAAGCCTGAATTTTCAGTAACCAAACAGGCATTGTATAAACACGGTATATTTCAAATTTCATTCAATTTGAACCAGTAGTTTAAGAATTATAACGAGTCAAAGTTCCTTAATTTTGTTAATTTTGTCACTCACTGACTGACCGATCATCAAAAGTCTAAGGCAATTCTAGCAGACATAGAAACTTCAAATTTAGAATACAACTAGTATTTGCGTGTTGCGCGAGGTGCAAGCACCTCGCGTGCTTGTGAAAAAAAAAAATGGGGGGGGTGATGGGGGGAGATGGGGGGGTTTAGTATTTGCGTGTTGCGCGAGGTGCAAGCACCTCGCGTGCTTGTGAAAAAAAAAAAAAAAAAAAAAAAGTGGGGGGGGCGTGATGGGGGGAGATGGGGGCTTTAGTATTTGCGTGTTGCGCGAGGTGCAAGCACATCGCGTGCTCGTGAAAAAAAAAAAAAAAAAAAAAGGGGGTGTGATGGGGGGGGGGTTGCAGAAGTATTTTGACTAAAGCATTGCCCCTCTAAATGAATCTGAAAAAAAAAATGTCCCAAGTCTCTTAATTTCCGAGATCCGCCTAAAGGGGGTGAGAAGGGGGGTGGGGGGGGGCGACTTTGATAAATGGTTTTTACTTTACCGAGCCTCCTCTATACGAATCCGTAAAAAAAAAATACGGGTCTCGTAGTTTCCGAGATACGATAGGGAGGGAGGAGAAGGGGGTGAAAAGGGGAGGTTTGGCACTTTTCCCGTAGGTTTGAGAGTTACTTGTTTACGAATCTGTCAAAATATACCCACCTCCCCATCCACCATCTGGGAGAACAATTATGTCAATGAGTGAGTGAGTGAGTGAGTCAGTCAGTGGTAATCTAGCTTTATATAGTATAATTAATGTTTAGTATATGAATCAAGGAAAAACTATAATATTTTTCCATTTCGTTCCAGTTTTCTTGATACATCAACTGCATAAATAACTTTGTAATCCCATATAAATATATAGGATTACAAAGTTACATTTGCAGTTAATTAATCAGTGTACCTGTATAATATAATGAAATAATAGATGTAGATGGGTACTTTTTTTTTCTTGGTGAAAAATATCATCGAATGACTTCTTCCGCTCGGGTGTATCAGAATTCTACTGATTAAGAACCCACCCTGTTCCTTCGGAAGCCCTAAAGTTCCGGGGCCGCGGTATCTCGATGGAACTTTCCCGCAAACCCCGACAGGCAATGGCCCTATGAGGCCCCGTCACTGGTATTAACAGTTTTTTGAGGCGTGCGTGGAACACAACGCGCGGCCGACCCGGGCCTGGTCCTTACCGGACGGTGAGCGACCCCTGCTCGCCACCCGCAGGCCCGCGCCTACGGTGGCCCGAACTCGCGATCCACGACGCCCGGGGCATCTCCCCCGGCGGCTGGGGCGCGAGGAAGAGAGTTGCCTCTCCCTCGCGCGTTCGGCCTCCTCCTTCGCTAGCATGACTGCTTCGCAGAAGGAGGCGACCGCATCCCATTCCCTCTCGCTCCGCACCATAGTCTGAACCAGAGCAGGGCGCGAGAGGTCGCCGCCGCCGACCGCCTCTACGAGGACACGACGGTGCTCCGCCCAAGCAGGGCACACCTCCACCATATGCTCTACCGTGTCCTCCAGGTGGTCCTCACAATGACGACACCCGGGCGTGTCCTTCCGCTGAATCCGAAACAGGTACCTCCCGAAACAGCCATGTCCGGTCAGCACCTGCGTCAGGCGGAAGGTGAGGACGCCATGGCCTCTCTCCAGCCACTCCTCAAAGAGGGGACTTATCGCCGCAATTGCGGCGATAAGTCCCCTCTTCGCCCGTCGCCGCCGCCGATCGCCTCTATGAGGATACGACGGTGCTCCACCCATGCAGGGCACACCTCGACCATATGCTCCACCGTGTCTTCCAGTGTAGATAGGTACCTAGATATAATAATTATGCTCAACGGTAACTTGTTAAATGGTCAACGGAATAAAAAAGCAAGAAGTATTAAGAGTATTGGGGAGTATTAAGTAGAGTAAATTGCCCGAAATTGCATAATTACTTACGTATGGATTAACTTTAACCAAGACGTTTGACGAGTGCGGCATTCATTATTACTAACTAATGCAAAAGACGTACGTGCGTATTTATATGTGCGTATCAAAGCCTCCGAAAAAAACCCATAGAGACAGGGAGTGGGCTTTGAGAAAAAAATTTAGCTGAAGTTCAAGAAGTAGTACCGGAAAATAAAAAAAGGAAGGCTACCTACAAAAATAAGAAAAGCTCATAAGACAGAGTGGTGCGATGATTTATTTAAAACGGTAAAGATTTTTAATATTGATATGGTCACTATAAGATGTCGTTAGGTTAGATAATTACGTAACAACTTAAGACAGAAGGTCCCTTAAGTAGGACTGAATAAATTAATAACCAACTTGGTATTACATGGATCTCACAACTTTTTACGGTAGAACAACTAAGTTGCGAGACTTGGTTTTTTGACAAGTATTGTTTTTTATGGGATAAATATTTTCTAATTGAACTTTACTTAGAAATGGCATTACACTTTGGCATCAATGTGAATAAAATATCTTATACAACAAAAACAATCAGAGATAAAAACTTTTTACCAAAAAATTAAACCGACTTCCAAAAAACACTGCAAAGTGAAAAATAACTTTAATTTCGGTAGTCTGTGTCTTTAGTTTTGTATTTTCGTTTTTGGCACCGACTTCCGAAATTAAAGTTATTTTTCACTTTGCAGTGTTTTTTGGAAGTCGGTTTAATTTTTTGGTAAAAAGTTTTTGAAGTGAAAACTTCTTTAGCGGCGCTGAGCACTTTTTGTATGGGTAAAAACTGTTAAACTCGCGCAAGGGTCACGTGACCGATCGAAAAGCGTAAGACTTTTTCAACCGACGACCAAAAGAGGAGGTTATCAATTCGACGCGTATATTTTTTTTTTCTCTTTTTTTTTTTTTTTTTTATGTATGATCACCGATTACTCGAAGACGGCTGAACCGATTTGGAAAATTCTTTTTTTGTTTGAAAGGGTATACTTCGAAATTGGTACCATTTATCACCAAGTCAGGATCTGATGATGGGATCCTGGAGAAATCGAGGGAACTCTTCAAATATTATAGGCACACCTATAGCGTTTTGGGTATTTCTTATAGTAACTTGTGCAGTTGCTCTCAAAAAATACCATTTGGGGAAGTGGAACTGATGATGAAGACCACAGATGGCCGCCGAACCTACTCAATAATAAGTATTTCGTGGATTGCGATTCGAATACTTAAATATGGATGTTAAGCACTTTATGTTCGTCACAATGCATATGGTGATGTAGAGCTGATGGTGAAGTACCAGGAGAACTCCTCAAAAATTAACGGCCCAGCATTGGGAAAAGCAATATTTTGTAAAAGGTTATAAGTAGTTGACATTTAGGCTCTTTTAACTAGGTAAATTAAAAATCGACCAACTAAAAAGAGTGAAATAAAAACTTTTTACCAAAAAATTAAACCGACTCCCAAAAACACTGCAAAGTGAAAAATAACTTTAATTTCGGAAGTCGGTGCCAAAAACGAAAATACAAAACTAAAGACACCGACTACCGAAATTAAAGTTATTTTTCACTTTGCAGTGTTTTTGGGAGTCGGTTTAATTTTTTGGTAAAAAGTTTTTTTTTTAAGTGAAAACTTCTTTAGCATCGTTGTGATTTGAAAGTTAATGAAACGAAAAAGCCACAGTATCTATCTGTTGGGACCTAGGAGTTAGGTCGCAGGGGTTGAGGTATCCCTGAGAGTGGGGGGGAGGTTTCGTGGGGAGTACAGGGAGAAGAGGGGTCCCATGTGGGGCGGGGAGGGGGGAGGGGGTGTCTCGTCGGGTGTTGAGGGGGCAGTAGTGGGGGAGTTGAGGGGGGAGTTGAGGGGTAGTTGAGGGGGAGTTGAGGGGGAGTTGAGGGGGAGTTGAGGGGGAGTTGAGGTAGTAGTTGAGGGGTGAGTTGAGGGGTGAGTTGAGGGGTGAGTTGAGGGGTGAGTTGAGGGAGGAGTTGAGGGGTGAGTTGAGGGTTGAGTTGTGGGGAGAGTTGAGGGATGAGTTGAGGGGTGAGTTGAGGGATGAGTTGAGGGGTGAGTTGATGGGTGAGTTGAGGGGTGAGTTTAGGGGTGAGTTGAGGGGTGAGTTGAGTGGTGAGTTGACGGGTGAGTTGACGGGTGAGTTGACGGGTGAGTTGAGGGGTGAGTTGAGAGGTGAGTTGAGGGGTGAGTTGAGGGGTGAGTTGAGGGGTGAGTTGAGGGATGAGTTGAGTGGTGAGTTGAGGGGTGAGTTGAGGGGTGAGTTGAAAGGTGAGTTGAAAGGTGAGTTGAGGGTTGAGTTGAGGGGTGAGTTTAGGGGTGAGTTTAGGGGTGAGTTTAGGGGTGAGTTGAGGGGTGAGTTGAGTGGTGAGTTGACGGGTGAGTTGAGGGGTGAGTTGAGAGGAGAGTTGAAAGGTGAGTTGAGGGGTGAGTTGAGGGGTGAGTTGTGGGATGAGTTGAGTGGTGAGTTGAGGGGTGAGTTGAGGGTTGAGTTGAGGGTTGAGTTGAAAGGTGAGTTGAGGGTTGAGTTGAGGGTTGAGTTGAGGGGTGAGTTGAGGGGTGAGTTTAGGGGTGAGTTGAGGGGTGAGTTGAGGGGTGGGTTGCGGGATGAGGTGCTGTATGAGTTGAGGGATGAGTTGAGGGATGAGTTGAGGGATGAGTTGAGGGATGAGTTGAGGGGTGAGTGAGGGGTGAGTTGAGGGATGAGTTGAGGGGTGAGTTGAGGGATGAGTTGCGAGATGAGTTGAGGGATGAGATTAGGGATGAGTTGAGGGATGAGTTGAGGGATGAGGTGCGGGATGAGGTGCGGGATGAGTTGAAGGATGAGGTGCGGGATGAGGTGCGGGATGAGTTGAGGGGTGAGTTGAGAGGTGAGTTTAGGGGTGAGTTGAGGGGTGAGTTTAGTGGTGAGTTGACGGGTGAGTTGACGTGTGAGTTGACTGGTGAGTTGAGGGGTGAGTTGAGTGGTGAGTTGACGGGTGAGTTGACGGGTGAGTTGAGGGGTGAGTTGAGAGGTGAGTTGAGGGGTGAGTGAGGTGTGAGTTGAGGGGTGAGTTGAGGGATGAGTTGAGTGGTGAATTGAGGGGTGAGTTGTGGAGTGAGTTAATGGGTGAGTTGAGGGGTGAGTTGAGTGGTGAGTTGACGGGTGAGTTGAGGGGTGAGTTGAGAGGTGAGTTGAGGGGTGAGTTGAGGGGTGAGTTGAGGGGTGAGTTTAGGGATGAGTTGAGTGGTGAGTTGAGGGGTGAGTTGAGGGTTGAGTTGAAAGGTGAGTTGAGGGGTGAGTTGAGGGGTGAGTTGAGGGGTGAGTTGAGGGATGGGTTGCGGGATGAGGTGCTGTATGAGTTGAGGGATGAGTTGAGGGATGAGTTGAGGGATGACTTGAGGGATGAGTTGAGGGGTGAGTTGAGGGACGAGTTGAGGGGTGAGTTGAGGGATGAGTTGCGGGATGAGTTGAGGGATGAGATTAGGGATGAGTTGAGGGATGAGTTGAGGAATGAGGTGCGGGATGAGGTGCGGGATGAGTTGAGGGATGAGTTGAGGGATGAGGTGCGGGATGAGGTGTGGGATGAGTTGAGGGGTGAGTTGAGGGATGAGTTGAGGGATGAGTTGAGGAGTGAGTTGAGGGGCGAGTTGAGGGGCTAGTTGAGGGGTGAGTTGAGGGGGATTTTTTATCCAGGATTAAACTTCTTAGGGCTATTAGCCCCAAATTTAGGGTAAAATAATGCTTATTGGGATTTTTTTGGGCCCAAAAATAAGTAGGGCTATTTTTAGGGGCATACATACATTTACAAGCATCACATATATGCCCGCGGGACGCGCGGCCGTCGGCGGCCTAGTACTACTACATTACAGATTATCTATGTACTAGTACTAGGAAGTAGTATATCTATGTAGGTATATCTATATCTAGGCAGTATTCGGAAGTATTTGATGATTGTGACGCTAGTAGGCATTTAATAAGCGTCTTGAAAATATTTCCAAACTTGCACTTGCATTCATGACTGTACCATTTTAAATTTGAACGCGCTTTTTCGATATATCATTATCTAATGTAAACATGTATGACTAAGAATTCCGAAATTTCAAATGAAACGCCAAGTCGGGATTTAAGCGATTTATTTAAAATAATTGATAATGTGGATTGTTAATTAAGTAAATTCTATTACAAAAGTAATTAAAATTAAGTTATATTTTATTTACCTTAATAAAACGGGAAACTCATTTAAATATTAGCCTTGAATTGCAACAAGAAACAGGGTTTTTTGAAGTGATAACTTCTTTAGCGTCTTTGTGATTTGAAATTTTATGAAACGAAAAAGCAACAGTAAAAAGAGACACACATATAAATTCATAAGATTTAACGTGGGAGAAAATGAGATAGGGAGCATTATACAGTGTTTCTTATGTCGTGAAAATTTTATATGGGCAAATCAGGACAAACGTATACCTTTGAAATTTCGTAAATTTTTGAAGGATTTTTTTGAAGTGAAACCTTCTTTAGCGGCGTTGTGCACTTTTTTTGTAATGGGTTAAAAATGTTATACTCGCGTCAAGACACGTGACCTGATCGAAAATTCGTAAGACGGGCGGAGAGTAGACAGCCGGCGCGGCGTAGGAGAGGAAGTATCCCCCTCTCATTCTACGGCGCGGCGAAAATGTATGCCAGCGCCTGCTGTTTTGTTTAGGCGGCGCAGGACGCTTGCGCGAATGTTCGTGTGTGTTAACATGAAAGTTGATTTTTCTAAGAGATAAACTTTTTAATGTAATATAAATTGTCATGTTTGTGTACGATAGCGCAATAAATAAATATTGTATTCTACCACATCAATGATAGTACTTTTATACTGATAATTAAAGCAAATCGTGCAAAATTATTCCCTAACCATTCCAAAATATCAAAAATGCACATCGTTAATATTCAAGTTTTCACTTCTGCCGGCACTCCCGGAGTGCAACCCGGATTTTTTATTTCACTCTTTTTAGTTGGTCTATTTTTAATTTACCTAGTTACAAGAGCCTAAATGTCAACTACTTATAACCTTTTACAAAATATTGGTTTTCCCAATGCTGGGCCGTAAATTGTTGAGGAGTTCTCCTGGTACTTCATCATCAGCTCTACATCACCATATGCATTGTGACGAGCATAAAGTGCTTAACATCCATATTCAAGTAATCGAATCGCAATCAACTCAATACTTATTATTGAGTAGTTTCGGCGGCCATCTGTGGTCTTCGTCATCAGTTCCACTTCCTCAAATGGTACTTTTTGAGAGCAACTGCACAAGTTACTATAATAAATACCCAAAACTTCATAGGTGTGCCTTTATAGGCACACAAAAAGAGGAGGTTATCAATTCGACGCGTATATTTTTATTTTTTTTATTTTTTATGATGATCTGATGATGGGATCCTGGAGAAATCGAGGGAACTCTTCAAATATTATGATGATGGGATCCTGGAGAAATCGAGGGAACTCTTCAAATAATAATATTTGAAGAGTTCCCTCGATTTCTCCAGGATCCCATCATCAGATCATCATAAAAAATAAAAAAAATAAAAATAAACGCGTCGAATTGATAACCTCCTCTTTTTGTCGTCGGTTGAAAAACTCATAAATTATCAATCAACAATGTCATATTTAAAAAAATTATAAAAGCATGAATTATAACAATTACAGACGAAGTTCTGAGTGGTAATTTTCAAAACATTCCACACAAAGCCCAGGTTTGTCAGGACAGGTGTCACAATACCAAGGAGAGTCAGTACGCTTTTTATTTTTGGTGCACTGACGGCATGTCTTTCGTTTGAGACGCCCATTTGAAGTAGTTTCAGTGGCTTTCTTTATTTTATGAGAACTTTGGGTATTTGAAAGTCTATTTTCTGGTACATTTTTGGGCAGCAGAGCATTTATAACATTCAAGCGTTAATCATTGTACATTTTCATTGAATTCAAGAAAAGTAATTGGAATGTGTGGAAGGCTACTTTCAGATACCAGCGTAAAGTTTTTCTTTCGCAAGGATAGTATGCTAGAAGCTGATCTTGCATGTCTACTCCTGACATGTAATCGTTATATTTCGAGATAGCTTCTGGATTTTGAGTAACTTGGCCACGTTTATTTTGGACTTGAACCATTTTGTCTTTTACTGGGTAGTATAATATACGTCACAACACGTTTATCTTTCCACACGCCAACATGCACTCCTTCACGAAACATTGAGCAATTTTCTCCTTTCTTAATTATTTTTTCATGATTTCCTGAGGATTTTCTTTCAAGTCTTTACGTAGAGTGCCCGTATAATAGGTGTTGTGATCAAGCAGCTTCTTCGCCAAACCAAAACTATTATAATAGTTATCCATATATAATTCGTGGCCATTATTTAGTTTTCCCTGAAGCAGCTCCATGACAACTTTCTCAGCGTGACCTGCGTGACCCTTCCCAGATACGTCTGTATCTTTTTCACCTGCATAAGCGCGATACTTCAATATCAATCCATCTGGTTCAGTGAGCATATATAACTTTATTCCGTATTTGTGGCGTTTATTTTTGATGAACTGCCGAAAACTCAGTTGCCCTCTCCATAGCACCATACTTTCATCCAGAGATAATTGTGCTGCAGGATAATAAAATTCAGTCATTTTGTTGTTGAAGTAATCAATGACACTTCTAACCTTGAACATTGGATCCTCACTTTCTTCCTCTGAGGTAAAATGCAAACATCTCAGTATATGGAGAAATCTGTTTCTGCTCATTTGTTGCCCAAAAATTGCAATGGAACAGTCTATCTGTTTTCTAATAATCTTGTAGACGACTGAGAGGGATAGTTCCCATGTGGAACAGCAAACCAAGGAAAATTTTCAGCTCGCAGACAGTGACCTGTTTCCATCCAGTAATCCTGGCAAAATCTCTACTTCGTCTGCCTGGAACTTCCTGATTATGTTTCCTGTGCCTGTGCATTTGTCTCAGTACAAATCATCGTCAAAAAATCTTCAGTAAAAAAAATTTAAATAATCAATAGGATTTGCTCCTGCAACTTCACCATAAAATTCGTTTGATTTTGTAAAATAAATTTCTCTCATCTCGCCAGTTGTAGTCCATTCAGCGGTTGAGCCCACTGCAGAGGGTTGGTTCAGCTGAGCTTGATCTTGAGTGGGCTCGCTACGTCTGATACAGATGGTGAGTTTGGCTGCAGGACTTGATCCTGAGCTGTAGGTGACACTAATTGACGTGCTGGAGGGCGTAATTCGATATCTAAGAGATGCTGCTGGTAATCGTCTTTAGAATTATTAGAATACCGTTAAGCTTCTATATCACTGTCGACCATAATAGAAAACACTTGTTTTCGCTGCCTTTTAGGCCTAGAAGGGCCTTCTCCGCAATCCATTTTTATTGTTATTTATTTATGCATAAAAACTCAACCGTTGAAGTTGAACATACGAAAAAACCAAATACAATGCCGCTTCAAATACAATGCTCTTGGCCCGATGCCGGCGCCAAACTGAGTCTAGGTATCTACTAAGACGCGAGACCGCACCGGTGCGTGGACGGCCTCTTGCATGGACACCTCTCCCCACACCCGTGTGGGAGTTGCAGCGAACGATAAAACTTTCCTTTATGGACCATTGAGTTGGAAGTTCATATTTTTACTGTAGATAGTCCTCTCAATAATAAAAGCTTTTTACATATTGTCCTGTTGCGCAAATTCACGGTTTACGAGACATAATTTTTTAAGGTTCTCATACAAATTGGAAAATAGCACGCCATTTGCAAATTTTAAAATAGGTTGGAATGTTGGATAAATTGTCATGGTTGATGTCAAATTTGACATTTCACGTTCCGTTGCCGGCATAGGTGTATTTGTCACCTCTGCCGGCAACGTTAAGCTAGTCTGTCTGTCTGTCCGTCCGTCCGTCCGTATGTCACAGCCATTTTATTCCGAAACTATAAGAACTATACATGTGAAACTTGGTAGGTTGATGTATTCTGTGAACCGCTTTCCGACTTTAAGAAAAAAGTTTAAAAAATATTTAAAATGTAGGGGGGGTCCCCATACATGGAACTAAAACTGAAAATATTTTTTTTTTCATGAAACCTTTGCGTGTGTGGTATCTATAGATAGGTCTTTAAAAATGACATTGGGCTTTCTAAACCACTTTTTCATACAGTTAATCGTTTAAAAGATATACGCTTCCAAAGTGGTAAAATGTGTGTGTGTCCCCTTCCCTCTAACTTCTATAATAATGGAGTGAGAAATCTAAAAAAAAATATATGTCTGTAGACCTTAATGTAAAATTTCAACCAAAATTGGTTTGAACGAGATCGGATCAGCAGTTTATGAGATACAGCATATTTTCTAAAACCGCAAATATATCTTTGTTATTCATACAAACACTATAAAAAACAAAGATGTTTGGCGTAGTTTTAAAACGTGTAAATAAGCTAGTTTTAAAAATTTGTAAGGTTTTGTTTTCTTTTTGTCAAGTAAATGAATAAATGTAGATGTCTATCACCCACCACTCGTGATATCATTAAGAAACATGTCACCGGCATTGTTAAAAAGTAAGCTTCCCGTTAGATTTAACTTTAAAAGAGCCAACTACGAATTAATCAACGCTAAGATTAGGGATCTCAACTGGTCCGATATTTTCTCGTATCTTAACGATGTCGATGCTATGATAGAGGAGCTATATAGGCACCTGCGGGGTATAGTAGATGAGCACGTTCCAAAATCAAAAAAATTGAATGGCAAGTATCCGCCCTGGTTCTCTAAGCCTCTTATTAGGCTCCTAAATGAAAAGGAAAAACTTAGAACCCGTTATAAAAAGTTCAAAAACCCTAGAGATCACTTTGAATATAGACTACTAGAGGAGAGATCTAAAACTATGATGACTAGCTGTTATAAAAACTACGTATGCATCACAGAAACGAGTATTAGACATAATCCTAAACTCTTTTGGTCATTCGTCAAAACTAAAAAGTCTAAATCAAACGATATTCCTTCGGAAATGTGTCTAGGAAACAAAACAGCGTCCACTGGTGATGAAATTTGCAAATTATTTGCCAATTATTTCTCTTCTAACTCTACCCCCTCGTTTGGCTCACCTGCTGTTGTGCAAACAGGTCCTAAGTACCATCAGCATGGATTGGGTAAAGTGGTGTTTACGGAACGGGACGTCCTTAAAGCACTAAAAAAACTTAACATCTGCAAAGGGGCCGGCCCAGATGGTTTGCCGCCGTTGTTTGTAAAGAGATGTGCTTCTAGCTTAACGTTACCACTTAAACTAATATTTAACTTCTCGATCGAATCATCTAAGTTTCCCACGGAATGGAAAATGGCAAATGTTGTTCCGGTTTTCAAAAAAGGAAATTCCGATGACGTGCAGAATTACCGTCCCATTTCACTCCTTTCTGTGTTTGCTAAAATTTTTGAATCCCTGCTGTGTCCTTTACTTACAACACTTATTAATCCTCAGTTAGCAACCCAACAACACGGTTTCTGTGTTCGCAAATCCACTACTACTAATTTGGTCCACTATGTCAATCAAATCGGTGTACTGATGGATTCTGGCGCGCAGATTGACTCGATATATACTGATTTCAGCAGTGCGTTTGACAAGGTGGATTATTTTATCCTGTTAAAGAAGCTCGAAGGGTTTGGCATATTTGGTCACTTACTCCTTTGGTTTAAGTCTTATCTTACAGGAAGACAACAGAGAGTGGTTGTTAAAGGATATGAGTCACCAGCTTATATCTCGACATCTGGAGTCCCGCAAGGCTCTCACTTGGGTCCAATTTTGTTTTTAATGTTCGTAAATGACGTAGTCCTGGCAGTTAAACACAGCAATTGCTCTGTTTTTGCTGACGACTTGAAAATTTACAAAGAAATTAATACAAACGTTGACGTGCAGTTGCTCCAGACAGACCTTGACTCAGTTCACGATTGGTGCATACAAAATCGGATGTCCCTCAATGCGAAAAAGTGCTACCACATAACATTTACAAAGAAACGTAGGCCATTACCAACATCATATGCAATTAACAGGGTTACACTACAAAAAGTGGACACGATTCGAGACCTTGGCGTGCACTTAGACTCGAAACTGTCTTTCATTAATCATATCGACCATATCACTGCCAGGGCTCACGCCGCAATTGCTTTGAGGAGTGGCTGGAGAGAGGCCATGGCGTCCTCACCTTCCGCCTGACGCAGGTGCTGACCGGACATGGCTGTTTCGGGAGGTACCTGTTTCGGATTCAGCGGGAGGACACGCCCGGGTGTCGTCATTGTGAGGACCACCTGGAGGACACGGTGGAGCATATGGTGGAGGTGTGCCCTGCTTGGGCGGAGCACCGTCGTGTCCTCGTAGAGGCGGTCGGCGGCGGCGACCTCTCGCGCCCTGCTCTGGTTCAGACTATGGTGCGGAGCGAGAGGGAATGGGATGCGGTCGCCTCCTTCTGCGAAGCAGTCATGCTAGCGAAGGAGGAGGCCGAACGCGCGAGGGAGAGGCAACTCTCTTCCTCGCGCCCCAGCCGCCGCGGTAGACGCCCCGGGCGTCGGGGATCACGAGCCGATTTCCGGCCACCGTAGGCGCGGGCCTGCGGACGGCGAGCAGGGGTCGCTCACCGTCCGGTAAGGACCAGGCCCGAGTCGGCGGCGCGTCGTGTTCCACGCGCGCCTCAAAGAGCTGTCAAGACCAGTGACGGGGCCTCATAGGGCCATTGCCTGCCGGGGTTTGCGGGAAAGTTCTACCGAGTTACCGCGGCCCCGGAAATTTAGGGCAGCCGAAGGAACAGGGTGGGTTTTTAGTCAGTAGAAATCTGACACACCCTTCCGCTTGACCCAGAGCGGAAGAAGTCATTCGATGATTTTCCCACCCCAAAAAAAAAAAAAAAAAAAAAAAAAAAAAAAAAAAAAAAAAAAAAAAAAAAAAAAAAGGGCTGCAGAAATGGCTGGCTTTATCAAAAGAATATGTCGGGATTTTCAATCGATCTCAACCTTAAAGGTTCTCTTCAATACCCTTGCGAGAAGTCTCCTGGACTATGCATCTCCAGTTTGGAACCCTACTTATCGTGTCCATGTGAACAGGATTGAGCGTATCCAAAGAAGCTTCACAAGATATCTTTGTTTTAAGAGCACAGTTTGTCCACGGGATTCCTCTTATATTGAGAGACTTAGCCATTTCAATATGTGCACACTCGAACACCGACGAGACGTGACAGACCAAATCTTCCTCTACAAAATAGTCAACGGTTTAGTCAATGCTCCGGATCTTTTGGCTGAAATTAGAATAGCTGTACCTCGACAGCAAATTCTCAGAACTAGTCGTGAAAGCATAACCTTTGCGACGACCACAAGTCGTACTAAGCTTGGGAGCACCGCGCCCATGAACCGCCTCATGAACAAATATAATAAAATCGCTGCACGGACCAGTAGCATCGACATATTTTCAAACCCCTTCCGTCAATACCGTTCTAATCTCGTGTCCAACTCCGAATCTCAGGACGTATGCGATATATGAAACACCTTATAACGATTGCATTCACTTTCATTCACTTCCCCTTATCAACCCTTTATATAAATGTAACCGTATTAAATTAATCTACCCTTATCAACCCCTTATTATAACATATGTACTGTGCCATTCTTAATGTTAAATGAATTAAATATAATTTAAAATTATAATTATCGATCACACTTTAACAAGATTGTAATAAAATGATATTGTAGTGTAATTTTAAGGTAATAGAAATGTTGTTTTAATGTAATTTAATTGAATAGAAATGTAACGTAATTATAATGTTAATTGAATGTTATGTAAAAGGAAAAGTGTTAAGCACGCAATGCTGTGAATGCTGAGCACTTCTATAAGTGACGTGCTCACTATACCTACAACTGTTTGTGATTTCTGTGTATGCCTTAGTGAGTAAGTCGTTGAAGTGCCTAATCAATAAATAAATAAATAAAATAAATAAAGTAAATATACATATTATATTATTATAGTTACGACGGAACCCTTCATGGGCCAGTCTGACTCGCACTTGGCCAATTTTTATTGTACAAGCAGTACAAACAAGCACACGCAAACCGTGCCAAACATGTTCCGTGTCGTTCACGTTGCGGAGATTGGGCAAGTGTGTAAACTTACCAAGAAAACGGTAATATTCTATAATTAGATTTGTAATTATACATTACGTCTAATATTTAATTTATACATACCTATTATGTTTATTACATTTATATATTTACGTCAATCATGTTTTACAGAACTTACATTTTTGAAAACTTACATAGACAATAGACAACAATTAAAATAATATTTTAACACTAGTCAGTACCTACGTGAACCATTCCAAAGGCACAGTATTACAAAGGCGTTCAGGATTGTCGCACGCTTAATAATAGACTGACCTAACTAAAAAAATACGTTTTTTGGGAAATCGCATAAAACGCTTTCGTAATCATGACTTGTCTTACATAATGGCTTATAACTCACTGAAAAAGCATAATAATAATGAAATGATGTATTGTAGGAATAGGTGATGAACTGATTATTGATACAGAAATGATATTTTGAAGATATTTTTGGTTATTATTATATTTTTAAAGCTTTAAAAATGATGTTCAATATTATTCTAGTACTGATGTCATATTTTGTGTTATGTTTGTATTTTGTTAAATATCTAACTAAATATTTTACATTTCTATGTTTTTAGTCTATATTGGATAAAAATGTAAAAAAAACTCGATATTTTAAGTCTTTTACTGTGTAATATTGGCACAAAATGAAATAAAAAACAAAGTCAATTTAGCACAATTTTCTATCAAATTGGAATTAAATTTGTTTGAATAGTAGATAAAAAGCATTTTTTAACTGAAATAAGGACCTACTTATTCCAGTTTAAAAACTTAAGCTAAATAGGTACCAAGTTAGGTTTGAAAAGTCAACTACAAAAATCCTTAATAAAAACTAAAAAAAATTGGCCAAGTGCGAGTCGGACTCGCCCATGAAGGGTTCCGTAGTAACTATAATAAATATAATATACTTAATATATTTATTTGAAAAAAAAAAAAAAAAAAAAAACAAAAAACCTTACAAATTTCTTAAAACTAGCTTATTTACAATTTTTACAACTACGCCAAATAACTTTGTTTTTCATAGTATTTCTATGAATTACAAAGTTATATTCGCGGTTTTAGAAAATATACTGTATCTCAAAAACTCCTGACTCGACCTCGTTCAAACCAATTTTGGTTGAAAGTTTACATTAATATCTACAATATATGGTTTTTTTAGATTTTTCACTTCATTATTATAGAAGTTAGAGGGGGGCGGGGACACACATTTTACCACTTTGGAAGCAAGAATTAACAAGAACAATTAACTTTATGGAAAAGTCATTTTAGAAACCTTAATGTCATTTTTAAAGACCTGTCTATAAATACCACACACGTATAGGTTTCATGAAAAAAAAATATTTTCAGTTTCAGTTTCATGTATGGGGAGCCCCCTTTATTTTAAATATTTTTTAAATTTTCTCTTAAAATCGGAAAGCGGTTCACAGAATACATCTACCTACCAAGTTTTACATGTATAGTCCTAATAGTTTCGGAATAAAATGGCTGTGACATACGGACGGACGGACAGACAGACAGACAGACGGACAGACATGTCGAAACTATAAGGGTTCCATTTTTGCCATTCGGCTACGGAACCCTAAAAATAACAATGAAATAAAAACTTTAGTTAGCTTCTATGCACTAATGATTACCTTATATCAATAAAGAGATTAATACCTAATTATTTCCGCAATATTTGGTATTCAATCAGTATAACCACTTAAACTAGAATATAAAATTGAACTCTGAAACAAAACGTGATTCTAAATAATAATTATAGCATAATATAAACTTCTTTGTATGTGACAACAGTTAATAATAGGTTGGGGAAAAAGTTTCTTCGCATTTTTTATCAAAACATTTTTTAATATAGTTTATTTGCATTTAACTAAAGTATGTAGATACCATTTTGTTCGATAACTTTTTGCCATCTTGTAGGCAGGGACATGATCCCATTGCTATAGAAATTTTGGGACTTCTGATCAAACTACCGCGACAAGTGGTTTTGGCAGTCCTCTCGTGATGTTAACCTGACACTGCCTAAAAAATTCTGAAGAGACCGAAACAAGTGGAAATCTGAAGGTGCAAGGTCAGGACTATACGGCGGATGCATTAACACCTTCCAGCCAAACTCTTAATTTTTGCTAAGTGGCTAAAGATGTGTGAGGTCTAGCGTTATCATGATGAAAAACCAAACCCCTTCTGTTGATTAATTCCGGCCGCTTTCTCTCAACTTATTGCTTTAATCTCATCAGTTGTTCGCAGTAGAGTTCAGAATCGATGGTCCTGCCTGGTGGTAACAGCTCATTGTAGTGTGTAATCAACCTTATTGTATGTAACCAGCCTTATTTCGTATAAATGTAATACTTTTAATAGTCTCATCAATATAATAAAGACAGTATTGACTCAGCTCTCGGTGTTTGAATATCTCCACGAGATCCCGCCTTACATGGCGACCCTGCCAGAGCGCATTGGCAGTGACTTGATTTGTTTTAAAATACCATGACCATATAAGTGCGTGTGGGACTTAGTACAAAATGATAATTCGTTATAATGTGTATTGCGTGCTACCGAATTTGTGCTCTCTTATTTGGGTTGAACGAGTTGTAATTATCACCAGAGAAGATGGGTACCAATAACTCCAAGGAGGAGGTGATCCTCGCCCAGAACGCCGCTGCGGGCAATAACCAGGCTTCAATAGAAGAGTTAAGGACACATATTGGAGTCACGAACATAATCTTACTGCTGATCCTCACTTTGGTATCACTGGCTTCAGTCTATGCCATCTACAGAATTTATAGAAGATGTCACCTTCAATGGATTGACCAGCAGATTCACCAGCACACTATGCGACGTTCGTTTCTTCGCAGGCTTCAAAAACCGACCGTAGGCGTGGACGACGGAGTAGTGTAAAATCAGAAATATATTATGTGTTTGTGCAGTGCTATGTTAATAAAAACAAGTGCGGTCTAGTGCGGTCAACATTATAACATTTAATATCGTAAAAGACATGGTGTGGTGAGGAAACTTATTTTTTTTTTGGAACTTTATGGTATCTATATATAAATAGATTTAAATCAAATAGAGAATCATGTATGCAAAAGAAGATTTAACTTTTACTATGGTAAGTTATGGTAACTAATTAATAAATAATAATTAATTAATAAATATTCTGATTATGTAGCTCAAATTACTAGAGATATACAAAAAGGAAAAGTATCAAGTAGTGAGTCAGAATTAATATACAAGTATATCGAGAGATTTCAGAGTTTATATGCTGAAGTTTTAGAATTGTGTAAGTCTAGTAAAACTGAAACAATGTCTACGTTTGACCTTAAAGTTGCGTTAAATTTATTGCCACTCATGACTGACGAGGAGGCTAATATCAGACAGTTAATAGATAATATTGAGTATTATAGTTCTACTCTTTCAACACCAGACTGTAAGAAGCAATTAGTTAATTTTGTACTTAAGAGCAGATTGTCCCAGGCTGCTAAATTACGATTATGTCCAAAATACTCTAGTGTGGATGACTTGATCATTGATATGAAAAAGGTCTTATTACCACAAAAATCAGCCACGGCATTGCAAACTAAATTGACCTCAATGAGACAAAATGAGTTATCTACACAGGACTATGGAAAAGAAATATCCGAACTTTTCGTGCAGTTGACGGTTTCGCAGGCCAACGGGCAATCCGAGAATTATAACATATTAAAACCTTTAAATGAGCAGTATGCGATTAAAAAGTTCGCCGATGGGCTGCGAAACCGCAGGCTAAGCACTATAATGGCAGCTCGAAATTACAGCTCCCTCAAGGACGCGATACAGGCGGCACAAGATGAAGAGATAGCCTCGCCTCCAAGTTCGGCTGAAGTACTCGGTATGTATAATAATAACGGTAGATTTTCAAGGGGTTTCAGACAAAACCGAGGTTATCGAGGTCATCGAGGTCACGTCAACCAAAGATATTCGCATCGTAGACCTTATCGTGGAGGCTACCACAACAACAACGGTAGTCGCGGTGGATGGAATGGGCATCGCGACCACCAGCGCCAAGGATACAGGGGTAAGTCTTACTACAACTATAATAGAAATCAAAGGGTGCGCAACAACGACCTTAACAAAGTTAACGTGATAACAGAACCGGAAGTAAACGTTGAATCGGCCTGTACTTCTAATGATAAAAACAAAAAGTTTTTTCGTGAATAAATTTCTATCATGCAATAGCAATTGTTCAATTAGTCTACCAATAAACAATCATGCATTTCAATGGTTACTTGATACGGGTGCATCGATTTCAGCACTAAAGTATAAACATGTTCTAGAAGAGCGCATTGCATATTACAAAGAAAACATTTCTATAAATGGTATCGGAGGCAAAGTAACAACAATTGGATATTGTTATTTGAATTTCAACGTAAATGGGCGTCAATTGAAACACAAGTTCTATGTATTTGACTTCTTACCAATTAGGGCGAATGGCATCATCGGTCAGGACTTTCTTACCAAGTATAAAGCGGTATTGGATTTTAATCATAACATAATTACTTTGTCAACTTACTATAATGAAATTAATTTACCTATTAATACAATTAGCAATCATTTAGAGATTCCACCAAGATGTGAGTCTGTTCATTATATTTCGACAGATATTAAGAATGAATGTTTAGTTTGCGCGTCAGATATCCGTGACGGTATTTACTTAGCGAGTACATTAGTTAAGCCAGTGTGTGGTAGAATACCTATCAAGATATTAAATACTACGGAAGATTATTTTACACTCAAAGAAATTAAACCAACTATACATAGCCTTAATGACTATAATTTATGTTCCTTTTCTCAAAGCGAATCAAATGCGTATCGAGTTAAGAAACTATTTTCATTGTTACAATTAAAACATTTAAATGGAGAGGAACAAACATTAGTAGAGAATTTATGCGCAAAATACAGTGATATATTTTATTTACCGGGAGTCAGCTTGACAACGACTGATATTTATAAACATTCGATAACTTTACAAACAAATACGACTCCTATTTTTTCAAAACCATGTAGATTACCTCACGCTCAGAAAAAGGAAATAGATAGACAGATAGGAAAAATGTTGCAAGAAGGAATTATAGAGGAATGTAGAAGTGAATGGAGCAGTCCAGTGTTACTAGTTCCGAAAAAAATAGATTCTAGCGGAGAGAAAAAATGGAGATTAGTCATTGACTATAGGAAGTTAAATAATTGTATTGAGAATGATAAATTCCCTCTTCCCAACATAACAGAAATACTGGATTCATTGTCAGGATGCATATATTTCAGTCATTTAGACTTATATCAGGGTTTTCATAATGTAGAACTTGACAAAGATAGTCGAAAGTATACAGCCTTTTGTTCTGGTCAGTACCAGATGACAAGAATGCCAATGGGGCTCAAGACCAGTCCGTCTTCCTTTTCCCGGATGATGACAATGGCTATGGCAGGTCTTTCATATGATAAGTGTCTTATTTACCAAGATGATTTGATAGTATTCGGACGTAATTTAGTAGAAAAAAATAAGAATTTACAAGATGTCTTTGAAAGGTTAAGGAAAGTGAATTTAAAGCTTAATCCCGAAAAATGTGAGTTTTTCAAAAAGGAAATGCTATACTTAGGACATGTAGTATCTAGTGAAGGTGTTGTGCCCGATCCAGAAAAAATAAAAATTGTCAAAACTTATCCTTGTCCAAAATCTGTTGAAGAAGTCAAGTGTTTTACAGCTTTTGTAAATTATTATAGAAAGTTTATACCGAACTTTGCGGAAAAAGCTTATCCTTTACACAAATTATGTAGGAAAAATGCGACTTTTATTTGGGACGAAGATTGTCAAAAAACATTTAAACATTTAAAACAGTGTTTAGTCTCTCCTCCAGTTCTGCAATATCCAGATTTTACAGAAACTAATCAATTCATAGTACAAACAGACGCATCAGGTTATTCAATTGGCGCTATTTTAAGTAATGGAAATAATAAACCAGTTGCATATGCGAGTAGAGGTTTAAATAGTGCAGAAAGGCGCTATCCAACAATCGAGAAGGAATTATTGGCAGTAGTTTGGGCAGTAAAGTATTTTCGTCCATATCTTTATGGCAGGAAATTCAAAATTTTGACAGATCATCGTCCATTAATTTATCTTTTTAATATGCGGGATCCATCGAGTAGGCTTATGAAATTTAGATTAATATTAAAGGAGTACGACTACATTGTAGAGTATGTCAAGGGTTCGGACAACGCAGCTGCAGATGCTTTGTCCCGGATTTCTTTTACAAGTGAAGACTTAAAGAATATGGGTAAATCATATATAAATGTAACAACTAGGGCACAGGCGAGAAAATTGCAAAGCCCTCCGTGTAGTACGACGTCAGACAGCACTTGGCCTGATCAACCAGGTGTTGTGGGAAGTCATACGAAACCAAGAGCGGCAATAGAACTTAGATTTATCGAGAAAAAGGAGTTAGATATTTTAAGAAAGCAACATATAATTACTGACGAGAAAAACGCGTTTTGTTATGTAGAAAGCAAGTTAACAATTTTTATTAATCCCGTCTACCAATCACAATTGACGCGAGCCGCATTTGTGAGGCAGTTAGGTAGATTTTGCAAGTTAATAGATGTCGACGAAATATGTATTATGAAGAATAGAGAAAATAATGAATTTATTGAAGAATTATTAAGTGAGATTAAATCGTCAAAAGATAGGTACGTACCGCGAATTTATATAATAAATGATGTTCGAAGAATAGACGATAAAGATGACAGGAAAGTTATTCTTAATGACTTCCATCTCTTGCCCACAAGTGGCCACGCGGGCATGAGAAGGATGGTTAATAACATTAAGAAGTATTTTTACTGGCCAGGGTTAGAACGAGATGTTCGAGAATTCGTGAAAAAATGTTCAAAATGCCAAAAGGAAAAATATGCTAAACTTGTAAAGGAGCCGATGGTTATTACCTCTACGGCTACAACGGCATTTGACAAAATATTTTTAGACTTAGTAGGACCATTAGATAGGGATTGTTTTAATTTTTCTTATATACTAACCATACAATGTGAGTTGACTAAGTATGTTGTGGCACATCCTTTAATTTCTAAAAAGTCTGAAGAGGTAGCTCAGGCTTTAGTTAATAGTTTTATTCTTCGCTACGGGTTACCAAAAGAAATTGCAACAGACAGAGGATCCGAGTTTATGTCTACAGTTTTTCAAGAGGTTTGTAAACTTTTAAAAATTACTCACTTAAGTTCCACAGCTTACCACCACCAAAGTATTGGTGCATTGGAAAATTCTCATAAAAATTTGGGCTCTTTCTTACGTATTCAGACAGATAATCACCCAGAAGTATGGAGTCAATGGCTTCCATATTGGTGTTTTTCCTTCAACACATCAGTACATTCGGAAACGAAATTCACACCATTCGAGTTGGTATTCGGTAAAATTTGCTCACTTCCCAGTAACCTAGATAACAATTTTGTTGAACCACTTTATAATCACGAAAGCTATCCTTTGGAATTAAAATTTAGATTGCAACTATCTCAAAAAGAAGCTAGGGAAAATTTGCTCAAAAGTAAAATACATAGAAAAGACATTTATGACAAAAGTACCAATCCTACAATTTATAAACCGAATGATTTAATTCTAGTAAAAAACGAAAATAGAAATAAAATTGATAGCATATATTCAGGACCTTTTGAAGTAGTGAAAGATATGTCACCAAATGTTCAAATAAATAAAAATGGAAAATTAGATATAATCCACAAAAATCGCACAAAATTGTTTACACCAGATACATGAATTTTATATTTTAATTATACATGAATATTGTATGACAACAACTTTGAATTTGTATAACTAAGTTTAAGTGTATTACCATATATTTTTTTAAACATTTTTCAGTGTACTGTTTTATTTTAAATAATGTACTATCATAATTATACTATAAGTTTAAATGCATGTAAAAAAAAAGCAAAATTTTATAGTTCTAATTTTACTTTTTTTTCACTAAAGGAAGGAGATGTAGTGTGTAATCAACCTTATTGTATGTAACCAGCCTTATTTCGTATAAATGTAATACTTTTAATAGTCTCATCAATATAATAAAGACAGTATTGACTCAGCTCTCGGTGTTTGAATATCTCCTCGAGATCCCGCCTTACATCATAATGAATAATGCCCTTCCAATCCCACCACATACACAGCATCACCTTGTTGTGAGTTAACCCGGGTTTCACCACAGTCTGTGAAGCCTGACCGGCCTTTGACCACGACCTTTTTCGCACGTTCTTGTCGTACATGATCCACTTTTTGTTATCAGCTTCTTTAAAAATGGTTCGGTTTCATTACGTCGTAATAAAGAATCACAAAAGAGGACACGGTTCATTAGGTTTCTTTCAGTGAGCTCGTGAGGTACCCAAATATCGAGCTTTTTTGTGTACCCAGTTTTTTTCAAATGCGCCAAAACTGTTTTGTGGTCAATTCCCTGTTCTTTAGCTACGTCGTAACTACTGATCTTGCTCCACTTTTTCAAAAATGGCATCCATTTTATCCGTAATAGGGCGACCAGAGCGACGTGTATCTTTGACATCAAAATTCCCGGATTGAAAACTCTTAAACCAAATTTCTGCTACTCTCACAGTCACTGCACTAGGTCCATCAACATCGCAAATTTTTTTCGTGGCTTGCGTTTCATTTTTACCTTTTTTGTAGTAAAATTTTAAAATAAATCGAATTTCTTCATTAGATTCACTCATCTTGACAGTACGGAAAACAAATGAAAATCACAAATTTTCCTAATTTGAATTTGGAATTATGTTCTTTAAAATTTAAACTTTCAATGATACCAAAACCAGCCAGATACAAATAGTATAGCCAAAGAGATTTTATTACAAGTTAATACATACTATAATGCGAAAAGACTTTTCCCCAACCTTATATTTATAAAAATAATATTAAATATTATAGAATTGCACCTACTTCCTTACTAATAAAGAGATCAATTTTGTACACTCAGTTTACTAATGTTAGTTAAAAATTTAATAAATAATTGTAATTATATTATATTTTACAAACTCGGGTTTGTCATCCATGATAAAGCTAAAAGGCTTATTGCTCTGCCTCGGACGCATGGCGTTTGTGTATTTATATCTAGGCGTTACGATGGACATACAAGAGTTTATAAACAACCGCCGTTTATCAACGTCCCAAATATTCCAATAGGCGTCAAAAAGAGCTTGTCTTTGAACGGATGTTAACTTTTCTGAATATTCAAGTCTTCAACGATCTGTGCAAGGTTGCTTCACTTCACGAGGTAGAACGGTTTTTTTTTCCCTTAGATTCATAAGAATTCCAGTATTTCTACTAAGAAATACTGGAATTCAAAAATTAAAAGTACTAACTTTGTTTATGTTTTGTCTACATTTTTTAGGATTACTAGTGCGCTTCCCTACATTTCTTCTTGCGAATCTCCATTTCATCTTCAATGTTACTTTGGCCTACTTCAATCTCTTCAATTCGTATTGTTCCCTGTACCTCAATTGATTGTTCATTAGTTATAGTGTCCAGATTGTTAAAAATATTCAAGTGTTGAGGAGTGGATGTAGAATTTCCTGGCTCAGATTTAGAATTGTTAGAAGAAGATGACTCTGACGACGAGGAGCTGCTAGAACTAGATGACGATAGACGCCGCGACACAGGGTATGCTGGATTCAGTTTCTTTTTTTTTTAATTTGATGGTCATACGTTGGATCTTGGTCACTAACGTCTGCATCCGATTCATTCGAGTTTACGGGTGAGATATTGTAATTTACACTGTCTCTTTTCCGACTAGCACATTTTTGATGAGCAAGTTCGTCGGATTCAAAAAAGGTCTGAACATTCAAGTAAGACTGGTTTTCAGGTTTACTAGTAATATCAGATAACATCTATAACAAAAAAAAAAATATCATCTGTAGTAATAAGAAATTAGTATAGTTTAATTCTTCAGTAAATTTGATTTCAGTTAACTTTAGTAATATAAAATTAAATATAACGTTACCACAAGATTAGCTGCAGAATTTTGAACTGAACTATTTTGAACTAAGTCCATCGGTACTTTATGTTGATTAGATGGTCTATCTTGAATCGGAGACTCAAGATGGCCATCTTAAATTGGAGCTTCGTTTTCATTGGTAGAAGGATCAGCAGCCGACACTGATTGCGAATTTAACAGTTTCATTATCTTCTTCGACCGCAATGCCATCCTAAAAGAATTTACGAGTAACTTTCTTATCTAAAATTCACTTTTTATCTAATGTTAACATTAAAAGAATAGAGACACAATACCCAACATAAACCAGACAATTAAATAAGAGATAGTATGATTTTATAAGAGAAAGACTTATATCAAAAAATGTCTGCATTTTGAAAACGGTTTTGTAAAAGACTGACTGAACTTCTAATGACTACAAATCCTATACTATAATTTTGTCATATTTTTCTATAAAACAGACCTAAAACTAAAAAGAAACACGAATAAGTTGATATTTTTTGTACTAAACAGACTTAATAAAAAATGGGTCATGGTTTTATGAATAATTTGAATAAAACTTACCTTAGATTTTTGCACTAAACAGACTCAATAATTAATCGGCCACTTTCAAATAAAAATTCCACGTGTTCACTATGTCAGCGTCCGACGCATAATGGTTTACGCCACTGTCTTATAAAAATCCATGCGAAAACGTATGAGAGTGAAACAGACGGATAAAGTTGTAGGATCTTGCTTTAGGAACGAGATATCGAAAAAAATCCGAGATAGAAAGATAGACGGCGTTAAAATGAATTTCTTTGTTTGCTTATCTCATTTTAGACCTAAAACGTAATCGGTCAGTTTATTATTAAGCATGCGTTGTGTGGAAGCAATCCACACGTGCCTCGGCGAATATCCCTGATGCAATGCAAAAGCGAGGCAGCCCCAAGAGCATCCTGAACGCGTTGTTGTATTGGACGTGTAAAGCGCTGTACTGTTTCTGCGTGTTATCCACCCACAGAATGCCAGTATAGGACGTACAAAATGTCCTAAATAAGGCAATTTTGACGCTCCTCGAATACCGCACAAATCTGTAGGCTATCAAACTTGCACAAACAGACAGTCATGTTGTATAATTGAAGAGAGATGTATTAAACAAAATATTTCATCATCGTTCTATTTACTTAGAAATAGCTACTTATTTCTTTAAAGTAGTATGTACCTATACCTATACAATCATATTTTTGTCTGAATTCAGGTAATGCGCAAGCCAAGAACAATTTACAATCAGCCGGGATGGATGAAATGTACTTACGCATCTCTAAATCTTAAATAATATAATTGTTTTATATACAATTAGTTGTAACTTTTGAGATACAGTAAAACCTTTTTTTTAAGTCTGTATATGCTGGCGAACTGGTTTGCTGATACAGACTCAGAACTCTGACTTATTTAAAGTTATCTGTGCTGCAGATGTCTGCTTATTATTTAACGACTATTAAGAGGAAGCTCCCTAAATTATATGTAACTTTGAATTAATATTCTGAAACAATCACGCGAATCAAAATGGAACTTTAGTATATGATTTATTGGGTCTTTTTCTTTACATGTCTAGACCAGTTTCGTAATTGGAACATTTTCTCTCGATTAATTTTTGTATCGAAAATCATGTCTTTTTTAAAGATTATTCAAAAAATAATCAAGATTACTCGGCTTTTATGTCTAAAATAAGTATTTACAGTAAAAAAATATAGTTTATTATCCAAGTATAGGATATTTTTCTCTAGATCAACTATTACTTTAGTTATAAACGAAATAAGAATTGAGACTTACGACATTTAGTTTCGAACCCGAATATAGAAAAAGAGCGCACGCGATATTCAACTTTATTACTGCTGCGTTAGCGTTTAGTATTCAACGGCCTAACCAGGCTGCATGGGGGCGGAACTTGCGTGAAAATTATTTTGGACTGCCTGGTCTTAAAGATCTTCAAATATCAATCGGCATCAAGGGCTCAACATGTTATTCTAAACTCGGAGGAGTCTAAAAGACGGCCCATCCAAGAGCTAAACTCGGCAAGCATTGATTTACCTGTAAGATGGAAAACACCGGTCTATGACTGAAACAATCAATGGAAAAGCATGTCGAAACGTTTGTCCATAAAATGTTACCGGTTACTCAGAGACATAATTATTGAATTAAAGATGGAAGAAAATCAACAAAACTCGAGTCATACGCATACAATTCAATTGAAAGCCTTTTGTTTCTTCTAAAACAAATGTTTTATTTATTTTCCATCTTCTACTAAACCTGTTTACTTCGCTCTTACTGTTTACGATCGTCAAATTGAGTCTTGACGCCATTTTGAAATTTATTTCAAGGGAAATGGAAAAGCGTCAACCGTTTTATGGGTAATAAAACAAAATGTTATTTATTTTTATTAAAAAAATATTTTTTATTGATCATGGATTATAAAAAGTATTTGTTCGCTGTTTTAGGTGAGGGTTTTATATAATAATTTACAAAAAAGACTAGGTACCTACGTGACAAGAAAGTTAACATACTTTATAAATATCTGAAAACAAAGTCTTATCCTTTATGATAATGTTACGCAAGTCAAATCTACATTTAACATTTTATCTGTCTATGTTTTCAGCTTTATTATCCCTGAATGATGCAGTCAAAGTTGACATGCAGGGGTCACTCACCTTAGGTAAAGAAGTCATGGATACATTATCACATTACATGCGTAGAAACTTCGAGGTCGATTCTGCGCGACGATCTGTCATTCCTAATCAAGAAGCAGATGTCTTATTGCTTATAATCCAATCTTCATACTTATGTAGAGACCTACATTTCTGCGACGGTCTTTTAGAAAAATTCTTAAACGAATACATACTTGTACAAACTAAATCTATAGAAGCCATTCTTAAAGGCATAATTTTTCAAAATGAAGACATTCACGAAGAAAGGAGCTTCATATTTGAAGAGCAACTGAAGAAATGTTTAGAGGAAATACGAAAATTGCTTAGACATGTAGATTCAAAAGTTGAAGATCACAACTATGCTTTGGCCTGGACTGAAATTATTAAAAAGATAAGTGTAATGTTCCAAACAGAAGCCATTATATTTGCTACTGAAAGAATAGAAGGCTCTCCGGCTGATTTATATGAAGTTAAGAAGAAATTGACACAGAAATTCGTCGTGGCTTCTGTAATAATTGAAGGCAAGTATGAAAGCATGCTCTGCGCGGAATACAACATTTGCGGGAAATCTTATGAATGTACGAAAGCCTTGCACGCTCTATTGGAATCTTTTAAAGAGATGAATAACGAAAATATGAAAATCTTCCTTCGTTATGTATCAGAGACGTTATTGGAAACAAAGTTTTTCGACCATTTGAGCGAAGTAACTGCGAATGAGCTGCAAATTATATTGAACGATATGGCGTACTCTGATAGTGTTCCAACGAGGGAAGTTTTACTGTCTATACATAAAACTGTTGCAGAGAGACTATCTTCTTTAGAAACGAAAAAACATAATATAAAGGCGAGAGACACAGAGTTAGTGCATGGTATCTTATCGGATTTGGATCATGCGTATAGCAAGCGGAGTGTGGTCGATCCCTTCCATGCGTTCATGAGCAGTTTTTTCGAATGGTTGAGGAGTGGAAGTCGTTTGGGACCACCTATGCGCAAGCTGCTTAAAGATTTGACCGAACAAATACATAAACAATCAGATGATTTGATTTTAAAACTTACAAATGAAGTACGGGTATTTTTAGAATTAACAGTAGACCCGGAAAAGTAAAGTGTTATTTTTGGTGACTGATCTTTTATTACTAGTACCGTTATTGTATATTTCTCCGTGTACAGTCCAGTATACATTTTTGCGGTTTTCATAGAGAAAATAATCACAATGACTTCGTTTATTGACATGTCGCGTATTATGACAACTGTTAAAATGGGACACAGCCTTCGTTTCTTCTAAAAAATCTGTTCTTAAAGATACAGGAGTTTCGTCGTTGGCAAAAAACTATGTATGTATTACTCATTAGTATTAGATATTCCTTTCGTAGCAACACTGATGTATCCTAATTTTCGGTGGAGAAATCATCAAATGACTGATCCCGCTTTGTGTGGAACGAAGGGAGAGTCGGACTTCTACTGACTAAAAACTCCACTGTTCCTCCAGTGGCGGTTAAAATATTCCCGCAACCCCGAAGCACTCATATATAAAGGATTAGGATAAGATTTTTTTTTGCTAAATAACAGTTTACAAATATTTCTTACTCCTATTTACAATACTACCCATTCTTGAAGGTTTTCGGTGTCCTGAATTAATATCAATAGTCAAAACTTTTCTAACACGTTTTTGAGTAATCTTGGGTAAAAAGTACCAAAATCTTGATTTTTCAGATATCACAGCATCCTGTAAAAATATAATTCCACGAAACACTTGTCATAGAATCTTAAAGTACTACTTTGCATTACAAACATTGTATAAAAAGCTAAACCTATAAAAAGCTAAAAAGAAAAATATAAATGCGGTAAGCATTTATATTTTTTATTTTGTAACGGTTATCAATAACAGTTTATTTTTCCGAAGTATATTTTTGATAGCAAATATTCAATACTCGATTATTTGGAGATTAAAATAGACATAAAAGAAAAATATGGATTATTATGAGGGAAGTGTAAGCTTTAAGTCATCGTAGTCGGTTTTTACCTCAACATATTAAAATTATTGTATAACAGTGCTTTGAAATTGGAGAGCTTGCTACTTTAAGTAAAGATATTTAGGTAGCCTGACGTGTTGGAATTTTTGTAACATCAGAATTCAATTCAGCACATCTAAAACCCTCTAAAACAATAATATAATGACAGGAACAAAAACCTTGTAAACTAGTGTAATTAAATTATTCTTTATTTCAGAAAAAAGTACATTTACAATAAAAGGCTTGAGAATTAGTTAAATTAAGGAATATTGACATAATTGACTAGGTTATAAACTGGTAACGTACTGGCGAGATATGGGTGTAGATGTTATGAGTACCTACGCTTCTGCCTAACTCTTTTAGACCACCAGAATTAACCTATTGTGTTACCTAAATAAAAATTCGGCACACAAATTCACCGGGACCTGATATCCCTGTCTCTGAAGAATTCGTTTACTAAATAACCGAAAACAGATTAAATTCTAGGTAGCTAGATTATGTCACGGACGGCGCGGTGGCTAAATTGCGTTTCCCCTTTTGTGAAAGAAGTATCCAAAAGTTAATGCCGTGGTTAAAATATTAGTGAGTTATAGTAGATGATATTATATATGTACTTGCTTACTGCGGTGGGCATGCCTACAATCGGTATACACAGGTCTCAGAGAGACCTATTTTTCAGCCTCAATGGCGTGCCCTGAAAGGCGTTCCACAGTGAGCTCCGGAGCTGCCTCCATAGAGAACTCAGGGCTTCGCTCCATGGTTGATGGTGACCACTGGAGTAATTTTAGTAAGGTAAAAACCCTATACTCCTCGATGTTATATTTAAAGACGGCGAGCATTTTGAAGGTTTCATTGAGATAACAAGAAGGCCTACATAGGAATCTGAATTAGGTATTTTACAGAAAATCAATTATTTTTAAAAGAGTAACCGGTTTTCTCCATAGGAAACAATAATTTCCAACCGTGCACTAGCTTCTAACGTTTTAAAGTACCCATGTAGGCCTATGTATAATAAAATATTGTTGATTTTAAAACCTGATTATTTTTGTATGGGGTATTTTTTTCTGATGTCTTATTCCTTACATCCAACCTTTGTCTTCTCTACCCTGAAAAACCTTTATATTCATATTCATAACTTTACTCGCGAAAATCTATTAAGTAGCATTAATATATCATCATTCTTTCAACTCACTTTATTTCGGTATAAATACTTAGGTAACAAAAGAGAATTTATAAAAAGTCATTGAAAACGCATTAAAAATATAAAATCGAAATTCAAAAGTCATTTATTTAGATAAGGCTGACAGCCAGCTCATTTGGAAAGTCCTTTTTACATCAGGCTCTCTGTTTAGTTGGATGATCTTTAATTTATATAAGTAATAATATGTTAAGTAATTAACATTACATGACACAAGAAATTAATGTACCTAGTTTAGGTACACAAATATATATGTGCCGCTTGTTAGCTAGCACACTAGAAATATAGATAGAATATACTTTATTGTACACCAATAATTGAATCACACTTAAATAACAATATTGAAAATAAAATTGGTTACAATGGCGGTCTTATCGCTGAGAGCGATATCTTCCAGACAACATTTGGAAGGACTTTACGAGCTTTAATTAAAATGGGGAGGGCTATATTAGTGTACTACTGTACAAATTTTCATCAATAACGGAAAAACTAACAAAAATACAACATATGTACAACGTGTAACGGAAACCCCATATCTATCCAAAAGGGCTGAAGACAACATCTGGTATGGAGTCTCTATGCACAGTTTCAGCACAAAATAAACATATATTTCTTCAATACCAATCATAACAAACGTGTCACAGCACTACGAGGGTCAATAACTTTCCACGTCACTTGCCAATAACACGATAATTCTTTTCGTTCTTCTTAATTTGAAAAATTCGGTCTCTGGTATGAGTGTATTGCAATTTGTAATAAGTTCTACACACGTAGACTTAGGATTACAAAACCCTTGCCATATCGTTTGTTATCATCCAAAGAAGCCATGCACTTGGTATGTATATACCCTTTAAATTACACGTTGTATATACAATACATGAGTACATAAAATAAATAAATATATAATGTGTTCGTTAACATCGTGTGGAGAAAAGCAAAGGAATAATCATAAGTTTGAAATAAAATGATTGGCAACCGAGCTTTTAAAAACAGCGAGTGACTGAGCTTGTCTTACTGACACTGGCAATCCATTCCACAACCGAATGGCCTGCACCGTAAACGACTGGTCGTAAAATTTTGTGGAATGCGTAGGCATCAAAAGTCTCAAATTATTTGATGATCTCAAATCTCTAACATGTGTGTCATGAAGGAACTTTAAACGTTCTTTGACGTAAAAGGGAGTCGTTGGATTGAAAAGAATACTATAGATTAATGATAAAATATGTGCATTCCGGCGAAGGCGGATAGGCAGCCACTTGAGTTTAGTGCGAAACTCAGAAACATGATCATATTTGCGCAAACCAAATATGAATCTGATACAAAAATTTTGGAGTCGCTCAAGCTTATCTAGCTGCACTTCAGTTAGTTCTGGATAAGCATAGCATAGTCAAGGACAGGGAGAAGAAGAGATTGGGCAAGCGCAGTTTTAGTAGCAGTCGGCAGGAAATTGCGCAATCTGCGCAACGACCCCGCAGAGGCGAACAGTTTGCGGCTCACTTCTTGCAACTGGGGACCCCAAGACAAATCTTTATCAATATAAATACCAAGGTCTTTTACTGAGTCAAAGTAGGGTATAACAGCTCCATCAAAAATGATTTGGGGAAGGGTCGTCCAGTCAATTTTGGAACGTAGTCTAGGGCTGCCAACAATAATGACTTTAGTCTTCGCAGGATTAACCTTCAAACCATGATCCAAACTCCAATCCGAAATAGGCGCTAAATCCTTATTCACTTTCTTCACCGCCTCAGACAAATCTTCAACGGGAGCTTGCGAATAAATTTGCTGATCGTCAGCATAAAGGTGGTAGGATGAGAGAAGTTCATTTGACATAGAATTTATAAATATGGCGAAAAGAAGAGGAGAGAGAACGCCCCCTGTGGTACGCCAGCAGTAGTATTGCACCATGAATACAACGAATCTTCAATGTAAATACGTTGTCGGCGGCCACACAGGTAACTACGAAACCAATCAATAGCTGTTGGAGATATGTTAAGAGAGCATAGTATCCCGAGCAAGACATCAAAATCAACAGTGTTAAAAGCATTACTGAAATCAAGTAAGGAAAGGACCGTCAATTTCCTATTGTCCATACCCAATCTTATATCATCCGTAATCTTAACACACAAATAATATAATACACAAACTAAAGCATAGAAATAAACCAAGTCTCTTCCTCACGCTCCAGCCGCTGCGGGAGACGTCCCGGGCGTCAGGGATCGCAAATTGATTTCCGATTGACTGATGATTGACTTGCGGACGGCGTCGCGAAGTCACCGTCTGGTAAAAACCAGGCCTTATACCTGGACTTTTAATTCGATGCAGTAGACTGACGGTTTCTGAGTTGTCAGAAAATGACGACTATGAAATTGTGATGTAACAAAATTAATCGATACAGGAATAAAATCGAATAATGATGTAATCATTTTTTTAAAAATAATATTGTGTGAAAATAACAAAAAGTAAAATGTGACTATAAAGGAGCGTGAAAAATAAATCAATCATGATAATATTTTTAATTTTTTGCAATAGACCCCTGTACCTGTACCCATTCCAACGGGGTTTAGGTCGCAATGGTGCGGGAGCAGTCTTTTTAATGGTAATCTCGCGCAATTTATTAAAATATTCATCTCATGAAACAATTTCCAAAAGAGTGACTTTTATCATGTCTGGTTAGATATGAATATTTTCAATAAAAATAGATTTACTACAAAACAAAAGATAATAGTATAAATTTTATCATTTATTTATATATACACGATTAAAAATCGCTCATTTATTATTCGCTTGATTGAATCCATCACTATTGGGTTAAATATGGTATTATTATTTTAGTAAGTGACACTTTTTTTTTTTTTTAACGTGGTAAAATTATCAAATAAGTCCTCCCACTCCGGGCAGGGTGGGAGGGACTGTCAGACTTTTACTGACTAAAATCCACGGTGTTCCTTCAATAACCCTTTACATACCGGGGCCACGGTAACGGGATGAGTCCCACGACCCCGGCGGGCTTCGGCCCTCTGCAGAGGGGGCCTCGTCATGTTGCTGACGCTCTTTGAGGCGCGCGTGGAACACGACGCGCCGTCGACCCGGGCATGGTCCATGGTCGGACAGCGAGTTGCCCTTTACTCGCTGTCCGCATGCCCGCGCCTACGGTGGCCGGAGATCGTCGGCCGACGTCCGACGCCGTGGGCGTCTACCACTGCGGCTGGGCTGGAGGGAGGACGCCATCCTCTCCCTCACGCGGCCCGCCTCCTCCTTCGAAAGCATGACTGCTTCGCAGAAGGAGGCGACCGCTTCCCACTCCCTCTCGCCCCGCAGCATGGCCTCGACCAAGGCCGGGCGCGAGAGGTCTCCGCCTATCGCCGCCGTGAGGACACGTCGGTGCTCTGCCCAGGCGGGGCAGTCTTGCACCGTGTGCTCTACGGTGTCCTCAGGGCGATCCTCGCAGTGGTGACACCCAGGCGTTTCCTCCTTTCCCATCAGACACAGGTACCTCCCGAAACTTCCGTGTCCGGTGAGGACCTGCGTCATGCGGTAGGTCAGGACGCCGTGACGCCGATCTAGCCACTCCTCAAAGAGGGGTCTTACCGCCGCAATTGCGGCGTGCTCGTAGTAAGTGACACTAGCTTATAATTATCAGCTTACTGCATCGAATTAAAAGTCCGGGTATAGTCAACGGCGCTCGCGTTCTACACGCGCATCATCGCGCAGCCAGCACTAATGACGGGGCCCGATAGGGCTATTGCTTTAGTGGGTATCAGGAATCTTCTAACAAGATACCGCAGTCCTGAAATCTAAGAGCAACTGAAGGAACATGGTGCCCTTCCATTCTAACCGAAGCCTTAGGAGTCATTCGACAATTTCTCCCCGAAAATAATCAAACTAAGTAAGCCCTCAGGCAACAGATCTTTCACATGCAATCAGGGCATCAACTACCGCTATAATAGTAATACAATTTACTGTAATATAATAGTTAATTCCATAACCAGTTAGGTACAACTTTATAACTTGATCAAACCGTGATTAGAATCACCAGTCACCACAAGCAGTACCCGTTCACGAGTATACCTCAAAGGTTCGACCATATATTTAAAGTCCATCGTTTTAAACTCAACAAGCTGCATTTTAAACAGCAGTCTGAAACGAATGAGGCAAGTTTGTTTGTTTAGTGGTATCAATATGTCCCCTGTTCGGTCTAGACAGCTACTTTTTAGTTTAAGCACAGTTTACAGTTTAGGGTCATCGTTTGTTTAACTGGATGGATGGGAGTTAACGTTTTAGTTGCTGTTTTAACATAACATATGTTTCATTTGTTTGTGCTGTTATTTTGTGCTGTTTTAGTTTACTGTTCTATTCTCAGTAAGAATGCTTCGTATCGATAATGGGTCCTTGACGGTGCATTATTTATTATGATATAATATACAAAGATTCACGAAAGACAAATATGTTGAAATCGGAAACACAGATTTTCCAGACGCAAATAGAGCAGTTTCGTACAAGCAAATTAGCAAGAAGGTATAACAATCACTGATATCCGTTCATTTTTAATATATTCGTTTACGGTAGTAACTATTGGTTATCGTTTGGTGATGTGATGGAAACTGGGGGGCCCCGCCCTAGGCACGTGCACAAAGTGCCTAGTGCCAAAGATGGACCTTATCCTGTATCTACGAATTAAGGTAGAATAAACCTGATATTCATAAATGGTGTAAAAATGCTGTTCTGTACCCTAAAATGAAAGCAATCTGTCGTATAATTATGGCATTCATTTGGACATTGCAATCATGTTTTACGGTGTCTTGCGACTATTTTTTCTAACATCATCAATGGATCTATTCCTTTTGAATTTGACAGAATAAGTGAACCAGACTTATAGCTAAATTTCTGTCCCGCATAAAAGATATCACTCACCCATTGAAGACTTGCTTCTGAGAAAACACTAGCACGTAGGTACTCCTCTATCTACCGAACCAAATAACTTAAAAGTAGCAACAGGATTTACTTATCCAAACACATTAATGCTACTCCATTATTCCTGAATTTACACAAAACTCGAAACTGTACCAGCCATTATGTCTTCGATATTACCTACGCTCCAATTCACTTACGTGCGAAGTTACGAATTACATTAAAAACTTTATTATTCAAGCTTTGCTGCCTCAAAGTGTATCTAATGATGAAACCTCCGGAATGACTGGCTAACCAGGTGACGACATTTAAAATGCATTAGGATTTGTCGTAAATCAAATTGGCTAGTTTGAAGGCTGGAAATTGAACATATTTTAGGAATTCAACATTATTTACTTAAATATTTGTAAAGGATATGAAGAAAGGTAAATAAACCAGATTTTTAACCGGTATATAGGTTAGGTGCGGTATCAACGGCGGTGTCCCAAGTGTACAAAACCCAAAACAACAAAACGTCTTCCGGATAAACTACCTTTTTAATTTAAATTTAGTCATATACAAAACAAATAAGTTTGTATATCCATCAATTTTTAGGATAAAAAAACCGGTCAAGTGCGTGTCGGGCCACGCGCAGTGTAGGGTTCCGTAGTTTTTACAACAGCCAAGTGCGTGTCATATTCGCTGACTGATCGTTTCGTACCATGCTCTAACTAAAAGCCAAACATGACTACCTAACTAATTTGACTTCCTATACAAATCCTCACCTGATCCGACAATTTTGCACGGAAAGTTTTAATTTTTTTTAGAGATTTGTATAAAACTTGTCATAGCCGGTGTTTTGAATTTAAACACTACTCAATCGTCACAAGAAACTAGCACGATACAACTGGCGCTTAGCGCCATCTATCGACATTTCTATAGAGTTGTTCGATATTTTCGAGTCAAATACAATTGGTCGACTATTACTCGTAAACTTGTAAAGTCCACTTATGTGTGATAGTTTTCCTTTAAATTATACTATATAAAGCTAGATTACCACTCACTGACTCACTCATTGACATAATTGTTCTCCCAGATGGTGGATGGGGAGGTGGGTATATTTTGACAGATTCGTAAACAAGTAACTCTCAAACCTACGGGAAAAGTGCCAAACCTCCCCTTTTCACCCCCCTTCTCCCCCCCCCCTATCGTATCTCGGAAACTACGAGACCCGTATTTTTTTCTTTTTACGGATTCGTATAGAGAAGGCTCGGTAAAGTAAAAACCATTTTTCAAAGTCCCCCCCCCGCCCCCCTTCTCCTCCCCTTTAGGTGGATCTCGGAATCTAAGAGACTTGGAACATTTTTTTTTTCAGATTCATTTAGAGGGGCAATGCTTTAGTCGAAATACTTGTGCAACCCCCCCCCCCCCCTCATTTTTTTTTTTTTTCACAAGCTCGCGAGGTGCTTGCACCTCGCGCAACACGCAAATACCAATTTCTTTTTTCACAAGCACGCGAGGTGCTTGCACCTCGCGCAACACGCAAATACTTGATTTAGAGGGGCAATGCTTTAGTTTTTTTCACAAGCACGCGAGGTGCTTGCACCTCGCGCAACACGCAAATACTAGTTATATTATATAAAGCTAGATTACCACTCACTGACTCACTCATTGACATAATTGTTCTCCCAGATGGTGGATGGGGAGGTGGGTATATTTTGACAGATTCGTAAACAAGTAACTCTCAAACCTACGGGAAAAGTGCCAAACCTCCCCTTTTCCCCCCCCTTCTCCCCCCCCCCCTATCGTATCTCGGAAACTACGAGACTCGTATTTTTTTCTTTTTACGGATTCGTATAGAGGAGGCTCGGTAAAGTAAAAACCATTTTTCAAAGTCCCCCCCCCGCCCCCCTTCTCCCCCCCTTTAGGCGGATCTCGGAATCTAAGAGACTTGGAACATTTTTTTTTTCAGATTCATTTAGAGGGGCAATGCTTTAGTCGAAATACTTGTGCAACCCCCCCCCCATCACCCCCCCCCCCTCTTTTTTTTTTTTTTTTTTCACAAGCTCGCGAGGTGCTTGTACCTCGCGCAACACCCAAATACTAAACCCCCCCATCACCCCCCCATTTTTTTTTTTATAAAAAGCACGCGAGGTGCTTGCACCTCGCGCAACACGCAAATACTAGTTATACTATATAAAGCTAGATTACCACTCACTGACTCACTCACTGACATAATTGTTCTCCCAGATGGTGGATGGGGAGGTGGGTATATTTTGACAGATTCGTAAACAAGTAACTCTCAAACCTACGGGAAAAGTGCCAAACCTCCCCTTTTCACCCCCCTTCTCCCCCCTCCCTATCGTATCTCGGAAACTACGAGACCCGTATTTTTTGTTTTTTACGGATTCGTATAGAGGAGGCTCGGTAAAATAAAAACCATTTTTCAAAGTCCCCCCCCCCGCCCCCCTTCTCCCCCCCTTTAGGCGGATCTCGGAATCTAAGAGACTTGGAACATTTTTTTTTTCAGATTCATTTAGAGGGGCAATGCTTTAGTCGAAATACTTGTGCAACCCCCCCCCCCCCCATCACCCCCCCCCCTCATTTTTTTTTTTTTTTTTCACAAGCTCGCGAGGTGCTTGCACCTCGCGCAACACGCAAATACCAATTTCTTTTTTCACAAGCACGCGAGGTGCTTGCACCTCGCGCAACACGCAAATACTTGATTTAGAGGGGCAATGCTTTAGTTTTTTTCACAAGCACGCGAGGTGCTTGCACCTCGCGCAACACGCAAATACTAAACTCCCCCATCTCCACCCCACTTTTTTTTTTCACAAGCACGCGAGGTGCTTGCACCTCGCGCAACACGCAAATACTTGATTTAGAGGGGCAATGCTTTAGTTTTATTCACAAGCACGCGAGGTGCTTGCACCTCGCGCAACACGCAAATACTAGTTATACTATATAAAGCTAAATTACCACTCACTCACTCACTCACTGACTCATTGACATAATTGTTCTCCCAGATGGTGGATGGGGAGGTGGGTATATTTTGACAGATTCGTAAACAAGTAACTCTCAAACCTACGGGAAAAGTGCCAAACCTCCCCTTTTCACCCCCCTTCTCCCCCCTCCCTATCGTATCTCGGAAACTACGAGACCCGTATTTTTTGTTTTTTACGGATTCGTATAGAGGAGGCTCGGTAAAGTAAAAACCATTTTTCAAAGTCCCCCCCCCGCCCCCCTTCTCCCCCCCTTTAGGCGGATCTCGGAATCTAAGAGACTTGGAACATTTTTTTTTTTCAGATTCATTTAGAGGGGCAATGCTTTAGTCGAAATACTTGTGCAACCCCCCCCCATCACCCCCCCCCTCTTTTTTTTTTTTTTTCACAAGCTCGCGAGGTGCTTGCACCTCGCGCAACACCCAAATACTAAACCCCCCCATCAGCCCCCCATTTTTTTTTTTTCACAAGCACACTCGCAACACGCAAATACTTGATTTAGAGGGGCAATGCTTTAGTTTTTTTCACAAGCACGCGAGGTGCTTGCACCTCGCGCAACACGCAAATACTAGTTATTTATATTATATAAAGCTAAATTACCACTCACTCACTGACTCACTGACATAATTGTTCTCCCAGATGGTGGATGGGGAGGTGGGTATATTTTGACAGATTCGTAAACAAGTAACTCTCAAACCTACGGGAAAAGTGCCAAACCTCCCCTTTTCCCCCCCCTTCTCCCCCCCCCCCCTATCGTATCTCGGAAACTACGAGACCCGTATTTTTTTCTTTTTACGGATTCGTATAGAGGAGGCTCGGTAAAGTAAAAACCATTTTTCAAAGTCCCCCCCCCGCCCCCCTTCTCCCCCCCTTTAGGCGGATCTCGGAATCTAAGAGACTTGGAACATTTTTTTTTTCAGATTCATTTAGAGGGGCAATGCTTTAGTCAAAATACTTGTGCAACCCCCCCCCCCATCACCCCCCCCCCTCTTTTTTTTTTTTTTTTTCACAAGCTCGCGAGGTGCTTGCACCTCGCGCAACACGCAAATACTTGATTTAGAGGGGCAATGCTTTAGATTTTTTCACAAGCACGCGAGGTGCTTGCACCTCGCGCAACACGCAAATACTAAACCCCCCCCCATCATCCCCCCCACTTTTTTTTCACAAGCACGCGAGGTGCTTGCACCTCGCGCAACACGCAAATACTAGTTATATTATATAAAGCTAAATTACCACTCACTCACTGACATAATTGTTCTCCCAGATGGTGGATGGGGAGGTGGGTATATTTTGACAGATTCGTAAACAAGTAACTCTCAAACCTACGGGAAAAGTGCCAAACCTCCCCTTTTCACCCCCCTTCTCCCCCCTCCCTATCGTATCTCGGAAACTACGAGACCCGTATTTTTTGTTTTTTACGGATTCGTATAGAGGAGGCTCGGTAAAATAAAAACCATTTTTCAAAGTCCCCCCCCCGCCCCCCTTCTCCCCCCCTTTAGGCGGATCTCGGAATCTAAGAGACTTGGAACATTTTTTTTTTCAGATTCATTTAGAGGGGCAATGCTTTAGTCGAAATACTTGTGCAACCCCCCCCCCCCATCACCCCCCCCCCTCTTTTTTTTTTTTTTTTTTTCACAAGCTCGCGAGGTGCTTGTACCTCGCGCAACACGCAAATACTAAACTCCCCCATCTCCACCCCACTTTTTTTTTTCACAAGCACGCGAGGTGCTTGCACCTCGCGCAACACGCAAATACTTGATTTAGAGGGGCAATGCTTTAGTTTTATTCACAAGCACGCGAGGTGCTTGCACCTCGCGCAACACGCAAATACTAGTTATACTATATAAAGCTAAATTACCACTCACTCACTCACTCACTGACTCATTGACATAATTGTTCTCCCAGATGGTGGATGGGGAGGTGGGTATATTTTGACAGATTCGTAAACAAGTAACTCTCAAACCTACGGGAAAAGTGCCAAACCTCCCCTTTTCACCCCCCTTCTCCCCCCTCCCTATCGTATCTCGGAAACTACGAGACCCGTATTTTTTGTTTTTTACGGATTCGTATAGAGGAGGCTCGGTAAAGTAAAAACCATTTTTCAAAGTCCCCCCCCCGCCCCCCTTCTCCCCCCCTTTAGGCGGATCTCGGAATCTAAGAGACTTGGAACATTTTTTTTTTTCAGATTCATTTAGAGGGGCAATGCTTTAGTCGAAATACTTGTGCAACCCCCCCCCATCACCCCCCCCCTCTTTTTTTTTTTTTTTTCACAAGCTCGCGAGGTGCTTGCACCTCGCGCAACACCCAAATACTAAACCCCCCCATCAGCCCCCCATTTTTTTTTTTTCACAAGCACACTCGCAACACGCAAATACTTGATTTAGAGGGGCAATGCTTTAGTTTTTTTCACAAGCACGCGAGGTGCTTGCACCTCGCGCAACACGCAAATACTAGTTATTTATATTATATAAAGCTAAATTACCACTCACTCACTGACTCACTGACATAATTGTTCTCCCAGATGGTGGATGGGGAGGTGGGTATATTTTGACAGATTCGTAAACAAGTAACTCTCAAACCTACGGGAAAAGTGCCAAACCTCCCCTTTTCCCCCCCCTTCTCCCCCCCCCCCCCTATCGTATCTCGGAAACTACGAGACCCGTATTTTTTTCTTTTTACGGATTCGTATAGAGGAGGCTCGGTAAAGTAAAAACCATTTTTCAAAGTCCCCCCCCCCGCCCCCCTTCTCCCCCCCTTTAGGCGGATCTCGGAATCTAAGAGACTTGGAACATTTTTTTTTTCAGATTCATTTAGAGGGGCAATGCTTTAGTCAAAATACTTGTGCAACCCCCCCCCCCATCACCCCCCCCCCCTCTTTTTTTTTTTTTTTTTCACAAGCTCGCGAGGTGCTTGCACCTCGCGCAACACGCAAATACTTGATTTAGAGGGGCAATGCTTTAGATTTTTTCACAAGCACGCGAGGTGCTTGCACCTCGCGCAACACGCAAATACTAAACCCCCCCCCATCATCCCCCCCACTTTTTTTTCACAAGCACGCGAGGTGCTTGCACCTCGCGCAACACGCAAATACTAGTTATATTATATAAAGCTAAATTACCACTCACTCACTGACATAATTGTTCTCCCAGATGGTGGATGGGGAGGTGGGTATATTTTGACAGATTCGTAAACAAGTAACTCTCAAACCTACGGGAAAAGTGCCAAACCTCCCCTTTTCACCCCCCTTCTCCCCCCTCCCTATCGTATCTCGGAAACTACGAGACCCGTATTTTTTGTTTTTTACGGATTCGTATAGAGGAGGCTCGGTAAAATAAAAACCATTTTTCAAAGTCCCCCCCCCGCCCCCCTTCTCCCCCCCTTTAGGCGGATCTCGGAATCTAAGAGACTTGGAACATTTTTTTTTTCAGATTCATTTAGAGGGGCAATGCTTTAGTCGAAATACTTGTGCAACCCCCCCCCCCATCACCCCCCCCCCCCTCTTTTTTTTTTTTTTTTTTTCACAAGCTCGCGAGGTGCTTGTACCTCGCGCAACACGCAAATACTAAACTCCCCCATCTCCACCCCACTTTTTTTTTTCACAAGCACGCGAGGTGCTTGCACCTCGCGCAACACGCAAATACTTGATTTAGAGGGGCAATGCTTTAGTTTTATTCACAAGCACGCGAGGTGCTTGCACCTCGCGCAACACGCAAATACTAGTTATACTATATAAAGCTAAATTACCACTCACTCACTCACTCACTGACTCATTGACATAATTGTTCTCCCAGATGGTGGATGGGGAGGTGGGTATATTTTGACAGATTCGTAAACAAGTAACTCTCAAACCTACGGGAAAAGTGCCAAACCTCCCCTTTTCACCCCCCTTCTCCCCCCTCCCTATCGTATCTCGGAAACTACGAGACCCGTATTTTTTGTTTTTTACGGATTCGTATAGAGGAGGCTCGGTAAAGTAAAAACCATTTTTCAAAGTCCCCCCCCCGCCCCCCTTCTCCCCCCCTTTAGGCGGATCTCGGAATCTAAGAGACTTGGAACATTTTTTTTTTCAGATTCATTTAGAGGGGCAATGCTTTAGTCGAAATACTTGTGCAACCCCCCCCCCATCACCCCCCCCCTCTTTTTTTTTTTTTTTTCACAAGCTCGCGAGGTGCTTGCACCTCGCGCAACACCCAAATACTAAACCCCCCCATCAGCCCCCCATTTTTTTTTTTTCACAAGCACACTCGCAACACGCAAATACTTGATTTAGAGGGGCAATGCTTTAGTTTTTTTCACAAGCACGCGAGGTGCTTGCACCTCGCGCAACACGCAAATACTAGTTGTTTATATTATATAAAGCTAAATTACCACTCACTCACTGACTCACTGACATAATTGTTCTCCCAGATGGTGGATGGGGAGGTGGGTATATTTTGACAGATTCGTAAACAAGTAACTCTCAAACCTACGGGAAAAGTGCCAAACCTCCCCTTTTCCCCCCCCTTCTCCCCCCCCCCCTATCGTATCTCGGAAACTACGAGACCCGTATTTTTTTCTTTTTACGGATTCGTATAGAGGAGGCTCGGTAAAGTAAAAACCATTTTTCAAAGTCCCCCCCCCGCCCCCCTTCTCCCCCCCTTTAGGCGGATCTCGGAATCTAAGAGACTTGGAACATTTTTTTTTTCAGATTCATTTAGAGGGGCAATGCTTTAGTCAAAATACTTGTGCAACCCCCCCCCCCCCATCACCCCCCCCCTCTTTTTTTTTTTTTTTTTTCACAAGCTCGCGAGGTGCTTGCACCTCGCGCAACACGCAAATACTTGATTTAGAGGGGCAATGCTTTAGATTTTTTCACAAGCATGCGAGGTGCTTGCACCTCGCGCAACACGCAAATACTAAACCCCCCCCCATCATCCCCCCCACTTTTTTTTCACAAGCACGCGAGGTGCTTGCACCTCGCGCAACACGCAAATACTAGTTATATTATATAAAGCTAAATTACCACTCACTCACTGACATAATTGTTCTCCCAGATGGTGGATGGGGAGGTGGGTATATTTTGACAGATTCGTAAACAAGTAACTCTCAAACCTACGGGAAAAGTGCCAAACCTCCCCTTCCCCCCCCCTTCTCACCCCTCCCTATCGTATCTCGGAAACTACGAGACCCGTATTTTTTTTAAATACGGATTCGTATATAGGAGGCTTGATAAAGTAAAAACCATTTATCAAAGTCGCCCCCCCCACCCCCCTTCTCACCCCCTTTAGGCGGATCTCGGAAATTAAGAGACTTGGAACATTTTTTTTTTCAGATTCATTTAGAGGGGCAATGCTTTAGTCAAAATACTTCTGCAACTCCCCCCCCATCACCGCCCTTTTTTTTTTTTTTTTTTTTTTTTTTCACAAGCACGCGAGGTGCTTGCACCTCGCGCAACACGCAAATACTAGTTACGTTATATATAGGTACTACTGCCGTGACATTTGAATTTCTAACTACAACCGTTTAGTTGATAGAGGGGGAGGACACTTGACTCTAACGAAAATTGGTACTTTAAAGCTTGATAAGTCACGAACGGTTTACTTAATCGAAAAACGGTCTTCCCAAACCCCTAATATTTTTGAAACACCTATCCAACGATATCCCACACTATGGGAAGAACGAAAAAAAAAATTATCATCCCACTTTACGTGTATGGGAGGTACCCTAAATAATTGTTTTTTTCAAAATTTTATTTTACCACTTTTTCGGCGTCATTAACGTGTATACTCATGCCAAAGTACAACTTTCTAGTTCCAATAGTTTTTGAGCTAAACCGCGGACAGACGGACAGACAGACGGACATGGCGAAACTATAAGGGTTCCTTGTTGACTACGGAACCCTAAAAAAGATATTATCTTCCTACATTCATAAAGAGTAATAAAGAGAGTAACTAACTCTGTAAATCATAAAACTCCTTCTAGTGAATTACTAGACTTGCTTTCTTCTCCTGAGCTCTCTGTCAATCACGCGAATGAATACTTTTCAAACATAGGCAAGAATCTTGCCGAAAAAATCAAAACCCCGCACTTTCAACTACCAACTCAAGGGTATGACTCCGTCAATACTATAGATGCTGGCGGGAAACATTCCGAATCATTCCCGTCGAATACTTCGGAAGTATTCTGAAATATTCCGAAATTTTGGGAATATTTCAACTGTCAAAAAAAAACAGGAAAATCGACCTTTGAAGTCTGTTAATATACCAAAACCTGCTCCTAAGTAGGTAAGAACAAATACTTTTCTGAAAACCGCATCAAAACGTGTTTGCTTGCAAGGTTAGCCTTTATTTGCTTTTATTGACTGGGCTATTATACGCGTTAAGTAGGTAGGTAATGATTAATACCTACCTATGCGACTCGCGAATACTCGCGATGCGTAGGTACAGAGCTACATACAAACTAACCAAAAACATAGGTAACCCTTTTTCAAATAGCAAATCAAATATGCTTGGCCTGGTTTTTTTATTTCACAACTGATATTTAAGGTTATAATCGCATAGCACGACTTACAACTCGATCACCTAAAGCATGTATTTTGACCATTAGGATGCACGAAGCGTATTTTAGTAGTGTTCGTAATAGTAAGTATTAATATAATGTTACACGCTCTGTATTCACAAAATGCATATTATTTCTAATTGGGCGAAAACAGGAAGGGATGTGGTTTGTCACTAGCTGCGCTTCCGCAGAAATATTTTCTTAAGTGAGTATGCGTATCTTTGGCCGATAGTACCTACTTAAAAACAAAAGAATAGAAATCCTGTTAATCGCAGGCTAATAAATCTACCTATAAAAATATCAACATATACTTAATCAATCCCATTTATAATAAAATAAACATTTATATTTTACTCTCGTAGCGTACATACGTACTCTCGCAGTGAACAATAATTAACTCACCCACCACACAACAAGCAAACACATTTATTCCCATTGAATTATTCGGGCGAAATATTCGGAAACATTCGATTGCGGGGTACGAATCTTTCTCGTGCGGGTGAAAACTTCTCCGGGAGCAGCATCCCCTCCCTCTTACCGCACCCCGCACCGCCATCGCCTGCACGCACGACTCGTGGCCGGTGGCAGTCGGGTGCGCGCGTCGCGGTGCCAGCGCGGCGGCAGCGGCCGGCGCACAGAGATCGACGATCGATGCAAAATACGATTTTTCAGCAAAAATTTGAAATCTTAATAAATAATTAAAAGTTTCTTTAAATCAGAATGATTCAAAATGAATTTATCATTTTGAATAATTCCCATTTAAAGAAACTTTCCCCGAAGTATTCCGGAATTATTCAGAAGTTTTGCAACTATAGTCAATACTCCCTCTCCCTGCAACTCATTTGTTATCTTGCCAACCGACTGCAGTGAAGTCGAATCAATTCTGTTTTCTTTAAAATCCAACTGTGCGGTGGGTTGGGATAATATTTCTTCTACCCTTCTTAAGCGATATAAAATTCAACTTCTTCCTGTATTAACTCATATATTTAACCTTTGCCTCGAAACTGGTACATTTCCCTCATATTTTAAAAAGTCAGTGATTCATCCAATTTATAAGAGCGGAGCTAGAGACTGCGTCGCAAACTACCGCCCTATAGCTGTATTAACTGTCCTGTCTAAAATCTTGGAGAGGATCATCAATAACCGTCTGATTAAATTTCTGGAAGACATGAACCTATTGTCTCCACACCAGTATGGCTTTAGATGCAATATGTCTACATCAAATGCTGTACTAGATCTTACCAATCACATTGTTAAAAACCTAGATGGTAAGAAAAAAGTCCTCACTATTTTCTTGGACCTCGCTAAGGCGTTCACTACAGTCTCTACTCCTCTCTTGCTTCAAAAATCGGAAAAAATCGGCGTTAGAGGTGAAGCGCTCGCCATCTTAAGGGACTATCTTAACAACCGAACTCAATGCGTTAAAATTGATAATTATGTCAGTAATGAGCTCCCTATAACATACGGAGTTCCACAGGGAAGCGTGATCGCACCGACATTATTCCTTGTGTACATTAACGAGCTTTGTCAAACAAATAACAGTGACATGAAGGTAACGGCATTCGCAGATGATACAGCACTTACTTTTGTCGGGCATTCGTGGGATGAGGTGTTTTGTAAGGCACAATATGGTTTTAATACAATAAAAACTTGGCTAGCCAAAAATTCCCTAACCCTAAATACTGATAAAACTAGTTACATAACTTTCTCTCACCGTCAAACTACGCAACCTCCACTCTCACTTTCCCCTATTTCTCACTCATGCTCTTCATTTCCTGACCAGCCCTGCAATTGCCCCAAACTATCACAAGTATCCACTATCAAATATCTTGGCGTAATACTGGATCAGCATCTATCTTTCTCATTTCATATTGAGCTTCTACAAAATAGAGTCAGAAAATTAATTTATATTTTTAAAACCCTCCGACATATTGCGGACGCCCGAATAGTAAAACAAGTTTATTTTGCATTATGTCAATCGAACCTTAATTATTGCATAACGGCATGGGGCGGGGCGCCTAAAACCATACTTCTAAAACTTGAAAGAGCGCAAAGAGTCATCCTAAAAGTTAGTAACTTCAAAAGCTTCAAATTTCCGACTACAGAGCTTTACAAATTTTGTCAAGTGTTGACAGTGAAGCAGCTTTTTATTCTAAATACTGTTCTAATGCAGCATGCCGTGACCCCGTATCAAAGAATCACTAAAAGACGTAAGGACAGAATCTGCGTAACTAAGAGAAGTAATTTCAGGCACTCAAACCGATTTAATTATTTCTTGGCACCCAACCTGTATAATACAGTGAATAAACAGCTGCCCGTTTTCAATCTGCCTAGTAGTGCTTGTAAAAAACAAGTCAATAAGTGGCTACTAAGCCTGACTTACCAGGAAACAGAAAATCTCCTTAGTAGAATGGTGTAATTTGATCACACACTCACAACACACCATCCAACACACCCATCCCTCACTCCCATCTACCCACACACCCATTCGACACATCCATTTCACACACCCACTCACGTAGGTACACGCCCATTCGCATACACACCCATTCATCCACCTGCAGGTTAACACTTAAGAGTATGTAAAGTTTAGTTTTTAATCACTGTCACTATTTTTAATATTTTAATAATTTAATCTTTGTTTAATCTTAGAACCGCAGTAGTCGCACGCAAAGTGAAGCCATTTCAAGTTAGCCTTTTAAGGCTACGTACGACTTTCGGCGCGTCAGTACTCAAGACCAAGTATTACTGTAAAGAGCTCGCGCATTTTCGTAAAAAAATGACGTACTTTGCAGTGAAAGGGTATCACAACTCATCACATAATCATGAAAAACGTTTAAAGATCAAGAAAAACGTCATCGAGCTGTCATCTCGTCAACAACAGTTCTGTGTGTGATAATAGTTTAAAAATATAAAACTCGCCTTTTATGCCACAAATAACTAAAAACTGTTTATATAATATCTCATTGAACAAGTACAAGTGTTATCTCAGTGTTACATCGAATATAAGTGAAAATATAACAATAAACCTCTAACAGTGACAGAAGTTTTAACAGTGAAAAAACTTTAATACTTTAACTACAAACAATGTTTCCCTCATTAAACACAGTATTCAGTGAAAACAAAGCTTAATAATAAGTGAATACAATTAAATATACCAATAAAAAAGTGAACTTAAAAACAGTAAAAACAACTTATTATTTGTGTGTTTTGTGGGTTGCCGTAAAAAATTCAAAGTTAAATTATAACGTCATCGTGTTGGTCGCATCACACGTACTTTGAGATAACCAATTTCGTCACTCTACGTAAAGCTGACTTGGTCGAGCGGTATCGACACCGGAGCGAACGTCGTGGCGAGTATCGCGAGTTCGAAACCGAGCAATTCTAAACTCTTTTTGAGAAATTGAATAAGTTTAAAAATGTCATCCTGTTTAAATAAAGGAGTAAGCAGTAACCGCAAAACGTCAACACAAGTTACTTGTAATATTTGCAAGAAATTTGTCAACATAAGAAACACTGCTCTATGTTCAATTTGCAAAAAGAGATACGAGTTTGACTGTGAGGGTTATCCAGAATCCACTTATCGCTTAAAGGACGCCGAAGCTAAAAAAAGGTGGAACTGCAAAATATGCATTAAAAACACAACAGACGCAAATACAGATACAGCTACCTCTAATATCACACTTAGAAAGAAGCAACACTCATCAAGTAAACCTGCTTCGCCCCAACAACAGGACATTGCCAAGCAAAATTTTGTTTTAAATGACAATACTTCTCAAATTCTGACCACCCCAGTACTTGTAGAGCATAGAAGTAATTATGATAAATTTGAGGCAAATATATCTACTGAAAACTCTTTCGAATCTTTACCACTGGATGAAGACATCGATGTTTTGTCACATACACTAAAAAGAAATCCTCAACTATTTAGAAGCTGTCCAAATATAAAATCCAACAACTTTGACTTAATGGAAGAATTGGAAAACAAAGTTTCTGTACTGGCGAAGAACCTGGAGATTGCTGAAAATGAAATAGCTAACCTTTTATCGGAAAACTGCTATCTGAAAAAACAAATGTCTATGTATGGTACTCAAATAAATCAGTTAAAAGACATTTGTAAATCGACGCCCAAAAGAGCTTCACAGAAGAAAAAGAGTAAAGGTCCCATTCAAACTAAATTAGATTTCTCAGAGCAACTAATTAGTCCCAACGGACTCTCATAACAAAAAAAGTACGACACGCATTATCAAGGTACAATCCAGGATATTAACAATGACAGGGCTAAAAAGATAATGGTGGACTCCCCGAATAAACAACGACATAGAAACCCAAAATATACAACCCAATTAAAATGCAATACAAAAAGAAATATATATATCATTGGAGACGAAAAAGTAAGAGGTCTATCCGCACAATTGATCCACACTAAATCAGGTAAATGGAATGATAATTTCAATATCGAGGGTAAAGTTCAACCATATGCTTCATCATGCGAGATCCTACGAAATCCAGATTATCTATCAAACATCCTATCTGACGACGACATTGTCATACTCTCAGTTGGTAAACACGATAAAAATCCCTACATGTTGCTAACTAATCTGTGTAGCACTCTGTGTAGTTTGAGTAATTGTACAATATTGATGTTAAATGTTTCAGAGAACAGGTATCTTAATGTCAAAAAACTCAATCATGAATTAAAATTGTTTACAAAAAACTTCAAGAATTGTAGATTTATTGAAGTTAATGAGTTGGATGTAAATTATCACAAGAAGCTTTCGGAATTAGATTTAATTACCTATAAACTGAATATAGAAATTGATTATTTGAAATATGAAACTAGTTGTACAAAACTAAGTTTAAGTGAACGAACCTCGATTCATGATACCAGCAAAAACAATAATACATTTTTTCGTTCCAAACTCCACCATTGATAAAATTACAATTAATAATGACAAATTAAAACATAATTGCCGACATAGTAAATTGCGAATCTTACACCAAAATATAGCTGGCATCTGCAACAAATTAGATATATTGGAAGTAATTCTATCCGAATTAGTAGGAAAAAACTTGGAGGTGGATATATTATGTTTTAGTGAAACTTTTGTAAAACAGGGTACGGAAACTAACATCAAACTTAATAATTTTAAATTAGCTGCGGCATTTCGTCGAGATAAATGTAGAGGGGGGACTTGTATTTTAACGAACAAGGTATTTGACACTAAAACATTAAAATTTCCTTCGAATCTAGCTACAACGTTTTATTTTGAGTGCTGTGGCATAGAGATTATTGGCTTAAACCTGATAGTCGTTAACATATATAGAATACCCGACCAGAGAAAGGCACAAATAGGTATTTTTCTACATAAACTTGATATTTTGTTAAATTACTTGACAGACCAGTATAGGAGGAAGAAAATTATAATTTGTGGCGATTGGAATATCGATATATTAAAACATAACTCTGCAGCAAAAGAACTTCTAAGCATACTTTATAATTATAACTTTGAAGCTCACATAAAATCACCAACTCGGGCGAACTCTTGCATTGACCAAATTGCCAGTAACATAAAAAATGTTCAGTCAGACATTCATCACCTAGGCTTGTCAGATCACGAAACGGCACAAACGGTAACCATAAAAGCTAGAAAACACAAAAAAATATCGTATTGGTCTGAATTAAAACGTGACTATTGTTCGGAAAACCTCGAGAAATTCGTTGAATGTATATCTTCTCTTTCTTTTTCGGAAACATTTAACTCTAACACTCTAACAGAAGCGTTTAATTTATTTTATGAAACTTTTACACTGTTTTACGATCTGTGCTTTCCGACCATTAAAGTTAAAGTTAATAATAAACCAGTCGCACAAAACTGGATAACGAAAGGTATTAAAAAATCTAGCAAAATGAAACGTCAGCTATATCTAAAATTCAAACATAGTAAAATTAGTAAAAAACAGAATGAGAAAAACTACAAACTTTATAGTAATTTGTTCAAACGATGTACACAAACAGCACAAAAACTTATAAGTACAAGACGTATACAAAAGCATACAAATAAATGTAAAGCTACTTGGAACGCAATCTCCTCAACAATTACTAATAATGATTTGTATAAAAATGATATTGACGAATTAAATTTAAAAAATGTGACATATAATAATCCATCAGACATTTGTAACATATTTAATGACTACTTTATTAATTTGACATCTAATCAGACATCTAGTGCTAATAATAATATTAATAAAAATAATAAAAATCCAAATACTATTTTCCTAAATCCTGTAGATGCACCTGAAGTGTATAAAATCATAATGTCTTTAAATAATAGCAAAACTAGTGGATATGACTGCATTGCCACACAAGTTTTGAAGACTTGTGCTGGTTGGATATGTCATCCACTAGCACATGTTATAAACTTATCTTTTGTGGAAGGTGTATTTCCTGATCAACTTAAAATGTCTATCGTGAAACCCCTATTTAAAAAGGGAAATAAGTCAGACCCTAATAACTATCGGCCGATCACCATAGTACCCATTATGTCAAAAAATTTTGAGAAAGCAATGCTTACCAGATTTAATAATTTTCTCAGTACACATAATATATTATGCAAAGAACAATTTGGTTTTCGTAAAGGTAGTTCAACTGCTCTTGCAATCTTCAACTTAATGAAACTTGTTACAGAGAGCATAAATAATGGAAGTCCAGTGGTGTCTCTATTTTTCGATATGAGCAAAGCCTTTGATTTTGTAAATCATTCGAAGCTTTTAAACAAATTAGAGTTCTACGGCATTAGGGGTAAAGCATATGAATGGATATCTAGTTATCTAAGAAACAGAAAACAGTGCACAGAAATTTCTAAAGTCATAAAGAAAAATGATAAATCATATTCCAAAGAAAAATTTACATCTATTTCAATATCAACTGATTGTGGTGTGCCTCAGGGTAGCATTCTCGGCCCATTGCTTTTCTTACTTTATGTAAATGATCTTCCGGAGGCTACTTTACAGAAATGTATCCTTTTCGCAGATGATACTACACTTATTATAAAATGTGACGATAAAAATGATTACAAATCAGTTATCGAAAAGACATTATCAGATATCATAAGCTGGATGGAAGATAATAACTTAAACATTAACATAAGTAAAACGAAATTAATTCAATTTAAATCTTATAATTCCAATCAATTGGATTTAGAAATTATTTGTAAAAACGAAAAAGTACAACAAGTAAATGAATTAAAATTTTTAGGACTTATTGTAGATAATCATCTTAACTGGAAAAGTCATGTGGAACATATTTGTCAGAAACTAGATAGGTTTGTGTTCGCTTTAAAGAAGTTAAGACAAAATGTATCAGTAGAAGCTGCTCTTTCGGCTTACCATGGCTATGTGTCATCTGTACTAAGCTATGGAGTAATAATGTGGGGCAACTCGACCGATGCTGACAGAGTTTTCAAACTACAAAAACGTTGCATCCGAGTTATTAACAAGGCGTGGTTCTTAGACAGTTGTAAACCTATATTTCAAAAATATAAAATTCTTCCACTGCCCTGTATGTATATAAAAGATATCTGCATTTTTACAAAGAAACACATGCATTACTTTAAGCAACGTAGTGAGGTTCTGCCGAGGCAGAAAAGGGCTAAATTCCATAACCTATTGTATCAACCACCCGGTCATAAAGATATTTATAAGAAAAATGTGTATAATATGTGTATTCTGATTTATAATAACCTCCCAAACGAATTGAAATTGTTACAGGGTAATGTATTTAAAACAAAATTGACAGAGTGGCTACAAAAAAACTGTTTTTATAGTATTAGGAAATTTATGGAATTTGGAAATAGAAGTGAATAATTTAATTAGTAAAACAATGTTGACGATAAAATTGTATGTAATAATGATATTAATCGAATTTATGAAAATTGTATATGATAATAATAATTTAATTGCATGTAGTAATAATAATTTAATGACATAAATATAAATAATTTGCACGCTTGCTTGCAGGCAGAATACAGTGACTTTTAGGATATAAGATCTTTCCTTATAAACAATGTATTTCTTGCAAATAAACATTTTGATTTGATTTGATTTGATTTGTTAATACTAACACGGTATTAGGTACAGAGTAACACTTCGGGGAAAGGGACTGGTATCTTTAACACAGGTTACTTGGTAATCTAGCTAAGATGCCAGTTGCGATCTGTACTGTCACTGTAAAACCATTTGCACTGTTTTTGTATATTATTGTATTTGTCACTTATTCAAAGGTTTTATACTGTATGTGTTAATAAAGTTATTGATTGATTGATTGATTCATGGATCTCATAAGATGAGTACAAACATGTTTACAGGCTGTAAAAGAATCTTTTACCTCTTATAAACTAAGGTGTCTCTCCTCAGGGTAGTAAGCTTATCAGCTAGGAAACACAGGCATAATTAAATTTAAACAGTTAGAAAAAAAAATACGTGTAATATTAGCTTTTCATCGAAATAAATATTATGTAGGTACTGATAACTTGTTCTTCAATGACTCTCGAGTGCTTATAGTCATTTATACGCAGCTAAAAACAAACGTTTTCCTTATCCTTTTGTTTGTCCGGGCTAATGTCTGGAATTGCTGTACTGATTTTAATGGGTCGTTCACTGGAAGATAGAGGAGAATTATAGAGCAAGATTTATATGCTACTTTTAATCTCGGAATTGCCATAGGTAGGATATCTACGCAAACGAAGTCGCAAGCATAGCTAGTAGAATATGTCATTTCACATTTAGGTAAGTCTCGCAAAAGAGTGCCATAATGAACCACAAACAGTGTTTTTGTCCGTCATCTGTCGGGTTTAGCCGTTAGTAACGTTACTGGACTGTTAATTACTCTCAGGACATGGGTATGTGGGTGATGCGGACCGCTTCTACATAATGGATGCGTGTGTCGGTGCTACTGAAATTATGACATTAAAATTGACTTCAAAATATAGAGCCGGTCTTAAAAAAATGTGTGTCCTTGTGCTTTAATTGTATGATTGATTTATTTATGAACAAACATGATATTTAAAAAGTGATAAAAACAAATACAGACAAAAGAGCACAAAGGTGCTGCTTATTAACCGACTTCAAAAAAAGGAGGTTTACAATTCGTCTTGAACTTTTTTTTTTATGTATGTTACCTCATAACTCGGAGACGGCTGGACCGATTTGAAAAATTCTTTTTGCGTTTGAATGGGTATACTTTTTGATTGGTCCCATTGCTAAGAAATCAGGATCTGATGATGGGATCCTGGAGAAATCGAGGAAACTCTTCAAATATTATAGGCACATCTATAGCGTTTTGGGTATATCTTATAGTACCTTGAGCAGTTGCTTCCGAAAAGTACCATTTGGGGAAGTTGAACTGATGATGAAGACCACAGATGGCTACTGAAACTCCTCAATAATAAGTATTTCGTGGATCACGATTCGATTACTTGAGTACGGATGTTAAACACTTTATGCTCGTCACAATACATATGGTGATGTAGAGCTGATGGTCAAGTACCAGGAGAACTCCTCAAAAATTAACGGCTATTCATCGGGAAAAGCAATATTTTGTAAAAGGTGATAAGTTGTTGACATTATGGCTTTTGTAACTAGATAAATTACAAACCGACCCACTAAAAAGCGAAAAAAAACTTTTTAACAAAAAACAGAACCGACTTCCATATAAAAACACTACAAAGGCAAAAATAACTTTAATTTCGGAAGGCGGTGTCTTTAGTTTTGTATATATTTTCGTTTCTGACACCGCCTTCCGAAATTAAAGTTATTTTGCCTTTGTAGTGTTTTTATATGGAAGTCGGTTCTATTTTTTTGCAAAATTTTTTTTTTTATAAGAAATGTCCTCGTGCAGATCTGCTTTAATATATTTCTTTCTTAACTTAAGTTTCTGTAAAGATAGTTTTAAGCCCTTTTTAATGAGCAATTTGGGATTTTCCTAGCTTAAACCCTCTTTTCTATTTAAGACACCAGGGTCTATGATCTGATTCTTATTATGGTTATGTATGAGCCTTAAAATCACACAAGGATCGAATTTTGAGTGAAGAGGAAAATCATCAAATGACGCCTTCCGGTCTGGGTGGAGACTGGGAGTGTCGGACTTACACTGTCAAAAAACTCACCGCTTGCGTTCCGGGTAGCCGCTGTGCCTCGTTCGAACATTCTCACAAGTCCGTCTAGCAGTGGAAGCGAAGATATCCTCAAATATACATAAATAGCAGTTGGTAATGTACATTGCTCGCAGAACAGACTGTCGATGTAGCCGAAAGGTACAGTCTACAGAACGACGCAGGGTTCGTAGGCCTCATGCTGGTAGGTGGAACAATGGTCCGATGGACGCAGGCTTAGAGTATATCATTACAGTAGTACTACTGTAATTATATACTCTATGACGCAGGATACTTTACATGTAGAACGCTCTTATTTTTTTTTTTATTACGAATGAGCTCGCTCTTGAGCCTGATCACATTTGATGGTAAGTGTAAGATGAGGTCTACGATCGAACGAGCAAGCCCAGAAGATGCAGTTCACTCTTACTTTAAAGGCTGACGGGTCATATGTGGTGACTTGGGTGAGGCGTGTACATTGGACGATGATTATAAATATCATTTCATATTTTTTATTTCCAAAAAACTTATAGCTACTTGACAATCGCAATGTAGCAACAATTTCCGTTAAAGCGTTGAGTTTAGCGTCGGCATCCGAACTAGGCCTAGCCTGTATTTCGACTATCAGCGCCATTCCCTTTGTGTATTTTTTACAATAATATAGGGGTTAGTTACCGAAGTACCTACTATCGATCTATTGAATAGAGCAGGGCTTCCCTAACTGAGCGTCGCGACGCCCTGGGGCTCCACGGTATTATCCCAGGGGCGTCGTAACCCGATCTTAATGTTTTGTTTATATTTTTTGTTCTTTATTTTCTAATAAAATACTTAGATGCTATTTGGAGTCTTTCTGACAAATTGTTAAGCTAGAACTACAACTAGTAGATAAATGTATGGCAAGAAGGCAGGGGTGTCGCAAAAATATGGCAACTTCCCGAGCGCGTCACAGTTAAAATAAGTTTGGGAAGCCCTGGAATAGAGAATGATTTTGTTTTGTTTTTACACCAGTAGTTTCATAACATAACATAATCATTAATCTGCATATTATGTTTCCACTGCTGGCGTACAGGTCTTCTCTATGAGATGGAAAATGCCTTAGTCCACTACCCAGGCCCAGTTTGAGTTAGTGGATGCTGCATATTTTCGGACATCGGTCGGTTTTTTGACGATGTTTTTCATCACCTTTTTGAAAGCCGTGGTGACGATGAAAATTATACAACGTAATTTGAAATTGAAATTGAATTTGCCTATACAACGTGTAACGGAAAGCGGTATATACACACCAAGGGCATGGCTCCTTTGGATGATATCAAACGATACTGGAAGGGTTTCAACTCAAAATAAAATACTCTAAAAATTGATACCAAATTTGCGGTTTTGTAAGTTTCTTAAATTGAAATCATAACAATCGTGTCACCGCACTACGTAGGTCAATAACTTTAAACGTTACTTTCAAATATCACGATAAATCTCTTCCGTAATTCTGTGCGCCTAGTACTGTATCTGGTATCAATGTATTAAAAATTCTCATTACTTCCGAACATGTAGAGATAGGATTAAAAAAACCCTTCCAATATCATTTGATATTACCCAAAGAAGCTGTTCGACCCCGATCCCAGTGCAACGAAACTGGCTTGTCGAACTGTCCACGATTACGTGGAGCCCTAAATTACGTTGGTTAGAGAAATAGTTAAACTTATAGATTTCAATCAATAACACACTTACCCAGCTAAGACGACAAGCGACGACCTGTTCTCAGATCACGTCCGTGGTGTATGTGTGTCAGTGTGTTTGGGTGTGTAATGGTGTCAAGTGGTGTCACGGCGGTCACACAAGACGCAAGTTTCACAGCGTGGTCCAGGCAGGGGGTGTAGCACAAACTTCGCACCAGATTGAAGCAGCTATTTTTCCAATTCACGGGCCGGTTCAATCTAACCTCAATTCGACGTTATTGTTCAAAATATCCCAGGTTTTCACTCAAATCGGGATTCTAGATTTCAAGATTGATTAGGTTCCGACCAATTTGTCGATAGCAACTAAGATTCAATCGGATTCACAATTAAAAAACACTAAAAATCAATGTCCCAAAGGCGGACTTTTTGCTAACAAGAAAAAGTTATGTCAAGTGTCAAAATCAAAGACCATAGATATTTGCCAAACCAAAAAAGTTGCATTCGGTTATACATTTGGGACGGAACATCTACCCCCCCCGGACGGGCCTACCCGTCCGCTAATCAATTGGAAGCCTTGACAAGGTTGCGACCGCTCTCTTTATGATGGATCCGTCCACCATAACCTCAGCAAAATGAGGGACCCCGTCGGTGCCAGCCACTAAATTGAGAATGCGCCCCCTGCGCCAATACAAAGGCTTAAGGTTGGCATCCTGAATCAGGACGAGGTCTCCGATCTTGGGCGGATGAGTTTTGTCCGTCCACTTGACGCGCTGCTGGAGGATGTGCAGATACTCTAAGCTCCAACGCTTCCAAAAGCTCTGAGCGAGCTGTTGCACCAACTGAAACCGCGAAAGCCGATTTTGGCTCACATCAACAAGAGGGTACTCCGGCAAGGCGACAAGTGGCTGTCCAAATAAGAAATGGCCCGGTGTTAGAGCCTCCAAGTCGTTTGGGTCCGAAGAGAATTTTAACGTTTTTTAACGTTCGAAAATAAGCCTTGACAATCTTACTATTACGAAGGGTGGACGTCTTCACCGAAAAGGGACCAGCAAAGTCCGTTCCGACGCCAGCAAAGGGCCTCGCCTCATTGACACGATCAGCCGGCAAGTCTCCCATTAGGGGCTGCATAGTGGAGGCCTTAGTCTGATAGCACGGCATGCAACGGAAGACAATGCTACGAATAGTACGACCAGCCGACAAAATCCAAAATTCTCGTTGCAGAATGGCCAACAGCGCATTGCAACCGGCATGCGAGTTCTTAACGTGACGATCAGTCACCCACAATTGAACTAAGTGGCCCTCATTGGGCAACAAAAGGGGGTGACGGGCCCCATAAGGAAGGTTAGAGTGCCTCAACCATCCTCCAACACGCAAAAGACCCGTCTTATCCAAGAAGGGATTCAGCTTACTAACGGCTCCCGACAACTTAACCCTACCAGACTTCAAGACCTCGATCTCCTTTTCAAAGTGTGCAGCCTGCACAGAGCGGACCCAAAGGAAGAGTGAATCCTGTCGCTCTTGGGGAGAAAGAACTGGTGACAGGCGCTTGTCCCCTGGATTCCTAGAATTGTGGCCAAAACGCCTGATCCACGAGGTAACGTTCAACAATTTGTCGAGGGAGCTGTATCGATTCAACAAAAAATCAGGATCAAACGCAGGGTCCTTCGTCCCAACAGCGAACACCTTAAGTCCGGGCAAAGGATCCGACATCAAGACTGGCGTTCGAGGCCAATCGTCCTCGGGGTGAGTCAGCCCGTCCGGCCCCCACCAGAGGGGGTGAGCGATCAAGCGGGGGGCCATGCACCCGCGTGAGGCTACGTCGCCCGGGTTCAGGTCACCAGGCACGTGCCTCCAAATCAAAGGCGTTTCAGAATCTTGAATCTGAGACACTCGGTTGGCAACAAAGACCTCCAAAGAGTGGACGGACATCTTCAACCAACACAAAACAATTTGACTGTCCGTCCAGGCGTAAGCAGCCCGAATGTCAACAGTTCCGCCCAAGGTGTGCGCAACGTGGTTTAAGAGACGCACAAGAAGCACCGCCCCTGACAACTCCAACTTAGGGATGGTCAATGCCGTCCGGAGGGGGGCCACCTTGCTCTTGGCCATGACCAGTGACAACTTCACCTGGCCCGTGGCGCTGACGGTGCGCAGATAAACAACGGCGGCATAACCGTGAGAGGACGCGTCACAAAACCCATGAAGGGTGGCAGTATAAACCCCAGGGGGGAGGATGGCGCGTGGTAGCGCGACCTCATTGACCGCAGGGAGTGCGGATACAAATTGGAGCCAGTCTTCCAACAGGGTTTCCCGAAGTGGCTCGTCCCAACCAAGTCCAGCGGTCCAAAGGCGCTGAAGGAAGCATTATGCCCAAAACAATACCGGGCAGATCCAACCATTAGGGTCAAAGGTCCTTGCAACAGTGGACAACACCAGTCGTTTAGTCCAAATATGAGGTGACTCCAAGTCGATATCGTACGTAAAGGTGTCTTGAACTGGTCGGTACTGAACGCCGAGGACGGCCATCATGGCGGGGTTGTCAACGTTTTCAAACAAATGAGGATCCTGCTTATGATCCTCCAACACACCTTCCAATAGCGCTGGCGAGTTGGACACCCATTTACGCAACTCATAGCCAGCGGAAGCCAGAATCTGGACCAACTCATCACGCAACAGGATAGCTTCCTCAACCGTAGGAGCTCCAGTGCAGACATCATCGACGTACAGGTCCGTTTTCAAGATGGCGGACGCACGAGGGAACCTCAAACGCTCCCGGTCCGCAAGCTCCCAAAGCGAACGAATAGCAACAAAAGGGCTTGATCGAAGGCCGTACGTATTCGTGTTGAGCTCGTATACAATCATGGGATCCTGGGGATGCTCCCGCCACAGGATCAACTGATAAAGTCTGTCATCCCGGTGAATAACCGTTTGCCGGAACATTATTTTGATGTAGGCCACAAAGACTACTTGATGACGACGAAAAGACGTGATGTCGTCACAAAGATCCCTCAACAATTTGGGGCCGGAATGCAGGCAATCATTCAACGAGACGCCGGAAGAAGTCCGCGCAGACCCATCAAACACTGTGCGCAGTTTACAAGTGGATGGCTTGAGGACCGCGTGATGTGGCAAGAAGAAATGCTCTACTGAGCGCCAATCCAAATCTGACACTGACATGTGTCCCAAGTCTGCATACTCACGCATAAAATCTACATATTTTTGCCGCAGCACCGGGTCACTGGCCATGCGGCGCTCCATTGCCAACAATCACTTCTCAGCCGTAGGTCTGGATTGGCCGAGAGGTGGTTGCACCGCAACAAAAGGCAGCCGGGTCACGAGCCAACCGGAGCAGAGTCGACCGGTGTTGTTCTGATAGAACAACTCGCACTCTTCGTGTTCCGGATTCAAGCGGGCCACCTGAGGGGGCTCTTCAACCTCCCAAAACCTCTGAATGGCGTCAGAGAGGGCTGAGCCGGACACCAACGCAAAGACAGGTTCAGGTGGAGGGGGCACGTTCAACACTGGGCCCATAATCGCAAAGCCGAAGATGGTTGAGACCGCCACCAGGCCCCTCGGGTGGCGCCATGGGGTCTCCGGCTGCAAGACCGTCATATTTCCCAACAATAATTTCCCTAAAACATCGGAACCCAACAACAAATGCACCGTACAAGGGGAATCAAACCGGGTGTCAGCCAAATCCAGACCTGACGTCAACCGTAGAACATCCAAAGGCAACTGACAATCGGGATGGTTACCCAATATAGTCGGCAGAACAAGGGCAGGAGCACCAATTTTAGGGTACAGATAACTCACAGGGGTGATTTCAAACCAGGTCTCTCCCTCAACAGTGGTGACAGCCGCTTCGCCACTTCCCTGAACCTTGCCTGAAAAGTCGTTCACCTTCAGGCCAACCTGTCCCGCTAACCAAGACGACAAAAGGGAACCCTGGGCTCCCGTGTCCAAAATGGCACGGACCACAATCGAGTCACCCAAGGGTCCCCAGACCCTGACCGAGGCCGTTGGCAACAAAATCGTCTCGATCGGGGGGGGGGGGGGTCCTTTAGCGGGGCAGGCGCCAATTTCCTAGCGATGCCTGGGCGGCGACCGATCGCCGTATCCAGGCTGTCTTCGTTCACGACGAGGGTAACATTCGAATTGTTCGTCCGCGCGGTGTCCCGAGCCGCTCGCCATCGCTGGAAGGGCATATCCCACCGGATGCCTGAATGGCGGAGGGGGCGACTCCAACCGGGGACGTTCCGCCAACGGAGGGGAAAGGTAGCGGTGCTGGTCTGGCCAATGTCGCCTAGCAGCCAACGCGCGTTCTCCCTGACGAGGGGAGACCAAATGGTGCTCGCGGGGCTCCCGTTCAACTTGCGCGGGGGGTGGAGTGCGGCGTGCAGAATTGCGGGCCTCAGCTCGGTGCTCGTCTCCGGAATACCCCCCCCCCTGCGCGAACCCTCCTCAGAAGATGGTCTGCTGGAGCGGTTCGCGTTGGCGCACAAAATCTCCGTTGGGACACTTTACAAATTCTACACGGGCGGGGGTTGGGGCAGTCCCGATGGAAGTGGGCCCCCAAGCACGAGAAGCACAAACGGCGTGCGTTAACAATGCGGCGACGGGCACTTATGTGCAAATTCAAAAAAGCCGCGCAACGTGCCATGACATGCCCCGTGGCCTTACAAAAGTCGCAATCATAAGGGCTCCGGGCGCCAGCAAAACGGGGGGCGGGGCGAACATCAACAGGCCCCCTAGCCCTAGTCCGTCCCTGGTCTGTTGGCCGAGAAGGTGGTGGGCGTGACCTCGTGGCGCCACGAGTGTTATCCAAAAAACGACACTCGTCTTCCAATAACTTGAGGAGGTCGTCAAAGGGGGGAAGATGGGTGGCACTATCCCCACCATACTTCTGCTCAAAACGTGACCTCAACTCCGCGGGGAGCAACTGCAGCACTATGTGCACCAACAAGTAGGACCAATGGTCCACCGGTAACTTCAAGCGTCTCAAGGCGTGGGTCGCTGAGACCAACGGGTTCAGCAAGTCAGTGCGCAACGCCGACGTGCTGGCAATGGCCGGTAGCCCCAAAATCTGGCCGATGTGCACATCAGCCAGGCAGCACTTATTCTGATACCGTCGGGAGAGAAGCTCCAGAGCGGTAGGGTAGGAGGAGTCCGTCACCGGCAAGTGCTGCACCAAGGCTCTGGCTTCGCCCTCCAGGACAGACAATAAATAGGCCAGCTTCTGGGCAGGTCCGAGGTCCGAGCGTGCATCCACAAGACTCTCAAAGAGATTTAGGAAGCCCAGCCAGTGGTCCAAGCGACCGTCAAAATGTGGCAGCTCCAGGGTGGGCAGCCTACCCAATAGTCCAGGGCCTTTAACAACGGAGGTCTGCGGCTTGGCCTCCTCAGGCACCCGGCTCCTCAAAATTTCCCGGGCTCGTTGACTGATGACATCCCCCAGGTGGACAATCTGGTCATAGTCACCCAAAACCTTATCGCGGGCTGCCTGGTCCATTACCCCCAATTCCACGTCCACGATGAACTCGTTGAAGCGTGTGAGCGCAGCATCAACTGACTTGAGCCTCTCATTCAAGTGCTCGTACCGAGCAAGGGTGACCTCTTCCAAGTCCAAACGCTCAACAGTTGCTGCTGCCGACGTGAACCATCTCAATTGTGAGGTCAATCCGGCAGCAAACTCCCTGACAGCCTTCAATGAGGCAATTGCAACAATCAAATATCAAATACCAACAAGTTAAAATTAACTAAACAGACAAGCAATGACTTGTTAGCCGACAAATAATTTCAAAAAAATAAAATTTAAATTCAATTTATTTCAAGTCTAAATCCAACCCTGTACTTATTTCAAGTATGAATCTAGCTTGCTAAAGATGGCTAGTTACAGAAAATAACAATTGACTGTATAATATTGTGCCGGACAACCACCAATAAACACAACAATTGAATGTATAATATTGTGCCGGACAACCACCAATAAACATAATTCAATTCTTGTTATGTTAGGCTATGTTAACAAATGAATAAATAATTCCTAATTTCACAAAATAAATCTTACATTGTCAGTACATTAACAAGGGACTAACACTACAAATGACACTACAAACATCAATTTGAGAGCCCGGCTGACAGAACAATATATTCAAAACTTATTAAATTATTAAAAAATGTTCAAAACTTCCAATTTTCCTAGTGGATTTTTTTATCTAAAAACCACGCTCTGCTACCAGAATGTTCGACCCCGATCCCAGTGCAACGAAACTGGCTTGTCGAACTGTCCACGATTACGTGGAGCCCTAAATTACGTTGCTTAGAGAAATAGTTAAACTTATAGATTTCAATCAATAACACACTTACCCAGCTAAGACGACAAGCGACGACCTGTTCTCAGATCACGTCCGTGGTGTATGTGTGTCAGTGTGTTTGGGTGTGTAATGGTGTCAAGTGGTGTCACGTCGGTCACACAAGACGCAAGTTTCACAGCGTGGTCCAGGCAGGGGGTGTAGCACAAACTTCGCACCAGATTGAAGCACCTATTTTTACAATTCACGGGCCAGTTCAATCTAACCTCAATTCGGCGTTATTGTTCAAAATATCCCAGGTTTTCACTCAAATCGGGATTTTAGATTTCAAGCTTGATTAGGTTACGACCAATTTGTCGATAGCAACTAAGATTCAATCGGATTCACAATTACAAAACACTAAAAATCAATGTCCAAAAGGCGGACTTTTTGCTAACAAGAAAAAGTTACCGTCAACTGTGGCTACTTTACCGTATTTTTTTACATTTTTACTATTTACCACAACATGGAGCTAGATATTTAAACTTTTATTGATTTATTTTGTAAAAAATATGTGTCTCTTTTGGTTGAAGCAATGAATTCTACTAAATCTCACATAGAATCGCCAAAAAAACCAAGAATATGAGCGAGGTAAAATTGACACAAATTTGGCAACTTTACCTAGCGTACTGTTTTTATCGAATGTGTGTTCCAAAGTGCATGCAATGTAAAGTTGCCATAGGTCCAAGCGGTAAAAAGCGATGTATTTTATTTTGAAGTTATCATCTTCGTTTGAGTAACCACTACCAATACATAGGTAAAGATGCCAACAGAAATTCAAAATTATCATAGAAATGGCCGCATTTCATCAGGGTTGTCGAAAAATAATACACATTTTTTTTTAATTATGAACTTTTACTTATGCATTACTTGGCGTCAAAAAATTAAGTTCTTAGCGTAATTATAATCAAAACTAGGTACCTATTCGTTAAACAGTAGGTATGCAAAAAAACCCAATCGTAAAATTGTCTCTCCAAAATGAATAATCAAAATACCTAAGTAAGTACAGACGCCAGCAGGTCAACCTATTCGAATCTGTCTTTTACCAATCGAATATTAACCTTTAATGTAAGAAGGTTGAAAAAAAATTACAGATTTAGCTACCTAAATCTGTTGTTGTTCAGTGGCGTCTGGTCTGTACATAAAATAATCACAATCTACAAAAGTAGGTAACTCAGTCTTTTGTTAACGTATAAATATCTGTAACAAAAAATAACTAAAACAAATCTTAAAATTCTCTCCAAAATCAATCAGCAATATACCTACGTAAGGTCGCGCTCCCAGACGTTTTCTATTTCTTTGTTTGACGCTTACTTTTGGAGGCATCTTGAATATAACATCTGTAATAGGATATCAGCCAAATTTGTTATCAACTTAATTATATCACATGTATCCCAATATTTCATGAACGAATAATAAAGTTAGTGCTTTGAACGGCTAAACGAAATTTTAAAGGGTTTCCCACATAAAATCAGATTAGTTATGCAAGTTAAATTTGACAACCCTAGTCACAGGTAAAGTTGCCTTCATGCTGAGTTTGGTAACTTTACCTAACCTCAAATAACATTACCTTTTCGAATAACTCAGGAAATAGAAGATTCTTAGAATTAAATCACTGCGATATACCTACATGACAATATACCAAATACTATTTAATATACGCCACTTACCCGCACTTTAATTTACTGTAGGAAACAGCTATCTTTACACGAAGACGCTGCGCACAAAATTGACCGCACATAACGAAAATGCACTCTATTTTGACCGTTTACGAAGTTGCTAGCCTACAAATCTTTTTGGGTTACCACAATTTATTACAAAATCCACCAATATCTGCGAAATAACATAAACTTCCACAGACAAAACAAAAATTAAGTTGAACTGGTATAGGGTATGCTTAGGTAAAGATACCTACGAAAAGTAAAGATGCCACAGTTGACGGTATGTCAAGTGTCAAAATCAAAGACCATAGATAATTGCCATACCAAAAAAGTTGCGTTTGGTTATACATTTGGGACGGAACAGAAGCCGTGCCTTTGGTATGTATATACCCTTTCCGTTACACGTTGTACCTATACCTGAATTCTAGATCGTCGTGCCTGTAGGTAAGTTTTGAGCTTCTACTGCTCTCAGTTTCATATACTAGCGAAATATAGGCCCAATCAAGATAATTCACTTCATTGGGACGGTAAATCATATTTGAAGTTACTTTATTAATTAAATCCTTGAAGAGAATATTGACAAAATTTAACGAACTTCTAAAGAACTATTAGTAAGGTAACAAAATGTTAATAAAGAAGGTAATTCGAGAAATCTTTGGTAATTACCAACTTTGACTAAGTACAATTAGCAAAGTATTCACCTATTAAGGCTAAGATGTCGGACTTGTCATCGAGAGGTCATAGGTTCGAACCCCCATTACTCTATTATCGTGATCCCACTCCCAGACACAAACATATGTAGGGACATATTGTAATTGTCAGCGAAAATCGTATGACCACACGGCACTCGACCAGTCGTTCCCCGAGACCGCGCGTAACGCTATTGTTTCCCTTTATTATAATAACATATATTATGTGTAGTGTGAATGCGTACGTATATTATATACCACTTTATGTTGACTTTTGGAGTTTCATTTACTGAACCTAAACGCACCTACTGGAGTGGAGTTAGTGCTCAAGACGATATACACATACACACAACTAATAAATAACAACATTAGTAAACATATTTAGCTTAGTTAGAGGGGTTAGCAAGATTGCTTTTAACCACATTGCTAGTTTTCTTAAAAAAAAAAAGGTAGTGTACTAAGTGAATAATGAGAACCTAAAACGGCTCTGTTACTGCACGGCATTGGTACCTACTGCAGAAATATCGGAAACTCTAAACAATAAATACCTACACATAGTAAATTACCCTTAGAAGTTCTGATACTGCTTACTGCCTAGTGATCATGTCAATTGATAAAGTGTAAGTACTAACTATTAATAAAGTGTAAGTAAAATAAGTGGTCGCAAGCACGACTGCTGAGTTCTCGGATTCGATTCCCGGGTTAGAGTCCCAGGTTTGGCAAAAAATACTTTTGGGTTTTTCTATAAGACGTGATTTGTTCCGTGTATGGTAGATACGGAACTCACTGTGCGCAACTACTTCCATATTAACTCAAGGCCCTCTTGGTATCCCTATGTCTGTCATGATCATCTGAAACCTTAATTATGTTGCTGTCAGTTTATACTTTATCCAGATTATTGACAGTAGGATGGCATAAGGAAGTAAAAGTAATTTTAAAACCGCTGTTATACTTCTGTGACTTCTAGGGGTAAAATTCTAAATTTTTAAATTATTGATCGCCTGATGGTAAGCAAAAGATGAAGTCTACGATGGGACATGCGAGCCCAGAAGATGTCTATTTACTCGTGCTTTAAAGGCTGAAAGGTCATAAGTGGCAGGGAACACAGAAGCCGGCAGAGAATTCCATAGCTGTGCGCACAATAAATTTGGAGGAGAAGCGCTTGATATACTTGGTACGAGAAGACGGTACATCAATCAAGTGTGGGTGGTACCCAGCAGTGCGTCTGGGAGACCGGTAGTGAAAGAGATGGAGGAATCAGGTCATGGAGCTCCTGCGGACACTCCCCGAAGTACAATCTGTAGAAAACCGACAGGCAAGCAACGGTGCGCCGATGAGCCACGCCAATAAGCCTGTTCACTAGCACCTCGTCACCTATAAGCCTTTTAGCTCTGCGCTCGATCGAGTCCAATGCAGCAAGTTGGCACTTTGCCGAGCCATCCCACAAGTGGTTGCAATACTCCACGCAGGAACGAACCTGTGCTTTATACAGATTCAGACTAGGTTACACTAGGTAGACCCCTACCTAGTGTAACGTAAAATATTTTAGAATTTTAATCTTATTAATGTGACTAGCTGTTATAGTGACGGCGGAGGGGGTAAGATGGTTGGCCCGTGAAATGTAGTGTGTATTTCAGTAGTCCAGTCATGGTGTAATACTTACTATAGTCCGTCCGCGTTAAGAAAATAGTGAGTCATCGTTGTCCGCCGGCCTAGCCCCAAATACAAACGAAGATTCAGATCAATGGGAATATATTACCAGATTTAAGGAGAAATGTTTCGTAAATTGGAAGAATCATTTTGCTGAAATTTCAAAAGAAAAAGGGTTATGGTATAAAGTCATACAAATTGAGCCTCCTCGTATGCCCTGGTTTGATGATGATAAATTGTATAGAAATTATATTAAGTTAGCTTTAAGACTCCGTTCCGGACACTATATCCATCAGCAAAATTTGGCTATCTTATGGGAAAATTTACATCTCCCAATTGTTTAGTATGTGATAAAATTGAAGATATACTTCACTTGCTGATGGATTGTGTACGGAATAAAGATGAGAGAGACGCATTAATTAAAGACTTCAAACTTAATTTTCTAGATGTTGGGTTAATCCAAACAATTTTAACAAGTCCAAAATCGCAGTTAGCGATAAGATTAACTAGACTAGCAAAGCTAACTAATTAATGGGTCTCTCTCATTCAAATTAGTTATTTATTCGTGTTCCTTTTTAGAAATAAATATGTATAAAATTAATAGGGTACGATGGGGTTGACATGTCCATGTGGATAAAAACCCCGTTCAATTCATAGAATAAAAAAAACAAATGAAGATTCTAGTGATGCTGACTAAAAATATTTCTAATTTAAGACAATTCATTTGATTTTTATCCATTAAACTTAATCTTTTGAAATATAAATTTAATTTTGAATTTCTACTCCATTGTGAAAACACCTTAACCCTGCAGTTACACTGATGACTCACTATTTTTTTAACGTGAACGGATTATAACCACAGCTATGACAAGTGCACGGTTCACTTACTATCTACGAACAAACTTTAAAACAGTCGTAAAACCTTCCCAGTTTATCTCCAACACTGTTTCCCTAAACGTTGCGGTTTTGTGTTAGTTGCCGTGAACTCTAGAGTCGCAATCAGGAGACAATCTCATTAGCTGGACACTTTGATCTCGTGGGAGACTGCTTTTAGCTAAATACATGGTCGTAGTAGACAGAAGCTGGTAAGTAATTAAGTTTACCAACATTACACTTTGTATTAAACCTATCCGTGTAGTTAGGAACCTAATTCTATCACAAGAATGTGCTAGTAAATGAATGTGAAATAGCTATCTATGTATACTAATATTATGAAGCGTAAAAGTTTGTTTGTTTGTTTGAATGCACAAACCCTCGAAAGTACTGGGTGGATTTGGATATTTGGTATGGAAGTAGCTTAATTAAGCTTAGAATATAATAGAATATACTTTACTGTACACCAGAATTAATATTCTTTTTTAGGGTAAAAAGGTTTTAGGGTAAAGGGTAAAACGGGACCCTATTACTAACACTCCGCTGTCTGTCTGTCTGTCTGCCCGTCTGTCACTAGGCTGTATCTAACTGTCGTAGTTAGACAGTTGAAATTTTCACACATGATGTATTTCTGTTGCCGCTATAACAAGACATACAAAATAAAATAAATATGGAAGGGAAGCCCCTTACCAATGATTTTTTGCTCGATATTGATAACGGTGACAGGTAGACGCTTGAATAATCAAAATAAATAAATAATTAAATTGAAATAAAACAACTATTTAAAGGTGGTTCCCATACAACAGACATGATATTTTGTCATTTGCAGAGATAATGGTACGGAACCCTACGTGCGCGAGTCCGACTCGCACTTGGCCGGTTTTTAAAGAAAATTTGAATTTAGAATCTGCTAATCATCGGGACCATCTAACTGAGACTTACTTTCGGCTCATTATTTTTCTTAAGATCTAAGTAATAGAGTCTATTGAAAACCGGCCAAAAGACTCATTGGCAACGATACACTGGTCGAATCAAAGCTCCAGAGCCTTGAACATCGGCGACGAGTTGCTAGTCTATCGGTTTTCTATCGATTACATTTCGGGGAGTGTGCGATGGAATTACACAATCTAATTCCGTCAAGCCCGTGCCATCATCGGACTACAAGACAAACGGCGATGCGCCATCGTTACATGGTGGGCATCCCACCTATACGCACTAAACGTTTTGGGAATACCTTCATTATGCGTACGGCTAAGGAGTGGAATTTTCTGCCGGAGTCTGTGTTTCCTGATCGCTATAACCTGGGAGTCTTTAAGTCAAGAGTGAATAGGTTACTTTTAGGTAAGCGTGCTTCATCTTCGACCACATCATCACTTACCATCAGGTGAGATGGTGGTCAAACGCGAGCCTATTATCTAAAAAAAAAAGTCACTCATGTTTTGCGATTTTCCCACCCGGAAAAAAAAAGTAAAATTGTGCTTTGCTTTGTAATATGAGACGGTGAACAACTTATATAATCTGTTCAATGCGTCATTACATATTATGTAACACAATAATAGAGAATGATATTTTTAAACGACTTAAAAAAAAGGAGGAGGTTCTCAATTCGTCTTGAACGTTTTTTTTTTTATGTATGTTACCTTATAACTTGCAGATGGCTGGACCGATTTGAAAAATTCTTATTTTGTTTGAAAGGGTATTCTTTCTAGTTGGTCCTATTGTCGTCACGTTTGGATTTGATGATGAAATCAAGGAGAAATCGAGGGAACTCTTCAAATATTATAGGCACACCTATAGCGTTTTGGGTATTTCTTATAGTACCTTGTGCAGTTGCTCTTGAAAAGCACCATTTGAGTAAGTGGAACTAATGATGAAGACCCCAGATAGCCACCGAAACCACTCAATAATAAGTATTTTGTGGATTGCGATTAGATTACTTGAATATAGATGTTAAACACTTTATGCTCGTCACAATGCATATGGTGATGTAGAGCTGATGGTGATGTACCAGGAGACCTCCTCAAAAATTAACGGCTCTGCACCGGGAAAAGCAATATTTTGTAAAAGGTGATAAGTAGTTCACATTTTGACTTTTGTAACAGTGTTAGTTACAAACCGACCCACTAAAAATCGTGAAAAAAAGTTTTTACCAAAAAATAAAACTGACTTCCATATTAGGCGGCGTCAAAAAAAAAAGAAAATACAAAACCAATAACACCGACTATCGAAATTAAAGTTATTTTTGGCTTTTGTAGAGTTTTGACATGGAAGTCGGTTTCGTTTAGTCGGTGGCTTTCGTAACTAGATAAATTACAAACCGACCCACTAAAAAGCCCCCGCCCGATCACTATGTTTGGCAAGCCAATCCCTTGGGAGAAGCGAGCCAAATACTTAGGTGTGATCCTCGACCAGTTCCTTAACTTCAGTGAGCACATAAAGTCGGTTCGCTCGTGAGCCGCTTTCGCTCTCGGTAGGCTCCATGCTTTGCTGAATAAACACAGTAAGCTCTCCCTTAGATGTAAAATCCGAATCTACACGACATGCATACGTCCTATCATGACGTATGCATGTCCGGTGTTTGCTCATGCCAGTCCCAATCAGATCCATAGGATGCAAGTCATTCAGAACCGTTTTCTCCGAAAGGCCACGGGCGCGCCCTGGTTCTGTAGGAATGAGGATCTCCACGTAGACCTCAAACTCCCGACCATAAAGCAAGTGTTGAAACGCATGTCAGTGCGTTACTTCACCTCTGCTGATACCCACACTAACCCCCTGATCGTATCGGCCGCCCGATACAGACCCTCCAAGATTTCTCGGGTTCGTCGCCCGCGTAACGTCCTAGACGAGCCTGACGACCCCACCACCATCCGACAAGAGAGCAGTAGGGAAACCAGCACTCTTAGAAAATACAGATACAAAACGCGTTCCGTATTCCGGCCTCGCCGACGAGGCCCATCGCGACGTCCGCGTACTTGTAATGAAAATCCTCCCCGACCTTTGCCAAACGAGCCAGCCCGCGATGCTGAGCCAGTAGCAATAAATACTCCCGTAAATAATATGACCCAGCCTGTCCCTTTGCTGCCCTCCCAAAATGACCCCGCTATGCCGAGGCCCGTACTCCACAGGGAGTGCCCTTAGCGTGCGGTCATTAGTTTTTTTTTTTTTTTTTAAGTATATTCTAGTATGTAAGCCCTGGCTGGGGGCCTTTAATTCATTAGAGGTCACCACAGGACAGACCGGTTAAGTAGTACATTAGCCGTATAGAGCTAAACTACGAGTGGCCCTACCTAAAAAAAAAAAATAAAAAAAAATAAAATAAAAAAAACCACTAAAAAGCGTGAAAAAAACTTTTTAGAAAGAAAGAAAGAAAGAAAGAAAAAATATTTATTTGACGTCAGTACAATAAGCACACACACAATAATAATATTAAAAGAAAAAAAGAAAAAAAAAAGTTACAGAAAAAGAAAAATACAATCATAATACTATATGCCTACTGTGTGCCTCACGGCTGCGCCAAAAAGGTCCATTTCAGCATTCATGCCAGACAGGTTACGCTGTCTGACGCTGGTCTTCCAATGAACCTTGAGGGGGTAAGTGACAGACAGAAAACAGTTTCAAACATAATAAATAAATAAATGGTTATAATAAATAGATATCGAGTAAATTATTTAAATGTATGAGTTCAGTTTGAGAAAATTTCCAGTAACAAAAGTATTTTATTGTGTATTATGGTCTTATGGGACTGGTCACAATAAACAACATTATAAAATAAACAGCATTTTAATAACAAACAACTATTTATAGAAATAATAACAATCACCACTACAAAAAATATATATTAAAGAAAGAGAGAAAAGTATAAAATTATTAAATTAGCAAATTAGCAGCAGTATTTAAAATATGATATGAATCACGAAGATTAAGAAGAACAATGAACACTGAAAAATATATACATACATATGCGTAGGCCAAACGAAAACATGTTGTATGCATAAGTAGGTACGTACACGGTGCAGTCTGTAATTACTGAGCGTTTAAATGATTGAAACATTAATTTTGAACATATCCAGTTTCTGCTGTGCAGCTATCAAATACTGCCGCAGTCGTGTTCTGAACGTGTGAATAGTGCCCAGTACCCGTAATGGTGGAGGAATATTATTCCACACTTTAGATGCAGCGTATCGGAAACTACCTCTGAAAGCTGCTGTCCTATGAGATTGTGTTGATAATTGCTGCGCACAAAGCCTAGGTGCGCACTCTCGTTTACTAGCCATCCAACTTAACTTGTCGTACAAATACTTCGGCTTCGTAGTCCTAATAACACCAAAAAGAAGACACGCTAGATGTAACTTTCGCCTCGACTTCATTTTGAGCATACAGTGTTTGTTCAGATAAGGGGTGACGTGACTTCTAGGGGGAACCGAGTAACAGAATCGAGCACACGCATTTTGGACTCTTTGTATAAGTCTATCCGTACGGGCCAGCAAGCGTGGGCCGTAAACCGTATCAGCGTAATTTAGTTTGGATAGTACAAGGGTTTCGACTAGCTGTTCGCGTAGCTTTTCAGACAGGTATGGCCTCATTTTATATAGCAGCTTCAGACGGTAAAAACAGTTTTTCACGGAGTTAGCGACGTGTTTCTCAAACCTAAGGGTGTTGTCCATACACAACCCTAGGTTCCGCGCCTCATTAACTCGATCAATAGGCTCGCCCATTAGAGTCAAATTAAGGCTTACAGGTAGCTTCTTTAACTGCTGCCTCGTACCAAACAACAAATACTTAGTTTTCAATGGGTTTAAAGCTAAACAGTTCTCATCTGACCAAGTGGCGATTCTTTCCAGGTCGGCATTTAGGTCTTTAATAGCCGAGTCAATGTCGTCAGGTTTAAAAGACAAATATAGTTGCACATCGTCAGCATAAATGTGATATTTGCATTTCTGCAGACACTTTATTATGTCTGCACAGTATAAAATAAAAATAATCGGACCTAAGATAGATCCCTGAGGAACTCCTCTTTCTATCGAAGTAAGGGCCGAAGTCAGGGTAGTACCGTCCGGCAACCGTAATTCTACGAGTTGCTTTCTGTCACTGAGGTAACTATGGAACCACTGGATTGCATTGTTGTCAAAACCGTAGTATTTTAACTTAGATAATAACAGTGGGACATTTATGCAATCAAATGCACGGGAAAAATCAAGTAGCACCATAAGTGTACACATACCCTTATCTTGGGCGGATAAAATGTTATCAGTAACGTCTAGCAACGCCGTAGAGGTACTGCGCTGTTTCCTGAATCCAGATTGTAGGTCAGGTAAAATATCGTTCTCTTCTAAAAACTTGGTTAATTGACGACAGACCACCCTCTCCATTACCTTTGAAAGACAGGGCAGAACACTGATAGGCCGCAAGTCTTTAACCTCCAAAGGGTTTGGATTTTTGGGTAGAGGTCTAACTGTTGCAATTTTCCATTGGTAGGGAAACTTAGCTGTCCATATGGAGCAATTAATCATGTCAGTGATAGTTGTTATGGTATATGGCATAGTCAGGGTAAGCATGCTCAAGGTTATGTTGTCGTAACCTTCAGCATTAGACTTTAGGTCAGACAAAATGCGTGATACATCATTTTGGTCTGCCGGGCCAAGTGTGAAAGTAGCTTCACTATATCTGTTGGTCTCATAAAATGATATAAGCGAAGTGCTAGCTACTGGGTTTCCAGGGACAGTCAAAAAAGTGTTATTAATAAGGTCTGGGTTTCTAAAATGTGAGGGAAGGTCTAATCTTTGCTTAGAGGGTGCAAACGTGGATTTAATGTTCTTCCATAGTAGTCTTGGATTATTAATTTTATTATTTATATTGTGTCTGAAGTATGCAATTTTTGATAAAGGGAACTTTCAACTAAGGATTTTAACTGTTTATAGTATTTTTTTTTAATTTCTGATTTCGTACACCTATACTTGCCTAGTGCATTGTCTCGTAACTGCATCATAAGTTTAATAGTGTCCGTAATCCAAGGATACGATAATTCCTTAATAGTGCAGGTTTTTAGTGGTGCGTGGACATCAAACAAAGATATTATGCAGTGATTAAACGTTTCAACCATGTCATCAATATCGGCTTTTTCAGAAACACGCTCAATATTTGATTGTGTCAAATCCATATGGAAACTATCCAAACATATATCCTTAATTGGCCTATATCTAGTTACGTAAGGTATAAACTTGTCCCGCTTTATATGAAATTCGCTTACTAAAATAGAATGGCCAGTAATCGAACCAAAAGATTCCACTGTCGTATATCTAGGCTTTAGGTCTGTGCACAGTAGGTCAATCAGAGTTTCACTCGTATCTGTGAAATGAGTTGGCATCGTGACTAGCTGAGCGAGACTCGTGTAATTTAAAAATTCTTGCACCTTTTTAGCTTTCGTCTCGCTTAAGTTGAGCATATTTACATTAAAATCTCCCAGCAAAATGTAATGATCGCAATTTCCCAGTGTGGCAACAGTATTCGTGATGGCATCCAAGAAGAGGTCAATGTCGAACCAAGGTGGCCGGTACGCTGTACCGATGGCAATTTTTTTCCCGCTTAGAGAGATTGTCAGCCACATCTGTTCGACGGAATCGAACCTGGGATCAACCGTGCCAGAACAGATACGCGCGCTTAGGCCCCGGCGCAGGTAAAAACCAACACCCCCACCACGCCCCGCGCGAACAGCTGCAGGCCGCGGAGTGTGACGTAGGCGGTAGCCGGGGACAATAGGCGCGCGCCCCTCCTCGCCCGCCCGAAGCCAAGTCTCGTTTATTGCCATAACATCAAAACCATGCCTATCCATTGCACAAATCAAATCGTCATGACCTGTTCCCAGAGACCCTGCGTTGAGGAAGCCAACTTTAAAATATATACCACTTTTAGGCATCATGACAACATTGGAAAAGGCTACTACAGGTATAATTTGATTTGCTAATATTTACATACATATATAATACTAACATTGTTGGCTTAAAAGTAAAAATTGTATAGGTATTTGGATATATTATTATTGAATAGTAGATACGTGTAATTATATGTAGGAATCTGAATATGTTCAAAATTCGTGCTTGTGATGCTTGTAAGTTAGTGTAAATAATAAATAATATAATACGTGTAATATGTTGAAACCGACTAATGAGTCCACTGAGTTGCGCCGCCGCCGGCGGCGCTGGCTGCGTTGCATTTATGCGTCTCCCTCCCAATCGCTCGGCGCTCATAATATCGCGAGTCTCCAGACTTACGCCCATCTTTGACGCCACCAACATAGCCGTATGTACAGGGTTTTCACCACTCGTCTCAGGCAGGTTTGATATCTGTATGTCTGTGGCCAGTAGCTCCTGATCGCGAACATTTATGTCGCTCCGCAATTGGGCAATTAGATGATGCACATCCGCCGACACCTGGGCGTGAACCGGTTTTTGGTTCTCCATAATGGCCACTCTTTCCTCCAAACTGCTCATACGGTCATTAGTGGACTTCAGAGAGGATCTCAAGTCAGCCAAGTCATTTAGCAGTAACTGAAACTCACTCCGTACTGTGTTAATAAAGTCTTCCTTAAACTTTCTCAGCTCGGAGGTGAAGTCTATTGCAGTCGTCGAAACCGAAGCAGGGATGTTAATTGGACTCGTATCCATGAGATTAACCGTGCTCTCGTCCAGTGGTTCTTTTGCTTGCCCTCGTACTGGCGTTTCGGATCGGTTGTCCCGCACTAGGTTCTTCTTGCACTCCGGGCAGTGCCAGGGAGATTCTATGGGACCTATTTGGTTCAATCCAACGCACTGGCGGTGATACCACAACACGCATTTGTTGCATTTAGCGGCATCTGCCGACGCGAGAAATTTACCGCATGCTCCGCACTTGACCATCGTAAAAATATTCGATCTTGTTACTTCGATTGGTCTACAAACAGTTTGCCTTGAAAACGATAGATGGCGCTGTTTTCAATATATGCGTTTAGGGCAATTTCTATGGTGTTATGGTTAGTTGTGACACCACAAGACGCAAAACAGCAACTATGCCAAGATACGTAAACACTGAAACTATGTCGCTAAGTATTTTCAGACACTGAGCAAAACGACTGTTATTATTTATGTGTATCGGGTAGAAGTTTAGCAGTACCAGAATGGTATGGAGTTTTTGGTGTTTTATTTATTGTACACAGCACTGATTCGTAGGATAATAGCGTCACTTGTAAGTTGCACTATGATAATGAATTTCACATTAAAGTTATTGTAAATAAAGTACTAGTTTTTTTTTTAAGAACTTGAGATATATGTTGATACTGTCACTCCACCAGAGATCCGATACCCTCTCCTAGCAAAAAATAGAACCTACTTCCGTATAAAAACACTACAAAGGCAAAAATAACTTTAGTTTCGGAAGGCGGTGTCAAAAAAAAAAGAAAATACAAAACAAATGACACCGATTACCGAAATTAAAGTTATTTTTGCCTTTGTAGTGTTTTTATATGGAAGTCGGTTCTACTTTCAAATTTGCAAATCGGTTTTAACTAACTAGTTATTCGAAAATGGATCAACAAGTACAAGTAAACGCTGTATACACAGACTTTCAGAAGGCTTTCGACAAGGTGGATCATAAATTACTCATGGATAAAAAAAATTTTTAGCAAAAAATAGAACCGACTTCCATATCAAAACACTACAAAGCCAAAAATAACTTTAATTTCGGTAGTCGGTGTTATTGGTTTCGGATTTTCCTTTTTTTTTCACACCGCCTTCCGAAATTAAAGTTATTTTTGGCTTTGTAGTGTTTTGATATGGAAGCCGGTTCTATTTTTGCTAAAAATTTTGTTTTCACGCTTTTTAACCGACTTCAAAAAAAGGAGGTATACAATTCGTCTTGAATTTTTTTTTTTTTTATGTATTTTACCTCATAACTCGAAGACGGCTGGACCGATTTGAAAAATTATTTTTGCGTTTGAATGGGTATACTTTCTAGTTGGTCTCATTGTTACGAAATCAGGATCTGATGATGAGATCCTGGAGAAATCGAGGGAACTCTTCAAATATTATAGGCACACCTATAGCGTTTTGGGTATTTCTTATAGTACCATGAGCAGTTACTTCCGAAAAGTACCATTTGAGGAAGTTGAACTGATGATGAAGACCACAGATGGCTACTGAAACTCCTCAATAATAAGTATTTCGTGGATTGCGATTCGATTACTTGAGTACGGATGTTAAACACTTTATGCTCGTCACAATACATATGGTGATGTAGAGCTGATGGACAAGTAGCAGGAGAACTCCTCAAAATTTAACGGCTATGCATCGGGAAAAGCAATATTTTCTAAAAGGTGATAAGTTGTTGACATTATGGCTTTTGTAACTAGATAAATTACAAAGCGACCCACTAAACAGAGTGAAAAAAAACTTTTTAACAAAAAATAGAACCGACTTCCATATAAAAACACTACAAAGGCAAAAATAACTTTAATTTCGGAAGGCGGTGTCTTTAGTTTTGTATATATTTTCGTTTTTGACACCGCCTTCCGAAATTAAAGTTATTTTTGCCTTTGTAGTGTTTTTATATGGAAGTCGGTTCTATTTTTTGTTAAAAAGTTTTTTTTTTAGTGGTTTGGTTTGTAATTTATCTAGTTACAAAAGCCATAATGTCAACAACTTATCACCTTTTACAAAATATTGCTTTTCCCTGTGCATAGCCGTTAATTTTTGAGGAGTTCTCCTGGTACTTGACCATATGTATACATCACCATACATAAACCATATGAGCATAAAGTGTTTAACATCCGTACTCAAGTAATCGAATCGCAATCCACGAAATACTTATTATTGAGGAGTTTCAGTGGCCATCTGTGGTCTTCATCGTCATTTCAACTTCCCCAAATGGTACTTTTCGGAAGCAACTGCTCAAGGTACTATAAGAAATACCCAAAACGCTATAGGTGTGCCTATAATATTTGAAGAGTTCCCTCGATTTCTCCAGGATCCCATCATCAGATCCTGATTTCGTAACAATGGGACTAACTAAAAACTATACCCATTCAAACGCAAAAAGAATTTTTTAAATCGGTCCAGCCGTCTCCGAGTTATGAGGTAACACACATAAAAAAAAAAGTTCAAGACGAATTGTAAACCTCCTTTTTTTAAAGTCGGTTAAAAATAGCCTATAACGGTATACGCGGAAACTTATTGCGTTGGTTTATGTCATATATTTTTAACAGAACCCAGAAAGTCGTCGTTAATGGTTATGAATCTGACACTGTGATTGTTACGTCTGGAGTTCCACAAGGTTCCATCTTAGGTCCTCTTCTCTATGTCATATTCATAAACGATATTGAACAATGTTTTGTTAACTCTCGGTTTCTAATGTACGCAGATGACATCAAAATCTATAAACCTTGCAAAACGATAGAGGATTGTCAACTTCTTCAAGATGATCTAGACAGGTTACATACTTACTGCATTGTTAATAAGCTCATTCTTAGCCTTCCAAAATGCCATACTATCTCTTTTACTAAGAACAAAAAGAAACACATATATACCTATTCCATTGACAACGTTCCCCTAAATACTGTTCGTTCAGTACGTGATTTGGGAGTAATACTAGATTCCTGTCTACACTTTGACTTACACTATGATACAGTAGTAAATAAAGCTTTTCAAATGTTCGGTTTCGTCATGAGATCGTCCCGTGACTTTGTGCGTCCCTCTACCTTCTTAATGCTAAACAAAATATTGATTAGATCACAATTAGAATATGCTTCACCTATCAGGAATCCTTTGTACAAAAAGTACGGTGCTGGCTTAGAAATGGTACAAAAAAAGTTTTTGCGTTCTATGAACACTAAAGTTCCCTACACACATTTATTAAATAAATATCATGATTTAAGTCTAGAGTACAGACGATTGCTTCTGTCAGTAATGATGTTGCATGGTTTGTGCAATAACAGATTTGACTGTACAGATTTAACAAATAAATTATGTTATACTGTACCCAGAACTGTTATCCAGCGCGGAATGCGCGTGCCTCGTCTGTTTCATACAGAGTCCTGTAAAACTAATGCTGGAGTGCGCGTGCCTCTGCGTCGTATTGTGGACATATATAACTCGCACTTCACACGGCTCGATATATTTTGTCTATCTAATAAGCAATTTAAAGTAGAAGCTTGTAAACTCTTGTCTGAGATTTAACTATTTAATTTAATAATATGTTAATCAGCTGTTACGGATTTATTAATGTTATTTAAATTATTTCCTTTTTAGCTATAATGTGTCATTCTAACTTTCATTTCTTTTGTTAACTTGTGGACAATGGTGTGGGTTGCATAATTGTTTAATTAGTTATACGAATTTTAGTTAATATGTTTTTATTATGTAACTGTTATTTGTCCCTAAATAAATAAATAAATACTTTTTACTAAAAAGTTTTTTGAATTAAGTTAACTGATACCAACTTTTAAAGATGTTAGTGCTTAACACGACTATGTACTTACCTACCACTTATGTACTTACCTACGTTTGTTGATAATTATCCCCTTGGCTTCTAAATGACTTCGCACGGGCGGGGCGCAATAAATAGCACACCGCCATACTTCAGTTGCTTTGAACGCAAAAACTGCCTATTATTCGTATGCAAACAAACACATTCCTATATATACGTATACGTACGTATAGTGTACGTGGTTTAAAACACATGAACTTACAGAGGTAGACAGCGCCTTTGTTAATAACTATTCAGAGAAATACAGATGAGGAATGAAGTGTTGTTATTCTTAATCTACAGGAATTTCGATGCTAAACTGTGTATCTGCCTGTTACGCTTTCTCGGCTAAACCGCTAAACCGATATTGATGAAACTTGGCTTAAAGATAGTTCAACACCCAGGGTCAAACGCTGGCTTCATTTTTTTCAAGAATCAACCACTAAGGGATTCAAATAGGGTCAGGGTAACAACTCGTAGCTATTTTTTTTTTCTTAGTTACAGTTCATGCTGCTCCGGTCTACTTCACCCAGTCAACCCTTGCTGTCTCTGGAACTGTCGTGAGTCCCAGCATTATGCAGAGCGATGGTAATTTTGGCAAAGGTTTATCTTCTTTATTTCTTTACTACCTCTGCCTTAGACGGAAGCTTCCATATAAAGCGAAAAAATCAACTTTCATCATCATAATAGCAGCTATTTTCTGAAAAAAAAAAAAATCGGCTGTCTACTGGTTATAAGATACAACCCGCTGATGAACAGACAGACCAACAGCGATAGGTTCCGTTAGTTACCCGTGGGCACTAAAAATCCTTTAAAAATACCCTTTCTCGATTAGAATATAACTGAAATACCTACTGTTCATTTCCCCGTTCTTGCAAACCTTGGGTTTGGGTAGGTAATAAAATGATTTATTAACGACTAGCTTTTGCCCGCGACTTCGTCCGCGTGGAATAGTTACTTTGGGCTAACGTTAAATTTAACCCCGATTTTGAAGCATTCTTCATTGGCGCTCCGCTCCTATTAGCCTTAGCGTAATGATATATAGCCTATAGCCTTTCTCTATAAATTGACTATTTAATTAAAATATATTTTTTCAATTCGAACCAGTAGTTCCTGAGATTATCGCGTTCAAACAAACAAACAAACTCTTCAGCCTTCAATTACATGACGCGCAGATTTGGATTTGGATTTAGAGCCGGTTTGTCTACTGAAAGTGCAATCCTGTGCCTCAAACAGACTGTGCAGTACTACACTGACCGGAAGACACCAGTGTATGGCTGCTTTCTGGACCTGTCAAAAGCTTTTGACCTGGTAAACTATGACATTTTGTGGCAGAAATTATCGGATGATACCGAGCTACCTGCAGAGTTCATTAACATATTTCAATATTGGTATAAAAATCAAAAGAATTATGTCAGGTGGGCTGATGCTCATTCTGAGTTTTACAGGCTAGATTGTGGCGTTGTGGATTGTGGTGGTGTGGAGGGTTAACTTCACCCAGTCTTTTTAACCTATATATGGATCGGCTGGTTGGTGAGTTGAGCGGCACCATGGTCGGATGCTCTATTGATGAAAGAATGATCAACAACATAAGTTATGCTGATGACATGGTGTTGCTCAGTCCATCAATCTGTGGCTTAAGGAAATTGTTGGCCGTCTGTGAGAGTTATGCGGAGGCTCATGGCTTGAGGTATAATGAAACTAAAAAACTTTTTTGCAAAAAATAAAACCGACTTCCATATCAAAACACTACAAAGCCAAAAATAATTTTAATTTCGGTCGTCGGTGTTATTGGTTTTGAATTTTCTTTTTTTTTTCACACCGCCTTCCGAAATTAAAATTATTTTTGGCTTTGTAGTGTTTTGATATGGAAGTCGGTTTTATTTTTTGCAAAAAAGTTTTTATTTTCGCGCTTTTTAGTGGGTCAGTGAATTTTCCAAATCGATTCGTAAATGACGGAGTTATGCGCGAACAAAAAACGCAATGCAGAGTAAACGAAAAGATCATCAAGGTAAATTATTTTTTTCGACTACTTTGATTTTTCAGAAACGGCTCGTCCGATTTCGATAAAATTTTCATGGGACCATTTGGAAAGTATACCCTTTCCAAGAAAAAAAGAATTTTTCAAATCGGTTGGCAAGCGACGGAGTTATGCGTGGACAAACATAAAAAAAAAATAAAAAAAAATACAAACATCCGAATTGAGAACCTCCTCCTTTTTTAGAAGTCGGTTAAAAAGCAAAGTAATCGTTTTTAAAGTGCGCAATAAGGCGTAGGCATGTGCGCACAGGCGTGCATGTCACCAATTAAATTGATGGTATGTTTTAATTAATTGTACCAACAATAGTTTAAGTTTTTTACTAACACTCTATGGATCAATGGTCTGAGACAAATAAATAAATAAATTAAATTATATTATTAGTATAGATATGTCAATCTATAATACTGTTGAAAAATATCGCAATACCAAACCGCACAATATTATTGTTAATAGCTGTGCCCGCGACTCCGTCAGCGTGTAACTCCTTGTGTGTTATTAAGTTAATGTATTGGTAATATTGTTTAGATCACGTTCACATGAGGCTTAAGTACCTATAGAACGAAAATACTTCAGCGCAAAGCTTTCGGGTAAACTATGTTGAAAGTTGACCCGTCCGGCATGTGAACATAAAGATTTCTAGAACTGCTAACCCGGGAAAGAGCGACGTACAACTGACCATGCGAGAAACAACTGACACCGAGATCTACTCCAGCAACACGAAAAGTCTGCCCTTGAGCCTTATTAATTGTCATTGCATAACACACCGATACTGGGAATCCCATTCTTTTAAATTGGAATGGAAAATTATTTGGTATTATGGGAATTCTGGGAATAAAGACGGTTTCTCCTGCACCGCAACCTGTTAAAATTTGAGCCTCGATTATATTTTGTTGCAACGGGGTTATTTTTAGCCGAGTTCCATTGCAAAGTTGTGGTGGTTTTAAATTTCGGAGCAGAATAATAATCAGAAAGCTTCGAACTGCTAAGCTATCGGGAGTTACACGTGTTATTGTGAGTTAACCATAAAAGATAGATATATGCTGTCGTGGGATATTTTTTATATAATTTTAAGGAGAACATTTCCGTCATAAATGATTTCTGTGTAGCTTTAACCATTAAGGTTGCACACGCGACGGAAGCTTAAAAAATGGAGTAACTTCTCCCGTTTTCCCAACATTTCCCTTCACTGCTCTGCTCCTATTGATTGTAGCGTGATGAAAAGTATACTATAACCAGCTCAGGAGTATGAAAAATAATTGTGCCAAGTTTCGTTAAAATCCGTCGAGTAGTTTTTGTTTCTATAACGGTTATACAGACAGACAGACAGACAGACAGACAGACAGACAGACAGACAGACAATAATTTTACTGATTGCATTTTTGGCATCAGTATCGATCCCTAATCACCCCCTGATAGTTATTTTTTAAATATATTTCATGTACAGAATTGACCTCTCTACAGATTTATTATAAGTAATAGATTTTAATTTCGCCAACATTTAGTATTTTATTCGTGTTTTTAACAGCGGCTTGACCTACATTAATTTTGTGAGGTGAAAAAACTCATATGAATCTATAAAACTTTTCGTGAAATAATTCCAGTTTGCTGCGCCAATGTGTTCCACTAGTCCACTTTGAGTAGTCAAAGCTTTACTGCTATGAAAGTTTTTGCGCGGATCCATTGATGGGAATCGCCAAAAATGTATGTTTTTTTTTATATGTAATATAAGTATTTAAGCTAACATTGTGACTAACAGTGTCATTAGAACAGGATATTTACCTTGTATATTTATTGCAACAGTGCCGAAATATTGGAAACTCGAAACAATAAGTTGTTGTATTTTTTTATTGGAGAACTAGCAATTTGGGTAGAATTTACATTACTAGCAAACTTGTTAACTCCTCCACAACTCTTGGGTCTGGAGTGGGTTCACGGCAATAAAAACCAAAGAAAAATGGTGGCGCGGCTGGCTAATTTAGTTTATTTTAGTGGACTGTATTTGCGGTGCGGAATGAAACGACTGACAAACGCTTAGAGTGGTGCACGAGTTGCCAGGGTGTTGGACAGTAGAATGCAACCCGATAATTTAAGGAAGGATACGCACAAACCTTTGATGGAGCCACGTGTCTTCGTCGTTATCGAGGCAGAGGTAGTTGGGCTTCAATTTGCTCTCCTCACAAAAATCACAGACTAAACACAAACACAAATTGTTGTTACTTAGTCCGTGAACTTACGATTAATCCAAGATTGTCAATTTATTGTTGTTTATAGCGGTTCAATCGGAAGCGTGAGGAATGCGTGGGGTTCGAACCCCTGACCTCTCGATCACATAGCGATGAGGATATTGATGCTTAAATTTATAATTTTCCTGTCCTCGTCCTATTAATGTCGCCATAACATGTTCTCTTCTTCCATATTAATTTCTGAGGTATTCCTCGAAGCGCTACCATTTTGAAGCGCACCTAATGAAGCGCTCCCGATAGCGGTGCGCAGTAAAAGGTTCGCTCCGAAGAATAAAAAAGGAGCGCTTCATTAGGTGCGCTTCAAAATGGTAGCGCTTCGAGGAATACCTCTGATTTCTGTATTACCAAAAATTATAATCTTCCACACAGCCCGTCCAGTGTCGTGGCTATTATGGCTATATGGAGGTGTCACCGGCGCGGCGGCGGCGTGTCTCTAATAAATAATATAAAATAAAATAAATGTTTTATTGATATAAAAAGCTATTTACATTTCCAGTTGTAGCCCTGACTCATGTGCTAGGTAGTACCTGTGTTACAGGAGCCAGTGTCTTCACCCGTTTGTGTTGCATTAACATTATTTATATGAATAAAACAGAAACATAATCGAAATTGTATAAAGACAAAAAGTAATGGCTGCATGCTCTTATATGGTGTGTGTATGTGTGTTTTTTAGAGTTGTGTACGAGTAATTATTGTGCTTGGTGGTAGTCCTTCTGTCGCTTGCCTATGTTACCTATAATTGTGTTGTTAGCCTATTGTTCTTTCAATAAGTTTCAGTCTGCGAATAGTTAAGTGTTTGAAACTAAGTGTAAAGCTTTATTTTAAGCTTATTTTTTGTTAAAGGGTTTAGATTGAAAGCTGTATTTAATTTATTATAGATGTAGCTAGCTAGGTATGGACGTTGTCTTCGAGCAGCTGCGGTCTTACATTTTACTGCACGATAAACGTTAGTGATCGTCCTTTTATCAACCGACGACAAAAAAAGGAGGAGGTTATCAATTCGACGCGTATATATTTTTTTTAATGTATGATCACCGATTACTCGAAGACGGCTGAACCGATTTGGAAAATTCTTTTTTTGTTTTATAGGGTATACTTCGAAATTGGTACCATTTGTAACCAAGTCAGGATCTGATGATGGGATCCTGGAGAAATCGAGGGAACTCTTCAAATATTATAGGCACACCTATGGCGTTTTCGGTATTTTAACTTGTGCAGTTGCTCTCAAAAAGTACCATTTGGGGAAGTGGAACTGATGATGAAGACTACAGATGACCGCCGAAACTACTCAATAATAAGTATTTCGTGGATTGCGATTAGATTAGTTGAATATGGATGTTAAGCACTTTATGCTCGCCACAATGCATATGGTGATGTATAGCTGATGGTGAAGTACCAGGAGAACTCCTCAAAAATTAACGGTCCAGCATTGGGAAAAGCAATATTTTGTAAAATGTTATGAGTAGTTGACATTTAGGCTCTTGTAACTAGGTAAATTAAAAATCAACCAACTAAAAAGAGTGAAATAAAAACTTTTTACCAAAAAAAACTTTTTACCAAAAAATTAAACCGACTCCCAAAAAACACTGCAAAGTGAAAAATAACTTTAATTTCGGTAGTCGGTGTCTTTACTTTTGTATTTTCGTTTTTGGCACCGACTTCCGAAATTAAAGTTATTTTTCACTTTGCAGTGTTTTTTGGGAGTCGGTTTAATTTTTTGGTAAAAAGTTTTCATTATTGTATTATATAAAGCTAAATTACCACTCACTGACTCACTCACTGACTGACTGACTCATTGACATAATTGTTCTCCCAGATGGTGGATGGGGAGGTGGGTATATTTTGACAAATTCGTAAACAAGTAAAGAAACCTCCCCTTCCCCCCCCCCCTCCTTCTCCCCCCTCCCTATCGTATCTCGGAAACTACGAGACCCGTATTTTTTTCTTTTTACGGATTCGTATAGAGGAGGCTCGGTAAAGTAAAAACCATTTTTCAAAGTCGCCCCCCCCCCGCCCCCCTTATCACTCCCTTTAGGCGAATCTCGGAAATTAAGAGACTTGGAACATTTTTTTTTTCAGATTCATTTAGAGGGGCAATGCTTTAGTCCAAATAATTGTGCAACCTCCCCCCCATCTCCCCACACCCATTTTTTTTTTTTTTTAAGAAAGCACGTGAGGTGCTTGCACCTCGCGCAACACGCAAATACTAGTCAGATTATAAAGATATAAATGCCTCTCTGAAAATATAATATAACAATCTGCTTAGCCCTTTCCACAGATCACCTTTTCCCGCTTATGTTGACATTGGTTTCCAGTCTAACCAGATGCAGTTCAGTTAGGGTTGCCATCCGTCCGGGTTTTCCCGGATTTGTCCTAGTTTGGAGTGCGTCCGGAGGCGTCCGGGGGGATTTTCCCAATAAGCGTCCGGGTAAAACCAGGACAAACATTGCTCTCAAGAGTACCAAAACGCACGATCTGTATTATTATTTTCCTATGGTATTTCATTTCATTGTTTATACAGTTACGTTGATTAAATGAAAAGGAAGAGACTCTTATTAAAAAAGTTCTAAAGCTCTACCATGTTATCACTTTATCAGTAAATAAAAACCATAATTTAACATAGTTGTTTTTAGTTTCAAGTTCAAAAATGTATTTTTCTACGGTGTCCGGGGAAAAACCGTGATTTTACCCAAATGTCCAGGGTTTATAAGTCTTTGTCTGGGGCCCGCAAATTTGGTGATGGCAACCCTAAGTTCAGTACTAGTGTTTTACATGGAGCAAATGTCTATCTGACCAGTAACTGGGTAACATGATATCGCTTGGCAAGACTGGTGTTATGTTTTTATATTTATGTTATACATGGATTTATGTTATTCGTAATTTCGTTACGCTCCGTAAGCGGCGTCGTAGCTGAGTGGATAGTACTATAGCGTCACTAATTGAAGAAGCCTGGGATCGATCCTGGGGTCTCGCGATTTCTTTTTGTATTGTTTACTTCAATTTCAATAACATTATCTTTGCTCCGGTCAGCTGGCAGCACTTGCAACTTTTCTCTTGTAGAGGGAGGACCTATGTATGGTCATAAGTCATAAATAATATTGTGAGCTAAATGTACCGACATAGTGGAAATATAATATATAAGCATTCCATAAAATTGCAGTGATTGTGTTTGAACAAACATAAGTGTCTTCCAAATAGGGGTGAGTCTTAGTTGTAATGAGCTTAACATCCAAATTGTGCATCATAGTTAGGTACTTATCGATTCCTTGTATCATTGTTGTAGCCCCTCGCAACGCCCTTTAAGTTTGGACTTGGACTTTGAGTATCTAAGCAAGCCAAATCAATGAAACTAGTACCCTGATCACGAGCTAGCAGGCCAAGGTGTTGGAAGGGTTCACCACACAATAAAACCCTCCTGGCGTCCAACTTAGTATAGGTTTAGGTTAAGTTAGATTTAAGAACTAGATATAGTAATTGTAGTGCATCCTTAGGTTATCAATATATTTATGAAGTTGTTTTAAATGTGTTTAGTTTTATTCATGCGCATAAAACCCGTAACAAATAGCGCCCAACGTTAAAAAAAAAAAAACGGGTGCAATATTGCGTTACGTATATTGTTCTTCTACCTACATATTGATTTTTATAAAAAAAATAGTTCTTGTTTTATAAGTTATGTTCTCATTTATTTTATACTAGTACTCTCGCGGGGCTTCGCTCCCGTGGATTCTATCACGGTAAAAACATAACTCTCCTTTTTTGCAGTCGGGTAAAAAGTAGCCTATAACCTTCCTCAAGCTTCAAGCTACTTCCATACCAAATTTCATCCAAATCCATCCAGTACTTTCGAAGATTAGCGCGTTCAAGAAAACAAACAAACAAACAAACTAACTAACAAACTTTTCCGCTTTATAATATTAGTATAGATACCGAGCGCATTTTGTTTTTGCTAATAGGTAATTAAGCTTTCATTACTTCTCTAAACAATTACATTTTTTTTTTTTTTTATCGTGGTAAAATTATCAAATAAGTCCTCCCACTCCGGGCAGGGTGGGTGGAACTTTTAAAGGAATTGCTAACCACTGAGCAGTCAGGTACAGTCAAATATGAAATCAAGGCTCCTCGACAGGTCTTAGAGGCACCACAGGCGGAATTAGTTAGTTGTAAGTCCAAATTAGCTACTTTAGCCGCGTACATTGACGAAATTACGGGTAAACCTGATAGACACTTATTTAAACTATTAGTATCGCGGTTGTATCATGTGAAAAATAGGTTGATTCTTATTCAGACTGATCGGAGGACTGATGAGAATTTAAAAACCGAGCTTTCCACGCATTGTCACACCTTATTGAACAGACTCGAATCAAAAGATGACATCGATATTCATAAGGAAGAACTTACGTCGGAAATTAAACAAGTGTTACATGAAACTTAAGGTGATATAGGGGACAATATTGTCAGGAAATTACAAAATGAAGCAGTTAGCCCAAATGATGGTTCAGATAATAACAGCAATCATGATCTGGAAGAAATAAAACCAAAATTATTTAGAGCTTCTACCGTGGATATAGAGTTCCCAAAACGTAAATTAGTACAGTGTCAATGCATTTATTGAGCGTGTTAATGAAATTAAGGAGGAATGCAACTGATGAAGATCTGTGGCGTTACGCAATAGATTTCTTTAAGGGTGACGCCTTGATATGGTTCAGAGCTAACAAGGTTTATGCCACAAACTGGAAAGAATTAGTGATTTTGTTAAAAAGAACATTTCAATCGCCATTCTATCAGGATGAATTATTAACTGAAATTAAGGCAAGGACACAGGGAAATGATGAGTCAATCACGATTTATATGTCTATTCTTCAAAACATGTTTAATCGCCTACCCTCACCGATTACAGAACAAGAGAAAATCTCGATCGTCTTACGTAACATACAGCCATATTATCAAAGAGCTATTTGCCGGGATGTATTTTATAACGTTTCTGAAATAGTGGATGTTTTGAGGATAGTTGAAAGGACCAAAATCAATTGTGATAGGTTTGAAGAGCCTAAAATTCAAAAAAATAACTTGGGACCTGATTTAGCTTATAAAAATAATTCATTGTCGTTAGCTAACAACACTATTAACGACGTTTCGGCAAAGGTTGATATTGACAATGTCACACACAGTACTCAAAAGGCGCTACCTAGTAGATGTTGGAATTGTCGTGAGACGGGACACTTATTTAGGTCATGCAGTGTTCCTAAACAGAGGTTGTTTTGTTACAAGTGTGGTCGTTTTGGAGTAACCTATAAAGGTTGCGTGTGTAAGGGAAACGCGGCAGGGGAAAGTATGAAACCTGCCAAATAAACTTTCCCCTGGATAGAAATAGCAAGGAGTGGCAGGATTGGCTTAGGACGATAAACATGTTGATGTCTCGCGGAGAATTGAATCCAGTTGTACTGGAAAAAGATAACGACAACAGGGACTATGTACTTATAGATATTTTAGGCATTTCATACGTAGGTCTCTTGGATTCGGGGGCAAATCGGACTGTTATTAACAGTGATTTGGCTCAAACTTTAAAACGCTTAGGTTTGAAAACGTATCGCTCAAAAGACATACAGGTGGCTACTGCTGATGGTAATCGTCACAACATTACAGAGATAATAGATGTTCCCGTGAAATTCAACGGTCATTTTAATGTAGTAAAGATGATGGTCATGCCAAGCTTGTCACAAAAGGTATTATTAGGAAAAGATTTCTTTGCTAAATTTGGCATCTTTATTGACTTTAAAGGGGAAACTTCTGGATACTGTCAAATGGTTAATGCTATATCGTCACAAGAATCAAGTGTAATTTCGAGGCAGGATCTAAATAAAAAGCAGCAAGAAGCTTTAAATAATATGATAGATTTGATGAAGCAATTAATTGGTTCAGGCTTAGGAAGGACGCAAATTATAAAGCATGACATTGATACAAGTGGTTCCAAGCCGGTACATCAAAAGCAGTACAATTTTTCTCCAGTAATTAGAAAAGAAATTGAGCGAGAGTTAGACGAAATGTTAGGAAAAGATGTAGTAGAACCTTCACATAGTCCTTGGTGTTCTCCAGTGCTGATCGTAAAAAAAAAACCAAATGGTGAGAATAGGTTATGTCTGGACAGTAGACAGCTCAATAAAGTCACTAAGAGAGATACTTATCCGCTGCCCAGGGTATCAAACATATTAGATAGTCTTAAAAATGCTAAATTCTTAAGTACTATTGATTTAAAGTCTGCTTTTTGGCAAATTGGTTTGAATGACTCGAGTAAGGAAAAGACTGCTTTTGCTGTACCAGGCCGGGGTTTGTTTCACTTTAAAGTAATGCCGTTCGGGCTAGTAAACGCTTCCCAAACCCAACAAAGACTTATGGATATCTTATTTCATGCGTTGGAGGGGAAGGTTTGGGCTTATCAAGATGACATTGTTATTTGTTCGGCTAATTTTGAAGAACACATTGAGACATTACAGGAAGTTATGCATATTCTAAAAAACGCTAACCTAACTATCAATGTGGAAAAATGTAAATTTGCAAGACCAAGTTTGAAATTTTTAGGGTACATCGTAGACAAAGAGGGACTACGCACCGATCCCGATAAAGTTTCTGCAATCCTGAATTTTCCTAGACCTAGAAATATTACAGAGCTAAGGAGATTTATTGGGTTGGCTAGCTGGTATAGACGCTTTGTAAAAGACTTTTCTGTGGTGGCAGAACCTTTACATAATCTCACCAAAGCAAAGAAAAATAAAAAGTTTATTTGGTACGATGATGCTGAAAGGTCGTTTACAGAGCTTAAAACACTTCTCACAACGACACCTGTAATGTCTTGTCCTGATTATAGTAAGCCATTTATAGTTCAATGTGACGCGTCAAGTAAGGGTATTGGGGCAGTACTTTGCCAAAAGGTTAACGGTCATGAGCAAGCTGTGGCATTTCTAAGTAGAAAACTCTCGGATAGGGAAAAACAATATTCAACATCAGAAAGAGAATTATTGAGTGTAGTTCATGCAATTGAGAAATTTAGACCATATGTAGATGGAACAAAATTTACTGTGATAACGGATCACAGTGCTCTGCAATGGTTACATAAAATGAAGGATCCTCAGGGGTGGCTGGCTAGGTGGGCTATGAAGCTTCAGCAGTTTGATTTTGAAATAGTACATAGGCCGGGAAAGAGCAATACAGTACCAGACGCCCTTTCTCGATCTATTGAGATTTTTATTATTACGAATATATTACGAAATATATTACGAAATTAATACAGTGAATATATGTGAAAAGGATAAAGATGATTGGTATAAATCCAAAGTAAACCGGATTTTAAGTGGTGAGGAACGTGACCTAAGTTGGAGCTTTATTTGTGTGTAAGGAGTTTCCTGATTTCTCTGGTGTACAAGGGCAGCTATAACTGCTAGCATAATCGCATTGTGGTCATTTAAATTCTATAGGTTATACCTATAACGTTATACCTATTATCATAACTCATTAAATTAAAATTGTGAGTATAAAATAGGCAACTATTCATGTGCAGCATGTTGGCAATCGTGCCACAGCATTCGCTGATTACCTACGCATAAATATCTACCTACCTATCATTAACTTGTTGGTCAGTGATGGTTTCTTTCCTGTAATCTCAAATTATAAAGCAATATAAATTGAGCTTGTAATAAAATCATAATTCCGTGTCTCGTGCACCAATTGCACAGCTTAACGCCTTACACTGCATCCGTGCTTCAAAGAGATTTGCCTAACAATTTCAGTAAATCGTCGGCTACGCCTGCGCGTCTGCCTTCCGGGTCCCGTCTTCATACGACACCGCGTAGCTACCGGGGCTGCGCGGCCGCCGTGAAATAAGTAGCAGAGCGGCCATCTTGCCGTGCGGCGGGCCCTGCCGTGACACGACGTGGCTGCGAGCTGCGCCTGGAGCGTACATACCTATAACGACTGTTTGGTTTGATGCACATTTTATTATCTAGTTCATTGTTTGTTTGTTCTCAGTTATTATAATTATTTAAAGATGCAGATCACGGAAACGGCTGAGTGTAAACGTGAATTAAGTGAATTAATTAGGAAACGCGGTAATATTAGAGGGCGTTTAACTAAATTAAACGAATATATACAGGAGATTCAAAAACTAGACATTAGTGATCTAAGTAGTGTCAATATAAAGGAGTTAGGTAGACGTTTGGACAATAGTCAAGAATTATTTAGACAGTTCAATGAAGTTCAAACATTAATTGAAAACAGCTGTGATGAATCCGCTACGGATGAACAAATCACGTTAAGAGATGTCATAGAAACAAAGTTTATTTCAGTTATGTCGATCATTGAGGATATAATAGAAAGGCAAGGCTCTGAAAAGGAAAAATTTGGTGATGCATGTAGTAACAGAGGTTCTCATTCAGGTTGCCTATCACATGGCCTACAGTCAATAAAATTGCCAACAATAAAATTACCTACATTTAATGGTTCTTATTTAAAATGGCTAGAATATAGAGACACTTTTCAATCTTTAATTCATTGCAATGAGTCAATACCAGGCATCAATAAGTTTCACTATCTGAGATCCTCACTAGAAGGTGGTGCCATTGAAGTTATCAAGTCGTTAGAGTTTACCTCTGAGAATTACAATGTAGCATGGGAGTTACTTTGTAATAGATATAATAATAAGAAAATCCTCATTAACAATCACCTTAAAGCATTATGCCGTATTGAAACCCTAACTAAGGAATCGGTTAAAGAATTACGCAACTTAGTAGACATTGTTTCAAAAAATTTAAGAGCACTCAACACTCTAGGGCAACCTACTGATCAGTGGGACACTTTATTAATATTTATGATTACTGGGAAGTTAGCGTAAAGTGGGAAGAACATAGGAATATTTTACCTGACTTGCCAACGCTTAGTGATTTTTTTAATTTTCTACGTAGTCGTGCGGATATTTTAGAGACTACATCAGTCACCTTACAACCAAATAAAAATGATAAGGGGACTTTTAATAAAAATAATCATACCAATAATTGGAAAAATAAACAACTTGAAAGATCTAATTCACTTGTCTCTTCGGTTGAGAACTTGTGTGAATATTTGTGTTTGTTGTGTAGTGAGCAGGGTCATCGCATTCACCAATGTACTAAATTTAAAAATATGAATGTACAAGACAGACTTAAAGAAGCATCTAAATTAAAATTGTGTTCAAATTGTCTGCGTGAGGGTCACAAGTCATTTCGTTGTCGTATGAAGAGTTCATGTAAGTTTTGTAAACAAAAACATAACAGTTTATTACACGTAAATAAACCTCAAAGTAGTAATAGTTACTGACAAAGACTCAAGATCAACTCAACCACTACCAGTATCATTGTCTGCTGTCTCTGTCAGCCAGGTTCTGTTGTGTATCGCTATGGTAGAAGTAGTAGATGGAAATACTCAACAGACATACCTTGTTCGGGCACTATTAGACACAGGCAGTCAATCTTCTTTTGTAACAGAAAATCTGAAAAGCAAATTAGGACTATCGATTAAAACTACAAAACCCTTGAGGATTTCAGGTATTAATAATGTTTCTTTTGATATATCCGAGCGCTGCAATGTAAATATAAAATCGCGATTAAATTCTTTCAATATTAATATAAATTATCTAATTGTGCCACAAATTACAGGGACGTTACCGAGCGCTCCTGTAAATATCCAGGAACTTAGTTTACCCGGAAATATCGTGCTTGCAGACCCAAGGTTCCACTATCCCTCTAATATTGATATTTTACTAGGTGCGGATGTTTTTTGGAACATTGTAGGGACAAAGCGTATTTCATTGGGTGTAGGTAAACCTATCCTACAAAATTCACAATTTGGATGGTTAGTCAGTGGCCGTTTAGGAGAATGTAGCCTAAGTCACTTGACATGTAATTTCACAAAGGAAATTCATAATGACCTTAAAAAGTTTTGGGAAGTTGAAGAAATTAATGTTGTCAATAACACTTCACCCCAAGACAAATTATGTGAACAACATTTTGTAGAAAATATGAAGCGTCTTCCAAATGGTCGATTTCTGTTAAAATGCCATTCAAGGAGATTTCTGAACAGGCACTAGGCAATTCTTATTTCTTAGCGAAAAAACGTTTTCTAAACCTTGAGAAAAAATTAAATAATAATTATCAGCTCAAACAAAGTTACACTGCATTTATTGAGAAGTATAAGAACTTAGGTCATTTGCAGGAGATTAAGCCTCCTACATTTGGATATTACTTACCACATCATGCGGTATTGAAAGAACAAAGTGAAACCACAAAGTTACGTGTTGTTTTTGATGCCTCTGCCAAAACGACTTCAGGATAATCGTTAAATGACATTCAGTATGTAGGTCCAGTGGTACAAGATGATTTACTGTCGATTTTATTAAGGTTTAGAACTTATAAGTATGTGCTAACTGGGGATATACAAAAAATGTATAGGCAAATAGAAATAGATCCATCTCAGCGACATTTGCAATTAATTTTGTGGAGGGGTGATGATTCTCAGTCTATTAAGGTCTTGCAGCTTAACACTGTCACCTATGGGACAGCATCTGCACCTTTCTTGAGCACTAGGAGCCTTGTTCAGTTAGCTCGCGAATGTTCTAATCCCATAATTTCTAATATCTTTGAACATGATATATACATTGACGATTTAAATGCTGGATGTCAGTCAGAGAAAGAAATTAAAGAAATATATGATGAGGTCACTAAAAATTTATTTTCGGCTTGTTTCCCTCTTCATAAAATACGCACAAACTGTCCCAGGGTGTTACAAAGAGAGACCACTTCTAAAATTCTTGATCTGAGTAAACATTCCACAGTTTTAGGATTAAACTGGTCACCTTCACCGGACATGTTACATTTTATAGTTGACATGGATATGAGTAGGAAACTTACTAAACGTACTATTATATCATTAACATGTAAAATATTTGACCCATTAGGTCTACTATGTGCATGCATAATTAAAGCTAAAATAATTTTACAGCAATTGTGGAATGAAAAGTTAGGCTGGGATGATCCTGTGCCACCCCATATCGAGAAAACCCGGGTAAAGATATCAGATAATATAAATAATCTATCTAAAATTAATTTACCTAGGAATACAGTATGTGATTTCGCCATGTCAGTTGAATTACATTGTTTCGTAGATGCTTCCCAGGAAGCGTATGGAGCCTGTGTCTATCTACGGTCAATTGATAAGGAAAATAGGGTAAATGTTAAATTGTTGTGTGCGAAGGCGAGGGTTGCACCTCTGAAAGCCATGACCATACCTCGCCTTGAATTGTGTGGTGCACTACTTGGTGCTCGGTTATCAAAAAAGGTAATTCAGTCCATTCGATGTCATAAGATAACACAAAAGGTAATATGGACTGACTCAACAGTAGTACTTGGCTGGATGAATGCACAACCAAACCTTTTAAAGGCATTTGTAGCCAATCGTGTAATTGAAATTAATGAGTTGACACAGGGTTTCACGTGGAGGCATGTTCCCACTCACCTCAACCCGGCAGATCTTGCTTCTAGAGGTATAGATCCTCAGCGTCTGCAGGTTGACCCCTTGTGGTGGGAAGGACCCCCCTTCTTAAAGGAGGGGTCACCTGCTTGGCCACAGCAACCTCATAAGTCAGTGGAATTACCTGAGTTAAAGGTTCATGTACAAACTAAGGTGGCTCTCGATGACAGTCATAATTCTATAATTAATTTTAATAATTATTCCAATTTTAATCACTTAAGTCGCGTGTTTGCATATGTATTGCGGTTTTTGCATAACTGCAGGAACAAAACTAAATTATATAATTCACTACAAACTAGCGAAATAAATAAATCACATACCATTCTCTTTAAAATATGTCAAAACGAATCGTTCGATATAGAGTTGAAACTTCTAAGTAAAGGTTTAGGAATACCTAAGAAATCCAAACTATCTAATTTAAATCCGTTTCTTGACTCTGAGGGTTTATTAAGAGGAGGAGGCCGTCTTGACAATTCAAGTTTCGATTATAACAAGAAACATCCAATTATATTAGACTGTAAACATAGACTTACCCTTTTATTAATGCGAAATGAACACCAACGTTTATTCCACGCAGGTCCGCAATTATTATTATCTTCTGTGAGAGAAAGGTACTGGCCTGTAGGTGGGAGGGCCTTAGCGCGCAAGGTAAATAAACAATGCATTGTATGCACTAGATTTCGTGGTAAGACTATACAGCCTATAATGGGCAACTTACCATCGGCTAGGATGAGGCCTACTTTCCCTTTCCACTCGACTGGTACTGACTTCGCCGGACCGTTTCAAATCTCTAGTAAAAAGGGAAGAGGTAATCGAAGAAATAAATGTTACCTCTGTCTATTTGTTTGCTTAAGTACCAGAGCGGTTCACCTCGAGCTGGTGAGTGATCTTACTACAGCAGCATTTATTTTATGTTTGCGTCAATTCGTGTCGCGCAGAGGTAAGCCTTATGAAATTTGGTGTGACAATGGCACTAACTTCGTTGGGGCAAACAATGAACTAGGTAAGGTGCTACGCTCCAGTCGTGACTCAGTCATTGATTACACTACTAACGAAGGCATTTCATTTAAATTTAGTCCGGCCTATTCACCGCATTTTGGTGGGCTCTGGGAGGCAGGCATAAAGGCAGCCAAATATCACTTAAAAAGAACAGCAGCCAATGCTTCCCTTACTTTTGAGGAGTTGTCGACTCTTTTCACACAGATAGAAGCAATCCTAAATTCTCGCCCTCTTTCCCCTTTGTCTTCTGACCCCTCAGACTTAAACCCTTTGACCTTAGGGCACTTCCTTATCGGACGGCCACTGACGTTGGTGCCCTCTTTTGCAGCAGAAGACTCCAAACCGAAGTACCACCTCATCTGCAAACTACGCCTCGAGTTCTGGAAGAGATGGTCGCGAGAGTTTATAGCGGAACTCCAGCAGCGGTCCAAATGGAAAACTGAGTCTATTGGTCCTAGAATTGGGGACATGGTATTGATAAAGGACCAGAATCTGCCTCCGCAACGCTGGCGGCTTGGCCGCATTACACGACTACACATGGGCGTAGACAACACTTGCCGTGTGGTAGATATCTACACATCCAAGGGAACAATCCGCAGAGCCATCCATTACATCGTCCGGCTGCCGGATGAAGAAGAACCTGAGGAACCTGTTGAAAGTTAGCTCTTTCAAGGCTGGGAAGATGTACACGCGCACGACGTACCGGGGGCCGCAAAAGAGGTGCGGGGAGCAACGGACGGCGCAGGAGCGCGGCGCGGGCCGCCGCCAGCCGCCGCCATTCGACGAGAGCAAGGACCGAGTGCGCGCGCGTACTAATTTATTTATTAAAATCTGTATACCGCTCGGCTATCCTGAAAATTAAAGTAATGTAACTAAATTCGTCCGTTTCACGCATTATCATCCCCAACAAGCAGTATATAAAGTCTTGTGAGACATGTGCAAAATTTAAAGTTTCACAACGGTTACCTTTGGGTCACATGGGTCAACATAGGGAGGTCACGGGTCCATGGCAGGTTATATCGCCAGACTTAATGGGTCCTTTTCCGAAAAGTAAACTCTGTCATACCATGCTTTTAGTTATTACCTGCTGGTTCAGCAAATTCACTCTTACCTTTCCTCTGAGAACGGGAAAAACAGAAAATTTGTGAGGTATTGGAAAATCAGATTTTTCTTTTTGGAGCCCCGAAAGCCATCATATGTGATAATGGTAAGCAGTTTGTCTCAAATTTATTTCAAGATTTAGCGCTTAACCTTTTCACCGCCAAGCACTTCTATAGAAGTTCGGGATTTTCGTGCCACCAGCGCCACAACTTCTATAGAAGTTGTTCATTTTAACTATCTTATTAAAATAAATTTACTGTGATTAAAAGCTTTGTTTCATTTTATTATTTAAGATAGCACTGTCTACTACCCTGTTTTTTATTTTTCTACACAAAATAAGCCCTAGTTTGTCCTAAAATTGGCAAAAACAGAAACTCCGAATTTTGTTACTTTCCTCAGAACGCCAATCACTTCATATCAAGTTGGCCAGTGATGTGCCGTGAAAGGTTAATTTCACCATTGAAATATTTATAAATACAGAAAGTTACGAATATCGAAAACAATTTGAGGTCAATAAAATATGAACTTAGTTATCTACTTCATTACAAAGGATAGTAGATGAATTTCCACCTTCAGGTAGATGCCGATACGTAATTATAAAGTTGCTACCAATTCTTGTCGATAGTTATTTTCCCACCTCTACAAAACAATTGGTCATCTATGCCCCTGTGCGCCACCGAGTGCCACGAACTACTATAGAAGTTGGTCAGTGACGTCATAGGCGTGCGGCTGTCAAGGTCACTTCGGCATAGTGCAGCACAAAATCGGATTCGCGCGCACGCATCTTTCTTTCTTTCACTTGATAACAAATAGAAAAATGAGTGAAGAACTTGATTCGAACGAACTTCTTAAAATTTTGCAAGGTGTGGAATCGGACTCGGAGTATTTTGTGGAGAACATTGAACCAGAAGATAATTCTGAGGTATGTCTAACTGGATGATAATAATAATGTTTATTGTGGCGCACCCTAGTGAGTTACAGCCATGACACCTATCTAAGAACATGAACTCATCAAACACAATCCTGTTATTGAAAACCGCATCAAAATCGGATCATTAGTTTAGAAGATAGGTGGGAACATTACTTTGCACAAACACACACACACAAACATCTCTCACCCTAAACGCATATACCTGCTCCGTTCCGTCGTGGGTAAATAGAGAAACGCAATATGTGCGCGGGGTCCCCCGCGCGCAGATGGGTAAACGCTACCGATACATGAGTTAAGAAAAGAACAGAAACAACACTTAAAAAACAATGCTTTGATAAGTACACGGCTACAAGCGTGATAGAATTTAAATATATACTTACTTTCCATTTCAAAAAACACTTTAAAAACAATTAATAATTCTGCCACTTAGATACCTACGGTAAAAAACGTTGACTGAAGTTATTAAAAAAACAAAAGAATAAACAAAAATAGAAGAAAGAAAGACCATAGACCCCATCCCTGATCAGAATCGAATTCAACGTGCCCTCAGTGCCAATAACTTGATATGTTATAGTTAAAGAATGAGATCATGAAACAAATAGAGATGTACCCCATTCCTTATAGTTCTAATTGAGTTATGTATTAGTTTCTTTGATACTTTATACTGTTTTTTCTTATTAAGGATACTGTGAAATAAAACAAATCTGGAAATATTTAATCAGTTTTTATTTATATTCGTAAAATCAACTTTAAATCTTAACTTTACGCGTACAAATCTTATTCATCGATATGACGATATCCCCATCACTACTGTTTACTGTATATTTAGTTATACATTTATAGCTTGGCGCTCGGCGAGGCATTGCGTTTTGTGTACGTTGGCGGCGAAAAGGTTAAATACAATTACAAGATTTGGTTTACGCCAAATTATCACCCACAAAGTAATCCTACAGAGCGGGTTAATAGGGTTATAGGCACCATGATATCATCTTACATTCAATCAAAAAAGCATTATGAGTGGGATGCCAACCTACAAGAAATTGCGCATGCCATTAGAACTGCAGTACATGAGACTACTGGGTATACGCCTTCATACTTATTTCTGGGTAGAGAAACATCCACTTCCAGTTCCAATACCGGATGGGACTTGGGTTCAGACATTAATAATTTGCTAGTTAACACTAAACCTTTCATAGAACGTCAAATTGTAAGAGATAACGTGTTTAGGATTTTGAGAGATAATATGAATAGGTCACACATTAGGAGCACCAAGTTTTATAACAACAAACGCAATTCTGGATCTTTTCAAATAGGTGACGTTGTCTGGAAAAGAACCAAGTACCTTTCAAATGCAAATAAGAAATTTATGTCCAAATTGGCACCAAAGTTTGAAAAGGCTATAGTGACAGCAAAGCAATCAAAATACGTTTTTCGTTTAAATAATGCTTTAGGTAAACCCATTGGAATGTGGCATATAAAGGATTAAAAGCCATTGTAAGACAGGTATATATAATGTAGATTTTAATTTGGTACGGTAATCAGGCAAAAAAAAAAATTGTTTTGTTTAGGGTAGGGTTATTTGTTATGTTTTTATATTTATATTATACATGGATTTATGTTATTCGTAATTTCGTCATGCACCGTAAGCGGCGTCGTAGCTGAGTGGATAGTACTATAGCGTCACTAATTGAAGAAGACTGAGATCGAACCCGGGCTCTCGCGATTTCTTTTTGTATTGTTTACTTCAATTTCAATAACATTATCTTTGCTCCGGTCAGCTGGCAGCACTTGCAACTTTTCTCTTGTAGAGGGAGGACCTATGTATGGTTATAAGTCATAAATAATATTGTGAGCTAAATCTACCGACATAGTGGGAATATAATATAAGCATTCCATAAAATTGCAGTGATTGTGTTTGAACAAACATAAGTGTCTTCCAAATAGGGGTGAGTCTTAGTTGTAATGAGCTTAACATCCAAATTGTGCATCATAGTTAGGTACTTATCGATTCCTTGTATCATTGTTGTAGACCCTCGCAACGCGCTTTAAGTTTGGACTTGGACTTTGAGTATCTAAGCAAGCCAAATCAATGAAACTAATACCCTGATCACGAGCTAGCAGGCAAAGGTGTTGGAAGGGTTCACCACACAATAAAACCCTCCTGGCGTCCAACTTAGTATAGGTTTAGGTTAAGTTAGATTTAAGAACTAGATATAGTAATTGTAGTGCATCCTTAGGTTATCAATATATTTATGAAGTTGTTTTAAATGTGTTTAGTTTTATTCATGCACGTAAAACCCGTAACACTGGTGTCAGATTTTCTGGCCTCTGACTACCTGAGATGACTGTCGCCCAACCATGGACCAACCTGCGGCTAGCAATGTTTAACCTGACAGACCGACCCGTGGCTATGGCGGCTGTTCTTATTTCACGCAAGCTCTTTGAGCTTTTTCTTTAAATGTAATGTATTAACTTTTACATAAGCTGGTCCGCTAGCTGGTTTGTGTAAGTTAATATAATAGTTGCTCCAAGATTCGTTAGTTATGTGGTGTAACAAGCAAATTTTAGGAAACGTTATTTGAGAATGAGTATGAGGTATTGTTATTGCCTTGAGATGTCGCTTTGCTAATGTCAGGTGTTGTCCCTAAACGGCTGATATCACTCGTCCATTCATACATAGATAACTTATTAAATAAAAACCTTTTAACAAAAAATAAAACCGACTTCCCAAAAAAACACTGCAAAGGGAAAAATAACTTTAATTTCAGTAGTCGGTATCTTTAGTTTTATACATATTTTAGTTTTTGACACCGCCTTCCGAAATTAAAGTTATTTTTCCCTTTGCAGTGTTTTTTTGGGAAGTCGGTTTTACTTTTTGTTTTAAAATTTTCTTTCTCGCTTTTTAGTGGATCGGTTTGTAATTTACCTAGTTACAAAAGCCTAAATGTCGCCTTTTTATCACCTTTTGCGAAATATTTCTTTTTCCTATGCCGAGCTGTTAATTTTTGAGGAGTACTCCTGGTACTCATCATCAGCTCCTCATCACCATATGAATTGTGACGAGCATAAAGTGTTTTACAACCATATCCAAGTAATCGAATCGCAACCACTGAAATACTTATTATTGAGTTGTTGTAGTAGTCATCTATGGTCTTCATCATCAGTTCCACTTCCCCAAATGGTGCTTTTTGAGAGCAACTGCACAAATAACTACGAAAGATACCCAAATCGCTATAGGTGTGCCTATAATATTTGAAGAGTTCCCTCGATTTCTCAAGGTTTCCATTATCAGATACAGATTTCATGACAATGGGACCAACTAGAAAGTATATATACCTTCTCAAACAAAAAAGAATTTTCCAAATCGGTTCAGCCATCTTCGAGTTATGAGGTAACATACATAAAAAAAAAGTTTAAGCCGAACTGAGTACCTCCTCCTTTTTTGAAGTCGGTTAATTGTACCACTGTTAGTGTTTATTAATCTTTTTTATTAAATCCAAGTTCAAATATATTGAACCTTCTATCAAAGCCATACACACATTAAAATGAATGTTGTTAATAAACGTAGTCCAATACACCCGCATTCCCAATATTACGAGTAATAAAAAAAATTACACAAGGTTATAATGGTCTGGGATCGAAACCACGACCGACAACTCGAAAGACGTGCTTGTAACCACTGCGCCACCACAAATTAAGACAGTAGCTTTATTTAATAAAGCTACTGTTTTAATTTATAATCATATTTACAAAAGTCTTTTAATCTATTAAAAAAATCTTTTAAAAAAAGTGTTTTAATTTATAATCATATTTACACGAGTCAATCGAGCCCAGTAATATAGATAGTGCCAAGGATTGGAACTGCGCTAAATGCGATTTCGAACAACTCTATTTATTATTCTCTGATGAAAACATTTGGGAGGAGGTTTTGAAATCAAAGGATGTAAAAGAGGCTACTTTTAAGTTTTACAGCATTATCTATAATCTCTTTGATATGTGCATTCCTAAAAAATGCAGAGGGATATCGGCAAGTAGCCGATATCCTATATGGTTTACAAGCGATATCATCCAGGATCTAAGGCTCAAGTTAAAACTCCATAAAAATTGGAAAGTAACCAAGTGCGATGACGCATATTTGCTATTTTTAACCGACTTCTGAAAAAGGAGGAGGTTCTCAATTCGGATGATTGTTTGTTTTGTTTTTTTTTTTTTTTTATGTTTGTTCGGGCATAGCTCCGTCGCTCGCCAACCGATTTGAAAAATTCTTTTTTTTTTTGGAAAGGGTATACTTCCCAAATGGTCCCATGAAAATTTTATCGACATCGAACAAGCCGTTTCTGAAAAATCAACAAAAGTCTAAAAAAAATATTTACATTGATGACCTTTTCGGTTACTCTATATTGTGTTTTTTGTTCGCGCGTTTGTAGTTTTTTGTAGTTGACATTTTGGCTTTTATAACTAGATTAATTACAAATTGACCCACTAAAAAGCGCGAAAATAAAAACTTTTTTGCAAAAAAATAAAACCGACTTCCATATCAAAACACTACAAAGCCAAAAATAATTTTAATTTCGGAAGGCGGTGTGAAAAAAAAGAAAATACAAAACCAATAACACCGACTACCGAAATTAAAATTATTTTTGGCTTTGTAGTGTTTTGATATGGAAGTCGGTTTTATTTTTTTGCAAAAAAGTTTTTATCTGGCCTCAGGTCAAGCCTTAAAACCCGTATTGCAGATGCATATTCCTTATACATGAGTAATATAGATAATAAAATTAAACTTAACCCTCGTCAATTCTGGTCGCACATTTCTAGCCTGCGGTCCAGAGGTGGATTTGAACCGAACATAACATACAAGGGCTCAACTTTTTCGGGTACTAAGGCGGCTGGTGCTTTTGCAGATTTTTTCTCGGCTGTTTTTCTGCCTGACGTTCCGCAGCTTAATGCTGATCATGTCGGTACGTCTGACCATTCTTGTAACAGCAATTACATAAGGGTACTTCTACGAGTTCGTGCAAATTTGCTACTTGTAGTCATAAAAAAAATAAAAATCACTTTGAGTGTGTGCTTTCTATCAGAACGAAATAGAATAGTATTAAACTATAGCCATACGGTAACTTGAATTGCTATTTCCAATGGGTTTAATGAATATTTTACAAAAATATGCTAAAAATCATCTACCTTCAGTGTCCGTTCGTGAGTATTGCCGAATAGGTGTTTCAATTTTAATGCTGCGTTACTACAATCAATTACTAAGTGAATAAATATTATTACATACATTATAAAGAATCTGTAGTCATGTTTTTCACAAACTTAAACTGTATTATTAATTTGAAAAGAAAAAACAAACTTTTGTCACACAAAATTGATCATTACCAGCGGCAAAGAAAGTACAAAATATCAGTGTATTATGTTACTCTGTGGTTTTATTCCCCTCCCCCGCATTTCACTCGCCAGCCAGTTGAGTCACAGGCACGGGAGAGGAAGGCTGCGCGTTTGGGTTGGGAATTATTGAATACTCGAAATTTTACTTTGTCACGAAATATTGGTCTTTACCGTCGCCTAAATTGTGGGGGTAAGTAATAAGATTTTATTTATGTTTGATCTTTAAAAAGGAAGCTCACTAGGATTATTAATGGTCTTGTTGGTTTGATAATTGCCGTATTTACGGATATAGGGTTACAGACTAAAATGTCCTAAAATGTCATTACCCTCAGCATCATCACCTTATTTTACCTTCAGCTTTGAAACTGAAGGTAATGATCCTAAACAGAAGGTAGTGATGAAATTATTAAAAAAAAAATACATTTTTAATCTTAATTTTATATTTTAAAGCTCTGAGTAGGTACTTAAATCGTTTCAATTACTCGGTTCGTTAATGTATCTAAATATTTGTCTTTATCCAGATCTTCTTTCTCAAGTACTTGGCACATTAATTTACTAATCGGAGCTTTAAAATATTATATATACCAGCATTCTTAAGATAAATCTAACCCAAGACACAGCACAGAAAATGTGTATAATTAGTTTTTTTTTTAATAAATGAATAAAATGTACACAATTTATTTTTGATAATATATTATAGGTATAGTATAGTGTTATTTTTAACATATTCTATGCGGTGTCGTGGGTTGGACTTTTCTTAAGAACACTGGTGTTATCATATTTATGGATATTATCGTGTACTTTTTTTAATAAGCACATACTTCTTAACTTCTATAGAAAAAATAATAATATATATATTTATAAAGGTCCACTGTCACGGCAGAGGGAATTTAAAGTAAGCTTAGTATTCTTTAGTTAAATAGATAATTAATAACAGTGTTTTATTTACAGGAATAAGAATCATGGCCAAACCGAAGGCGAAGAATAAGAAAACTACCGAGGAAAAGTTAGCTCAACAAAGACTTCATAAAAGACAAAAGTATGAAGAAATAAAAAAAGATCCAGAAAAATATGCTGCTCAAAAAGAAAAAGAAAGGTTACGATATTTGAAACGAAAAGAACAGAATAAAATAAAGTCAGTTAAAGACTTAACGCCACGGCAACAAAGACAGAAAAGAAAACAATGGAGAGAAAATCGTCAACGATACATAGAAAAGAAGAAAAAAGGAAAAGCAATAGAGCAAATGCTTATTGATAATTCTCCACCTACCAGCGATGATGAAACAATAGATCGTCAAGTGCCTCAAGTTAGAGAAGATGATCCACTGGAGGGACCATCAACTTCTCAGATCGAAGTCAAAAAGAATAAAGGAGATCAATTTAATAAAAAATGTGAAAACTGTGTTAAAAGAATAAAAACAATACGGCGCATTCATTATATTTATACTAAAAGAATTGGAATATTAAAAAAAGAAATTCAGAAGGAACAAAATGAGAACAGAGAGCTGAAAAAAATGATAGACAGGCTTAAGAGAGAGAATATAAAAGCTAAAAAAGAAAATCCATCAACTGAACAGAAAATTGAAAATTTATTGGATAAAATAGATAAAGGCAAAAAAGAAGAAGTGAAAAAGAAGTTGATATTTGGTGAAGTTATTTCTAAACAGCTGAAAAAAGGGTTCAAAACTCTAAGAAAAACAGATAAACGTAAATTCAGTGATGTTATTGTAAAAGACAAAGAAAGTTTCAAAAAACACAGAATAACGACAGCAATAATGCCATTTACATTAAGAAATAAAAAACATGTACTTGAAGATCAGGAGAATGAAATAAAACGAGAAATAGAAGAGTTCTTTGATGAAGATAGTAATAGTAGAATTACTGCAGACAAAAAAGAATGTATCAAAAAAAGTGGCTTGACAAAACAAAAACGCTGTCTCACGGATACTTTGATTAATCTTCACAAAAAATTTAATGAAACCCATAAAGAAGTTAGTTATTCAACATTTTGCAAGTATCGTCCATTTTGGGTGGTTTCTCCGAAAGAGTACGACAGAAACACATGCTCGTGTGTAAGACATGTTAATATGGACTTATTACTAAAGTCGCTTCAGAGAAATAAAATAATAAAGGAAGCTAGTGGATCTATGTTGCTGGAAAGCCTTTGCTGCGATGTTCGAAGAGAAAAGTGCCTAAATAGAACCTGTGGAAAATGTAAAACCAAAGTTATTCAGTATGGAGAGTTCTATAATGACAAACCTTTGAAATATTACCAGTGGGAAACGAAAACTGTCACCTATGTGAGTAAGGACGAAGAGAAGGAAACAAAGAAGACAAAAAAACTGAAATGGAAGATTTGCCACTTACCATAATTAAAAAACTTGAAGATTCTCTGCCGCACTATTTTGAACACTGTTTAAATATTGTCCAACAATATAAAAACATAAATAACTTAAAAAAGACTTTAACACCCAATGAAGCCCTCATACACATGGACTTTTCTGAAAATTATATCACAAAATTTCATGAAGAAGTGCAAAGCCACCATTTCGGTAGTAGTCCAGAACAAATTAGCCTTCATACTTCCGTTGTTTATTTGCTTGATTCTGAAACAGGAGTACATAAAACTCACAGTATGTGCACTATGAGTGAATGCACCAGACATGATGCTGAATCTGTATGGGCACACATAATACCTATAATAGAATTTGTAAAAAGCAACAGTGTCATTGATACTTTACATTTTTTGACTGACAGCCCTTCAAGCCAGTATCGGAATCGCAAGATATTTTATATCATCAGTCAATTTCAACACATGTTCCCAGATTTGAAAGCAATTTCATGGAACTACTTGGAAACCGGTCACGGGAAGGGAACTCCAGACGGGATTGGGGCCGTCGTTAAACGAACAGCAGACAAAACTGTCAGATTTGGTAGGGATGTGGGAACTCTGCAAGATTTTTGGCTTGTAATGAAGGAGAAAATCAAGGATATCGAGATGCGTATCATCACAAGAAAAGATATTGAAGAGAGGACAACGCCGAGCAATATTAAAACTTTCAAGGGTACAATGTCGGTGCACCAAGTTTTGTGGTCAGCAAGTAGTTTGCGGATGACATTTAGAAAGCTCAGTTGCTTCTTTTGTCCAAATGGCATCACGTGTACCCACGGCTATCATTTGGGATATATGGATGTACCCGAGGATACTATTCCGCAGGAACAAGAACAGGTGTTGCATGATTTTCTGGACACAAATACTACTCCCGAAATGATTGAAGAAGTTACTAACTCACCCAAGAGATATTTTACCAGCTTTAATAATTTAGAAAATATTCAATATGCATATCCAGATACACAAAAAGTTTCAGTCTCACCAAAAGTAAAAATACTGTCTGATGTTCGATTACACTGGTCAAATACTAGTTTTAGTTTCAAGACTCCAACTCACAAACTGCAGAGATTTCAATCAAATTTTGAAAATTTTATATCTTCAAACAAAACATCAAAACCGGCTGATTCAAGTGCAATTATGTTAGATGATAAGAACAAAACTAAATGTGAAAACCAAAATAAGGAAAATTTTTTTGAATCTGATGACGATGAAGATTACAATATTTTTTAATCTATGAAAGTGACTGAAATTACTTTTTTACTTTATATTTTGGTTTCGTTTATACTTTTTTTAGTTTTTATTTGTTATTTAATATAATAATGTTAATATGAGTACAAATAGGTATCGAGAATTATAATAAGACTGATTTTAATATTAGTAAGAAAAAAGTTTAATATTAATGTTAAAAGTAAGTTACAGATTTATTTACGAAGTTGATTAAAAATGTTCTCTTTTTGTTTAGACAGATACCTAAAAATTACACAAGAAATAAAAATAACATAAAGAAGTAGAATGTTTATTACCTATATACTTATTACATTTTTTGTGTCTTTTCAATTCGTTTTGGTCTTTTAGATCTATATCTAAAAATAACTTAATTAATATTGAAAGTCTTTGTTTTATATAAATAATTTTCAAAGCTCCGTAGTTTTTTATTTCACTTGTCTTTAAAAGATTTCGTTGTTTTTATGGTAATTAATGTAAAGCACCAATAAAAGTAAAAATTATTTTAAGATCATTTGTAAGTCTGATTTATAATTGTGTTCACTAATTAATAAAATGTAATAAAATATTAAGTACCTAGTCTTTTAATGTAATCACAAAACTTTTTGTAATCATTACCAGTACGATCGTATCACTACCGTCTTCCCTGTTGTCATTACCTTCACTATCAAAGTCATTACCAGTTCTAAAAAAAAATGAAAACCCTTATAACCTCTAAGTTTATGTGTGCAATTGGCTATTAATTGGTAAAATCATAAAGAATTATGCATTTTTTAGGAATAAAGTTCTAGTTTTGAAATAAAAAAAATTCTCTCATTTTCGCCAAATTTGCACGAAATGGAAGAATTACCCATAAATATACCCCCCTTGTGCCATGTAGACATTGTTAAAGGTATAAATAAACTTAAACCTAACAGTTCTATTGGTCCCGACAATATCCCCCCCTTCATAGTTAAAGACTTAAGAAATATTTTCATTGATCCTCTTTGCCACATTTTTAATTTAGCCTTGCAGACTGGTACATATCCCTCTCAGTGGAAAGTTTCTAGAGTTGCACCTATTCCTAAAACCCAAAACAAAAGTTCCGTTGAAGAATACCGCCCTATCGCAATCCTATCTTCCCCGGCGAAGGTCTTTGAGAACATCCTTCATAACGCTATCTATGAGCAAATAAACAAATATCTTTGTAATGAACAGCACGGTTTCAGAAGCAAAAGGTCAGTTGACACAAATCTCCTGACGCTAGTAGATTATATCTCGTCTAGTTTGGACCGCGGGCGTCAGGTAGACGTACTTTACTTTGACTTCCGGAAGGCGTTTGATAGGGTTAACAATGACGTGCTGCTAATGAAGCTTAGCAAAATAGGGTTCGCACCATCTCTCCTCCGTTTCTTTGCAGACTACCTACGTGATCGACAGCAGTTTGTTAGGCTTGGTATGTACGTGTCAGGTACCTAAGGCTCAATTTTGGGGCCTTTATTATTTCTCATCATGGTCAATGATCTTCCTCAAGTTCTGCTTCACGCTAGATGTCTCTTGTATGCTGACGACTTGAAACTGTACCTGGAAATAAACTCCGAGCGTGACAGTTTGGCACTGCAGCAAGATATAGACGCCATTTACAAGTGGAGTGTAGACAACAAGATGGAGTTTAATTCGTCCAAATGCTTCGCTATGACATTCGGTCGCATGCGGCACCCAGTTAATTTTGAATATAATTTAAATAATAATACCATCACAAAGTCAACAGCCATGAAAGACCTGGGAGTCACATTCGACCGAAAGCTCACCTTCCACGACCATATGGCCATGGTAGCTAAACAATCCTACCAAAGGTTAAGTTTTGTTCTGCGTAATTGCCGCGATTTTCGCACCGCTCATGCCGTCAAAATAATATTTAATGCGCTCGTACGTACTAAGCTGGAAACCAGCTCTTGCGTGTGGAATCCACATGAAAGTACCTACGCACTTTTATTAGAAAAGGTTCAAAAAGCGTTCCTTAGGTACCTATATAAGCAGAAACATGGCTACTATCCTTACCTCTATCCGACAAAGTTCTTACTGGGTTGCCTCGGATACAACTCCCTAGAGGTAAGGCGAGCTCGAGATCAGCTCACAGTAGCCTGTAAGATGCTCCGTGGCACTATTGACGCTCCTGATGTGTTACATATGCTGGCGCGCTTCTTTGTCCCAGACAATTACTGCCGGGGCAAAAAGCACAGGCTGTTTGCCGTGCCTCCATGTCGTACTGTTGCACGTGCTAAGTCGCCAATTCCTCGCACTCTGGCCGCGCTTAATGATCTCTTGGATTCGAATCCAACAAGCGATCTATTTGCGGATGGATGGATGAAGATTTTATTGGTATGTCAGATGTACTGTGAGAAGAATTCATGAGTGTTGTTAAAACGTTAACCTACTTTTTACTTTATTTATTTTGTATATTTTAGAATGTGTTATAATTGTCTCTTTTAATTTTAGTTACTGTCATTGGTTGTAAACATAACCGTTGTAATTAATTAAATAAATAAATAAAATATTTGTGTAATAATAACCTATCCTTGTTTTTTAATGCTAGTCACAAAGCTTTTGGCCAGAAAAAGTGCATGTGGCGAAATACTTTTGAGCGGCAGTGTGTCTATGATATGAATTTTTAATCTGTGTTAAAATAACTGCAGTGTAAGTGTCAGATGCAAATTAATTACTGGAAATACATACAGCGGGAGGCAAAATGATGGTGGCCTCCACAAACGCCACTTAACAAGAGTTGAAGTTGAAGTACAGACGGCAGCACATCAACCTACCTCAATCTGTCAAACTAATAGATTTTCAACCTTATCACAAAAGTGGAAGGTTAATGTTCGATTGGTAAAATTTGACAGATTGGGGTAGGTTGACGTCAGAGGCAAAGAGAATACTACATACAGAGGTACGTGTTCTTGTGCTTACATAATTCACGAATTCATAACTGAACAAGAGCAATGTTTGGATGCTTGTTTATCAGTTACTATTGTCTGCCTGAAAGTTAAAAAATAATATGCTATAACGATTTTGAAATTAAGCTTCTTCTTAGTTGTTTAGGATTGCTTATTTTTCGGGGTGAAAAACATCAAAAAACCCCTCCCGCTCTGGGTTGAGTGGAAGGGAGAGTCGCACTTATACTGTCTAAAACCCAATCTGTGTCTTCACTTGCCCTAGCGTTCCGGGGCCGCGATATCTTGCCCTTGCGCTCTATCGGGTCCCGTCATTGCTGCTGACCGCTCTTCTAAAGCCTGCAATACATGTTGGCCGAGCATTGTCGAGTGAAGGTCAATACCAACACGTAGACGCTTAGGCACTTGCCTAGTTGGCCGAGTGTAGGCTAGCGCCAACGTGTATAGAGATCATTTGGTGCAACTTGTCTTCGCTCGTCGTTGCTCGTGATCACTTGCCTCAATTCGGATCGGTGTCGGTTTTTGGTCACAAATCAAAGGCGCTCGCCTGCGCTCTGCCAACGTGTGGGCAGCTCTACAGACCCTCTTCTACATTGGCCATATGCATTGGCGTTCGACGAACTTGTCGAACGTCTGGACATTATTTCTTGCCTTGTACCTATTTGCCAACGCTCGCGTTGGCCTACGCTCGGCCAACATATATTGCAGGCTTAAGCGCCCGTATAATATGACGCGCCTGATATCACAAATGAAAATTATATTTGGCCTTCGTCGGAGCGTCGTAAAATAATATATAAAATATTATAAGGATTCCTTGTATTATCACGGGATGTGTGAGTTTTACTTGTGTAATTGAATAATTCAAACGATATGCTCACGTTGTTTAGATGAGGATAACTACTGAGAATCTGAGATACAAACAAGTCTTTCAGCTTCTTTTTTATTAGAAAATGAAGTGTTATGTTCTTTCTTGTTTTCCTATTACTGAAACAGTACAGGATTTTTCCTCTCAAGTTTTTAAAGATACTCCATTTTTGTTCTGAATTGGGTTGTCTGCAAAGTCCCTAGATACGGGTCAAGCTTAACAAGTTTATAAAAATTTATAAAATTGCAGTTTTGTTAAGTCACAGTACAGTATAGGCACACCTATAATGATCTGGGTATCTTTCGTAGTTACTTGTGCAGTTGCTCTCAAAAAGCACCATTTGGGGAAGTGGAACTGATGATGAAGACCATAGATGACTACTACAACAACTCAATATTAAGTATTTCATTGGTTGCGATTCGATTACTTGGATATGGTAGTAAAACACTTTATGCTCGTCATAATTCATATGGTGATGAGGAGCTGATGGTGAGTACCAGGAGTCATCCTCAAAAATTAACAGCCCCGGCATAGGAAAAAAAAATATTTTGCAAAAGGTGATAAAAAGGCGACATTTAGACATTTGTAACTAGGTAAATTACAAACCGACCCACTAAAAAGCGAGAAAAAAACTTTTAAACAAAAAATAAAACCGACTTTCCAAAAAAACACTGCACAGGGAAAAATAACGTTTTGTACATATTTTTGTTTTTGGTTTGTAATTTACCTAGTTACAAATGCTTAAATGTCGCCTTTTTATCACCTTTTGCAAAATATTTCTTTTTCCTATGCCGGGGCTGTTAATTTTTGAGGAGTACTCCTGGTACTCACCATCAGCTCCTCATCACCATATGAATTTGTTGTTGTATGTTTGTAATTTTGTATTGTGTGTTGTTGTGCGTGTCTTTAGTCGAATAAATGTTTTTTAATTTAATTCCCCACACTATACATTTCTTCGGTAATATTTGTGCGTTTACAAATATTTAAACTTAAATATCTAAAAAGCCAGACCTGGAACAACTATTGGTAGGCCATAAAATATTTGATGCGTGCGGGAATCGAACCTGCGACTGGCAGTGTAGCAGCCAATCGCTCAGTATCTGTATCATCAATGTTGTCAAATCATGCGATTACATTTAAGCAAGAAATTCGAAAAACTTTCATCTTACCCTCAGAATTTTAATTTTAATGAATGGCAATCCAAATCCTTACCATCTAACAAACCCTCACAAAGATAACTTTTCAATTTCCACTCTGACCCATTCTTAGGAAAATCTGAGAAAATACGTCCATTTTATCAAAGACTGCTACTTAAGCTGGTTAATACATTTAGTTATATCTTAAAGCAAATCTCGTTAGCTGGCCGCTGCAAGCCCCGGCGATTGTCTCAAAGAGGATGCAAATTGGATTAGGTACAACGTTCCACGGGCTGGGGTACGCAGTACCCAGGTACTTTAAAACCAGTAAGAAACGATGGATGTTAGTTAGATGAAAGTGTTTTCTTACCTCCATCCGTCCGTATTGGTTTTTAGGGGTCCGTAGCCGAAAGGCAAAAATCGGAACCCTTATAGTTTCGTCATGTCTGTCCATCTGTCTGTCTGTCTGTCTGTCTGTCCGTCCGTCCGTCCGTACGTATGTCACAGCCATTTTATTCCGAAACTATTAGGACTATACATGTGAAACTTGATAGGTAGTCGTATTCTGTAAACCGCTTTCCGATTTTAAGAAAAAAATAAATAAACAATATTTAAAATAAAGGGGGTCCCCATACATGGAACTAGAACTGAAAATATGTTTTTTTCATGAGACCTATGCGTGTGTGGTATCTGTAGACAGGCCTTTAAAAATGATATAAGGGTTTCTAAAACCAGTTTTTAATAAAGTCAATCGTTTAAAAGATATAAGCTTCCAAATGGGTAAAATGTGTCCCCCCCCCTCTAACTTCTATAATAATGGAGTGAAAAATCTAAAAAAATATATGTCTGTAGATCTTAATGTAAACTTTCAATCAAAATTGGTTTGAACGAAATCGAGTTAGTAGTTTTTGAGATACAGCATATTTTCTAAAACCGCAAATATAACTTTGTAATTCATACAAACACCATGAAAAACAAAGTTATTTAGCGTAGTTGTAAAAATGTAAATAAGCTAGTTTTAAGAAATTTTTAAGGTTTTTTTTTTTATTCGTCAAATAAATATACATTTTATATTATATTATTATAGTTACTACGGAACCCTTCACGGGCGAGTCAGACTCGCACTTGGCCAATTTTTCTAAAATATCAAACTTTAAACTGCTCTCCTGAATAATTTGATTTTTGTCGACTTTTAACCGTCGATATTATATTATTATAGTTACTACGGAACCCTTCATGGGCGAGTCTGACACGCACTTGGCTAATTTTTGTATACTGTTAAAGGGTCCCTGCAACTATTTATTAAATACTAGCTATGCTATGCCCCGCGGTTAATTTGGGAATAAACTAAATCAATTAAAATCGTTTAAGCGGTTTAGATTTCTCTTACAAACTTTCGTCCACTATCAACCGATTAGGGGTTGATTTTTAAAAAAAAGTAGCATATATTTGATCCTGAGTCTTCTATTATTTTGATCCTGAATTTAATACAAATCGATTTGTACAGACAAACTTTCGCATTTGTAATATTATATTAGTATGGATTGTATATACTTACATTCATCAACCGAAAATACATATTCGACACTTGTGTAGATTTTGCTATATAATATACTAAAAATAATCTTGTATATGTCTTAGTCTGTAACAATCCTTAGATATAAAAGAATTGTCACATCCAGTCGAAGCAATTTCCAGGCGCTCGACAATGTGTTTGACATGTGTCAAAGTTAATGGTGAAAATAATGGAATTGTTTTGTAGAAAGCGTTTTATTTTTGGAATTTTTCTTTCCAATCGCCTGCCTTTTATGACTATGATATTATGTACCTATGTAAAAAAATACTTTGGTACCACCTCGGGTTCTTAAAATAGGTTTGTCAGGAACTGGAGGTTAAATGTATAGTGCACAAGAGAGAGATTTTTTTAAGAGATATAGAGATAGAGAGAGATAGAGATATATAGATATAGAGATTTTTTTGTATTTATACAAATACGCGTATTCGGATGAAGAATTACCAAAAGTTCATGTATATATCCTACTAATATTATAGGTGACTAGTGAGAAATAAATATTAATAATCAAAATTGACTGACAACGAGGGTTAGTATGCCAATGTTTGGGTCAAAAAAAAATTATCAACCAGCGAAAAAAAAACGGAAAAGGTTATCAAGTCGATGCGTATATTTTTTTTATGTATTCTTCGAAATTGGTCCCATTGTCACCAATTCAAGATCTGATGATGGGAACCTGGAGAAATCGAGGGAACTCTTCAAATACAGGGTCTTTCATTAAGCGTGTCCTATCTTTAAATTTAAATAAAACAAAGTGTGTGTGAGATATTATCGAAATTATTTATTAATTTGAAAGATGTAGTGATGCCATTATGTGTGGAATATGACATCATTCAAGTGTCCGCCACGGCTTCTCTGGGTGGAGCGCATGCGAGATATCCAATTTTCCATGACTTTTGCGCATAAATCAGGCTGAATTCGACCTATGGCATAGGTAATGTTGGCTTTGAGGGCCGCTGTGGTTTGTGGTTTATTCGTATAGACCTGTGACTCAAGAAAACCCCACAAGAAAAAGTCTAGCGGGATTAAGTCACAAGATTTCGGTGGCCAGTTCACATCAGCTTTTTTTTTCTGAAAATTACGGTCAGTTGCTAACTGCTCCAGTGCCCATTCAGCGAACACACGTCGTTGTCTATGGTCGTTTACCTTCAATTCCTGGGTGAGTTGAATTTTATACGGATGCAGGCCCAAGTCACGACGCAAAATTCGCCAAGTTGTGGTCTGTGAAAGGCCGAGTTCTTGTGCGCGACGCGAAATCGACTGCCTCGGATTCTCCTGTACACTCTCACGGACAGCGGCGATGTTTTCGGCAGACCTTGCGTTTCGTTGACGTACGGATGTTGGTCGATCATTTACCGAACCAGTGGACTCAAATTTATCCACCACACGACGAATAGTCCTGCCGGTAGGACGATTATGGCGACCGTAAAATGGGTAAAACGCGCGGTGCGTTGCTCGAACAGAACACTCATTTTGATAAAACAATTTTATCATTTGCACGTGTTGTTGAATGCTATAGCTATCCATGATGATTTGGCAAAACAGAATGAATAAATGACAACCAATTTGACAGATGTAGCTTCAACAAGATGGCCGCTACTAACTGTCAAAGTTCGGACGTGCCTATTGGAAGACCCGTTATTATAGGCACACCTATAGTGATTTGAGTATTTTTATAGTAGTTAACTTGTGGAGTTGAATTGTTGTTACTTAGTCCGTGAACATACGATGACTCCAAGATTGTCAATTGTTCATATTCAGCGCAGGCATGGAGACGCATGAGCAGGCGAGAGCGGTTCAGACGGAAGTGTTACATAGAAAAGTTTTGGGCTTTGAAAAGAGCCCGTTTATTTCTGTGTAAATACGAATGCTGCACTAAATGCAAGCGACTCTCAAAGACATGTCTGACCGTGGTAAATAATTGTCTATTGTTTTATAGCCTCTAGGAGTAAGGCTGCCAGGCATTGCCGCGGTAGTCGCCTCGGGCCTGCGGGCGGCAAGCACTCACCGTCCGGTAAGGACCAGGCCCGGGTCGGCGGCGCGTCGTATTCCATGCGTGCCTCAAAGAGTCATCAGCACTAGTGACGGGGCGTCATAGGGCCATTGCCTGCCGGGGTTGCGGTAATGTTCTAACGAGATACCGCAGCCCCGGAATGCAAGGTAAGCTGAAGGAACAGGGTGGGTTTTTAGTCAGTATTAGAAATCTGACACTCCCTTCCGCTACCTAGAGCGGGAGAAGTCATTCGATGATTTTCCCACCTGAAAAAAAGGCGTTCGGTTAAGGCAAGGACATAATGATAGTTACGCTTTTGTTATGCATGTATCTGTCCGTCCAAACTAGACGAGATTCAGCATGTTCTGTTTTTAAAAACCCATCACGCGTCAATATTTTTTTTCAGTTTTCTAGTTTCTTCGTTTCATTGAGAATTTAAAAAAAGTAAACCTAAGGACAAACTAAATTAAAATAATGTTTCTAAATATCATTATAACGGCAAACAATCTTAAATAGGGCAAGCTCTTTAACCAGTCCACCCTAATTAAAAAGTCTCTTAAAGTTGGTATATTTGTAATTTCTAGTTTTAAGACCCAGCAACCCTATCATCAAAAGTCTAAGGCACTTCTAGCAGACATAGAAGCTTCAAATTTAGAATACAATTAGTGTTTAGTGTATGAATCAAGGAAAAACTAAAATATTTTTTAATTTCGTTTTTGTTTAATGATAATAGGCTCGCGTTTGACCACCATCTCACCTGATGGTAAGTGATGATGTAGTCGAAGATGGAGCACGCTTGCCTAAAAGCAAAACTATCTACAAAAAGAAATGAGATCCAATAAAAAATAATATTTGTCAAAAAAAAAACAAGTCTCGCAACTCAATTCTTCTACCGTAAAAAGTTGAGATCCATGTAATACCAAGTCGGTTATTAATTTATTCAGTCCCTACTTAAGGGAGCTTCTGTCTTAAGTTGTTACGTAATTATCTAACCTAACAATATCTTATATTGACCATATCAATATTAAAAATCTTTAACGTTTTAAATAAATAGATTGACTTGGCAATCGCACTAAACAATCTAATTTATATATGTATTACTTGTGAGATATATTGTGTTTTCATGCGATGGCCGAGTCAATCTAATTATTTAACATCTACATCTTATAGTGACCATAATATGGTCACTATAAGATATTGTTAGGTTAGATAATTACGGAGTGGAAGGGAGTGTCAGACTTCTACTGACTAAAAACCTACCTTTTTTTAGTCAGTAGAAGTCTGACACCCCTTTCCACTCCACACAGAGCGGGAGAGTCCTTAGATGATTTTCCCACCGAAAAAAAGAAGAAAGTTTTAAACAACATTAGAAATCCGTTAAGAACGCTCTAACTTCAAACTTAATTTAAAATATTCACTGTCGAACAGAAACAGTATATTTCACCAGGTTTCAGTTTAGTAACGAGAGAAGGACTTAACAAAACTGCAATTTTATAAAACTTTATAAACTTGTCAAGCTTGACCCGTATCTAGGGACTTTACAGACAACCCAAATCAGAACAAAAATGGAGTATCTTTGAAAACTTGAGAGGAAAAATCCTGTACTGTTTCAGTAATAGGAAAACAAGAAAGAACATAACACTTCATTTTCTAATAAAAAAGAAGGTGAAAGACTTGTTTGAATCTCAGATTCTCAGTAGTTATCCTCACCTAATCAAGATGAGGATCAATGTGAGGATATCGTTTGAATTATTCATTCACACAAGTAAAACTCACACATCCCGCGATAATACAAGGAATCTTATAATATTTTATATATTACTAGCTTCCGCCCGCGACTTCGTCCGCGTGGAAAAAATCCCCTGATTTTGAAACATTCTTCATTAGTGCTCCGCTCCTATTGGACTTAGCGTGATGATATATAGCCTATAGCCTTCCTCGATAAATGTGCTATCTAACACTGAAAGAATTTTTCAAATCAGAACCGTAGTTCCTGAGATTAGCGCGTTCAAGCAAACAAACAAACAAACAAACAAACAAACTCTTCAGCTTTATAATATTAGTATAGAAGTATAGATTTTACGACGCTTCGAAGAAGCCCAAATATTATTTTCATGTGTGATATCAGGCGCGTCATATTATACGGGCGCTTAGAAGAGCGGTCAGCAGCAATGACGGGACCCGATAGAGCGCAAGGGCAAGATATCGCGGCCCCGGAACGCTAGGGCAAGTGAAGATACAGATTGGGTTTTAGACCGCTTTTTCCGCTCAGCCCAGAGCGGGAGGGGTTATTTGATGTTTTTCACCCCGAAAGATAAGCAATCCTAAAAAAACTAAGAAGAAGCTTAATTTCAAAATCGTTATAGCATATTATTTTGTAACTTGTAGGCAGACAATAGTAACTGTTAAACAAACATCCAAACATTGCTCTTGTTCAGTAATGAATTCGTGAATTATGTAAGCACAATACCACGTACCTCTGTATGTAGTATTCTCTTTGGCTCTGTATGTACTTCAAATTCAACTCTTGTTAAGTGGCGTTTGTGGAGGAGCCACCACAATTTTGCCTCCCCCGTATGTATTTCCAGTAATTAATTTGCATCTGACACTGACACTGCAGTTATTTTAACACAGATTAAAAATTCATACCATAGACACACTGCCGCTCAAAAGTATTTCGCCACATGCACTTTTTCTGGCCAAAAGCTTTGTGACTAGCAATAAAAACAAGGGTAGGTTATTATTACACAAATATGATTATAAATTACAACAGTAGCTTTATTATAGAGTAGTGGTGGCACAGTGGTTACAAGCACGTCTTTCGAGTTGTTGGTTGTGGTTTCGATCCCAGACCATTATAACTTTGCGTAATTTTCTTTATTACTCGTAATATTGGGATGCAGGTGTATTGTACTACGTTTATTTACCACATTCATTTTAATGTGTGTATGGCTTTGATAGAACGTTCAATATATTTGAACTTGGATTTAATAAAAAAGATTAATAAACACTAACAGTGGTGCTATTTTAAGAACTTATCTACGTATGAATGGACAATGAAGTGGTGAATGAATTTATTGGCGTAACTAAAGACGGGTGATGTCACCCGTGGGATAACATCTGACATTAGCAAAGCGACATCTCATGGCAATAACAATACCTCAAACTCATTGTCAAATAACGTTTCCTTAAATTTGCTTGTTAAACTAACACATAACTAACAAATCTCGGAGCAACTATTACATTAACTTACCAAACCAGCTAGCTGACCAGCTTATGTAATAGTTAATACATTACATTTAAAAAAAACTCAAAGAGCTTGCGTGAAATAAGAACAGCCGCCATAGCCGCAGGTCGGTCTTTCAGGTTAAACATTGCTAGCCCAGGTTGGTCCATGGAGCAGCGGGTGGCGCGGACCTACCGCACGGTGGGCTTCGCGGCGGCTTGCGCTCTGGCGGGCACCCCGCCTTGCGAGCTCGAGGCGTGGGTGCTCGCCAGGGTGTACGAGTGGATGGCGGGGCGGCAGGCGAGCGGAGAGCGCCCAGCCCCGCAAGAGAGGGAGGCCGCTCCTGCAAGAGTGGCTCGATCGGTCGCACGGGGTGGTCTCCTTCCGACTGGCGCAGGTGCTGACCGGCCACGGATGTTTCGGGGCCTACCTGCACCGCATCGGTCGGGAGGAGACACGGTCGTGCCACGATTGCGGCGCGGCGGTGGACACGGCGCAGCACACCCTGGAGGGGTGCCCGTCGTGGTCGGAGCCGCGCCGCGACCTCGTTGCGGCGATCGGGCCGGACCTCTCGCTCCCCGGCGTGATCAACGCCATGCTGGGGGATGAGGGGTCCTGGGCGGCGGTAGCCTCCTTCTGTGAACAGGTCATGGCGCAGAAGGAGGCGGCGGAGCGCGCGCGCGAGGACGACCTTCTCGCGCCGGCGTTCCGCAGGTGGAGGAGGGGTCGGAGAAGACGTCAGTATGACGAGCACCTCCGACTCCTCCCTGGTGGAGGCCAGCAGGCAACGGGTGCGGGGGCACCCCTGCCTGCATCGCACGCGCCTTCAACAGCACCGGACGGGAGTGGCCAGGTGTTCCCGGCCATTCCCGTCGCCCCTCAGCCCGGGGGGCACGCGCCAGAGGCCCGTGGACGCAGGACGTCTCCCATAGCCCTCCCAACAAGGCGCCGGAGGGAACATCGCTGAGTTTTAGTGGGTATACTGTCGCCGTCATGCGACAGGGAGTCCCACACTCCCCGTCTCGCCCCCCCAGCGAGCGGAAGTGCGTAATTGTCATTTCTCAGCGAGAAAAAAAAAAACAGGTTGGACCATGGTTGGGTGACAATCATCTTAAGTAATCAGAAGCCAGAAAATCTGACACCAGTCTTACCAAGGTATCGTGTTACCCAGTTACTGGTCAGATAGACAGTTGCACGATATAAAACACTAGTACTGAACTGTATCTGGTTAGACTGGAAACCAATGGATGGAAGCGGAAAAATGTGATCTGTGGAAAGGGCTAAATAGATTATGATATTATATTTTCAGAGACACGCCGGTGACACCTCCATATAGCCATAATAGCCGCGACACTGGACGGGCTGTGTGGAAGACTATAATTATTGGTAACTAGCTTCCGCCCGCGACTTCGTCCCCGTGGAAAAAAAAAATCCCCCGATTTTGAAACATTCTTCATTACTGCTCCGCTCCTATTGGTGTTAGCGTGATGATATATAGCCTATAGCCTTCCTCGATAAATGGGCTATCTAACACTGAAAGAATTTTTCAAATCAGAACGGTAGTTCCTGAGATTAGCGCGTTCAAGCAAACAAACAAACAAACAAACAAACAAACAAACAAACTCTTCAGCTTTATAATATTAGTATAGATACAGAAATCAATATGGAAGAAGAGAACATGTTATGATGACATTAATAGGACGAGGACAGGAAAATTATAAAGGAGATGTTTCATTTTTATATGGGGCTCCGGCCATAACATGTACATTTCAGCAAAGCTGGGAAACTAACCCCTGAATAGAATAAAGCAACAATTTTTTCATAATATCAAATGGTTTTTATGTACAAAATAAAAATAAAAAAAAAATTTGACGTTTGTCCTAAAAGTTATGACAGCCATGACAGGTTGTAGAAATGACGTTTACTTAACTTTGTTTTGTTTTTGTTCATCAGAACTAACCCACAGAACACTATTACCTTAGCGGGGACCTGACTGACTGATAGAGTTTCAACTTTCAAGACAACAAGCGGTTATTTTGAATTCGTTCAGAAACACATTTCAAAAATGGAGACTAAAGATTTTTGTAACGATGAAATCGCCACACTTTTTTTTATTGTAAATAGGTTCGCGTTTGACCACTATCTCATCTGATGGTGAGTGATGATGTGATCGAAGATGGAGCACGATTACCTAAAAGTAACCTATTCACTCTGGACTTAAAGACTCCTAGGTTGTAGCTGTCGGGAAATACAGACAAATAAATATTAAATACACTTAATTCTGTTTACTCAAAAATATGTACAAGAGAATAATAGTAATTTATTTTTAACACTACAAGAATACACACGTCTTTTAATTATCTTCTACGTAACATTGATTTGATGAGACATGATTTCAGAATGAATGAAGTATCCAAGCAAACGAGACGCCATGTTGAATAAAACATGGCAATAATTGAAAAACTATTATTTTTTGTACACAACAAATCAGGCTCAAATTCACCAGAGAATATTTTTCCCCAATTTGTAGTATTTTTTCCTCTTTTTCGATAAATGTACATCTGATGGCCGATGAGGCTATTGATGCTTAGAAGATGTTTCAACATCTCCTAAGCATCAATAGTCTCATCGCTAAGGTGTCGGACTTGTGATCGAGAGGTCACGGGTTCGAACCCCACGCATTCCTCACGCGTCCAATTGAACCGCTATAAACAACAATAAATTGACAATCTTGGATTCACGGACGTAACGTCACGGAGTAATTTCACGGGCTAAGTAACAACAATTTGTGTTTGTGTATAGTGTGTGATTTTTGTGAGGACAGCGAATTGAAGCCCAACTACCTCTGCCTCGATGACGACGAAGACACGTTAGTGACAATGTTAGCTTAAAAACTTATGATATTACATATAAAAATCACAACATACATTTTTAGCGATTCCCATCAAAAACTTTCATAACAGTAAAGCTTTGACTACTCAAAGTGAACTAGTGGACAACATTGGCGCAGCAAACTGAAATTATTTCACAAAAGTTTTTATATGTTCATACGAGCAGTCAGCTATTTTTAGTTTTTCACCTCACTAAATGAATGTAGGTCAAACTGCTGTTAAGATCCCGAATAAAATAATAACGGTTGGCGAAATAAAATTCGTTAATAAATAATTTTACTACCTACCCAAACCCAAGGTTTGTAAGAACGGTGAAATGAACAGTATGTCAGGTATGTTGTAATCGAGAAAGGGTATTTTTATAGGATTTTGTGCCCAAGGGTAACCGATGGAACCCATCCAAATTTCCGCTGTCCATCAGTCTGTTCGTCAGGGGATTGTATCTTATGAACCTTACCTTAGGGGATGTAGACAGTCGATTTTTTTACAGAATGTGTATTTTAATAGCTGCTATAATGATGATGAAACGTGATTTTCTCGCTTTTTATGGAAGCTTCCGTCTATGGCAGCGGTATAAAGAAAGAAAGAAAACAAACTATTTTCAAAACGACCATCGCTTTGCATAAGGCTGGGATTCGCGCTAGTTTCAGAGACAGCAAGGGTTGACTGGATAAAGTCGACCGGAGCAGGATGAACAGTAACTAGAAAAAGAAACACACACAGTTCAGTCTGGTATAAGGGAATATTTTTGGAAAAAACAAAGCTTAAGTTTGACCCTGGGTGTTCAACTATCTCCACGACGATTTCATCATTATCAATGCAGTGGTTTAGCTGTGAAAGCGTAACAGGAACATAGACATACTTTCGCATTTATATCAATTTTAGCATCTAAGTTCCTGTAGATTATGAATAGCAACATTTCGTTCCTCATCTGTATTTATCTGAATAGTTTTAATGAAGGCGCTGTCTACATTTGTAACTTGATTATCAATTTTTGCGTTCAGATTACAAATGAAGTACGGCGGTGCTATTTATTGCCCTCGTGTGAAGTCGGAACAACCGAACAAGGAGCTAATTATCAACAAAACGTAGGTAAGTACGTACTCGTGTTAAGCACAAACAATAAACATCTTTAAAAGTTGGTATAAGTTAACTTAATTTTAAAATATTATTTAAAATTATTGTGTTACATATTTAATGCTAATGACGCATTGAACAGATTATTAATATAACTTGTTCACCGTCTCATATTACAAAGCATAGCACTATTTTTATTCCGGTTGGGAAAATCGCAAAACGTGAGTCAAAACCATTGAGGTAATATGTACTACGTACGTCAAAACGTGAATATTACTAAGATCTTAAGAAAATTATGTTCCGAAAGCAAGTCTTCGTTAGGTCGTCCCAATGATTAGCAGATTCTAAATTTGAAATCTCTTTAAAAACCGGCCAAGTGCAAGTCGGACTCACGTACGTAGGGTTCCATACCATCCATACTTCCATACTAATCTATATCCATACTTACTATAATTACTTACTAATATTATAAATGCGAAAGTAACTCTGTCTGCCTGTCTGTCTGTTACCTTTTCACGCCTAAACCGCTGAACCAATTTAGATGAAATTTGGCATGGGAATAGTTTAGGACCCTGAAAAGGACATAGAATAGTTTTTATCCCGATATAAGATTCCCGTGGGGTAGATATCGAATTGCACGCCTGACACAGCGCTGGCAAAAGCTAAATCAAATTAATTAAATTTGATTTATAAATTTGGTATGGGAATAGTTTAGGACACTGGGAAAGACATAGGATAGTGTTTATCCCTGAAATCATCCCTTAAAGACGTAAAAGGGGTGTTGGAACATTGTTCCCGCCCCTCCCAATTCATTCAAATTGCGTATTCAAGAACCACTCGAAACATTTTTTTTTAAACTATACAACTACATGTAGGCCATACAAATCTTTGTTTAGGGCTGGGGTCGCACCCACGTCATGCACCAGTCAACCGTTACGTCAACCGTGTCGTTTAAATTTTAAACAATCAAGTTAATATACGAATCATTTATATTTTAAAATCGGGGCAATACGCGGCTGCCCTTTTGAAAATAGGAGAAGATCGTGTGGCAACAGATATCAACGGGATGATTTATTTGAGCTCTGTATTCTGTAACATAGTCCAAGATACAGATAATTTGATAAATCACGTTAATTCGGATTTGAAAACAAATATGTGGGATAGAGTATGGCTGCGTGAAAGAGCAATTTTGGCACCGACTAACGAAATTGTAGGGCAGAACAACGAAAAGATTATGTCTCATGTGGATTGTGATGTTGTCGAGTTTCTGTCCGTCGACAATGTCATGGATATTGAGCAAGTGACGTCGTACCCTGTAGAGTTTATCAACTCTCTGGAATTGTTAGGGTAGCCCATCACATTATTGGAAGCTTAAACTCAGTGTCCCAGTCCTGTTTATGAGTAATCTGGACGCACCAAGGCTCTGTAATGGCACGCGACTACAAATCACACACCTTGGACGCAATTTTGTTCAAGCAATAATTATGACAGGAACAGCAAGCGGTGAAAACGTATTTATTCCTCGCATTCCAATAATCCCGACCGATTTGCCATTCCAGTTCAAAAAACTCAAACGAGTATCAAGCTCACAAAATCGACACCTTTTTAGCCAAGGACGGGAAAACCAGAAATGTAGTTTACAAAAATGTATTGCAAACTAAATTTTTTGTTTTAAAAAGATACATTTTAAGTACTAACTGTCCGTCTCTTTTTGGAGATTTTGATGGTTAAAAAACGCTTATAATATTTAAAAAACCATTACCAGGGTCCATCCGGTGATGGTTTTTTAAATAATATATGCGTTTTTAAAAGTGTAAATTACGGCGGGCGAAGCCGCGGGAAAAAGCTATTATCTATAAAACGGCAAAAAAAAATGTCTGTTGTATGAGAGCCCCTTAAATATTTATTTTATTTTGTATTTCTTGTTATAGCGGCTGCAGAAAATTTCAACTGTCTATCTCGGTTCATGAGATACAGCCTGATGACAGACGGATAGACGGACAGATAGACAGACGGACGGACAACGGAGTGTTAGTAATAGGGTCCCATTTTATTCTTTGTGTAAGGAACCCTAAAAATGAATATTAATTTTGGTGTACAATAAAGTATATTCTACTATATTCTAACCTTCCCCAAGCTTCAAGCTACTCCCATACCAAACATCCAAATCCGCCCAGTACTTTCGAAGGTTTGTGCGTTCAAACAAACAAACAAACTTTTCCGCTTTATAATATTAGTACAGATAGGTATTTCACATTCACTTACTAGCACATTCTTTTGACATAATTAGGTTCCTAACTACATGGATAGGTTTAATACAAAGTGCAATGTTGGTAAACTTAATTACTTACCAGCTTCTGTCTAGTACGACCATGTATTTAGCTAAAAGCAGCCTCCCACGAGATCAAAGTGTCCAGCTAATGAGATTGTCTCCTGATTGCGACTCTAGAGTTCACGGCAACTAACACAAAACCGCAACGTTTAGAGAAAGTGTTGGAGATAAACTGGGAAAGTTTTACTACTGTTTTAAAGTTTGTTCGTAGATAGTAAGTGAACCGTGCACTTGTCATAATTGTGGTTATAATCTGTTCACGTTAAGAAAATAGGTAGAAGATCCTTGGAAAATAGTGATGATTGGCAGATTCTAAATTCGAATTCTCTTTAAAAACTGGCCAAGTGCGAGTCGGACTCGCGCACGTAGGGTTCCGTACCATTATCTATGAAAACGGCAAAAAAAATCATGTCTGTTGTATGGGAACCTCCCTTAAATATTTGTTTTATTTCAATTTAATTATTTATTTATTTTAAATATTCAAGCGTCTACCTGTCACCGTTATCAATATCGAGCAAAAAAATCACGGGGAGCCGCCTTAAATGTTTATTTTATTTTGTATTTCTTATTATAGCGGCAACAGAAATACATAATCTGTGAAAATTTCACAGTGCAACTGCAGGTTAAAGGTGTTTTCACAATGGAGTAAAAAATCTAAATTAAATTTATATTTCAAAAGATTAAGTTTAATGGATAAAAATCAAATCAATTGTCTTAAATTAGTAATATTTTTAATCAGTATTACTAGAATATTCATTTGTATTTGGGGATAGGCCGGCGGACAACGATGACTCACTATTGTCTTAACGCGGACGGACTACAGTAAGTATTACAGCATCTAACGTGACCATACGTCCCGCTTTGGGCGGGATTGCTCCGCTTTCAGACTGTCTCGCTGTCCCCAACGTGATCAAAAATGTCCCGCTTTTACAAACAAACCTTTATACACCTACTTACTTGCTTGTCTACATTAAAAAAAAACACTAATATCACGCGGAATACGGCAGCGTAGACGCAGGGGTGAGAAAATAACGAAAACAAAATGGTCGTACGAAGTTTTCCGCGTTTTCTAGTTTTTAGTAAACGAGCTAAAGTATGTAATACATGTTTCTGGCAGTTGTTTATGAGGTACTTACAAAAGTGACAAAAGAATGTCTATGCTTTGGTCTCATTTTTAACCGACTTCAAAAAAAGGAGGTTTACAATTCGTCTTGAACTTTTTTTTTTTTTTTTTTTTTTTTTTTTTTTTTTATGTATGTTACCTCATAACTCGGAGACGGCTGGACCGATTTGAAAAATTCTTTTTGCGTTTGAATAGGTATAGTTTCTAGTTGGTCCCATTGTTACGAAATCAGGATCTGATGATGGGATCCTGGAGAAATCGAGGGAACTCTTCAAATATTATAGGCACACCTATAGCGTTTTGGGTATTTCTTATAGTACCTTGAGCAGTTGCTTCCGAAAAGTACCATTTGGGGAAGTTGAACTGATGATGAAGACCACAGATAGCCACTGAAACTCCTCAATAATAAGTATTTCGTGGATTGCGATTCCATTACTTGAGTACGGCTGTTAAACACTTTATGCTCGTCACAATACATATGGTGATGTAGAGTTGATGGTCAAGTACCAGGAGAACTCCTCAAAAATTAACGGCTATGCATCGGGAAAAGCAATATTTTGTAAAAGGTGATAAGTTGTTAACATTATGGCTTTTGTAACTAGATAAATTGCAAACCGACCCACTAAAAACCGTGAAAAAAAATTTTTAGCAAAAAATAGAACCGACTTCCATATCAAAACACTATAAAGGCAAAAATAACTTTAATTTCGGAAGGCGGTGTCTTTAGTTTTGTATATATTTTCGTTTTTGACACCACCTTCCGAAATTAAAGTTATTTTTGCCTTTATAGTGTTTTGATATGGAAGTCGGTTCTATTTTTTGCTAAAAATTTTTGCACGTTACGTTCCTGTATTCCTGGATTAATCAACAGCTCAGAGATTTATAATCCTGTCCATAATCGCATTTAAAAGTCGCCACTCCGCCACTGAGAGGTGTAAAATCAAATGAATATTTCAACAGCTCGTTGCAGAAAAATTCAAAAGGTAAATGCGCGCCAATTTCGTATGGCGGAAAAGTTTTAAAATGGCCGTCACGTACTGCAATATGGCCGCCATTTTATTGCACTGGAATAGGCTTCCAGTTTTGTATGACTTCACGCAATATAACGAATGGTACTGTGAAGTGAATATTGAAGTGAATGCTACGTTTTAGCTAACGTAGCTTTCACTTCAGTGTTCAATTTGAAATGGTGATATATAATTATTATATTGATTGCACACAAGATGTTATGTATGTATAACAGTGGGCATATTTGTTCTCTATAAACCACCTTAAAAATTACTTACCATTAAAAAAAACCATAGTAAATATACTATAGCTATTTGTGCAACAAGAGGGCAAAGTCGTTTTTTGCTGCGAGTGCTGATTTTGAATCCTGATTGTGGCAAGGGATTCAAAGGCAAAAAACTTTGCTCTCGTGTAACACACATAAATTTTCACGCCCGCATCGCCATATCATGAACGTAGGTAGGTACATATTCCTGTAGTATGGAAGTAGTAGTACCAAAGAAAATGTTGGCGCGGCTGGCTGATTTAGATTGATTTTAGTGGACTGTATTTTGCGGTGCGAAACAAACGATTGACAACGGTTGGAGTGGGGTAAACGAGTTGCGAGAGTGATGGATAGTCGAATGCAACCCGATATTTTTAAGGATAGGAACGCACTAACCTTCTACGGAGCCACGTGCCTAGTCGACACCGGTGTTCGTTTCTTCATTCTTCTTTTCACCGTTCTAACAAAAATCACACACAAACACAAATTGTTGGGTAAGTAATAGATGATATAACAACAAAATCTCTAATATTAACAACATATAACAACGGAACCTATAATTTTATTTAATATAGCGATTAGTTAATATAATGAACGATTGATATAACTATAAAATAACTAATTTTTATAGGCATAACATACATTAAATATAACATCGTTTGACATAACATACATTAAATATAAAATCGTTTGACATACCACTCAAAAGATATAAAACTTATTTGGTATATTTAAAAGTATTTTTTCTTTGTTTTGTTCTTTGTAAGTTCTATCGTAGTTATAGGTAATAGTAACCTAAGTAGATATTAAACATAACTAGTAACTGATTACCACCTGTGCTAAGATAGGTCGACGGACCCCCGCTCTGCGGGGCTCCTATTTCAGGGTGGTTTAAAAAATGATTGATGATGACCACGAAGGCTAAGGCGGGAGCTCCGCTCCGCTTTGCTCCCGCCTTAGCCTTCTAACCTAACCTAACCGAGTCGGGGTGTTAACCATAATGACGTTTTTTATTAACGACCAACTAAAAAGAGTGAAATAAAAACTTTTTACCAAAAAATCAAACCGACTTCCAAAAAACACTGCAAAGTGAACAATAACTTTAATTTCGGTAGTCGGTGCCAAAAACAAAAATACAAAACTAAAGACACCGACTACCGAAATCAAAGTTATTTTTCACTTTGCAGTGTTTTTTGGAAGTTGTTTTAATTTTTTCGTAAAAAGTTTTTTATGCTCCTCTCCATATGCATTTAAAGTCCAGATGCGACCCAGCAGCGGTACCCTTCAACTCATTATCGTATTACTGGGGGACTTTAATGATATCGATATCTTCACCGTTAGGTAGTTCCGACCACTATCTCACTCGGCGGGTGTGGCGATACTAGTCAGCGGATTGGGATGGCATGTGATCTTCTTTGCATGTTATCCTTGGCAGCCTACTTGCTTCTCTTCAAATGATTCATCGTCGTGCACAGACGCAGTGGTGGTAACGTGATTCAGAAGACGAGAGCTTTCAACAGGGCTGCCAAGTCCTGCAAAAAGGTTTTGCGAAGGGCTCGGTTTGACCACGTTAGACGAATTGGGAACAAACTTACTTCATACCCTGCTGGCAGCAAAGCTTTTTGGTCCCTGGAAAAGTCGGTCGAATCGAACTTCCGGCGCCCCTCACTACCACCTCTGCTCAAACCTGATGGGTCTCTGGCCCACTCCGCTGAGGAAAAAGCACACTTGTTTGCTGATCTTTTTGCGGAGTGTTCACGTCTAGATAGTAGTGGCGCTCACCCTCCTGATGCTCCTATTGGATGCGAGACGTGTATGTCGGACATTCGGATCCCTCAGAAGGACGTCCGTAGAGTACTGCGTAATCTTGATGTGAAGAAAGCTAGTGGCATCGACGGGATACCAGCAATTGTTCTTAAAACTTGTGCGCCTGAATCGTCTCCAATCTTGACACGCCTGTTTCGCCTTTCGCTAGAGACTGGAAAGGTGCCAAAAGCATGGAAGCTGGCTAACGTGCGGCCTGTGCCCAAAAAGGGTAGCTGTGCTAACCCGGCCAACTACAGGCTTATTTCAGTTACGTCCATACTCTTACAGAGTACGTGTACTTAATATTAAGCTCCTGGTATACCTTGAAGCCAACGATATCCTCAATGACCGAGAATAACGGCTTCCGCAAAAACCGGTCTACTGGGGATCTTCTAGCGTATGCTATTCATATCTGGAGTGAGGCCATTGAGAAACACGGGGAAGCACTTGCAATTTCCTTTAACTTCTCTAAGGCCTTTGATAGGGTTTGGCATGATAGCCTTATTGCTAAGATAGATAGAATAATACTTTATTTTACACCAAAATTTAAACACACCGATTATATTGTTTATTCTATGGTAAAGCTTCCTTCTTCCGGTTTACCCACTCAACTTTGCGTTTGGATTGAAGACTTCCTGAGAGATCGGTCCATTCGAGTGGTTATTGATGGCTGCTCATCGGGCCAATTGGCAATTAATGCCGGGGTCCCTCAGGGGTCGGTTCTCTCAGCAACTTTATTCTGGCTGCACATTAATGATCTGCTCATGCCTGGTACCTTTGGGTATGCAGACGACAGCACAGTCGCTGAGAGATATGTGTCCAGCGCGCGTGCTGGTGGGTCATAGATCCAGTATCTCCGTCAGGACACAATTAGGCGCTTGAACTTGTCCTTGAAGGCTGTCTCCGAATGGGGTGATGCCAACTTGGTCAAGTTTAATGCAGCTAAGACCCGCGTGTCTCTTCTCCGCAAAAAGGAGCCAATTCAAACCGGCTTCTACTTTCCGTGGTGTAATCGTGCTGATAACCGATCGTATTGAGCTTTTTGGGGTAACACTAACTTCCACCCTCAATTTTGGTCCGTTTATCGATATCAACTAGCATCAAAAAAGTTGGGAATCATAGCAAAGGTGAGACGGTACTTCACACCGGAACAGCTGCTCAATCTGTATCAAGCACAGGTTCGGTCACGTATGGAGTACTGCTCTCATCTTTGGGATGGATCTGCCAAGTACCAACTGGACGCACTTGAGTCAATCGAGAAACGGGCCAAAAGAGTCAAAGCTCCAGAGCCTTGACCATCGACGAAGAGTTGCTAGTCTATCGGTTTTATATCAGTTAAATTTCGGAGAGTGTGCGATGGAATTACACAATCTAATTCCGCCAAGCCCGTTCCATCATCGGACTACAATACAAACGGCGATGCGTCATCGTTACATGGTGGACATCCCACACGTACGCACAAAACGTTTTAGGAACACTTTCATTGTGCGTACGGCTAAGGAGTGGAACTCCCTGCCGGAGTCTGTGTTTCTCGATAGCTATAACCTAGGGGTCTTTAAGTCAAGAGTGAATAGGTAAATTTTAGGTAAGCGTGCTCCATCTTCGACCACATCATCACTTACCATCAGGTGAGATGGTGGTCAAACGCGAACCTATTATCAATAAAAAAAAAACATCATCACTTACCATCAGAGGAGATGGTGGTCAAACGCGAACCTATTATCAATAAAAAAAAACATGAACAGACAAAAAGTATTAGGTACATACAACGCATTAGGGTACGTACCAAATTCGGCAGTTTCCAATTCCAAAATCAAAGTCGTAAATTTTTAGACGTTTTTTATTGGAAAAAAACCTTTTCATTTCTACCTTTTCAACCTTCACTATCGCAACTTGTTTTTTCTGTGAACTTCTATTCAAAAATATACCAGTCATTTCCTCGCTGCTCTTTGATGGCAACATTTAGAAATTTCCCTCCGAAATCCAATAACAGACGGTTTGACGGTTGGTGCAAAAAAATTTTAATAACAGTCTATTTTATCAAATAGAAAATGTGGTTCAATATGGAGTAATGCACTTTATTAATACTTTAATTAATTTTTACTGTAAATTAAACCTTCCTCATTAAAGAAGGATTAATAATTGATACAGGACCGGATAATAATAATCTTCGTTGGCATAAATATGTATGAAGAAAAGTAATACCTTTTTTTTTCGGTGGGAAAAACATCTAATCACTCCTCTCGCTCTGGGTGGAGGGGAAGGGAGTGTCAGACTTCTACTGACTAAAAACCCACCCTGTTCCTTCAACTGCCCTTACGATCGGAGCCATGTCTCGTTAGAATTTTCCTGCAACCACGACAGGCCCGTGCCCCGTCAATTCTTCGACTTCTCTTTGGAGCCCGCGTGGAACTTGATGCGCCGCCGACCCAGGCCTGGTCCTTACCGGATGGCGAGCTACCCCTGCACGCTGCCCGCGCTTACGGTGGCTGAAGATCGGCTCGCGATTCCGGACGCAAGAAACATAATAAGTAAGCCTAAGTTCATAACTACCTAAGCTTAAAGTCTCCCAACAGGCAGGCGCATTATGTCGCACAATCGCATTGCGTCGTCTATGGGAGCCTTTATTCTTTAGAATATACTGAGAAGCGACAATAAAATCAAACGCTACGTCTCAAGGATGGCGTATGCGCTGAGACCGACGATAATCCTAAGCCACAGGTAAACACGTATTGAATATTATGAAGAATACGTTATTAACACTTCACTGGGTATTCGTGCTAAAGCTTATCTGCTGCTGTAGGAATCTTCGTGTGACCTACAAACCTATAAATCAATCCACATCATAAAATGAAATGAAATATTAAGAAAAGAGAATATGCGTTTGATGATAAGATGTAATAGTGGCTTATAGGACTAAACTTGTGGCGCCTTAGTAACAACAAGTTATAACTTTTTTAATCTGTCCATTGTTGGGCAGTCTCTATAATCTTCTAATTTTTCAGATATTAAGCTGTCTGCCCATGGTCAGACATGGGCATGGTTCTGGGCATTGTACGACACGGTTGGCGCAGTGGTTGTGCGATTGGATGCCGTGGATTCGATTCCCAGACAAGAACAAATGTATGTATGGCCTATATATAGTTATTCCGGGCTTGAGTGGTTGTGCAATCGAATTAAATGTTTGTAAACGCACCCACGCACTATGGGACCAGCCGGTATTTTCCATCTCAAAAATTGATAACTCTCTTGTTTTGTGATTTTTCTCCTTGATATTTTTTCACGTATTTGCGAATATCTAGGCAATAAAAAAATTCAAACATCATCATTTTAAAAATTACATATTTTTCGTAAAAAATTACAAAGATAAAGTTATACGAAATTTCATACAGAAAATTATACAATCATATTAAAATAGCAATAAAAGTTGCACTTTTGCTTAAAATAAGTTTAAAACTAAATTATTATTATTAAACAAACAGTTACATGATAAAAAATGAAAAAAAAAATTGCGCTTGTCCATTCTTCTTTTTCTTCATTCATCACTTTCTATTTCCCACAATTCTTTAGCTTAGTCAAAAAATTCTTTGGATATTAGAAAAACTTGGTTTATTTAAGCTAGATATATAAGGATCAGATGTATATAACAAAATATGCAGAACGTCTTCGTTTGTTGCTGATCTGGAACACTTCCTAGCGTGATGTAACCTATGTTTCTTGTAATCTTTATTTCGGGCTTCCAGGGCATCTTCGGATAATTGTCCTATAGGCAAAACTGCATAACGCTCTATTATTTTAGCACCACGTATAAGTACTTTGTGGACCGAAGATGGCATATAGTACCAGTTATATTTGATTGCATATAATTGCGCGGTTATCAATGTATAGGTACTGGCCGAATTGTTCTGCGTTTATAGGGAATCCCGATGACATGGTTTGAAGAATTACAAATAATTTCTTGATTAATTCTTTATAAATTTCGGTTATCTCTGCAGAACATTGGTAATTTTGTAAAAATCTCCTTGCCGTATTTCCGTCATTGCTATTACCGGAACCTTGACGTGTTTTATCAATGTGCAAACCAAGCACTTCTCGGAAACGTTTTTGGACATATTTTTTCTTGTCTTCTTTAAGTTGCTTGTTTTCTGGAGTTGTTGCAGACCACTTCTCAAAACCTAAATTGTAAGAAATATGGAGGATCATTTCCATAAATCTCATCCATGCGTCTAGTGTCGACAATCCGTATTTAAACGCATTTTCATTTTCAACTCTCGTTGTAATTTTTAAAAGATTTTTCTGGGAGTTGATCCACAAACAGTGCAGGTAGCACTGGATGGTGTATTCGTTAACACTTGAACAACTTTCCCATTAATCATTGTCATAAACAATTCATATTTAACTTCGATGATTTAGTCGTCTATTGACACAAGAGTTGGAATCAATTTATCAATTTTGGCTTCAATTTCACTGACAACCGCGGTGGGTTTCTAAGGTGTTTCTATTGCAAATTCTAATGAAATTGGTCTGCAATGTCTAACAGATGAGCAAGTAGGGTTCTATTATATAACTGCAGAAGTTTCTTCGTCTACTAGTCCCAGTGGTACAAGGGACACTATAAACAAATTAGCTCGTTTTCTTCCGGTAGAGTTTGTTTATACTCACTTTGCCCGGAGGATACATCACATTTTGTGAACAGTTTGAGACGATTGTAATTCGTCTATCCTGACATTATCTTTATAATACGGCAGACTGTATGATCTAACAGATCTTGCAGATTGATTTTTGCGCTTATATTTGTCATCGACGCTTCGTGATTTTCACCCATGGATCGTAAACCTTGCACATAAGCGTTACGCGGACATGTTCCATTCCATACTCTTGGACCAGTTCCATATTTTTTCGTTTCTTTTTGTTTTCCGAACACTCGTCATATGGTTTTGTTGGTCTACCACGATCACCAGAAGTATTCAAGCCAGAATTTTTAGATGTTGAGGTACAGCAAGAATTCAATGGTACTTTAAATTCACTATTTAACCAATTGGAGTATAGGCTCCCGAACCTGTCTGGGTTTCTTTGAGCTTTAGTCTATTTCTGGTTGCAACTTGATGTTAGATTTTTTTGAATGCTCTCTATTACAGTATTAACGTCGATTTCCGATAGGTAATTGAAAGTTGTCCAACAAATATTTTTTGAGGTCTGAAGTACTTGTCCCTCTTATTATTTTATCACAAAGATCGCGTTGAACATAAACGAATTCACTCATTGTTAGATAATATATATTTTTTGTCTGTTAATTGTTATTAAAAAGAAGTATCTGAACACGTGAATAATATGCTGAAAAAACGGGCATATAAAGGACCAATATTTTAGTGCCTTGTGCAAAAACCATGGGACAATTGATTATGACAGTTCTCATTGAAATAACGTAAACAGTACTGATTGTAATTAATTACCACAACAGATAAATGGAACTTTCGCAGCAATATAGTTTATCATACTTGTGGTTACGGTGACCACCGCAAACAAAAGTGCCATGGGAAGATTCTTTCAAATATAATAGTAGTCTATTAATTCGTTAATGTATGCTTCTATCATATAAATGAAAAAAAAAAAACAAGATATACATCAAAATATAATAATTAAATATAATATTTCATAATAAAAAAGAAGACACAGACAGCTTCTGAATCTATATAAATCAGGTCCGTTCCTGCGTGGATTATTGCAGCCACTTGTGGGATGGCTCTGCAAAATAGCAACTTGCTGCACTGGACTCGATGGAGCGCAGCGCTAAAAGGCTTATAGGCGACGAGGTGCTATCGGGCAAGCTTCATAGTCTGGCTCATCGGCGAACCATTGCTTGCCTGTCGGTTTTCTATAGATTGTACTTCGGGGAGTGTGCGCAGGAGCTTCATGACCTGATTCCATCTCCATTTAACTACCGGTTTACTAGACGCACGGCTGGGTACCATCCACACTTGGTTGATATACCGTCTTGTCGTACCAAGTGCTTCTCCTACAGCCAAGTTGTGGAATTCTCTCCAGGCTTCTGTGTTCCCTTGCACTTATGACCTTTCAGCCTTTAAAGCAAGGTAAATAGGCATCTTCTGGGCTCACTCGTCATATCACTTACCATCAGGCGAGATCGAGGTCAAGAACGGGCTCATCCATAATTAAAAAAAAAAAAACTAAAAAGAAGAACCGCAATTTTCGGGGATTTTTTTTTATTTTCCCCCGATTGACATTATTGCTTCTAAATCACCACTGGCTCAAAAAAAGGGCAAGTTTTTTTTAAATCCTCATATTACTGAATAGGTAAGGTCTCTAATAGAGTGATTAACTTGACACTGGCAGCTTTCGGCAACAAGGAAAACTCCAATTGAAATAAACAAAAACGAAATTTTCTTTACTTTACTAAAAAAAATTAAAAAATAAAACAAAAATATTTTTTTACAAAAATCGAACGTGGTTTCAAAGTGTATATTCTAAGCTATCTAATATTTATGCCCAATGTTTGAGCTTCAATTTATAAATGTAAAACTAAGTTATTTATTTTTTTATAATTTATTCGTAAGTTTCATCCTTTGAGAGTATAAAACCATTAAGAAACCTATGGATTTACTACTTTCGTCAAAACCATTTTCAAGATGGAAAATACTGTTTGGGTCCATAGTGCCATAGTGGAGAATTGGGGCATAAAAAAGATCTATAAATGTATCTTCAAAGTGCAGAGCGCGACAGATACAGCCAATTACTTTCAGTAGGTACTCTCCTAGCGCTCAATTAAGATTAAACTTAAAATATTTATATACTTGAATAATTGATTGATTGATCAAATCACTTCGTTCGATGTAGCAGGTCTTGATGCAGTGCACAAGTGTCCTTACGAACTCTTCAGCCAAACAAGATAACATGTTAGGGCTCACTGGATATCATTTGATAACTGGTAAGTCACTCTCAAATTCATGAAAAGCTTGTTTTATAAATGTGACTGACTTATACATAAGATATGTTTTTTTTATTGATAATAGGCTCGCGTTTGACCACCGTCTCACCTGATGGTAAGTGATGATGTGGTCTAGTGTTGCCCAAACGAGAGTCTCGCAAGAGTCTTGCAATTAGCGATTATCCTATTGCTATTTATTAAACGGTAGTTAAGATCTCAGAACAATGTAACAGAGTAGGTACATTTTGAGCTTGAATTGACATAGGCCAACCAAATGAATCAATTTAATTGAGACTCTTGAAGACTCTTGCGAGACTCTCATTTGGGCAACACTAATGTGGTCAAAGAGCACGCTTGCCTAGAAGTAACCTATTCACTTTTGACTTAAAGACTCCCAGGTTATAGCGCTCAGGAAACACAGACTCCGACAAGGAATTCCACTCCTTAGCCGTACGCACAATGAAAGTATTCCCAAAAAGTTTTGTGCGTATAGGTGGGATGTCCACCATGTAACGATGGCGCATCGCCGTTTGTCTTGTAGTCCGATGATGGAACGGGCTTGGCGGAATTAGATTGTGTAATTCCATCGCACGCTCCCCGAAATTAACAATGTAAGATCATTTTTTTAAACAGATTACTAGCAATGTTTGTAGAATTCACATTACTAGCAATCTTGTTAACTCCTCCAACTAAGCTAAATATGCTTGTGTCTGGAGTGGGTTCACGGCAATAGTGTAATGGGTGGGATTCGAACCCGTGACCTCTCGATCACAAGTCCGCACCTTAACCATTAGGCTATTGACGCTTAAAATTTTCAAGTCTAGTTATTTCTGTTGGAATAAGCATCACATATTCATATTCATTTATTTGCTTTCCACAATGTATATACAGTAGATGTTTAGTCTTAAAGATAAAAGGAACAATTATGGACCCTGTTAGGGCATAGCAATAATATAAAATAGAGAACTAGAACTTACAACTAAAACATAACATTATTTACAATTTATTTTTTGAATAAAAGATTTAGAAAAAAATGCTACTAAAAAGAAAAAACAATATTTTATTATAATTATTGAGATCAGTTACAAACAAGTAGGTACAATTATATTAAGAGGTATGCAGAAAATAATAATAATTAATATTTTACTTAAGTATTACATGTGTAGACTATGTAGGTAGTGGTTATTTGCTGTATTTTGTTTATTTATAGTTTAGCGGTTAAATATTCGTTTATGTTATAGTATACTTTGTTCAGTAGAAATAGTTTTAGTTTATTTGTAAAAGTGTTTTAGTTATTTATGTTTATAATTTCTTCGGGTAGCTTCTTATATAGTTTGATTGACATAACATAACAACTAGAGGAATGCATTTTCAGTCGTGATGTAGGTATGTTTAATCTATTTTTGTATCTTAGTGTAATTTTTATTTGTATTTCTTCTCGTTTAGTATATAATTCCGAGGTATTCCTCGAATCGCTACCATTTTGAAGCGCACCATTAATATAATTTATTACGTTTACTTCATGGTCTTCCCTATTTTTAAACGTGGGTGCGCTTCAAGGAATAAAATTTTAATATTTTTAATTGCTATCGGGAGCGCATTAAAAGGAGCGCTCCGAGGAATAAAAAAGGAGCGCTTCATTAGGTGCGCTTCAAAACGGTAGCGCTTCGAGGAATACCTCATAATTCCGTGTGGTTACACCTTTGTACTTACCTACTTTTACTTACTTTACTTATTCTTGTATTATAATGCGCGTGTATTTACATTAACCGCCAGCACACAGACGCCCTAAGAGGCTTTCGTGTATATCATAACATTGTATAATATATTGTGTGAAGTGTATTGGATAACATAATAAATAAATAAATAAAGTATTTTTACTTTTTGTTAACTTTCAAACAAAGTATGTAATCGGAAACTGAAATTGAACAGTTGCGGGGTGCAAAAGGAGCCTCTACAACTTAGTAACGGGGTATCACGATACCTCTTGGCAAGACTGTCAAAGAGGTTCAATTGAGAGCCGGAACCAACGGTTTAACGTGTTTTTCGAAGCATGGAACAATCTCGATCTCCCATCCATGGACTAAACCCGGCAAACGATGCTTAAGACCAGGCAGTCCAAAACAATTTTCACGCAAGCTCCGTCCCCATGCACCCTGGTTAGGCCGTTGTATACTAGACGCTATCGCAGCGTAATAAGCGTGCGCTCTTTCACCATGTTCGGTTTCGAAACTGCCGTTGTGTGCTAAATGCTAACGCAGCAGTAATAAAGTTGAATATTGCGTGCGCTCTTTTATCATATTCGGGTTCGAAACTAAATGTCGTAAGTCTCAACACTTATTTCGTTTATAACTAAAGTAATAATTGATCTAGAGAAAAAATGTTCTATATATGGGTAATAAACTATATTTTCTTACTGTCCATACTAATTTTAGACATAAAAGCCGGGTAATCTTGATTAAATTTTGAATAATCTTTAAAAAAGACATGATTTACATGAAAATGAATCGAGTGAATAAATCATATACTAAAGTTTAATTTTTATTGTATGCGTGATTGTTTTAGAATATTAATGCAAAGTTACATACAATTTAGGGAATCTCCTCTTAACTTTAAAGATCGGCTCATGAGGCTGTTATTATTTAGCCATAAGCTCCATATACAAACAAATAAATACATCACTATTTGGTTGACACAGCTATCGTTCTGTAAATATATTCATAGCCTCTCTCAATCAAATAAATACCCTATTGTAAATGGCATACGTCATTCAAATATTTACTGAAATCAGCCACGCAATCTCTCCCACAATTGTCAAATTGAATCGTTTAAATATTTACATCGAACACGAACAGTTTTCTGTCCAATATTTCGATATCAATCTCAACAAAGGGTTACGCAATGAATGGGTATGACATTTAAAGCCTGAATACCCGTGGGCACGAGGTGTTTCAAACAATCTGATGGATTGTTCTGTATCGCGAGTCCAAATTGATTTTATTACCACGTTACCGTTTGGTTAATTTGTTTTTTAAGAAAGAAAGTTTTTTAAAAACTGGTCAAGTGCGAGTTGGACTCACGTACCGAGGGTTCCGTACAAACTTATCAAAGTATATCGCACTGATAGACCTAAACTGAAGCATCTTGTAATGTTGAATTTTTCAGTCATCTTTCGAGACCACATCATGTATCTGAATCCTAAAATTAAAACTAGAAAATTAAATCAAAGCATGACCTCTAAATCCAATAATTTATAGACCATCTGTTAATTCTTTTTGGGTAGGTGCGTATTGTAACAGAGCATTCAAATGTAAGGGTGTTACCACACCAATCGATCGATCGTCGATCGATGCCATCGATCGACATCGGTCGACGTTGATCGATTGGTGTGGTAGCTTTAATTGATCGACGGATGCCGGTCGACTAACCAATCGATCGATTGCCGGTCGATGGCATCGGTCGACGTTGATCGATTAACCCAGGCTATATTTCATCAGTTTCTTTCGAAATGTATTCACAAGAGTATGCGTTGTTGTTGGCCAGTACGATGTTGCTCGTACTATTATTACGGAGACGCAAACGCAGAATACTCTGGATGCGACCGTTTTTTAAAGCCAAAGATCGCTTATCCACAATCGATCGACATCGACTAATCCATTCTACCATCGATCGACAATCGATCGATTGGTCTGGTAGATACTATCGATCGACGTCAACTAATCCATTCTACCATCGATCGATGACACCGATCGACGATCGATCGATTGGTGCGGTAACACCCTAAGTGTAACTAAATATCCCAAATTTTTAAGTGACTCGAGGTTAGATCTATCAGAGCGATATATAAATTTAATAGTTCGAAGAGTCCAGTCTTCGACAGCTGGGTATCAAACAAGGCTACTGAGCACTGTGGAACTATAAGTAGCAGAGCGAGAATTCGCGAAGGGTGACATTAGTGTCAGGATTACGACCGCTCTGTGTTATGTCAAAGAAAAAGATCAAAATCCACTATGACTTGACCGTTGTCATTAAAAGTCAAAGCATTCATTCATTTTGTTAACCGACTTGAAAAAAAGGAGGTTTACAATTCGTCTTGAACTTTTTTTTTTTTCTCTTTTTTTTATTTATGTTACCTCATAACTCAGAGATGGCTGGACCGATTTGGAAATTTTTTTTTGTTCGAAAGGGTATACTTTCTAGTTGGTCCCACTCTTCAAATATTATAGGCACACCTATAGCGTTTTGGGTATTTCTTATAGTGCCTTGAGCAGTTGCTTTCGAAAAGTACCATTTGGGGAAGTTGAACTGATGATGAAGACCACAGATGGCCACTGAAACTACTCAATAATAAGTATTTCGTGGATTGCGATTCGATTACTTGAGTACGGATGTTAAACACTTTATGCTCGTCGGAATACATACGAGTATGGTGATGTAGAGCTGATGGTCAAGTACCAGGAGAACTCCTCAAAAATTAACAGCTATGCATCGGAAAAAGAAACATTTTGTAAAAGGTGATAAGTTGTTGACATTATGGCTTATGTAACTAGATAAATTACAAACCGACCCACTAAAAAGCGTGAAAAAATTTTTTTTACAAAAAATAGAACCGACTTCCATATTAAAACACTACAAAGCTAAAAATAACTTTAATTTCGGAAGGCGGTGTGAAAAAAACAGAAAATCCAAAACCAATGACACCGACTACCGAAATTAAAGTTATTTTTAGCTTTGTAGTGTTTTGATATGAAAGTCGAATCTATTTTTTGTTAATTTTTTTTTTTTTTTGGTTACATATCGTTATCGTGCAATTAAGCTTCTAAACCTCCAAAAGAGGTTCTGACGAATGAGGTCACCGAACCTCGACCAAGGCTACCTTGAAACCTTGTTTTCTGAGATGTAAGCCAACATTACTATGACAAGAATGCACGAAAATTCCATCCCTTAAGGGTCCTAATGGCAAAGAGGTAGAATTTTGAATACGAATAAGGTTGCGACACATCTGCTAGCCAGAATAGTATGGGTCAATATGAGGCATTCATATTGCGGTTAGATGATGTTGTGAAGCTCAATAGCCAAGTAAAAATATCCGCACGGGTGGTCTTTCAGGATCTTCGAGGTTAAATAACTTTTTCTGGACTCATCTGGTTTTCGGAAACAAGAAACCTGCCCCTTGGCAGTGTTGCTATCGTCTTAAATAAGTTGCATGTAGTTGTGCTGGTACCTAACAAGAGGAGCTCGGGGGAAATGCGAGAAACAAGCTCGTTTTATTTTTAAAAGTAACAAGCAGGTGAGACCCTATTGAGCATAATATATTTTTATTAAATGGAACGGGTCCTGCCTGTTTGTTACTTTTAAAAATAAAAATATGCTTGTTTTTTGGATTTCAGTTGAGCAGTCGGGTTTTTTAGACTTTTGAAATAACTTTTTTATTTTCAGCTTTTTAGTTCAAATGTTAATAAAAAAAATTTTAGTTTCCCCGGTCGTGTCACATTGGCACTCCACCGGATTCAGAAAGAAAAAAAGAGCAAAGTCCATATTTTTAAACTTTCTCATTGTATTCTTTTTATTAGTATTATGCTTTTTTTTTATCATGGTAAAATTATCAAATAAGTCCTCCCACCCCGGGCAGGGTGGGAGGGACTGTCAGACTTTTACTGACTAAAATCCACGGTGTTCCTTCAATAACCCTTTACGTACCGGGGTCACGGTAATGGGATGAGTCCCACGACCCCGGCAGGCTTCGGCCCTCTACAGAGGGGCCTCGTCATATTGCTGACGCTCTTTGAGGCGCGCGTGGAACACAACGCGCCGTCGACCTGGGCATGGTCCATGGTCGGACAGCGAGTTGCCCTTTACTCGCTGTCCGCATGCCCGCGCCTACGGTGGCCGGAGATCGTCGGCCGACGTCCGACGCCGTGGGCGTCTACCACTGCGGCTGGGCTGGAGGGAGGACGCCATCCTCTCCCTCACGCGGCCCGCCTCCTCCTTCGGAAGCATGACTGATTCGCAGAAAGAGGCGACCGCTTCCCACTCCCTCTCGCCCCGCAGCATGGCCTCGATCAATGCCGGGCGCGAGAGGTCTCCGCCTATTGCCACCGTGAGGACACGTCGGTGCTCTGCCCAAGCGGGGCAGTCCTGCACCGTGTGCTCGACTGTGTCCTCAGGGCGACCCTCGCAGTGGTGACACCCAGGCGTTTCTTCCTTTCCCATCAGACACAGGTACCTCCCGAAACTTCCGTGTCCGGTGAGGACCTGCGTCATGCGGTAGGTCAGGACGCCGTGACGCCGATCTAGCCACTCCTCAAAGAGGGGTCTTACCGCCGCAATTGCGGCGTGCCCGGCCTTCGGTTGCGACAGTCGCTCCCTCCATACTGCCCTGAGTTCGCGCCGGAGCTCACCCAGCCGCACCTCGACTTCTCGAGGCAGTGGGGATACGCCCCGGCGCTGCGCCTCCACGCGCCATTCATAGATGCGCTGGAGGGCAGTCGCCTCCAGATTCCAGGGCAGCAATCCGGCAAGGAGGTTGGCCGATTCGCCGGCGATCGTGCGGTATCCCCGGATCATTCGGATAGCCATGACCCTCTGGTATACGACCAACTTTAGTGGTCGCGTCCGGATGCTCAGGGCCCACACTGGGGACCCGTAGAGGGCCATGGACCGCACGACGCCGGCGTACAGCCTTCGGCAGGAGGCGTTTGGCCCGCTGAGATTAGGCAGGAGTCGCCTGAAGGCGGCTGCTGCCCGGTTCAGCTTTGGGGCCAAACTCAGGAAATGCTCCCTGAATTTCCACCGGCTGTCGAGGACGAGTCCCAGGTACTTCATCGTCCTTCCGACACCGATGCGAACCCCCTCCACCGTTATGTGGGACTCGGACCGTGGCGCATTCCGACCGCCATGGAAGCACATGGCCTCGGTCTTGTGCAGCGCCACGTCGAGTCCCAACTGCCGGATCCTATGAACGACTGTCGCAACCGCTTGCGTCGCCAGGTCGGCCGCCGCCTGGTGCGACTCTCCCTGCGCCAGGACGAGCGTGTCGTCAGCGTAACATATTACGCTGACGCCGTCAGGGAGGTCGCCGCGCAGCACCCAGTCGTATCCGATGTTCCACAGGGGCGGCCCCAAGACCGATCCCTGTGGGACACCGCACGACATCTCTCGCCGGTTCCACTCTCCCCGGTAACCGGGGTAGATGACGGCTCTGTCCGTCAAGTAGTCCTCGACTATGCGACGGAGGTAGGTCGGCACCCGGTGATACCGGAGTGCCTCCCTGATGCAACTCCAGGGCAGGGTGTTAAAGGCGTTGGAGATGTCCAAAGACACCGCCAAGACGACCCTGCCCCGGGATACCGCGTCCCCCGTCGTGAGGGCCCTCACGCGCATGATGGCATCCACCGTCGAGCGCCCCCTGCGGAAGCCAAACTGGCACTCCGCAAGATCCGGGCCCACCCGAATTAGTATTATGCTAATGATAATTATATACCTTTTTGAAATTCTTGTGTTGAGCCCTTTAATTTGATATCCATAATTTTATTTGAATAAACATTTTTTTTTATGAAGTACAATGGCGTCGCACAGCTGACTGTTTGATTTTTTTAACGTCACCTACATCTAAGAACACTTGGGCTGCTAAGATAAATCTAACGATACCTCAATTATGTAAATCCGTTCAGCGGTTCTGGAGATATGAGGTAATAAAGAATATTACCTCATACGTACATAGGGGAGACCGGGGCTACAATTAACAAAAAATATATTTTAAGTTGTAGCTAAGAAATAATTCAACATTTAAACTTGATTTTTGAGATAAGTGATGCTTAAATCACTCAGGTATTACGTAATGATCTCAAAACAAACTTAATAGTAACGATGTCGTAGGTAGAACGCTTTATCCCAAAAATGGTGGTTGTTAATTGTTACCTCAGGTTTGGGGCTACAATTAACAGGTATGGGGCAAGTATTAACAGAAGGGGTAAAAATTAACATAGGTTATTCTGACTAATATAAAGAAAAATAAATATATTTAGGACATATTTTTTATTAATTAAAAATGTAATTAATACAGCCTTGCATGGAACTCGTATTCTTATAAACTCACAATAATAAAATCACAAAATATCTGAACATAATCGAAATCTCAAAATACGTTTAAATATTTCAACGTAACAAAGTAAAATCTCTCTAAAATAACTATTGATCAGTCTTAAACAGGACAATTCTTTTTATATTTAAACTTAATTAGACATATTACTTAAACAATATCATACGATGAGGTAGAAAATGGAAATTTTTTATCTTAAAAGCTAGGTAATGAGTCTTTAATAAACATCTTTAAACTTAATTATTATCGTCTTTAGACTTAAACAACGTATACAAAATGTAGTTTAATACAAAATCAACAAAAAATATCAAGGATTAGGAACTATTTTAAATACCTACGAAATGAAAGAGTTTTTTTTTTATTGAAAATAGGTTCGCGTTTGACCGCTATCTCACCTGCTGGTAAGTGATGATGTGATCGAAGATGGAGCACGCTTATCTAAAAGTAACCTACTCACTCTGGACTTAAAGACTCCTAGGTTGTAGCTGTTGGGAAACACAGACTCCAGCAAGGAATTCCACTCCTTAGCCGTACGCACAATGAAGGTATTCCCAAAACGTCTAGTGCGTATGGGTGGGATGTCCACCATGTAACGATGGCGCTTCGCAGTTTGTCTCGTAGTCCGATGATGGAACGGGCTTGGCGGAATCAGATTGTGTAATTCCATCGCATACTCCCCGAAATGTAACCGATAGAAAACCGATAGACTTGCAACTCGTCGTCGGTGTTCAAGGCTCTGGAGCTTTGACTCGACCTGCACATCGTTGCCAATGAGTCTCTTGGCCCGCTTCTCGATAGACTCAAGCGCGTCCAGTTGGTATTTCGCAGATCCATCACAAAGATGAGAGCAGTATTCCATACACGACAGAATGCTGTGATATCACCTTTGATAGCTTGCACCCAGTCCTTGCAAGAGATAAATTCAATCCATTCACCACCTGATGTATCTTCATTATAGGAGGCACCGCAAAATTATCATCATCATCGTTAGAGCTATTGCTTTCATTTAATATCCTTTTCTTCACTTTTCCTACTTTTTGTCTTTATTTACATTTCCTTTAGCCTTTCCTTTGCCTTTTCCTTTATCTTTTTTGTTTTCTTTATTTTGGTGTTTTGATGTGATTTTCCTCTTTTTCATTTCTCTAATATTATGTTCTTCTTCTACATATCCTGTAATTTCTTTTCTTCTCAATAATCTCTAGCGCAGCCAGCTCGTAGACGTCTATTGATGTGGTGCCACACATAGTTGTCCGTTTATAAGTTCTCATGCTGTCATAAAGAAGAAACATATAAAATAATCATTCACAAACATTCAGCTACTCTGTTAATACTAGCCCCCACATCTGGGGTGGGTATTAATAAGTTAATTCTAGCCCCTCCCATGTGTTAATTATAGCCCCAAAGGTACACTTTAAGTATTAAATAACAAAATAAAATATTGGTCAAAAGTAATGACAAATGAGATACTTAGAATTGTTAAGCATAAAATATGCTTTTAAGGAAAAAAAAAACATAATCATAACATTTTATAATTATTGTACAAATCAAAAAATCGTTTAAAAATTTCGACCGGCACACAACTCACTCACATGACGTGCGGAGCGCAACTAACCGACGGCTGTGGCATGCGGTGCGATCGAGTTGTCAATTTGAGACACGCACTAGAGGTGTAGTGTGTATAGTTATAGAGAAGTTTGCTTGTTAATACTTACCTCTGTTAATTGCAGCCCCGGTCTCCCTACATACAAGATACGCGCGAAAAACATAACCCTTCCTTTTAAGTCGAAGGTAAAAATGGAGACAACCTTAGGATCAAATCAAATCATTTATTCGAATTTTCTTACAACTAGATTTATGCTTACAGTCTTGCTTAGCTTAAAGTAATTAAATACGTGTGCCTGAACTAGGTAAACCTGTGTTTCAGGCGATAATTATGTGCTAATATTATCTCAAATATTCATCTTGTAATAATTTATTACGTTAAACATACAATATAATTATAAATAAAACAAAACACTGAATATAACTTTGAAACAATTAGATGACTAGGTATGTATCAAGTCTAATAATTAATTACATAATTGTAATAAAATTCTTAATAGCTATTTCAGCACAATTTATAACTTTACAGCTTTCTTACATTTATTATATTTAAGTGGATATATGTTCATCATTGCATTGAATGGATGGATTTGACACAATATGATGGATTTGAAGACAATACAAACATCTGTAACACCTGCGCTAGTCTCTTCTCTTCTCAGTCGCTTCACTCTTGGCAGAGTGGTCGTGGTCGTCACGTGGTATTTTAACCGACTTCAAAAAAAGGAGGAGGTTCTCAGTTCGTCTTGAACTTTTTTTATGTACCTTTTAGGGTTCCGTAGTCAACAAGGAACCCTTATAGTTTCGCCATGTCCGTCTGTCTGTCCGTCTGTCCGCGGTTTAGCTCAAAAACGATTGGTACTAGAAAGTTGTACTTTGGCATGAGTAGTACACGTTAATGACGCCGAAAAAATGGTAAAATAAATTTTGAAAAAAGCAATTATTTAGGGTACCTCCCATACATGTAAAGTGGGATGATAATAATTTTTTTTCGTTCTTCCCATAGTGTGGGATATCGTTGGATAGGTCTTTCAAAAATATTAGGGGTTTGGTAAGACCGTTTTTTGATTAAGTAAACCGTTTGTGAATTATCAAGCTTTAAATTACCAATTTTCATTAGAGTCAAGTGTCCTCCCCCTCTATCAACTAAACGGTTGTAGTTAGAAATTCAAATGTCACGGCAGTAGTACCTATATATAACGAAATTGAAAGGAAAACTATCACACATAAGTGGGCTTTACAAGTTTACGAGTAATAGTCGACCAATTGTATTTGACTCGAAAATTTCTAACAACTCTATAGAAATGTCGATAGATGGCGCTAAGCACCAGTTGTATCGTGCTAGCTTCTTGTGACGATTGAGTATTGTAGCTCTGTGTCCGTATTTAAATTCAAAACACCGGCTATGACAAGTTTTATACAAATCTCTAAAAAAAATTAAAACTTTCCGTGCAAAATTGTCGGATCAGGTGAGGATTTGTATAGGAAGTCAAATTAGTTAGGTAGTCATGTTTGGCGTTTAGTTAGATTATGGTACGAAACGATCAGTCAGCGAATACGACACGCACTTGGCTGTTATAAAAGCTACGGAACCCTACACTGCGCGTGGCCCAACACGCACTTGACCGGTTTTTTTATGTAATTTCGGAAGGCGGTGTCAATAAAATTGAAAATACAAAACCAATAACACCGACTACCGAAATTAAAGTTATTTTTGGCTTTGTAGTGTTTTGATACGGAAGTCGGTTTTACTTTTTGCTAAAACCTTTTGCTTTAACCTGGTCTGTCCATCTCATCGGAGATCACCCACGAGCTTTGGTGCCCTCAACCTTGCCTTGCACAACCAGCGGGCCTAGACAAAATCCATTTTCTGTAAGCGTTAACACCAACGGAAAAATTAAATTGTATGGAGTTGACATTTAATAACACGTGACAATCACGTGACATGTGGTTAGCAAATGTCAACTCCATACAATTTAATTTTTCCGTTGGCGTTAACGCTTACAGAAAATGGATTTTGTCTAGGCCCGCAGGCGTTCAAGGGAATCGTTACCGCGCCGAGAAATATGACCAAAAAAAATGAAAATGCGTTTTTTGACTGTGCATGATAGGCGTTGTTGGATGCCCAGTTCGCTCAGGATGGACACGTTTGTTCGGAATTCATTCCACGACACTCCCAGCAGTCTCCTCCAACACCACATCACTAGCGCATCTAGTCTTTTCACGTCACTTTTTCGCAGTGTCCATGTCTCCGAAGCGTATAGAAACACCAAAGCTCTGACAAGTCGGATTTTAGTGGCTTTAGTAATGTTTTTGTTTCGCCATATTTTTCGGAGTTTGTCCATTGCGCTCCTGGTGATAGCCATGCGTCGCTTAACTTCGTCTGTGTAGCCACCAGTATTCGATATCAGAGCTCCAAGATAAATGTATGATTGCACTACCTCGCAATTAGCTATATGTGTAAAACTTTAATAAAGTAAAAAATTACACTATGGCAGTGAAACATCAGAGAGCTGGTTTTAAAGTATGGGCTCTTCAAGCGTATTTTAGATTGTCTAGAATTCTAGATAATTTGACTTAACTAGGCCGTGACCGAGATAACTGTGAGGTAAAGCTGACCTCCTACTGTTCAGTTCACTCCCCACATTATATTGCTGGGTAGGTAATGCGGTGCTTTAATCACAACTTTTCTCATTTGGAACTTTACATGCAGTTTTGTTTGTACTTTTATAAAGTATGCAGGTTTGACTAAAATATATGAGTAGCTATGATATAATCTCATTCAAAACTTTTGCATGGTATGACAAGTTTCTCTTTATTTTAATTAGATGCGTATAGTATAGGTAGGTACTTACATTAAAAAAATCTAAATATTTTTCACATAGGCCCACATGGGCACTTACAAAACGTCACAAGTTAGTGCACGGTTCGAAATTGGTCATTTTCTATGGTGAAGAACCGGCAAGAAACTCTATAGTTACTCTTTTCTCATCTCATCTCATCTTTAAACTGACGAGCTTGTGGCTTCAAAATTACTGCCGCACGGGTTCATCTTCAAGGATAAGCAACGCTTCTTATGGTCAGTCCATGAATGGGTGATCTTCGAGGTTCAAGGCTGTCATTAGTACATCTTTGACAGTCGTTACGGGTGGTATAGTGATATTCAAATAACTTAGCAAGAGTCGTTCAATGCGCAGAAGTCGATTTTTAGGCGTCAGCGGTTGTAAGCGGGACGCGGGGTATGACGTAGCGCCGCTCCGAGCGCGCGATTGGTGCGTCAGTAGTTCTCGTTCAATTTGCTCCCGAATACACTTGCGTACACGAAAGTTGTACCCTTTGTTTTTGTTACGAGTTGTTGTTTTAAATTTAGTTTTTGTTACGTTGATTACAATGCCAGGATCAAATACCGTTTTACGCAGACTATTAAAACGTCAGAAAGAACAGTTAGACACTATAGTTAAGGAAGGTTGAAATTCCGATACGTCATTGTCTTTAGGACACCGGGAAAAAAGAAGAATAAAAGGGTTAGCAGTTTATTAACTAATTGTGACGACGAGAACATATTATTTTTAATAATTTTTTTTAAATACATTTTACACTTTTAAATGTATTTATGTATTATATCTATTTTATTTATAATACCGAATTAACGAATAAATTACTCTTCTTTCATTAACATCCTTCTGAACAGACATGATTAAAAATAAATGATAGCAATAACCATAGAATAATGGCAAGCAGTAAAAGTGACCACATTTTTCTTCCACTAAGTGCACGATGCGCGAACTTACCCCCACTACGCCAAAACCTTGCCAACTTACGTGACGAGGACTATAAGTAGCTAGAAAAATTAGCAACAATCTTGCCAACGGGTATCATGTTACCCACCTACTCAGTTGTGAAGGTCAGATAGGCACTGGTTTCATTTAAAATATTACTATATTACTAAAATAACACGAAATTTCAAACTGCCCAAACTAAAAAATGCAAAGTTTGAAACGACAACTACCTATGATCAAGAAATATTGGTTACATCGTGTTATTTTAGTAATATAGTATTAGGAATGTCCCACCTACTCGCTTCATATTCCGAGCCGGCATTAAGGTGTGTATGTATATATTGCTTCATTGCATTGGCAATGAAGCAATATAATTCAATATATTATTACTACCAATAACTCATGAAACACGATCAAACATAAAATCTTCTTCAAAAATTTATGAATACAAAATTTTTAAAATAGTTTATTTACGACAGTTTTGAAATCTGACTAGCTAAAATTCATTAGGTCCGTCCCTTAGTATCTCTATTATTCATCCTGGAGTAAATGTAGTAAGGTGTACGACTAGTACAGTGGTCGCTGAAAAAATAATATTCTCACAACACAACAAATTGGGGTAGGAACAAGAATCATGGAGCTGGTATATATTATTGCTAAAGTTAATTTCATCCAAAAGTACGAAATAAAATACTCACGTTGGACAAGCTGTGGAAACAAAAACTTTTTAACAAAAAATAAAGCCGACTTCCAAAAAAAAACACTGCAAAGTGAAAAATAACTCTAATTTCGGTAGTCGGTGTCTTTGATTTTGTATTTTTGTTTTTGGCACCGACTTCCGAAATTAGAGTTATTTTAATTTTAATTGCTTAGGAGTTCTCCTGGTACTTCACCATCAGCTCCACTTCACCATACGCTTTGTGACGGGCATAAAGTGTTTAACATTTATTAAACACTTTATGCTCAAACTTTATATTCAAATAATGGGATCGCAACCCATGAAATACTTATTATTGAGTATTTGTAGTAGCCATCTGTGGTCTTCATCATCAGTTCAATTTTACGAAATGGTGCTTTTCAAGAGCAACTGCACAAGTTACTTTAAAAAATACCCAAATCGCTATAGGTGTGTCTATAATATTTGAAGAGTTCCCTCAATTTCTCCAGGATCCCATCATCAAATCCTGACTTGATGACAATGGGCCCTACCTGGAAGTATACCCTTTAAAACAAAAAAAAAACTAATTTTCCTAATCAGTCAAGCCGTCTACGCGTTATGAGGTAACAAACATAAAAAAAAATCCGACGAACTGAGAACCTCCTCCTTTATTTTGAAGTCGGTTAAAAACAGAATTATTGCGCTTTTTTTGGTATGCAATAATATTTAGTGGAATTTCCTGCCGGGGTCTATGTTACTCTTGACTTAAATACCACCAGGTTATAGCTCACAGGGAGCTATAACCTGGTGGTATTTAAGTCAAGAGTTGCTTCAAGGTAGGGGTGCTTCTCCTTTGCCTTTCAAGATAGTGATCAAACGCAATCCTATCGTCAATGAAACAAAGATTAATCTTCTAACCATCGCCATTGGGTGGCCATGGCCATAACAATAGAGTCGACCTGCGCTTTAGAAAACGTTTCATTGTACCAGCAGAAATCTAAGTAATCACGCGAAATTTCAATAGTGTTTGTCAATCCCATACATTTTGGCAATCGCTTCCGCCTCTCTGCTGGGGACAAAATTTCACTGATCAAGAGCCTCTGAAATATGAGCTACGATTTTCCCTTAGATATAAACTTTGACAGTCCACTGAAAAGCTGTGTACAATTCGACTAGGGCTATTTATTTTTTAAATTTAAACTTTATGTACAATAGTGGCACATGGGCGGACTTAATACAACAAGGCATTCTCTACCAGTAAACCTTTTGGGTTAAAAAAACCACAATTTTATTTACTTGTACACCACAAGTAAATAAAATTACATAAATTAATCGAAAGAATATACAAATAATAAATATAATAAAATACGTATATATTTTAAAATAATAAACGAATAAATACGGTGCTTTATAATAATCTTTCTGATTCTAATTTAGCAACAATTTTTGATCCCCATGTTAAAGCGTTTTATTTAAAAGCAGCCTCTATCTCCATTCCCACATCTCAGGCATACTGACACTCCAATGGAAAAATTATGAAAGTTTTGTTCGAAACAAAACACTGTCGGGCAGGCTGTTTTAAGTTTGAGCACACTGCGCTTCAGGCAGAGGAGTAGCACTTTTTGTTTATTCATCAAAACTGCGGGATGACCCTAGAGAACGTTGGATAAATGAGACGCGTTGTTGTGACTTTATGTACAATTATTCTGTCGTTTTTAACATCTAGGAAGATGTACTATTGTACTCGTATTTTTAATCGACTTCAATAAAAGGAGGAGGTTCTTAAGGATATTTTTTTTCATGTATGTTCTCTATTACACGAAAACGGTTGAATCAATTTGGAAAATTCTTATACAGAATGGAATCAGGCGTTATATGCTCGCTTTTAGTGGCTCGGTTTGTAACTTATCTAGTTTGAAAAACCTCAATGTCAACTACTTATCACCTTTTACAAAATATTTTTTTTTAATTGGATTTGACCGAATCCACCAAGCGGGCCTACTACAGGTTGGTGAATATCACATGTCGTCGATTTTTGTTCCTCCCCATAGATAGATAGATATATTCTCTATTGTACACCAAAACAGTAAAACAATAAGGGCCTAACAACTAAAAAGGGTGATACAATGGGCGGTCTTATCGCTAAAAGCGATCTTTTACAGACAACCTTTGAATGGATTTGACACATAAGAGAAAATAAATATGTGGGTAGTCCACGGTGTACTATTTATCTATATAAAATATAAAAATAAAAATAATAAAAAACATTCTCAAAATATATACATATACTTAAATATAAAAAGACATACATAATAACAACAATTTAAGAAGAGAGATAAATATCCTTTACCAAGTTTTTGAAAGACGATAGGGTTTGTGCTTGTCTAACTGACACTGGTAGAGCATTCCACAGCCGTACTGTTTGAGCTGCGAACGACTTACTATAGTAATTGGTGGCGTGACTCGGTACCGCCTTAAGTTTTCTGATGATCTCAGAGATTTTGCATGTTTATCATGAAGGAACTTGAATCGTTCTTTAAGATAAGTGGGGGTTTTAGGATTAAACAGAACACTGTAAAGCAGAGACAAGATGTGTAAGTTTTCCGTCACCAATTTGGGAAAAGTGATGGTCATATACGCCTGACGGGAATCGGACCCAAGACTTGCAATAAGCAAGTCAGAAATAGAATTTTATTTGTATATTTAAGCCATATAATGTTAAAAAAATGAAGAAAACATTATAGTGACGCATGTGAGGCCTTGTCTTACATACTCTAGACATAATTGAACGGAAAATCCCGGTGCTTATTTCACACCGTTGCTGATACACATGAAAATATATTACTGCTGGAAATTGAAAATAAATCTGTATTCATAAGACGTGGTTTTTTAAAAATACGTGTGTTACAGGTTTAACGCAACGTGTTTCATTCGAGCAACAAAAATAAATATGAATTTTATTGAAAACTAGCGTTATGAAACATAAAATTATGTACTCTTGGACATTGGGAAATTATTGGAGGAGCTCGTAGCTAAATAAAAACGGTGCATGCGTCGATGGTCATCACAGCATTATGCCGTTGGTCTCAGCTTTCAGTAGTACATCTTTAACAGCTGTTACGGGTAGTCAAAAGACAGAAAATCTGACATAGTCATGACAAGGGGTATCAAGGGTGTTACCCAGTTACTGGGTTTTGGATATCAGGTAGGTAGTCGCTCCATGTAAAACATTAGTAATCAGCTGCACCCGGTTAGACCGACAGCCGATCCCAACATACATAGTTGAAAAAAAGCGATTCTTCTCGTCAGTACCTGCCTACATACTGTTACGAGCTGGGATTCGGGATAGAAATAATTAACGCCAATTAAACCAAAATTGACACTTTAATTAAATAAACACAAAATAAAAATTAACACAGCTATCCGCACTACAATCCTTGTCACTTAACACTTAAATCGCACTGAAATTCACTTGTAGATCTTAGATTATGTCGCCTCGTATCTTGTAATAAGACTTCTGTCTGCGTTCCTCTGCGATCTATTTATACCCCGGTCTATGAGTTCTAGAACATTCTTGTAAAATCGACTCACCGCCTACACTGCCAAGAATATTCCAGAAGCTACTCGAGATACTCAGTACTGCTACTCGCCGCTAGATGGTGTTAGTGTCTCGACTCGATATATTCAGTACTGCTACTCGCCGCTAGGTGGCGTTAGTATCTCGAACATTCTCGATTTCTGTCGAAGTTTCTCGACGTACTTCACTAAGCGACTGGCGTAACAATACTATCAATCTTATTGAGGAGGTTCTCAGTTAGTCTTGAACATTTTTTTTTATGTATGTACCTCATATCTCGAAGATGGCTGGACCGATTTGGAAAATTCTGTTTTAGTTTGAAAGGGTATACTTTCTAGTTGGTCCCACTGTCATCACGTTAGGATCTGATTATGGTCTTATGGAGAAATCGAGGGAACTCTTCAAATATTATAGGCACACCTATAGCGTTTTGGGTATTTCTTATAGTACCTTGTTTAGTTTCTCTCGAAAAGCACCATTTGAGGAAGTGGAACTGATGATGAAGACCACAGATGGCCACCGAAACTACTCATAATACGTGTTTCGTGAATTGAGATTCGATTACTTGAATATGAATGATAAGTACTTTATGCTCGTCACAATGCGTATGGTGATGTAAAGCTGATGGTGAAGTACCAGGAGAACTCCTCAAAAATTAACGGCTCTGCATCGGGAAAAGCAATATAATGTAAAATGTGATAAATAGTTGACATTTTGGGTTTTTAAATAGATAAATTACAAACCGAATCACTAAAAATCGTGAAAAAAACTTTTATGTAAAAAATAAAACCGACTTCCACATCAAAACACTACAAAGCCAAAATTTACTTTAATTTCGGAAGAAAAAAGGCGATTCTTGTCATCAGTACCTGCCTACATACTATAAATCTTATTTGTTAAGTAAATCTAAACATAGATTTATATGTAAAAGCTAGGTATATAGTTAGTATGTAATCTAAATTTAAAATCTCGAATAAAAATTTGTCTTATCTGTACTTTAAATTAAATTACCTACTCTTCACCCTACCTAAGACTAAAACATTTAAACTCATAGCTATGCACAAACTCTTAGACCTGGATCAACTATCTTCAGGCCATACAGGAATCTGTTCAGTGCGGGAATCGAATCCACGACACGAAGTGCAGCAGACAATCGTTCTTCTATTGATATAGAGACTTATTAGCAAATGGTATTATCAAATTAAGCTCAGTTGTTGTTTTGTACCTTGCTACTAACACATACATAATAATTTAAGGTACAATACCATATTCTAGCAAATCAATAGTTTGATTGATTGAATAATTATATGGTCTTGAACCAATAAAATATTATTTATACTATTATATTGATATTCCAGAAGCTCGTGGCTGCTCGTGGTCATATTTTCGGGCGTTGTTTTATCTACTACTAAAGTTCATTTTAGCGGTTGAAATTTTGAAAATAACCCTTTATTTTTATTATATTTGAAAATATAAGATTCAGAATATCACGTTTAAATTTGATCTCGCACTTCACATATCAGCGATAAGTTCAGAGATAAGTCGGGCCAGTAACTGGGCCGCCAGGCCATCCCTGCTCTTTGTAACTGCCCCTGCTCTTTGCAAATTGTTCCACGCGCGCCTCAAAGAGCAATCAACACCATTGACGGGTCTCAATAGGGACATTGCCTGCTGGGTTGCGGGAATGTTCTAACGAGATACCGCGGCCCCGGACCATAAGGACGACTAAAGGAACAGGGTGGGTTTTAAGTCAGTAGAAGTCTGACACTCCCTTCCGCTTCACCTAGAGTGGGAGGAGTCATTTGATGATTTTCCCACCAAAAAAAAAAAAAGATAATTTGAATTTGGAATCTACAAGTCAATTACGAATTATTTATTGAGAATTTGAATTTAGAATCTGTTAACCAATATCATAATAAAACAATTAAGTATTCATTTCACCTGCAGTTCTAGAGGATATTAACTTATGGTTTTGTGTTCAATATAATTTATAGATTAAAGTTTCGTTCCTTTGTCCAAATTAATCTTGACCTTTGGTTGCTTCTCTGTTTAAAGACATTGACGCGTTATTTTACCTGCATATACGTAAAGACATAGACATTAACCTTAGCCACGTGCGCATTACGGCTGAAAAACTTTCGTACGTTAAAAACTGAACGATTACACGTTAAAAACTTATGACATAATTACGAATAGGATTATGAGGAGGATATTATTCCGTAATTGCTTAAGATCAGTGCAGAAAGACGACACTTTTCGATACAGCTCGTATTAGGAGGCCTAACCACTAGGCTCTTGGGCCCTAGTGTTGACATCGGCCAACCATAATGTTAATATTTTTTTAAGAACTATTTATAATTGTAGGTACTAAAGTATATGTAACAGTACCGTCTGCCTTTGTTTTATTAATGGAAATAATTTGATATTTAGTGAAACTATATTGAACTAGGTTTCTTATTTCTTTCTTTAGTTTCTTTCTTGTTTCTCATTTGACCACCATCACCACTCATCTGATGGTAAGCGATTATGTGGTCGAAGACGAAGCACGCTTGCCGAGAAATATCCTATTCACTCTGGACTTAGAGATCTTTAGGTTATAGGTATTAGGAAACACAGACTCCGGCAAGCAATTCCACTCCTTAGCTGTGGGCGCTCGACGGTGGATGCCATCATGCGCGTGAGAGCCCTCACGACGGGGGACGCGGTATCCCGGGGCAGGGTCGTCTTGGCGGTGTCTTTGGACATCACCAACGCCTTTAACACCCTGCCCTGGAGTTGCATCAGGGAGGCACTACGGTATCACCGGGTGCCGACCTACCTCCGTCGCATAGTCGAGAACTACCTGACGGACAGAGCCGTCATCTACCCCGGTCACCGGGGAGAATGGAACCGGCGAGAGATGTCGTGCGGTGTCCCACAGGGATCGGTCTTGGGGCCGCCCCTGTGGAACATCGGATACGACTGGGTGCTGCGCGGCGACCTCCCTGACGGCGTCAGCGTAGTATGTTACGCTGACGACACGCTCGTCCTGGCGCAGGGAGAGTCGCACCAGGCGGCGGCCGACCTGGCGACGCAAGCGGTTGCGACAGTCGTTCATAGGATCCGGCAGTTGGGACTCGACGTGGCGCTGCACAAGACCGAGGCCATGTGCTTTCATGGCGCTCGGAACGCGCCACGGTCCGAGTCCCACATAACGGTGGAGGGGGTTCGCATCGGCGTCGGGAGGACGATGAAGTACCTGGGACTCGTCCTCGACAGCCGGTGGAACTTCAGGGAGCACTTCCTGAGTTTGGCCCCAAAGCTGAACCGGGCAGCAGCCGCCTTCAGGCGACTCCTGCCTAATCTCAGCGGGCCAAACGCCTCCTGCCGAAGGCTGTACGCCGGCGTCGTGCGGTCCATGGCCCTCTACGGGTCCCCAGTGTGGGCCCTGTGCATCCGGACGCGACCACTAAAGTTGGTCGTATGCCAGAGGGTCATGGCTATCCGAATGATCCGGGGATACCGCACGATCGCCGGCGAATCGGCCAACCTCCTTGCCGGATTGCTGCCCTGGGATCTGGAGGCGACTGCCCTCCAGCGCGTCTATGAATGGCGCGTGGAGGCGCGGCGCCGGGGCGTATCCCCGCTGCCTCGAGAAGTCGAGGCGTGGCGGGAAGAGCTCCGGCGCGATCTCAGGGCAGTATGGAGGGAGCGACTGTCGCAACCGACGGCCGGGCACGCCGCAATTGCGGCGGTAAGACCCCTCTTTGAGGAGTGGCTAGATCGGCGTCACGGCGTCCTGACCTACCGCATGACGCAGGTCCTCACCGGACACGGAAGTTTCGGGAGGTACCTGTGTCTGATGGGTAAGGAAGAGACGCCTGGGTGTCACCACTGCGAGGGTCACCCTGAGGACACAGTCGAGCACACGGTGCAGGACTGCCCAGCTTGGGCAGAGCACCGACGTGTCCTCACGGCGACAATAGGCGGAGACCTCTCGCGCCCGGCCTTGGTCGAGGCCATGCTGCGGGGCGAGAGGGAGTGGGAAGCGGTCGCCTCCTTCTGCGAAGCAGTCATGCTTTCGAAGGAGGAGGCGGGCCGCGTGAGGGAGAGGATGGCGTCCTCCCTGCAGCCCAGCCGCAGTGGTAGACGCCCACGGCGTCGGACGTCGGCCGACGATCTCCGGCCACCGTAGGCGCGGGCATGCGGACAGCGAGTAAAGGGCAACTCGCTGTCCGACCATGGACCATGCCCGGGTCGACGGCGCGTCGTGTTTCACGCGCGCCTCAAAGAGCGTCAGCAACATGACGAGGCCCCCTCTGCAGAGGGCCGAATCCTGCCGGGGTCGTGGGACTCATCCCGTTACCGTGGCCCCGGTATGTAATGGATTATTGAAGGAACACCGTGGATTTTAGTCAGTAAAAGTCTGACAGTCCCTCCCACCCTGCCCGGAGTGGGAGGACTTATTTGATAATTTTACCACGTTAAAAAAAAAAAAAAAAAAAAGCTGTGCGCACAGTAAGTTTTGTTTATTTATTTATTTATTTTATTATTTATGTACACACAGTAAAATACAATAGGACAACATAATTATAATATTTGAGTACAAAGGTACTGCTTATATCTTAAGAAATTTCTTCCAGCAGACCTGCGAAAGGAGAAGTGAAAAAGAAATGTAGACATGTTTAATAGTGTGTGAGAACAAGAAAAGATATAAAAATTAATATGTGAAGTCTAAAACTAAAATATTAAATATACCTATACATACTTATAATGCAATAAAAATAACATATACTAAAAGGTACGTAATTAATTTATTTGAGAAAGAATACAATTTTAATTTAAATAAAAACCCTAAACTACATATACACACCTAAAAATAAACTAAAATATTGCATCCAGAAATTCGTGCGCATCGCTGTCCACTGGCAATGTGCCCAAAAGACTGGCGGCATTGCCACGTTGTATGGCAATGCTTAACCTCTGTCCAAGGTAAAAGCCAGCCCTTGGGTCACGCGAAGTGTCAACTAGGCGTCTGGACAGATCTTTAAATAATTTGTGAGCACTCGGACCCCACGACCCCAAGGTTTCAACCCCAAACGGCTCGAAAATATAACTACCAACAAGGTTATTATATTTCCGCCGCTTGAGGTTCTCAGCAGCCGCAGCGGCAGCGCCAGCGCAACAAGATGAGCTAGGAAGATGGGATGGCGCAAGAGTATCGACACAAGTTGCGTCCCACACTAAAGGCCTACCCATCTTCCAAGGAAATAAAGACATACCGTCCGGTCTTTTGCCATCGTCGCGTGCCAGGCCATTTGGTTCTAAAACAGCTGGAACGCCGACAGTGACAAGAGCTCGTCGGATAATGTCGTTAATATTCGCGTGCCGTGCTATGCGACCCGCGCTGCGGCCGCATGAAAGGCCGTGGTGACCGAGGCTGTTGACAACTTCGCCACAGTGACAGCGATGAGCAGAACAGCAGGGAGCACCTAATCGAAGGGAAGCAGCGAGGCGGAAAGTAGTATCATCGAACAAGGTGCCTATGTTCGATGACGGAAGTGCATGGAGCCAGAGACCCGACTCCCATTCACCCACAGCCAGCAGGCGCGCACGCTCTGCAGCCGAAGCAGATGTGGCAATAAGGTCACTCTGAACTGCTTTACAGAGCGGCTCATCCCACCGCCTCTGAGATGATGGATTGTCGGGTGGATTTAGGTTCGGGCAAGCGAGTCTCCAGGTATCTATAGCCTCGGTGAAATACGGCACATTGAAATCAACCAGTGATGGAGCTAGGATATTCCTGATTAATTTCTCAGTGCCGTGTACCGAGGATACAAAAGCCGGTAGACTGATACTAGTAATTTTGCGGACGCCGAGACCACCCATACTTAAATAAATACATAATGTTAGAATATATAAACATATAAATATATAGGTACATAAATAATTAACACAGTTAAGAGGAAAGGTAATGCTCTTTTAATCGACATTTGAATAAAGATATAGTTAGTTAGTTAGTTTTGTTTTATAATGTTCAAGTGCGTATGGGTGGGATGACCACCATGTAACGATGGCGCATCGCCGTTTGTCTTGTAGTCCGATGATGAAACGGGTTTAGTGGAATAAGATTAAAGCAACTGGTGCAATTCCATTGCACATCCCTTAAATGCAACAGATCGAGGTAATAGCTTATCAATTTTTTTATTCTTCCAATCAGTAATTAAATGTAGACTTCAAACCCTTCGTCGCTTCCAAATAAGTGATGTAGAACAAATGTTTGAAAATTTGCTGTATAGGGGCTTATTGACCATAAATAATTCGGTCCAATGTGGCTGCTCGTTAATATTTAACTTCGGTTAAACACCCGCATGAATAGGGTTGACGGGCGGATTTGATTTTAAATGTAATGAAATATTTAAATGTTGTGAATATATGTGTGATTGTATGAAACTGGGACACAAATTATGTCTTCTATTTTTGTTTGTTTAATTGTGGTTTTTTAGGAAGAGATCTAGCAATCTTGTTGAACCCTTCAACTAAGCTAAATATGCTTGTGTCTAGAACGGGCTCACACATCACAAAGCACAGATCACAAATCCAACACCTTGGCAATTGGGATATTGCCGCTTAAAATTGTTACTTATTATAATTCCCATGTATTTTCCTCTCAGTCGAAATCCTCATAGAGAATAGTGGCACTAACTAGGTAACAACTAATAACTTTTCTCTCGCTTTTACTGGAATCGTAAAATTACTTAAATTAAATGAAGCATATCCCTATAATATATTATTATAAAAATCTCGTGTCATAATGTTTGTTATATAACTCGTCGTATAATTTTTATATGTTTTTTTTTTGTTTCACTACCTATGTTACACAAATAAAATTGATTTGATTTGATCATTTTTATTACTAAGCCTTTTCCGTTGTCAGGTAAAAATGAAATTTTTCCAAACTAATTAAGATTAATATTTTTCTAGCACCCTTTTCATCCACAGCCTTGTATTCCCCGAGCTACACTAAACGGATTACGGCGGCACGCTGCCTGCCGCCTTTCCGGATTATCGAACGTAGTCCGATTTTACGATTTCCACACTAAACTTTTTAGTTTCGGAATAAATACAAGCTGTTTTTGTATTTGGAAGGCGGTTTCGATTTAAAGCTTTTTTAACATACTCGAAATTTACTCAAAAATATTGTGACGTGGCCATTACTTTGTTCGCATGAGAGGTTTTTCCCGCATAAATCCCGATCCCGCGGGAATTTTGGGATTAGAAGTAGCTTTGCTGTCATAATTTCCTCTATTTTCCACTGGAAATCTTAAAATCGGGTCAGCCGTTCCTGAGATTAGCCCGGACCAACAGAAAGGCAGACAGGAAGAACGACGGACAAAATTATTAAAAAAGTTTCGTTTGTTCTCTAGAATCGTGTCAAACACTATGGTTGAGGTATCCTTGTGGATAAAAATCCCCATTTAAAAAAAAAAATAATTAAAAAAAAGAACTTGAGAAAACACAGTTATTTTGAAATTACTTTCACTTTAATTTAATTATATGTAAATATGTATAGAAAATATAGTTAAAGATGTATAGACTTAACATTAATCCTGAAATCAAGTCGGTCTCTTATCTATGTTATATTTCTTAACGGTAAATTCTTAATATCATATTACATTACATTTCAGCTCTGCGCCTGACAAAAGTCGTACAGCAAAGGCAAATAATGATGATAATAAACGTTTAATTGCTCAAAATAAAGTTTAAGGCGTATATCGTCGCCTTAGAGTGAAAACCTCGGGAGTACATTTTTGTCCAATTTTTTTTTATTGCGTTTCCAGAAAGCAATCCTAGCAACGCACATCCTGATCTCACTAATATGTTCATTCGATACTCGAAACGCTATCTATGAAAGTAAGTGAGAACCTCGTAAACACTCGCATCGCGTCGTCAGTTTAGCGTAATCAGGCCATGGATTATGCATTTCTGAACTGTTCAATATTATGTATAATATTTTTCATATTATACATAATATCGAACAGTTCTGGATATAAAAACAGGTTAAATTTACATATAAATTAATAAAAAAAAAAACATAAAAGAAACTGTACAAAAATCTTATATTACGCAGATTTTTCTTCCTCCTGAAAAGCTGCTCCTTTTTCACTTACGAGGTTTTCACTCTAAGGCGTCGATATATCAATAGTCCATCCCTCCTTACTTCGACCATTCTAGAAGTCACCTTACGTGGATTATTGATCTAGTTTTATTTACCCATGTACTTGAATTTATCGTACACATTAAAACAACTAACTAACCTTACGAAGTACCCTAATTCTGTTTAGCCTTTTTCTAACTATGTTGGCTTCAGCTTCTAGTCTAACCGGACACAGCTGAGTATTAGTGTTGTACATGGAGCAACCACCTCTCTGACCTACTCGGTAATAACACGATACCCCTTTTTTTACCCGACTGCAAAGGAAGGGTTATGTTTTTCGCGCGTATCTTGTATGTATGTATGTTTGTAATATTCTTTATTACCTCATATCTCCAGAACCGCTGAACGGATTCGCACAATTGAGGTATCGTTAGATTTGTCTTAACAGCCCGAGTATTCTTAGATAGGTGACATTTAAAAAAATTAAACATGACGGCTGTGCGAAGCCATAATACAGGGTGAAAAAAAATTTTTTTTTCAAATACTACAATATGGGTATCAAATTAAAGGGCTTAACATAACAATTTCAAAAAGGTATATCATGTTTATCATTAGTGTAATACTAGCAAAATAACACAATGATTCAGTTTAAAAATATGGACTCGCTTTCTGAATCCGGTGGAGTGCCAATGTGACACGACCGGGAAAACTAAAAAATTGTTAATTAATATTTTAACTAAAAAGTTGAAAAAAAAAACTTATTTAAAAAATCTAAGAAACCCGACTGCTCAACTGAAGTTTAAGAAACAAGCACATTTTTATTTTTAAAAGTGACAAGCAGGCGGACTAATCCCATTTTAAAAAAATATGTTCAATTGGGCCCCGCCTAGTTAGTTCCCGCCTGCTTGTCACTTTTAAAAATAAAAATGTACTTGTTTCTTACACTTCAGTTGAGCAGTCTGGATTTTTAGATTTTTTAAATAAGTTTTTTTTTTCATAAATAAATGCACCCGTCATCACAGGGCATTGTGAGCTTACTACCTCCAACTTAATTGGAGACCTTGTCATTCTTCTTTATTTCATTTATAAACTACTAGCACGGGGACAATGAGGGGGAAAATAGAAATAACTTTTTATTGTAATAACAATTTTTTTCTTACTGTCTAAACTTATTCTAATTTTTATTTCCTTAAATCTACTATTCTCAAGTGGCAGTACAGTCTTAACTATGAAGAACAGAACTGAATAATTGTTACTAAGTTACTATACGACAAATTGTTTACTGTTCAACAAATTTAACGACAGGGCGGAGCTGACCAAGGCTGGCAAAGATAACAAAAAGATTTGGGAAAATATAAAGAGTATTACTAACACCGAAGCCCAAAGAAATCCCTCTACTGACTTACTGGTTTCTTCTGTTTCTCCACAACTGTCGGTAGATAATGTTAATGAGTTTTTTGTTGATATGGGGAAAAATCTTGCAAACGCTTTTATTCACCACAGTTTTAACGGAGGCTCCCTGCCTAATGCTACAACTACGCCATTACACTCTTTTGTAATGATCGATACTGATGACGACGAGGTGAAAACGCTGCTCATGTCCTTAAAAACTGACGCTGCAATTGGATGGGACAGCATCTCTACCAGGTTTCTTAAACTTTATAAGAGTATGTTAGTCCCCCCATTGGCATATTTATTTAATCTTTGCCTCAGCACGGGTGTGTTCCCCCATTACTGGAAAAAAGCTATTGTGCATCCTATTCACAAGGCAGGGAGTAGAAGCTGTGTTAACAACTACCGACCCATTGCTATCCTACCTTCGATTTCCAAAATACTAGAACGCATTATTAACAAGAGGCTCATTCGATATCTTGAGGAAAAAAAGCTTTTTTCTTCTAACCAGTTTGGCTTCCGTCGATATAAGTCGACTAATGATGTTGTTCTAGAGCTAACGAGTCACATTGTTAAAAGCATGGATGAAAAGAAGAAAGTAGTGTCTGTTTTCCTGGACTTCAAAAAAGCTTTCGACACAGTTTCTATTCCCATCCTTATACGGAAACTCGAAGAACTGGGAATACGGGGCCTTCCATTGCATATACTTGCGGACTACCTAAGCGACAGGAAACAATGCGTAAAAATTAACAATTACCTAAGTGGAGAGCTTCCTGTCACTTACGGCGTTCCTCAGGGGTGCTTGGTCCCACACTCTTCTTGGTATACGTTAATCGGCTGTGCAACCTTATTTTGCAAAATGGAAAAATTACAGCCTTTGCTGATGACACTGCACTCACATTTACGGGTAATACCTGGCATGAAGCTTTTAACGCGGCACAGAGGGGGCTAGATATGGTTTCAGATTGGCTCTATGAGAATAAACTTACCCTTAACACTGATAAAACAAATATAATCTGCTTTACCCTACGCAAATCGACACAACCATCGAATTCATTATCTCTAATCGCTCACTCAATTGACTGTCCAAAAACCTGACCCTGCTCTTGTCCCAAACTTACTCGTACACAAACCATCAAATACCTCGGAGTGACTCTTGATGATAAACTGAGCTTCTCACCACACATAGAATCACTGACAGTGAGGATTAGAAAACTAATGTTCATTTTTAAGACTCTTAGAGATGTGGCAGAGGCTCGAATCGTCAAACGGGTCTACCTTGCCCTCTGCCAATCGCTTTTGTCATATTGTGTCTCAGCATGGGGTGGTGCACCTAAGACCCTGCTGCTAAAATTAGAAAGAGCACAAAGAGCTGTGTTGAAGGTGAGTACTTTTCGTCCAATACTCTTCCCAACAGAAGAATTGTACAAGTGTTGCAGGGTGCTTTCTGTAAGGCAACTCTATATTCTCAGTACAGTCACATTACAACACAAAAATACCCCATACGCTATTATGAGCAAAAGACGTAAAGATGAAGTTTGTCAGCGCTACACATGCAAGTACTCATTTACAAAACGATTCTATTGTTTTCAGGGTCCTCAATTATATAATTGAGGACCCTGAAAACAATAGAATCGTTTTGTATATTATATAATTTTAGTTTTTTATGGAGTTTATTATATAATAAACTCCATAAAAAACTAAAATACAACTCACTATCAACCTCGTCTCTTAAAAAAATTGTAACCAACTTTCTACTTGCAACAAACTATTTTGATACAGAACGCCTGCTCTCTTCCGAATATAATCGCCCCTGAAACCCCTCCGCAAAACTACAACACATACATTTACATACACTATCACCTTTGCTCAGACTCTTACTGTTATACACAGACACATACTTACAAACACACACTCACACACGCACAAAACAATGACATTTTAGAAAATATATAAATGTATGAATTGTAATTGTAGATCAATTTGTTTGTTAATAGGATTATGCTAACTTACCTTGGCAAATACTTGTTCTCCTGCAATTTCTTAATGTGATAATTATCATAAGTTTGGGCTTGTACCAGCGTCCTTAATACAAGTTATTTTGATAACTTAGTATGGGTGCTGTGTGCTACACCTAACAGTTTTTATTAACCCAATTGAAAGTGTAACTTAGGATTATTTCTGTTAATATTGTAATATTATGCGATTAAATAAAAAATAGTTTAATATAAATTCAAATTTATATATTACAATTGGTATCTTATAACTAGCTTACTTCTATGCTCCTTACATTAATTACAGAGTAACATATGTTAGCCTAAATATAAAACTATAGTTACCTAACATACTTTTCTTATCACTTATTCCTATTATTGACTATTTTACAAATTTTCATACAAAAGTCGAGGAATATGTCTTTGTCCTTTCTTGTCATAATTTCCGAAAGGGAATTCCAATCAATTTTTGCATCTAATATGATCTCCAACCTCTGCCTCTCGCGATCATGGGCCGGGCATTCCAGAAGGACATGGCATGACTTTTGACTAGGTACCCGTAACGACTATCAAAGGTGTCTGGAGGATAGGGTACTTACGGGAATGGTGAGGTGATGAGTCTCTTCGATATGGTATACCCAGGGCGCCGGTCAGCAGATATCCTCCAAGATCACGAGAAGAGATAAGGAATTTGCGGGTGACGACTACACAGTCACATGGAGTTTTTGGTGAATAGCGCGGGCGCACGATAGCGCAGGGGAGCGAGCGTGGTTTTGAGAGGCCGAATTAGGACTGACGGGGCGTGTTGTTCGCAATGAAATTGCTGGGATATTTATTATTTTTTTTTTTTATTTACATGAGCTCACTCTTAACCTCAATCTCGCCTGATGGTAAGCAATAGATGAGGTCTACGATGGAACGAGCGAGCCCAGAAGATGCCTGTTTACTCTTGCTTTAAAGGTTGAAAGGTCATAAGTGGCAGGGAACACAGAAGCCGGCAGAGAATTCCACAGCTTGGAAGTGCGCACAATAAATGTGGAGGAGAAGCGCTTGGTACGACAAGACGGTATATCAACCAAGTGTGGGTGGTACCCAGCCGTGCGTCTGGTAGACCGGTAGTGAGAGGGAGATGGAGGAATCAGGTCATGGAGCTCCTGCGCACACTCCCCGTAGTACAATCTGTAGAAAACCGACAGGCAAGCAACGATTCGCCGATGAGTCAGGCTATGAAGCTTGTCCGATAGCGCTTCGTCGCCTATAAGCCTTTTAGCCCTGCGCTCGATCGAGTCCAGTGCAGCAAGTTGGTATTTTGCTAAAAAAGTGAGTGAGGTGATATAGTATTGCCAGTATGCGTTCGTAATAAAATACTTATATCATTATGTACAGATAATTAATGCGAATAGTGCATACAGTGTCCAAATGTCTGCTGGAACCTACGGCTTAACTTCCAAACTCCTCCCAATTTCTTATAGAAAAACTCCGTAGCCCTTTTTGACCGACTCGGGAATCGAACCCAAGACCTCATGTTCAGCAGTTGCGCTTGCCACCACTAGACCAACGTGTATGTACTTTAATTTATCACACATGCAATGCAATACAATCAACTACCGAACGAACTTACCTAACTTTTGTTTTATTGATAATAGGCTCGCGTTTGACCACCATCTCACCTGATGGTAAGTGATGATGTGGTCGAAGATGGAGCACGCTTACCAAAAAGTAACCTATTCACTCTTGACTTAAAGACCCCTAGGTTATAGCTATCGGGAAACACAGACTCCGGCAGGGAATTCCACTCCTTAGCCGTACGCATAATGAAGGTATTCCCAAAACGTTTTGTGCGTATAGGTGGGATGTCCACCATGTAACGATGGCGCATCGCCGTTTGTCTTGTAGTCCGATGATGAAACGGGCTTGACGGAATTAGATTGTGTAATTCCATGGCACACTCCCCGACATGTAACCGATAGAAAACCGATAGACTGACAACTCGTCGCCGATGTTCAAGGCTCTGGAGCTTTGATTCGACTAGTGTATCGTTGCCAATGAGTCTTTTGGGCCGTTTCTCAATACTATTGCGTGTATGAGTGAGTCTATTGAGGCAATAGACTCAAGCGCATCTAGTTGGTACTTGGCAGATGCATCCCAAAGATGAGAGCAGTACTCCATACACGACCGAACATAGGCTTGATAGAGATTGAGCAGCTGTTGTGTTTGAACTACTTATCTATGAAGATTGCACTCAATAACTGCGAAATATCTTCATTATACGAAACTACCTAGCCCGGGACTTCAGTCGCGTATATTTCACACATGCGGCACTGGATTATTAAGAAATCCTCAGAAACCCCCTCGCGCCACCTCAGAACACCCTGCAATAAAAATCTAAATAAAATGCTAAATCCTTACAATCTTATTGATAGTTTAAGAAGACATACAGGACAAATATACATTACATATATTTATAGTAATAATTCAGCCAATTACATTCCTATATCCCGCATCCCAATATATAATTACGTTCCTGGGATATAACTAATGTGACCATTTTTTTTCGTGTCAAAGCGGGATGCCTTTGCAATTTTGTATATAAATAAAAAAAAGTCGGTGCAAGATGCCATATTTAAAAGAAAAATACAAATTATGTTTTAAAATGTGACTAAATAATTGTGGTATCTTACCCTGACTGGCATTTTAATTATCACACCAACTTACCCTAAAAATAAAATTATAAATAATTTCGCGATAAAATCTACTTTACTACAGCAAAATCTGTTCAAAGGTTTAACTTGAAACATAACTAACAGAGTCAATTTTGTATTTATAATATAGTAAGGAGTTAGGATTAGTAAATAATCGGTTAACTTCTCGCATGTCAGTCGCTCACTCTCACTTGTTTCTGACTCTCAAGTCTCAACCCCGCGTCTACGCTGCCGTCTTCCGCGCGATTTTAGTGATATTTTAATGTAGGCAAGTAAGTGAGTAGGTATATAAAGGTTTGTTTATAAAAGCGCGACCTTTTTGTTCTCGTTGGGGACAGACAGCCTGAAAGCGGGACAATCCCGCCAAAAGCGGGACGTATGGTCACGTTAAATATAACCCATCTCTCTATGAGAATATTTTGAAAGTCCTTCCAAAGGTTGTCTGGAAGATATCACTTTTAGTGAATAGGTTACTTCTGGGCAAGCGTGCTCCATCTTCGACCACATCATCACTAACCATCAGGTGAGATGGTGGTCAAACGCGAACCTATTATCAATAAAAAGAAGACCGCTATTGTAACCATAGAAATAATGTTAAATAGGTGTGTTTAAATTTTGGTGTACAATAAGTACATTATATCTATCTATCTATGAGAGGGAATGGGCCGTAACTTACCCCGCGTGCCAAGTGCGGGTTCGTGGATGTCGCATGTCTTCAGAGTTTGACACACAGTTTCGGCATGCGGGTTCCCTCACGATGTCTTCCTTCACGAATTTAAGGCCAGTAATGACATAAATTACACAAAGTAATGTGCCTGATCGTTTTCGAACCCTCGACCTGTAATTCCGTTAAATTAACTTTTAATTAAAAAGAAAGAATAGTGTTGGATATTTTAACTAAAGCATTGCAACACCAACACTAAAATGTAAATTGTAAAGTAAACTGTAGCAACATTCTTCCCTTCCATCTGTGACAATGGTCTAATACAAACGTGAATTTAACTCGTCCGCCTTTTATTTTAACTTCCTCGGTACCAACGTACCAGCACCTCATCAACACCCACCACCACAATTACACCGCTGCACAAATAGATGATCAGTAAAACTGGATAGTCGACTGAAGCACAATTTAACTTAACAGGATGTAGATTATATCGATCAACCTTGATTTAGGACTTGAATCCGCGTCACAGTTTCCAAATACTGCAACTCCTCAGTGACATAATCAACAGTGCAGTTTGGGGCCGCGGTAATTCATTGGAACATTCCCAAAACCCCGGCAGAGATTTCCACAACCCCGGTAGTTTGTGGGTAGTTCTTCAAAAAGTATTCTTCGCGTAACTTTCATGGCGTTTTGTTTTTAGAATAATCTACAAATAAATGTACACACATTTAAGATCCTTATTTTTTTTTCAAATTTCCAGTATAAAAAATAAAATACTTATTATTTATATTATTCTGCTGTTTTCGTCGTTTTCATAGAAGTTTCGAACGTCAATTTCTAGTTGGTTTTTATGATTAGTTTTAATGGATCCTTGGTCTGAAATAAAAAGTATATTATTATTATTATTAAATAGGAATTTCATCTTCGCCATGTTCAATTTGCTCACTATTCTGACACGAACTCGTAGAATCCGAGTCGTTGTCTGTATTCCTTCCTTTAACGAATAATATATTTCTTCTCATTCTTGATAACTGTTTTCGGTATTTATTATTTAATATTTTAAGCTCATGGATTCTTTTATGCATCAATTTTCTTTCTTTATCAATATATTTGTGACCACATTTTTCAGAAGATTCTTTTGTAGGTAAGTTTTGACTTTACATACTGTGTAGCGCGTTTTAAATTGGTGGGACTACTTAATTCGGAAGAAGTACAGCTTGAAATGATTGAATTAGTACTTAAGGAATGCGAACAAGTTGAACTATCTGAGTCATCATCATAGTGCGGGGAAGCTGTACGATCATCATTTAGTCTTAACCTTGTCGGGCGCATTTTAAGAGGTCTTGCACATGCAAGTGTGTCACATTTGGCAGCAGGCGTTGGTTACGACGCAAGAGCCAAAGAAGATGTTGGTTCTTGCAATGCAGGAAGGAACCTAGTGGAAGAACCCAATGAATCTACTTTAGAAGAACATGAAGCTTCAATGTGTTGTTTATACTGTCTAGTTACCCGTCTTGAAATGAAGTCGCTTTTTGAGATTCAGGCGATGAAGCTGGCACTAGCTGAGGAATAGGTGATTTAGGAGAGCACAGTGAGTCTTCAATTAAATTTAGATTCGTTGCACTCCATCACATTTTCCTGAAGAGCGACGTTCTCTCGCTCTTTCATTCTTTGGCGAAAACGTCGGCTTTTTATGCGGTTTTGCTCTCTCACGGCTTTTCCTTCCACTACTCAATTCACTAACTGGGATGACATTCCCTTATACTTTTCTTTTGTAGTACCTTTCTCTTGCCTTCATTTTTACTGCATTGTGTAACTCTGTATTATTTTTTATTCTTCCTCGTCTTCTTATCTCTGCTAGATGCTTTTTCTCCCGTGCGTCGCTCCTTTGCACTTTGCGGTGCCATAGTTTCACTTTGAATGTAATCTGAAAATAATTTTAACCAGAAAAATCTACACGACTGCTGTGAGTAATTAATGTAGGTAAAGTACAAGACAATCAGAAAGTATGACGCTGACGTTGGGACTTTTTAAGCAAGAGGGATACAATTTGTAAAACAGCCCAGTTTGGGGTGGGAATAATTGTTAAATTGGCTACGAGAAAACCAACAAACAGAAATACATACCTACTACGAGTCGTTAAAAGAAAAAAATTGAAACACATACATGCATAAACACTTATACAAATACATGACCCCTTTTTTGAGCTTCGTGATAATCGAGTAAATGCATCTGCAGCGTCACAAGTAATCCAAAGCTATCATTCAATGGAGATATGTAACTTTCGTGGTGCGCTAGCTAACTTTCGTAGATAAATAACCACGAAGGTTGTGCCACGAAAGTTACGAAAATTTCACATTTTTGAGAATTACTATTAAACTTATAGATAAATAAACAAACAAAGTATTTGGGAATAATCTCGAAGGTCTGTCTTATTCCTTAACACAAAATGAGTTGGAAAATTATAAGCATTATCCTTCAAAATATGCGCATGAAAGTTTCTAGACCAGGGCTACTTGAAAATATTCAAAGAATAACTCACATCATATTTTTTGTTTAGAAGCGATGAACGTACGTGTCTCCCCCACTGACACTGGGATACTACTGAGCGTCCGCGCAGCTAAAATGTGTAGCGACAAGTTAACGCTCTTGGAAGAAAGGTGCAGTTTTGTTGCGCGCTCTCGAAACTAACAAAATCGTATGACAGAGACATAATGCCTATTAACTATTGTAACTTAAAAGATAAAATTAATGTTCTTTGATAATTATGATGCATAGTTAAGTACACTTAATTTGATGTATTACATTATATGCTTATGAATTGAATACAAAAGTTACCAAAGTTTGCCGTGAGCGCGAACAGAGTGTGACGCGCGAAGAACACCGATTTTGCTCGCATTTTCGACATTAGATATATTTTTTTTATAAACATTATAAATAATTGTAGATGTTTAATGTTTAAAATATGTACACATATAAATAAAGATTAATCTGTATTTATTCCTATGACTGAATGTTTAATAGGTTACGAATTAAGACCGTGTGACCGCGTTTTGAGGGACCTCGAAGAACTACCCTTGTCACTTCTTCCTTCAGTTTCATTATAACCTGACTAGCTTTTGCCCGCAACATCGTTCGCACGGGATGATTTTCCCACGTAAATCCCGATCTCGTGGGAATTCCGGGATAAAAAGTAGCTTTATGTTAAACCAGGATGTAAACTATCTACTTACTAAATTTCACTGAAATCTGTTCAGTAGTTTTTGCGTGAAAGAGCATCAAACATACGTATATCCTCACAAGTTTTCGCATTTATAATATTAGTAACCGCATAACTAAAATGTACAAAAACGACTACTTGCCTTATTTGAGTTTATTAACCAAAAATATACCTTCGCAACTAATCTACCGTCCTAAATACGAGTATAAGCTAGCATTAGAAAGGGGTTCACCGTAACTGGTCCACTCACGATTCGAACTCACGACGTTCCGAACTGGGCTTCTACATAGGTACCTACTGAACTATAGTAGCTATCTAAGTTCAGTATACTTAGTCTAACTTGCAAGCCGTTGTAAAACTACTGAACAGATCTGAATGAAATCTGGTATGTAGATAGTTGACATTCTGGAATAACACATAGACTACGTTTTATCCCGGAATCCCCATGAGATCGGGATTTACGCGGAAAAGCCCTCCCACGTGAACGAAGTCGCGGTCAAAAGCTAGTGATCAATAAATATGGATAAGGTGGCCATTTAACTAAGGAAGATATAAAAGTTAAGCTAACTTTAAGCATGTAATGATAATGTTCTTATCAAATTAATTACAATGTTGCAAACGATAACGTTAGTAATGTAATAAATTGGCTTCTTTAGTACGATAATTATGGTTTTCGGAGTAGGTAAGTTTCCCTAATTCCCTTATGCTAGTGACCACGCGGGTGCTTTTAGGAAGTTAAAATCTTAGGCAATCCAAAACACTGGTATTTATTATATTGTCTACTAGCTTTCGCCCGCAACTTCGTTTGCTTGGAAGAGTTTTCCCGGGTAAATCCCGATCCCGTGGGAATCCCGGGATAAAAAGGAGTCTATGTGTTATTCCAGGATTTCAACTATCTACATGTCATTACAATTATAATTAAGCAAAGCACCACATATGCCATTGTGTACAAAACAATACAATTATTGCTCTTAACTCTCTAACTTGAAGTAAGCAAAAAAAGTATATATCTATATATATATAATAAAACTGTAGAAGTCATTTTGTACATTGAATATAAACTTAAAAAATACTCCTAGGATCATATAAATAGTAGAAGCCAAAAAACTTTTTACCAAAAAATTAAACCGACTCCCAAAAAACACTGCAAAGTGAAAAATAACTTTAATTTCGGTAGTCGGTGTCTTTAGTTTTGTTTTTTCGTTTTTGGCACCGACTTCCGAAATTAAAGTTATTTTTCACTTTGCAGTGTTTTTTGGGAGTCGGTTTAATTTTTTGGTAAAAAGTTTTTATTTCACTCTTTTTAGTTGGATGATTTTTAATTTACCTAGTTACAAGAGCCCAAATGTCAACTACTTATAACCTTTTACAAAATATTGCTTTTCCCAATGCTGGGCCGTTAATTGTTGAGGAGTTCTCCTGGTACTTCACCATCAGCTCTACATCACCATATGCATTGTGACGAGCATAAAGTGCTTAACATCCATATTCAGGTAATCGAGTCGCAATCCACTCAATACTTATTATTGAGTAGTTTCGGCGGCCATCTGTGGTCTTCATCATCAGTTCCACGTCCCCAAATGGTACTTTTTGAGAGCAACTGCACAAGTTACTATAAGAAATACCCAAAACGCCATAGGTGTGCCTATAATATTTGAAGAGTTCCCTCGATTTCTCCAGGATCCCATCATCAGATCCTGACTTTGGTGATAATGGTACCAATTTCGACGTATACCCATTCGAACAAAAAAAGAATTTTCCAAATCGGTTCAGCCGTCTTCGAGTACTCGATGATAATACATTAAAAATATATATATATATACGCGTCGAATTGATAACCTCCTCTTTTTGTCGTCGGTTGAAAATATGATTTTTGAAATTTTTGGCTGTCTGTTGTGCGTCTTTCACGCAATTTTGATGAAACTTTTTTGTTGCTATTAGTTCTCGCCAATGTATAGGCTATAATTTATTTTTAAGATCTGAATATTAGACGTGGAACCTTAACAGCCCGGCTAATCTATAAGAGATACTAATTTACCGCTTAAGGAATAGTTGGTCAACATGAGGAGTACTTTCTGTCGACATAAAAAAAAAAAATCTAGAGCACCTGATCTGGAACCCACATAAAATTGACGCATCATAAAATTTAAAAATCAACGAGTTGCTTAAATTTTATGTGGGTTCCACAACAGATGCTCTAGATTTTTACTTTTTAACCGACTTCAAAAAAAGGAGGTTTACAATTCGTCTTGAACTTTTTTTTTTTTTATGTATGTTACCTCATAACTCGGAGACGGCTGGACCGATTTGAAAAATTCTTTTTGCGTTTGAAAGGGTATACTTTCTAGTTGGTCCCATTATTACGAAATTAGGATCTGATGATGAGATCCTGGAGAAATCGAGGGAACTCTTCAAATATTATAGGCACACCTATAGAGTTTTGGGTATTTCTTATAGTACCTTGAGCAGTTGCTTCCGAAAAGTATCATTTGGGGAAGTTGAACTGATGATGAAGACCACAGATGGCCACTGAAATTCCTCAATAATAAGTATTTCGTGGATTGCGATTCGATTACTTGAGTACGGATGTTAAACAATTTATGCTCGTCACAATACATATGATGATGTAGAGCTGATGGTCAAGTACCAGGAGAACTCCTCAAAAATTAACGGCTATGCATCGGGTAGAGCAATCTTTTGTAAAAGGTGATAAGTTGTTGACATTATGGCTTTTGTAAGTAGATAAATTACAAACCAACCCACTAAAAAGCGTGAAAAAAAAAATTTTTAGCAAAAAATAGAACCGACTTCCATATCAAAACTACAAAGCCAAAAATAACTTTAATTTCGGAAGGCGGTGTGAAAAAAAAAGAAATTCCAAAACCAATAACACCGACTTCCGAAATTAAAGTTATTTTTGGCTTTGTAGTTTTGATATGGAAGTCGGTTCTATTTTTTGCTAAAATTTTTTTTTTTTTTATTAATCCAATTTTTTAGTACAGATGTGGTGGAAAGTTTCGGGTGTTGTCTTTGGTGGGTAGCTGCAACTTTTTAATGTTATTTTTATTACCACAATGGAGGAAGTCTATGACAGGAAATGTTGTTTTTGTAGTTTGCCTATGACGCTGCAATGTAATGGTGGTGTTTCCTAAAAATAATTAGTTATATATGTCTTTTACATTAAAAATGTCTTTTGGAAATTGCTGTTTGTTTTTGTTCTCTGGTTTAATCTTACTTTTTATAAATTGCAGCTTGAAAACAAACATCCGTCTGTACCCAGATTACCAAGGAAAATTAATTAAATCAACTTAATATTCGCGTATACAAACTGCTCACAACAAAATTAAATATGGCGGCGCATTTTCGCGGCAAAAAGTAATTTAGGCTTTGAATAATTAAGACTTAATGGTCGCCCGAGTATTTTACGGTACATAATTTTCTTTCGGGTATTTTTGAATTAATTCTAGAGTGTGAGCACTGAAATTTCCTTACTTGGAGGTGTTAATGAGTGGAAATTTGTTTATATTGTATGTGATATACTTTCCTTGTCTTTTTTTCAAGTGGGAAATTCATCTAATGTCTCCTCCCTCTCTCTAGTCTTTGGGTGGAGCGGCAGGGAGTGTCAGACTTCTAAAACCCCACGCTGTTCCTTCAACTGCCGAAATGTCCGGGGCCGCGGTATCTCGTAAGAACGTTCCCGCAACTCCAGCAGCATTATAGGCTCATGTTAGACCACCATGTAGATTTTAAGCGATGATGTGGATAATGATGAGGCACGTTAACCTAGAAGTAACCTATATACTCTATATTTAAAGACTCCCGGTTATAGCTATCAGAAAACACAGACAGAGAATTCTAATGAAAGTAGTCCTTATGCTTTTTGTTCGTATGGGTGGAATATCCAACATATAACGACGGCGCATAGCCATTCATCTTGTAGTCCGATGTTGGAACGAGCTTAGTGGAATTAGATTGTGCAATTCCATCGCACCCTCCCCGAAATGTAACCGATAGAAAACTGATAGGCTTGCAACAAGTCACCGTAATATTATATTTGAGGTTTCATTGCAATACAATTAGGTACAAACGTTAATTAATAAGCTATCAAAGGCTATTGTTCCCTTTGTCCAACCGAAGCCTGTTTTCGGAACACAGTTCGTCTATAATATTAGTTACAAAGCCTGCGCATATGGTAGGATCCTCGAATTCGATAGTGAGTGAGAGGCAAGCCTGTTAATAGGCATACTGAAGCCTTCCTTGTGTAATATTTGCATACAATTTAGGAATTAATATCGTCACTTTCAACGGGATTTTAATGAGCTACATAAATATGTATGTTTTTAACAACTTAAGGCGATTAAGCTTGCTTCAGCCCACGGCTTCGCTTGTGAGAAAATATTGTTACAGCGATGTAGAGTAGCGTATGTCTTGATCCGTAGGCATTCTATCTCTGTACGAAATCCCATCCGATCCAAATATTTTCCGATATTATGTTATTAAAAATCATGTTAGGTTAGGTTAGGTACCGCGGCCCCGGAACTTAAGGGCAGCTGAAGGAACAGGGTGGGTTTTTAGTCAGTAGAAGTCTGACACTCCCTTCCGTTCCACTCAGAGCGGGAGACGTCATTCGATGATTTTCCCACCCGGAAAAAAGGTAGGTAGGTAGGTATGCTGTGTATAAACTCGTGTAAGATCCTGAAGGTCATATTGTATACATGTAGCGCTGTTGCATTTACATGTATCGTATGTTAATATTTTCCGACCGAGAAACACTTCCAAGAAATATGAAGTCTCTTGTTTAAAATTCTATATTCTTGAGTATTATTTTTAATCGTGGGCTGCCAGTGTTCTGCTCGTTCAATATAACAATATCTTTTGGATGCTGCTCCGGCTGCCTCTTTACTGCAGTGCGTCGCTAATGTTTGCTGAAGAACTGATGGCTAACAATGTTATAATCCGGAAAAAGGTTGCTTCATTATTAAGATGTGTGAGAGACAGTAGCAACAGCATCCTCAGGATGATTGCTTCCCGCGCTGTCTGTCCGATCCAACATAAATGGGTGAGTATTACTACCGGACATGACTGACATAGAAATAATTATTTTATGACATAGGTACACATTAAGAGTTTTAATTTAATTTTTTGCTTAACATTATTAACAGTTAATAATGCTAATTAATTTTTTTCAAATGATTTGTGCATATTTAATTTTTTTATACCTGATTTTTTAAATTATTTTACTGTTTATTTTCTATCTATATTCTTCTACTGTGTGTGATGACTATATTTTTGAACTATATGGATTTTATCTAAAATAAATGTCATTGTATGAGAAGTCTGAGGTTGCGGGCGTTCAAAATGGGGACTGTCCCCCAGCCAAGTGATCCCTTTAAGACTGTGGTACAGTGAACACGTGCTGCAGTGCACAGCGATATTCAAGGGAGACCTTTGAATTTAAAAAGGAATGTGCCATAACAAGCGTTGCACAGAGGGGGCTCCGGAGTGGTGTTTTTAGAGGCAAAGGGGCCACTTTTATGTGCTAATGGTGATCACCAGGATTTCAGTGATGTAGGAATCCCACACTGCCTGGCCTTACTATGTACGTTTAGATATGTACTTCTCTCAATATGTTCATAAATTACATATATTCGCTATACAAGGTACAGTGTACACACATTAAGCGCAATACCTCAGACACCCCAATTAGAATATTAAATTATAAGTCTAAAACAACATCTGTAACTAAATAAATTGAAACCAAACCTAGACATTTTTTATAAAATAGTTATCCTTACTAAACGCACAACGTATGTGCAATATCCTTACGCAGACGCATACACTCATGCAATGTTAGAGGCCGACACGCACACGAGCGCATTTCCTTGAATTAAGGATTGCATTAATTTGTCATGATACTATGTTTCCATTTTATGTTAAATGAAAGACTTTTCCGTCAAAATTTAACACCTATTTTTTATGACGGAAATCGATTCAGAAGCCGATTCTGAACCAACTACATTCAGGAATTGCGTTTATTCTATTACACGTTCTATTACTGTAAAGTTTCTTCAAAATCCGTTCAGTTAGTTTTGCGACAAAGACTAACAGACATCACGCTCAGAAACTTGCGGTTAAGGTAACATACTAGTTGGGTGCCAAGTGGTTAAAGTACGACCATACGTTTAAACGTTATTATAAAAATTATACAACGTGTAATTTAAAGGGCATATACATACGAAGTGCACGGTTTCTTTGGATGATAACAAACGATATGGCCAGGGTTTTCTAATCCTATGTCTACATGTGTGAAACTTATTATAAATTTCAATACATTGATACCAGGGACCGAATTTTTCAAATTAAGAAGAACGAAGAGAATTATCGTGTTATTGGATAGTGACGTGGAAAGTGATGACCCTCATAGTGATGTGACACGTTTGTTATTATTGGTATTTAAGAAACATATAAAACCGATAATTTTGCCAATTCTGTGAGTCACTTATTTTGAGCTGAAACTTTGCATAGAGACTCCATACCAGATGTTGTTTTCAGTCCTTTTGGATAGATATGGGGTTTCCGTTACACGATGTATTGACTTTCTGCACTCTTTTCTTAAAATTAGTTTTTGTTTGAAAAGGTATAATTTGAAGTTGGTCCCATTGTCACCAAGTCAGGATCTGGTGATGGGATCCTGGAGAAATCGAGGGAACTCTTCAAGTATTATAGGCATACCTATAGTAATTTGAGTATGTTTATAGTAACTTGTGTAGTTGCATTCGAAAAGCATCATTTGTGAAGTGGAACTGATGACGAAGACTACAGATGGCCACTGGAACTATTCAATACATAAGTAGGTAGGAATAATAAGTATTTCATGGGTTCCGCTTTGATTACTTGAATATGGTTATCAAGCACAATATGCTCGTCACAATGCATATGGTGAAGTGAAGCTGATGGTGAAGTACCAGGAGAACTCCTCAACAATTAACGGGCCAGCATTGGCAAGCAATATTTTTTAAAAGTTTAGTTTCGAAATTAAAGTTATTTTTAAGTAAAATAACTTTTATTTCGGAAGTCGGTGCTAATAACGAAAATACAAAACTAAAGACACCGACTACCGAAATTAAAGTTATTTTTCACTTTGCAGTATTTTTGGGAGTCGTTTTAATTTTTTGGTAAAAAATTTTATTATGTATAAAATGTGTCAAAGAAGATTGCCCATCCTGGGCCCAGTATGGACACTTCTTTGGAAAGAAATTACAATTACCACCAATTTTTTTAAACCAAATAATGAATTTTACATACATTCTAATGAGCGCTATTGTAATGAATAATATTTTGTATCAAAAAGTACTTTTATAAAAATTTAAAACGTTCTTGAAGATAAATGTTGCCACTACTTAATCGATTTTTCTACTGATATTAATTTTATAGTAATAAATAAATCTCTTCTTCTTCTTCTACCATGCCTGCTCCCTTTACTTGGGGTCGGTCTCCTCGTTTTAAGGCGCCAGGACACTCTGTCCTGGGTTGTCTGTGCTTTTAGCTGAGCTCGCTCCATGTCCTTGGCAGCGGTTGTCCACCACGTGGCTGGCGGTCTTCCTCTGCCCTTTCTGGTCTCTGGGATAGCCAGTGCCTTTTTCACTGGATGTCCTTCTTCTCGCCTCATGACATGGCCAAACCATCTCTGCCGGCTCTCAACCATCTTTTCTGCAATGGGAGCGACTTTGAAGGAGCCTCTGATGTACTCATTGCGTACTTTATCGAGTCTGGACACTCCCGCTGCCCATCTCAACATCTTCAGTTCGTTTGTGCTCATTTTCTGTTCGTGTGCTTTTTTGACGGCCCAGCACTCAGAACCGTATAGCATCGCTGGTCTAACGGCCGTTTTGTAGACTTTGCCCTTGAGTTGTATCGGCATTCGATTGTCACAGAGTACTACTGTCAGCGTTCTCCATCTCAGCCATGCAGCGCTGACTCTATGTGTAACATCAGCGTCTATGTCTACGTTATTGGATAATACTGAACCAAGGTATTTAAATTGGCTTACTTTTGGTACTGGCTGGCCGTCAATGTGTATCACGGTGTTGTCTGGTTGGTTATTGAAGCTGCACTTAAGATACTCGGTTTTATAATAATATATATAATTCAATGTAATACATTTTGGACTTTGCACATTTTGTACAAGAGTCTGCATCCACTTCTTCATATGCCACTAATAAAACGGAGATATTTCTACCCAATTATACCCGAGCTACAAATACAGAACGACGCGAGCGCTCTGGTATGTTAAGGATGGGCGAGATATGAAACAAATATTTTCCCTTCTGCGGCATTTTTAGATGATATATTTATTAGTCGTATATAAAAATAATGAAAATATAGATGTGTGTAATGCATAAAAAACTTGTTTTATTTTATTTTATAATTAAGATAAATATAATAGAATATATTTATAACATCAAGCACACAAACAATAATAAATTTGATTTACCATCGTTAAAACACTTTTTTATATTGAGGAATATCAAAGCAATCCAAGGTTTTTTAAATATTGGCCACATTTTCAGTATATTTTTTATATTTCCGATACCCATAAGATTCTAATATATACAACGGGTGTTCCATTTTTCTGTCCATTCTGGGCCCTACGCACTATGAAGGGTGGGCAGTTCCCTTTCATACTTCTTCGTCCGCGTATTAATAATTTCTAATTTAAATATATAGACGCTACACAGTAATCTACACTAATATTATAAAGTTTGTTTGTATGTAGGTGTAGAGGGTAATATGCTGTTCTAATTAAAGATCCAATTCTAACAAAAAACATTGGTAATAAGGTACATTATTTGTAATTACTATAAGTTAAATTATTTCGAAATCTACGCGGTCGAAGTGCTAATTAGGGAATAAAACAAAACAAATGAAATGATTAAAACATAATTTATTCTTTCTTCCCGTCATCAATCAAGCACAAAAGCAAGTGCAACAGCAAGGTCCAATTCCCATGATGGTCACAGGATATTCCACCTCAGGGAAATATATAGGGTACTTAGGTCCAACACAGTCGCACGCGAATAAACATTCGCAGACTTTTGATGTTGAGTCACAATATTTGCAGACGTTGTCCGGATCTCTGAAGCATCGGCAGGGGGCGCCACAGTTGCAAGCGTTGGGGGCGCCACAGTTGCAAGCGTTGGGGGCGCCACAGTTGCAAGCGTTGGGGGCGCTTGAGCAGGAGTTGCCACACGAGTTCGTGCAGTTCGTGTAGTTCGTGCATGGTGTGTTTGGTAGTATGTAAGGGTCTCGGAAACAACAGAAGGCTATTGCGATCTGAAAAGATAATTACGGTATATTTAAATTTTATATACATACAGCTTCTGCCCGCATCTTCGTTCACGTGTAAGGGTTATCCCGCGTAAAATCTCGATCTCGTGGGAATTGCGGGATATAAAGTAGCCTATGTGTTATTCCAGGATGTAACCTATCTACTTGCCAAATTTCATTCAGATTCGTTCAGTAGTTTTTGCGTGGAAAAGTAACAAACATACATCCATCCATACTTACAAACATTCACAATTTAATATCAGTAAGATAAAATACAAAACAAATATTTAAAACATATGAAATTGAAGTATCTATCTGTGATATCAAAATAACTGGGTTTTCTCAAGTGTTACGTTATTCACATGATACTAAAACACGCACAAACTTTTATGTCTGTTTGTCTTTTCTGTTTGTCCGGGCTAATCTCTGAAATAGCTGAACCGAATTTAAAGGTTTTCCACTGGAAGATAGAGAAGGTTATTGGGCAACATATAGGCTTTGTATCCTGAAATCTTTAAGGGATCAGAATTTACGCAGGAAATGCACGAAGTCATGAACACAGCTAGTCTTCACTATGGTTGAATTCAAGATTCCTTAGAATAATAGACTGTACAAGGTAAAGTTCAGATTTCAATTAACTAACTCTTTTAGGACTTTCTTTAAAGAAATGGACAGTTAAAATTGGAGTAGCCCACGATTTCATAGTAACAGTCATACTGTTCAATCTTCAAGGTAAGCAACCCCATCCAACAAAACCATCTTGGCGTAGTCATGCCTCCAAAAGTAAAGTACAGCTTGAAAATTAAAATAAACCTTACCTGGCACAAATATAGAATAAATACACAAATCACTAAATTCCTCATTTTTGTTTGTTTGTTTTAATGTTGCTCACACGGAAAAACAAATATTATTTGAATAGTTCTCACGATGGGTTCTCCATAAACTATAAATAGTTCACAGTTGCTGGTTTATATACGTGAGACAATGTCAGGTGTGTGTCTAGTGTGTTGGTTCCGTATACATTTTATAATTTTCGTTGTTTGTATAATTTTTTTTTAAAAGAAAACTTTGAAGTGTCAATAGCCTAATGCTCTCAGTATTTATATGTATCATCTATGCCTAATGCCCTGACCCCACTCCAGACACAAACATTTTTAGCTTAGTTCACCCTTCAACTAAGCTAAAAATGTTTGTGTTAACAAGTCACACAAGATTGTTAGTAATGTGAATTTCACCCACACTGCTAATTCTGTTTAAAAAGAAGTACTTTTATATCTTAAAGTAGTTTTTTAAAATAAATTGTTATAATTACGCCTACATTCAATACACAATACAGTATTTACTTATAGAAATGTAATTACTAATAACAAATAAATTAATTTATTAAGTTATTATCCATTCAATCCCTACACGCAGCTCTCTTGTGCTCTTTTGTTGTTATTTTCTCTTTTCAAATTCAAATTCAAAATCTTTATTTGTGAACAGAGTGTAGGTTGTTTGCAGATGTTATACAAAAAAAAAGAGTTCCAACAATGTCCCACCTGAAGGCACATAAAATAGAAAATGCGATAAATTTAAAATAAAACATTGTAATTAGGTAAAGCAAAATTGAAATAAATAATACATAGTCACTATTCAATTTTAATACTATTAGAAGGTCACACTTTATATAATAATAATAATAATCAGTCACAATAATAGTTAATAATGTCGAGGTACAAGTTGATGTCAATTAAAAAAATAAATAATATTATAATTTGTCATTTAGAAATTCATTAAGAGAATAATACACCTTTTCATTCAATAATTTAAAAAGATTTCGTTTAAATTCATTAATGTTTTTGCTTACTAAAATTAGCTTAGTGAAATTCCTTACAGAACAATCCATTACCAGTTTTTATTAAATTACAAATAACAATCATTTAACCACGTAAACTATTGCTTCTTAGTTTACTTCAAATTGTCCTTTTTAACAATGAGGAAAGTCCTCCACTGATTTCGTTCTGGACCTTTCCAATTAATTTTTTAAACTTATAATATTTAATAACCAATTTGCAAAATAAAGATCATTTATCATTTAATATTATAGTATTATATAAAAAGGGGTTTCAAGAGTGATAAGTATAACGATTCTAAGAATAAAGCAAGATGAGCCAATGAATATTAAACGCTGCTATCATATTATACCCTTGTGGTCATGATTGACACTCCCGTCGAGAATGATGAAGGTAGAGCTTAAAGGATTTTACCCAATGTTAGCCTTTTGACCTCATATGTCCAGACAAACGCCTCATACAAATTAATTCACATTTTATGTAGATAATTCCCTGAAAGCATCGCTGTTCGTCTGCCGCTGTTCATTTCTCCGTTTCCCTCTTCTTCACCCCTCAAGGGGTACTTATATGATTAATGCAGTAGAAAGAGTAATTTATTGCGATTTTTTTTTGTAAAATGTTAATTTATGTTACAGAACAAACAGGTATCTAACTCTACGAGGTCTAAGGTTAAAGGTTATCTTAAACCCAAGTCATGATACATATCTACTAAATGTTCCAGGATTCAACTCCATACAAATAAATAATTTAATGGATCCTGTAAATCTGCCCTACACACTTGGGGAGTGGCTTTATTAGAGACCGACTTTGCATGTTGATTTGAGTCACAAAATTGGTATTCAAAACAAAAAGCTTTTGAACAAAAAATTAAACCGACTTCAAGAAACACTGCAAAGTTTTGTTGTTAAAAAGTTTTTATTTCTCTCTTTTTAGTTGGCCGGTTTGTAATTTATTTAGTTACAAAGCTTTAATGCCAACTACTTATAACGTTTTACAAAATATTGCTTTTCTCAATGCAAGGCTGTTAATTGTTGAGGAGTTCTCCAGATACTTCACCATCAGCTTCACTTCATGTGCATGTATATTATGCATTGTGACGAGCATATTGTGCTTAGTAACCATATTCAAGTAATCGAATCGGAACCCATGAAATACTTTTTATTGAGTAGTTCCGATGGCCACCTGTGGGTCTTCATCATCAGTTCATATCAGCTAATGGTGCTTTTTGATAGCAACGCCACAAGTTACTACAAAAAAAATACTAAAATCGCTATAGGTGTGCCTATAATATTTTAAGAGTTCCCTCGATTTTTCCAAGTTCTCATCATCAGATTATGACTTGATGACAATGAGACCACCTCAGAAGTATACTTTTTCAAACGAATAAAGAATTTACCCAAATCGGTTCAGCCGTCTTCATGTAATCGCTGAACATACATAGATACATTAAAAAATATATACGCGACGAATAGAGAACCTCCTCCTTTTTGGAAGTCGGTTAAAAACAACCTGAATACACAACGGTCAGCTTTATAAAATTCCTACGGATCTCTTAAAGTTATCAATATTTCGTAAGAAAGTTACGTAAAAATTACTCGGTAGTGTCACTTGGTCAAGCGATAGCATTGTTTTAGGAAATGTCACGTTTATTAATTAGTTGCAATAATTAACGTTACCAAATGACATATCGAGCCTGATAAGGAAGAACATCGTAAGCGACAAAAAGTAAAATTTACAGGAGACGTATTTTATTGATTATTTTTTATAGTTTACTTATAGAACTCCAATTTTTGTATATATTGCAAAACATGTTAGGCTTTAATTATAATCAATTAAATAATAGCAAAAAGAGTTGAATAATTAGTACTATTGTCGCTTACGATAAAAGAGAAGTTCATGATTTCATATTGTTTTTCAAAAATCGTCACTTACGCTCTTGTTTTTCTGCATAAATTAGTCAATTTATTTGTGTTAAACGATTGTATTTTACTTTATTATATTCTTTATCAAGTATCAAAATCACCTCTTCAAAATAAAACGCCAACACGTCATGCATAATCAATTTTCATTTCATTTATTAAACAATTTAAATTATATCACTCTTCATCACTTTCTTCCGGTAGTAAGTCTGCTGTATTGCCATCATAAGGTAAGGTGAGATATTCCTGTGCATATTGTGCTGGAATTATACCCTTGTCACACATTCTTTTCAGGTCCATATACTTGGGTTTGGCAATAGGTACTTTTGCTGTATAAGCTGCCGTGGGTGTCTGGAGACGCTGCCGACTTTGTCGAGATCTTATTAAAAAGCCCAGGTCCACACATTGAATTTCTGAATCCGTACAAAATCCGTAATTAAGTTGAATTTTTTTTGGATCATTTTTTTTAAAGTAGGCTGATCTTAATTTAGTAATAGGAATCTTAATAGATTTTGGTAAATAGTTATCTGCAAAAATTTTCCAGTCTAAGATGTCGGCATTTTCTAGCATTATAGTTTCATAATTCTTCGGATTGATCCTGGCATTTGAAATTAACGTGGGCCACTGGGATGGAGCCCAAACTGTTCTTCCTTTTATAAAAGATTCTATTGTGGCATGTACCGAATCGACCGGCATCATTGTATGCCCCGGAACCAAAAAGTTTATAGTTATATCCTCAATGAACATTGCAACATTACTTATGAAATACGATAACATCGAAAGCATCGCCCTATTTTTATTTTGCCCGCAACAACTATCACAATGCAAAGCTATAGATGAATGTTCGCCCTTCTCATCAATCATTTTTAAATACTTAAACACAACCGTACAAACTTCATTACAGCCCCTTTTGGCTTCAGACTCATGCCATAAGTAACAGTATCCATTCCTGCTTCCACTTTCGTAGATAGTTTCATTATAATAGGCCAGTTTTCTTGAATAATATAAATTTATACTTTCTCCGTGCGGAGTATTTAAAACCTTTTCAAGATCAAAACTGGCATACAAAAAATCATTGGAGCTCTTGCTACGAGCTTGGTCATTTAAAAATGTATGTTTTGCTGTATTTTTTTCCTGTACGTGATTTTTATATTCAACTGTTTTCATAGCTTCATTCTGTTTTTAAGTACTGTAAATTTTTTATACGCTCACACATTTCACATTTGTCCTTTTTCGGTAAATGAAACCCTAAATTGAATTCCTTTTTAAAAATGTTCTTAAAAGTTTGTTTTTGCACTGAACCTATTTCTTTGATAATCTCATCTTGAAGATAAACCTTATTATAATGGAACGAAAGATTCCTAAACTCAGATGGCAAATACAACTTATTTCCTTTATTACGACAATAGTGAGACTCGACAGCTGGGAGTTTTTGAATAAATTGCTTAACTCCTTGAATGACTAACTCGCTATATTTGTTAGGTGTTGATTTTCCTCTTTCATCTGGCCTAGAGACATTCAAAGCAGTTATATTCTTTATGGTATATCTTAACATCATCTGTGATATACCTAGCGTTTTTAATAGCAACTGCTGACACACTTTCTTTCTGCTACCATCTCCCCAAGTAAAATAATAACGATATGAGACTGATCGCATACTACCACTTTCTGCTCTTCGTTGACGAACGTTTGTTTCCTCGACTAATGCCAGTAGCCAGTCTCGTTGCGAGATGAATGAGAATGAGAACTTCCTAAACCCCAGTAAAGTTCGTGAATACTCCTCCTGTCTTCATCAGTAAAGTTCGTTTCGCAATTATTACCACACTTCTTTCCTGCATATGGATTTGCATGAACTTTTTTACCTTTACCAGACCACCTTTCTGCTTTAGCTTGCAAACGCTTGGGTAAAGGACGTTTCTTTCTTAATCCTTTTCTACTTCATCATCGTCATCAATTTCATTGTTGGATTGTTCAGTAGAACTGCTGTAAGTATCAAAAAATGTGCGCAAAGCTGTAGAAGAAGCTGTGGATGTAGATGCTGTATCTGTGTGTACAGGGGATTTAAAAAGGCGTTTTACTTTTTTTCCCACTGGCATAACCCAAGATCCATCTGAGTCAGTCCCACTAAAATCAATTTCTGGACTTGAACCACAATACGTTGAATCTGAATTTGGGTACGGAACTAAGACCGGTTGATTTTTTACAAATTTATCTTCGTTATTCATGGCGATATTCGTAACGCTGAAAAGAAAATTATTATATCATGCTAATGCGCAAAAGCAAAGATGGGTGAGTAATAACCAAATGAAAGACTTGGCAAGCTGCAAAAACCATGTTAGATAAGGATTCAAATAGAGCCGTTGAATAATAAGGATTGCAGAAACCCCTTAAAATAGAACACTCTTGCACACACCAAATTAATATTATAATTTAACCTTTAACATCTCTTTAAATATATTAATATAATATATTTATCGTAATAATATTGATTGTACTTACATGTACGTAATGCACTAAATATTAATGTTATAAGTTTATAACACTGAAATGATTACTGTTTAATTAATAAACTAAAGAAAAGTTCGCATCAGCAGACACTGTGAATCGTAATTTCAAACAAGTTTGCATTTAGTTGTTAAACAAATTGAAAATGTGAAATTAAAAGTTTAAATATAAATATGGTATAAAAATATACAAATACGTAGTTAAATATTACTTTATTCAAAAATATATGCAAACAAACTAAAAAAAAATAAGTATTTTCCACAAATTGATAATTAACAATAAGTGTAACTGCTATTATAATTAAACGCATTACAGGTTTTGAACAGATCTTAAAACTATGTTTTATCGTAAGTGACAAACGTTACTTACGATAAGACGGATACGATAATTCTGATTGTTCGTTTATATAAAAGTTTTACTTTTGTCGTTTGCGATAAAATTTATTTTTAGTTATTATTTTGAAGTTTATGCAATTAGGAATATAAGGATTTTTTTATTAGAACCTAAATTACTTTAGCAGTACATTGCAATGAAAAAGTGAAATACCTACATTTTGTCGCTTACGATGTTCTTCCATATCAGGGTCGATATTTTCTCATTGATAAAGTTTCCTCATACAACCTCGACCTTTGTAAAGCTACCTTAAACAGGACCTTAATCCTAATTTTCAATTAAAATATAAATGCCTTTGTTTTTTCGGGAGGAAAATCATCTAAACAGTCCTTCCGCTCTGGTTGAGCGTAATGGAGTGTCAGACTTCTATTGACCAAAATCCCGACCGTTCCTTGAGATGCTCTTGGGGTCCGGGGCCGAGGTATTACGAATATTCCCGCACGCCCCTATAGGACCCATCATTACAGACCGCTCTTTGAGGCCCGCGTGGAACATGACACGCCGATGACTCGGGACGTACGGGAGTAGAGATTTTCATATGGAAAAGTTTTTGAGATACCTTGTATTTTATTTCGTACGTAAATGTTACGATGTACATATACGTAAAATAATATCACGCCTGTATTCTCTGAAGGATTAGTCAGAGCTGGAATTACTATACTAAAATTTCATCATTAATTATTGTATATGTATAATCTTAAAAAAAATAAGTTACGTGTACGTGTTAAGTGTACGTTTAAATCCTACGACAAACAGAGACAGCACTAATTGCCTGTGATTTCACTCGTAAGTTAATTTATACAATCCAGTATAATTGTACAAACAACATATTGCTACTCTTCCGAAACAGCTATAATAGTAGTTTTGAGTATATTTAGTAGGGCTGAGAATAGGTCGTCGGCAATTTTTTTACTACAAATAATTTATATGTCAAAACAACGTTTGCTGGTATAATATAATCAGCAGAAATATAAATAGATCGCCGTAAATCAGCAGTTGGTGGATAATAATATGATAGATTTTTGATAGCAGTCAATTCTATTGGGTTCAATCTGCCGGCCAAAGTCTAAATTCCACATCGCTGCTGCGATATTCCAGTGCAAATACGCAATTTGCTCGATTCGAGACCAATTCGATTCGATCGAATCCAAGACAGTACAATCAGCAGTATCTCTTGTGTTAATTATACTAATAACATCAAAGATCCAAGTTTATATGAAAACTCTTCTCATCTGTAACAAAAGCAAGACCTCGGACAGGGTAACGAGTTAACGCGGGAAAGGGGTGTAGAACACGTAAAGCCGCTGTTGACGTTTTTTGATGTAGCCAGGATTAAATGCATTATAGCACCTTGCTCTGTGTTTCCTGATAGCTATAACCTGGGGGTGTTTAACTCAAGAGTAAATACGTGCTTCATCTCCTACCACATCATCGCTTACCATCAGATGAGATGGTGGTCAAAAGCGAGTCTATCATCAATAAAATTGGCTAAGTGCGAGTCAGACTCGCCCATGAAGGGTTCCGTAGTAACAACTCCAAATAACTTTGTTTTTCATAGTGTTTGTATGAAATACAAAGTTATATTTGCGGTTTTAGAAAATGTGCTATATCTCAAATAATTCTGACTCGATCTCGTTCAAACCAATTTTACTTGAAATTTTTCATTAAGCTCTACAGCACATATTTTTTTTTTAGATTTTTTAGTCTATTATTATAGAAGTTAGAAGGGGGAAGGACACATTTTACCACTTTGGAACCGTATATCTTTTAAACGATTTACTTTACCTATTCGTGTGTGGTATTTATATACCACACACGAATGGGTTTGATGAAATTTCTTTTTAGTTTCGGTTTTATGTATGGGGAGCCCCCTTAATTTTTTTTAAATTTCTAATGAAAATCGGAAAGCGGTTAACAGAATACGTCTACTTACCAAGTTTCACATGTGTAGTCCTAATAGTTTCGGAATGTGACATACGGACGGACAGACAGACAGATAGACATGATGAAACTATTAGGGTTCTGTTTTATGCCATATGGAACCCTAAAAAGCACGCGAAGCGCTGTGTCCAATAAACCGCTCCCGCTTCCGTTCTCGCTCACGCTCCCGCTTTAGTAACCTCGAATTCACTGTCGACAAGGCCTAAGGATTGCAGCCACAATACACTGTAAATCAGGCTTGGAAAATATATAGCGTTCTGCGTTACAGCTACCCGCAGAGCTATAAAACATCTCGGTGACATATCATTACCTTGAAAATGTATGTGCGGGATTTTATTTTCTTTAAAGGCATGTTCTTTATGTCTTACGTTTTCCGGAAGCTTTTAAGATTTCGCTTGAGTTGAATTTGATCTCTTTAGCAAGGTAAACGATGAGGCAAACGACTTTTGATTCGTAAGAGCTCTAAAAAAATATTATGGTCCCGTGTTTTGAAATAATTAATTTAGCGACACTCTTGAGTAATAAGTACCTAGTATTAAGTTACTAGCTGAAACCGCGAGCTCATTAGCGTATGAGTTTTTGCCCGCATAAAGCCCGATCCGGTGGAAATTCCGGGATTAAAGCCTATACACAACGTGTAATTTAAAGGGTATATACATACCAAGTGCACGGCTTCTTTAGATGATAACAAACTATATAGCAAGGGTTTTGTAATCCTATGTCTACATGTGTGGAACTTATTAGAAATTTCAATACATTGATACCAGAGACCGATTTTTTCAAATTAAGAAGAACGAAGAGAATTATCGTGTTATTGACAAGTGACGTGGAAAGTTATGACCCTCGTAGTGCTGTGACACGTTTGTTATGCATGGTATTCAAGAAATATATGAAACCAATAATTTGGTATCAATTCTTTGAGTCAGTTATTTTGTGCTGAAACTGTGCATAGAGACTCCATACCAGATGTTGTATTCAGCCCTTTTGGATAGATATGGGGTTTCCGTTACACGTTGTATATACGTATAGCATACATGTTGTGTAGTTTTAGATTATATTTAATCCAATGTGATATTTCTAATGAAATGCTAAAATAGCATAAGCAAATTCTTCATCAATATTCTCTACAGAGAATTTAATTTTTTTTCTAAATTACTACATTATTATAAACATCTTACTACATATATTTAAATTGAAGGGTCTACATGTGCATTAAAAAAATGTGTGTCGGTCCGTCTGTTTTTCTGTGTATCCGGGCTAATCTCTGGAACGGAACCGATTTTAATGGACTTTTACTGGACGTTAGACGAGGTTATAAAGTATAAGATTTTTATCCCAGAATTCCCGCGGGAAGAACCGAGTAAGTAACATTGAGTTCCACGCGAACGAAGTTGCAGACTGAGATAGAATCAGCTGGAGAACTTTAAGTATTATATTTTAAAATTTTATACCCTTCAATATGACCCACGATTTTCTTAAATACCATTTACTGTTGTTTTGTTACAATTAATGTGCAATCAACTTTACCGGCTCTACCAAGCGTACTAGCCATGGGAAGTGGAATATTTCGGCAACAATGAGTCCCATTATCCTTTCCAAATGATAAAAGATACAATGGGGTCTTATATATGACCTCTAATGGCAAGATTTTACAGATGCGGAAAGCTTTATTCACCAACGGTTGACCCAGAATTTCTTTTGAAAGGGCGCTTTTAATACACCATCATTCTACCCATGTTTCATCAATTGCAGAAATGAAAAAATCTCTTTTCAAGCAAATCGAATTTAACAATATATAGTAGTTACTTTGTCATGTAATCCGAACTCTCAGCGAAATTATCCAACAATATTAGATGCTAAATAAGTGGAGCTAATGGCGAATTCTACTATGTGTATAGACATTTTTGTACTGAAAAAATATCATACAAGAAGTAAGTATTGTCATATATATTCCTTCACGCCATTTCTCACAAAGACACATCTTGCTGTGTCTGTAATAAGGAAGAAACCAGGTGAATATTTAACCGAGGCTCAGTGTATGGGCCGTAAAACCCAGTCCATTACATTTACTCATATAATAAATATTGTGTGTATGTATAATATTTATTGTGCATATAATAAATGACAAAACACGTTGTGTCTGTCCATTGAAACTAAAGTTTGTACCCAATTTATATAATTGAAGAATTTAGTTTGTAAGATATTTATCTATGGACCACATATGCCTCATAATAAGTGATTTATTTATTTAAAAGGAATAATATAGGGAGTGAGTAAAGTTGAAGAAAAGTAAAAAAAAAACATTTTTTGTTGTTAATTACTTTTTGTCTGTCTGTCCGTATTTTCTGATTGTTAGCACATCTCCCAAATACAAAATAGAATTTCGTTTAGTTTTCAAAAACCGGTCAAGTGCGTATCGGGCCACGCGCAGTGTAGGGTTCCGTAGTTTTTATAACAGCAAAGTGCGTGTCGTATTCGCTGACTGATCGTTTCGTACCATGCTCTAACTAAAAACCAAACATGACTACCTACCTAATTTGACTTCCTATAGAAATCCTCACCTGATCCGACAATTTTGCAAGGAAAGTTTTAATTTTTATTAGACATTTGTATAAAACTTGTCATAGCCGGTGTTTTGAATTTAAATACGGACACAGAGCTACACTACTCAATCGTCACAAGAAGCTAGCACGATACAACTGGCGCTTAGCGCCATCTATCGACATTTCTGTAGAGTTGTTCGAAATTTTCGAGTCAAATACAATTGTTCGACTATTACTCGTAAACTTGTAAAGCCCACTTATGTGTGATAGTTTTCTATCGTGTTTCTATAGTATGATAGTAGGTACTACTGCCGTGACATTTGAATTTCTAACTACAACCGTTTAGTTGATAGAGGGGGGGGACACTTGACTCTAACGAAAATTGGTACTTTAAAGCTTGATAAGTCACAAACGGTTTACTTAATCAAAAACGGTCTTACCAAACCCCTAATATTTTTAAAAAACCTATCCAACGATATCTCACACTATGGGAAGCACGAAAAAAAATAATTATCATCCCACTTTACATGTATGGGAGGTACCCTAAATAATTGTTTTTTTCAAAATTTTATTTTACCACTTTTTCGGCGTCATTAACGTGTATACTCATGCCATAGTACAACTTTCTAGTACCAATAGTTTTTGAGCTAAACCGCGGACAGACGGACAGACAGACGGACATGGCGAAACTATAAGGGTTCCTTGTTGACTACGGGACCCTAAAAATGGACTGAGTATTTTTGGGAGTAGAATGTACCTAGGCTTTTTTAAATTAAAGCGTCAACTAACGTATTCGCAAGACAACGAATATTTAAGTGATAGACATAAATATAATGTAATGTTAAGTTATTAAGCAAGGTAAAGTAATATTATATAATTTACAAATGCTTCCTCTCTTAGTAAATCACTTATTTTTGCTGTGGCCGATGGGGTCCATATGATCTAATTATAAGTTTTCCACCTAAGAATACCTACTATTGACATTACGTCCACGCGGGAGAAGCCACAGTCAGAAGATAGTCTAATATAAAAAACCGGGAATCAAGGCAGCACGATTATTCCATAGTACGTAGGCGCCAAGATGCGGAAATTTCCCCACGATAGCTCTCGGAATCGGATATTCTAAGATTTCTAAGTTTAAGACAGCAGAATAAACTATCGTTTAATGTCAAAAAAAATATTAATATTAGGTAAACTGTAGTTTTGATTAAAAAACATGAAAATCTTGTGCCGCCTCTAATTTCTAAGATACTGCATCCTATCCATTAATATTTTTACCATAACCGTAAAATGTAAACGTAAAGCAGCAATAGTGTAATGGCTAAGGTGTCGCCTTGTGATCGAGTTGTTGGGGGTTCGAAACCAACCCATTACAATATGTTATTTATTTATTATATAAACCTGTTTTACACCTTACGATACTTCTATAGATACAGAAAGTAAAACTATTGCACAATGGGTAGTCTTTGCATGGACAGAACTTAAAGGATTTAGGGCTATCAGTGTACAAACATTATAAATAATAATTAAACCTAATAATATAAAATACATATAATAAAAAATCATATACTAATAAATATTACATGTAAGAATGTTTACTTGGAAAACACAAATATAACGAGAAAAGAAAACTAATGAGTCGCGCTACTTGGTATCTATTTCCCACCCACGATACTTGTGTTTCCCAATAATTACAATCTAAGAGCCTTCAATGATGCAAAAGGTAGTTACTAATAGATAGCTCTGTATATTTTTAGGAAAGCTTACTTATATCACATCCATTATTTCGGTACCTCAGAAATATAGCTAGGACAATACAGTATGTTAACTAACAGAAGGCGTTCCCGTTAACCCGCAATAGTAAAGCATCCATACATGCTAAAGAATATTACCATTCGAAAACAAAATGTTTTTATTTTTTTTTATATTAAAATATTCACTTAAAAAGTTAAATTGATACGTAAAAGAAACACTCTGTGCACGCGTACTTGAAGGACGGCAACGTCGCAATTTATTTATGAATGACGGGCCGCGTTTGCGGCGATCTAATTGATGTTCTTAGACTATTGCGGGTTAACGGGAACGCCCTCTGTTAGCTTACATACTGTATAACACAATGTCTTAAAAAATACCCTAATTATGTGTTATTTCAGACTACAATCTATGTACCATATCAATTGAGTATCAAACGTTATTCGCATTATGTACCTAATATTTTTATAGCCAATAAAGTGCTTTCTTTTCAATTTAAGTTCGTTTAAGCGGCAATAGCCTAATGCCTAAGCTGTCGGCCTTGTCATCGAGAGATCGCGGGTTTGAACCCCCACCACTATTGCCGTGAACCCATTCCAGACAAGCATATTTAGCTTAGTTGGAGGGGTTAAGAAGATTGTGATTTCTACCCACATTGCTATCCATATTAAAAAAAAAAACGAAATGTTAGGTTGTAAACAAAAAACGGATTATAATTATTTCAATAGTAATTCAATAAAATACGTGTGAAAGCCTTTAAACGGAATTCAAACTATGCCAGATATGAGACTAATGTACTAATTAAGGTCAGATAAAAAGTCGAGAACAAACCCCAGAGCGATACCGTGGAGGAGCTTATGGCTAAATAATAATATCCGAACTGGTATAAATCTCAAGGTCAAGCAACGCTTCCCATGGCCACTCCGTGACCATCTTAACATGTAAAGATTCCTCTGTGCCTCTAAAAGCACGCGAAGCCGTTAGTCCCGTTATTAGTACATCTTTGGCAGTCATTACAGGTAGTCAGAAGCCAAAAATCGGATATCAGTCTTGCCCAGAGGCGTCGCGTTACCCAACAACTGAGTTATCGATGTCAGAGAGACAGTTACTCCATGTAAAACACTAATGCTAAGCTGCTTTGGGTAATACTTAATGTGACCATACGTCCCGCTTTGAGCGGGATTGTCCCGCTTTCAGACTGCCCCGCTGTCCTCAACGAGATCAAAAATATCCCGCTTTTACAAAAAAACCTTTATATACCTACTTACTTGTCTACATTAAAATATCACTAAAATCACTCGGAAGACGGCAGCGTAGACGCAGGGTTGAGAGTCAGGAACAAGCGAGGGCGAGCGACTGACATGCGAGAACGGGATAGACGATAAATAAAGCGAACAAATACATCGTGCGAACTGATACAAGACCATGAATACTGATACATTGAACGTTATTGTATTAGTATAGCTTTACAGTTGTTTACGAAGATGGCAATGTATTTCGGCATTCGGCCTCGTTCAACTCATCAACTCACTTCATTTATCAATGTGCATGTATTTATTTAGAAATTTACCGAATACTTACTAATCCTAACTCCATATTATATTATAAATACAAAAGTAGCTCAGTTAGTTATTTCAAGAATTTACGCCTAAGCGAAAATTTGTGAAACATTCGTGAGACCGTTGAACCAATTTTGATGTAGTAATATAGTTTTTGTCGTGAAACTATTTAGGTATAAATTTTATTATTAGGGTAATGCCAGTGAGGGTTAGATACCACAATTACCTATTTAAAGCCACAACCAAACTGTATTTAGCTCTTAAATATGGCATCTTACACTGACTTAACCTATATTTATATTTTTACTAGCGAACCGCCCCGGCTTCGCACGGGTGCAATGTTTATATTAAATATAGGCAGCGTTCGCGAGAATCGTTAACGTACGGCAGTTTTTTCGACGCCTTACTCCACAATTTTCACTACCACGAAAAATCCTATCTATTTTCCGGGATAAAATATAGCCTATACGGATTCGGAAGAATCCCTCTAAGTAATGGTAAAAGAAATTTTGAAATCGGTCCAGTAGTTTTTGAGCCTATTCAATACAAACATACAAAAATACAAAAATACAAAGGTTTCCTCTTTATAATATTAGTATAGATTTATACAAAATTCCGAAGAATACCTGCTTTGACACGAAAAAAAAAGGTCACGTTAGTAATACTAGAAGCCGACTCCTAAAGTTGTGAAAAGGTTAAGCAGATCATAATCACTAACGATAAATCCTGTCTTAATGGAAGCAATCTGACATATGGCGCAAATACAACCTTACGTTATTGGTAATTAAAATTTTGTGCCGTTTGATACGGTCCGTGTCTGCGTCTCCATTTCAGAATTTGTCTCACCAACTGATGCGCCCTTGTGACCAGATAACTGGCTCGTTATTTGTTTAAAGAATAAGCATTCCCATTCAACGTGATAATTATACTGCCAGACTTCTGGGCACGTTTCCGTACAACAGCTACGTGGAGGAGTCAATGCCTAAGTGAATTTGGTTTTATATTACTACAGTAATACAGTAAATAGGTAAAACATTTTTAAGAATTGAGAAATAAAAAAATAAAAAATAGGCTATCTGAGATTGTCATTAAAATCGACTGCTGTTACAAAAGCTTTCCGCATACGGGTTAACGGGTGCCTTACTGAAGTGGGTGCAATCTTACCTTGAAGAACGTACGTTTTTTGTTGTTGTCAATGGTTTTCGTTCTGGCACCTGGAAAATTATATCTGGCGTACCGCAAGGTTCCCATTTAGGCCCAGTATTTTTTATTGTATTCATAAACGATTTGCCAACATATTTCCAATATTCTGAGAACTTCATGTACGCTGATGACTTGAAATTGGGGAGAATGATAGAATCAGATAGAGATACTGCATTACTTCAAAGCGACCTTAATAGACTGGTTCAATGGTGCAACCGTAATGGTATGAATTTAAATGTAAAAAAATGTTTTTACATTAAATTTACACGAAAAATCCATCTTATAGGGTGTGACTATTTCATAGGTGAGGATAAAGTTCAAACAGTGAATCAAATAAAAGACCTTGGCGTGTTGTTTGACCAAAAGCTGACTTTTCTTCCCCACCTTGAAAGTATTATGAAAAGATCTTCCAGGATGTTGGGCTTTATAATTAGAAACTGCAAAATTTTTCGAAACTGTAGGCCAATAATTATACTATACAATAGCCTAGTGAGAAGTATTTTAGACTACTGTAGCGTCGTATGGAGGCCGCACTTTGCGGTACATTCCCTTCGACTGGAACGCATTCAGAAGAGATTAATGTGGCACTTGGTACACAAAACTAATAAAATAGAAAATAAATCATCTTATTTGAATAAATTGTCACAACTTAAGATGGTGTCCTTATCTAGTCGAAGGGAACTGTCAGATTGTGTCTTCATGTATAAAATCCTTAATTATGGTGTAGACTGCCCAGAACTCTTGAGACGGGTGAATTATAGAGTACCGTCACGATATTCCCGAAGTCGGATCACCCCTCTGTGTCCGCCACGCCGTAGGACTGTACTTGGAGCAAACTCACCTCTACCTCGACTTTGTAGAGTTTTAAATAAATATTCAGATCTCATAGATGTTCATTTGGACTCGCTTGGTCGGTTCCGATCTAAAATATTCAAACTTCTACTGACTAATCCGCTATGAATTAAAAAACGGTAATATTCCCACAATAACACTTTTTTCGACCTTTTGATATTCTTTAAAGTTAAGTATTTGTAAGATAGCAATAAATTTAAATAACTGTATTTAAACTATATTATGTATATGTTAGTGTTGTAGTTGCCTATAATTGTTTGTTACACTTATGTTCATTCCCTTTTGCTTGTTCTTATTATGTAATTGTATGAGTGTAATCAAATGTTGGTAACTCTAAATAAATAAATAAATAAATAAATAAATAGACATTCGATCTATCTTTCAATGTACAAATCTCAACTTATACTATGGCTTAACATAACACAAATAAGAATATACACAATTCTGTGCATTTGATTATGGTTACTCAAACAACTCTTCGAAGTAGATCGAATTGCACCTGGATCTTCAATGCGAGCTCAACTTACCTCCAAGTTGAGCTCAACTCAACTTGCGCTCCGTTAGCGTCTAATTATACTTCCTAAAAGACTCGAGATCGATCTGTACGTCTTAATTAAGAAACTTTCGTTCCTTCGCAGGAGATAGAGGATTATGGAACGTTCCCTATTTTAGGAGCACTAGCGCATGGCCCCGGCTTCAAACGAGTCCAAATGGCCACAAGGTTGGCGTAGTTGTTGCTGTGCTTTGTATCAATTGCTGTTTTGATTCTGGTACAGGAACAAATCCAGGTTTGAAAAAAAAAAACCGAGTGCAAATCTTATCTTATCCAAGTCGTTTACAAGGGAAGTCGCTTTGAGGATGATTCAAGGCAGATTGCCCGATTGTTTCTTAATATTTCGAGACAGAGAAATTAAGCATGAAAATCGTAAATTTCCCAAGAAAATGTTCTCCCGTATAGTCATAACTCATAATCTCATCACTCCACCAACTCATACTCATAATCTAGCCGATCTAAATGGTTAACGAAAAGAATAAGGACATCCAGCAAAATTAAGAGATTTCTGAATTTTATAAATTAAGCTGAGTGTGACAAATCTTTATTAGGTTATCGTGAACAGTATCTTAGAATTTATAAAAAAGTGATTAGGAACGCTAAAAAGAAGGAAGTAACTAATCAAATAAATAAAGCGGCTAACTCTAGTAAAGAAATTTGGAAAATAGTCAATAAAACTCGGAAAAAAATTGATAATAATTTTGAAAATGATAATATAATACTTAAACATGATAATAAGATAATTTGTAACCCTATAGACAGTGCTAACATTTTTGCAGAAAAGTTTGACAATGGTAAAGGTGTAAACACTAGTAATCCAGAACTGGCTAAGAAGCATTTAATTGAAAATACTGACAGAGTTGAAAAGTCTATGGCTGTTAATCCCGTCATGCCGATAGTGATATACAATATGGTAAAGGATATGGAGAGTAAAAAGTTATTTGGACACGATGAAATACCGCTAAGCGTAATCAAAGATAATATTGATATACTGGCACACCCAATATCTGAAATGATAAATAACTGCGTCAGTGAAGCTGTTTTCCTGACCAATTTAAATTAGCCAGAGTTCTAACACTATTTAAGAAAGGTGCTAAAACAGATCCAGGCAATTACAGGCCCATTTCTTTGTTACCGGTTCTATCCAAACTTTTTGAAAAAGTGATCAAATCTAGGCTTTGTAAGCCATTTGACTAGTTTAAAAGTAATAAACCGTAACCACTTTGGATACCAAAAAAGTAGAGGGACACTAGATGCAATTGACTCGTTAGTTAATAACGTAGTAAACAAGCTGAACAATAAATTAAAAGTTGCTGGCTTATTCCTAGACTTAAGTTCTGCGTTTGATACTGTAGAACATTGCATTCTAATAGATAAGTTAGAGCATTACGGTATAAGAGGAAATATTTTAAAAATTTTGAGTTCTTATTTGACCAATAGGAAACAGTACGTCGAAATTAAATCACTTCGGGAAGGTGTGGAAGAAATTCATAAATCGAAATTATTTACTGTAACTAGAGGTGTTCAGCAGGGATCTGTGCTGGGCCCCATATTCTTTATAATATTTCTTAACGATTTAATTGAATACATTAAAAACATTTTACCAGATGCTGACTTCATAATATTTGCTGACGATACGAGTGGTGTTATAGCTGCTGATAATATAGAGACCTTAAAATATAAGTTAAATGTATTAATATCTAGCTGCTTGTGAAAGCTGGTTTTCTATAAATAATCTTAAATTAAATATAAGTAAGACAAAATGTATGATATTTAGATCTACCGTTAGGAACAAATATTTAGTAAATGTAGAATCATTAGGCAGGAAATTTGATATGGTAGAAAGTTTAAGATTTTTGGCGGTACAAATTGATAGTTTACTAAATTGGAACCCAGAACTAGATTCAATTACGAATACAATAAGTAGTGCATGTTATGCAATCAGAACTCTCAGGGATATTTTGTCTACTGCCCAACTTCGTACCGTCTATTTTGCTCTTGTTGAATCTAAACTTAGATATAGCATTATGTTTTGGGGAAACAGCTATAAATATAATGTTAAGGCAGCCTTTACTATACAAAAGCGAGCATTAAGAACCATACTTCGTTTAAATCAAACAGAATCATGTAAGGATCATTTTGTTAAACTTAGAATTTTAACGGTACCGTGTCTTTATATTTTAGTTCTCCTAACTCATTTTAACAAATACTTAAACGAGTTTGAATCAGACGACGACAGAAAAAACAGATTAGGTACTCGCAGAAAAGTTCTTCCTACTATTCTCCAGGCAAAGCTTAACGTTGTCAAACACTCGTCACGTGTACAGTCTGTCATTTTGTTCAACAAATTACCAGCAGAATTAAATAATATTCAGAATGTGAACATGTTTAAAAATAAACTCAAGGCTTTGTTAATCAATAAAGTCTATTACAGCATTGACGAATATTGTAATGACAGAAAATCTTATAACTAGTATAAAATTAAACCTAATTTAAATATGTGTACCTACCTATCTATCTTTTTTATAATTTTAACTTTTTTTATAAAAATTTTGACATTAAATGTTTTTGTAGCATTATCTGCTAGGGAATTTGTTTTGTTATAATAATTGTTTATTACTTATTAGTGTGTACTTACTGTGTAAATATTTCAACACAAATGTATTTTTGTTATGAAATAAAGAACTTGAACTTGAATATCATCATTCAAGTAACAATCTATCCATGTGCCAAGTTTTTTCAATATCTGTCCAACGATTGAGACGTGAAACAGACACCCCATTTTTAATATTAGTATAGATAAACAGAAGAGACTTCAGTTTTAATTATTTTCATAAAAGCTAATTTTTGGAAAAAATCTTATGAAGTATTTCGTCTAGCCGCTTTGAAATGGATTATTATGAAAGTTTGTTTTATGATTAGTTTATCGATTCTGTTTGTTTTATCATTGTCCGTCCTTAGTTTGGTATCGCTTAATGTATGCGTATTTTTTTTTAAAATGAGGAATATCATTAATGGATTCCCTCCTGCTCACCAGTCTAACCGGATGCAGTTGAATATAAGTGTTTTACATGGAGTGAAATGGAGTGATGGTCACTCTTCCACAGATTGACCTCGGGAAGCGTTGCTTAACCTCAAAGATCGACCCATTTGGGTGTTATTATTTAGTAACGAGCCTCTTTGTAGTGAGGAGTGTCCGTTTCGACTGACTAAAAACCTACCCAGATTTTTTGTTGCCATCGTGTTCTCGGGCCGCAGTAACTCTTAAAACATTGGTAACCCCGGCAGGCATTGACCAAATATTCATAATTCTTCGAATTATGTGAACTGTGTTTGCGGAAAGTTCCTCAACTTAAAATACCGGTTTTCTGTAAACAATCGCTTTTAGCAAAAAGGGTGCAAACATAAAGAAGCAGGTTACAGGTACGGACAGGTCGGTACAGATCATTACCGATCAGTACGGGTAAAATAGTTCATACACTCAGTATGCGCTCGTTCATAAAGAAACAGGTGGAAACTTGTCGGTACCGAATATCTGCATCGATACGTATGGGTTTAAGCATTTGCCAGTGTAGTGTGTCGTCTTCGCCGTCCTTTGTGGGACAAAAGACATAATTACACAGCAACAGAAATGTTATTCATAAATATTGGAAGGAGATTAGTTTAGAAATGAAACATGATGGTACCTATGTAAATATATTATTTTTTGTTTTCATTATATTATATATTAGTGTACCACAATCGGTTATGTGTGAAATACTGTACAAAAATGTTTCTGACGTTTTTTGCTAAATTCGAAGGTGGACCCGGTCGTTGATTGTGCCATCCTTGTCTTACGAGTTGAACAGGAGTACTTAGATAGTAAATGCCATTTGGAATATAATCTGCGAAAAGCACAATCCTCTATTTTTCTTGCTCGAGATAACCGCCCGTTGATGTTAGGCCGTGCGCGCACTGCCTTGCGGTGGCCGCAATTGCGGTAGTTCTACCGCACCGGTAGAATGACCGCAATCTCAGGGGCGCGCACTGCGGTGAGAAAAACGCACCTTTTGTCTGACATACAGATTTCTTCGTATTTATACATATTTTCGATGTGTGATTCAGATTAGCACTCGATACAGATTTTTATACAAATTTCACACTGTATTAATAAAATTAACTGGTACAACTAAAGACAGAACTTGGCAAAATAAATTAACTATATACCGCATTTATTACGTTACACACATCATTGTATGATTCTATTCTTTATAGTTATTTTTTATTTTTTTATAAACAACGTTAATTTAAATATTCTAATTATTTGTATTACAGAGAAAATTCCATATATTTTGTGATGATGCTGCCAAAAAAACGATTTCAAGCTCTTACATTGCAAGTACTACGTCAATAGACACCAGGCTATGTTAAATTAATGTATGTACTACGGAAATTAATTAAAATAATAAATTAAAATATTTAGAATATTATATTAACGTTGTTTATAAAAAAATAAAAAATAACCATAAAGAATAGATTCATTCAACGGTGTGTGTAACGTAATAAATGCGGTATCTAGGTAATTTATTTTGCTAAGTTCTGTTTTAGTTGTAACAGTTATCTGCATATATATTTTAATAATTATTTTTATCTCTGTTTTTATGAGTAGTAAGTACACTAATTTTGCCCTCCCCACTTAAATTAAAGTTTTTAAAGTCCTTCCAAAGGTTGTCTATTTATCAATACAGTGTGAAATTTAGATAAAAATCTGTATCGAGTGCTAATCTGTATCACACATCAAAATATGTATAAATACAAAGAAATCTGTATGTATGGCAACATTATCAGACAAAACGTGCGTTTGTTTCACCGCAGTGCGCGGTACTACATACATTCCTATGCGATACAAAATATTTGCGGTAGACTCACCGCAATTTTGCAGCGAGGGGCCACCGGTGAATCTACCGCACACGTTTATTCCACCGCAGTGCGCGCACTTCTATGACACTCAAAAGGGTTTCAATAAAAATGTTTGTAAAGTCCGACGAACTCGAAGACATGATGGTCACTAAGAACAGATTTACCTGTTTCTACCTATAATAGTATATATAGTAAATATATTCAGAGCCGAATTAACCCTGTCAGAGGCCCTAAGGCAATGGCATTCTCGGGGCCCCTTTTCTTACTTTGACTGAACAAATCGTGTGTGAACTGAGGAAACGCACAGTGGTTGTTAATATATTTGTTTACTTATTACCAGATTTGTTCTAAAATTGTGTTAATTCTACTACTAAATCTAACGATTTGTATTTTGTGAGATAACAGTGAGGTCCCTAAATTCACACGCACATCAAATTGTCGTTCAAAGAAACATGTTTTCTTAGTGCGTGCACTGGGCCTGGGCCCCTAATTGATGCGGGGCCCCTAGGCAGTTGCCTACTCCGCCTAATGGTTAATCCGGCCCTGATTATATTATATGTATTTTATGTTTGTACACGGACTGTAGTCAGCTGACTCTTACTTATAATAATAGACTTCCTAGACGATTTCGACCAAGGCGCTAATCTCATAATCGATTTAGCCAGATGCGCGGGAGATATTATGGTGTCCAAGTATGTGTGGAGATACAGGTGCACTCTCTGTTCCTTTAAGGTCTGTCCCCCTTGATGTCCCCACACATCAGTGCCGTGTCAGGGACGGGGCAGGAACGTGGCCGTGACAAAACCGAGCATCCGTGTCCCGTCAGGAGCTGTCTGTTCACACAAGTCAGTGCCGTGACAGTGTCGTGAATAGACGAGGCCTTCCCTTCCACCTATACCCACTTCTTACTTCATTCTATTTCATTGTCCGAGTATGCCTCAGTGTTGTATAGTGAAATAGATAACAGGAAAAGTGATACACGTCATGGCTTTATTCAATACAGAGGAGTTAATTGCGATTGCAATTGCTCTAGATGAAGAGTCTCTAGATCTCGAGTTAGACAAGTCGTACAATATGCTATATTCGCGTATAGTCTCTATTAATAACTCATCATTTATGTTTACCAAAAAAAAAAGTCAACAAATTGCAAGGAAAAAATATCAACACGTGCACGCCACGGAATGGAATCAGAACACTTGCACACGTTACAGCGTCGGCCCTGACACTGAAGCTTCGTTGCCGGCACGGGCACGGACATGTGTGATCGAGTTCATAGACAATGTATGCAATGATTTTTTTTTAGAGTCCTGACGAAACACGTCCCTGCCCCGTCTCTGGCACGCCATTGATGTGTGGGGATAGACCTTTACTCTCATTGTCCGATGTGACGGCATTCCGACATGACCGAAGAGAAATCAAGCGCAGGAGCATCTGTAATAAGTAAAGTGAAATAAATTCAATTAGTTACTTTCCACGATCTATTTATCTCTGTACACAATCTTAAGAACTAGTACACGCAAGCACAACAATTATTTCTTCTTTGAAAGAAATCCAAATTTAAGTCATCTTCTAAACCGCACTGAAGTCACTCAGGTCACTCCCTCTCACATCAAGCAGGCCTCTTTCCAATCAGCGGGAACATTATACTGATGGGGTAACAGGGTGGACACTAAAAGAATTAACGATTGAAGAACTATAATAATAAGATTTTATTATCCTTTTCTTTACATACTTTAAAGAAAATATACACACGGTATTATTATTGAAACACACCATAAACAAACTTAAAACACCTTAAACACACTTAAGAATTATGATCTAGTTTGAGTCTGCTTCTTAATTTTTAATATGCTCGTTCCACTTAGAAACCGTTTCAAAGTTTGCATTTGGATGAGACAGGATTAATAATCCTTGCCACATCCGATTTAACTACAAATTATATTACGAAAGTTCCTCTAAAATCTAATAAACCTAGATTTCAGTTTGAAGTTATTTCATTATCTAATAATAGTCCTCGTCGGAATATCCGGCTTGGTAGCGATTCCTAGACCAATTAGAACTGTCAGCGGTATATTTGTCGGTATCGATATCGCCTCCCGGAGAAATTTGAATTACAGACACAAAATTCAATTTTAGTTTATTGGAATGTAAAATATTCTTCAATCTATTTACAGTAAGAATTAGGAATACTTAATAGGATATATAGAAAACTCTCTGTTTCCTCAGGTGTCTCTCTCTCCTTCTTGACCCAACTCACTATCTTCTTCTGTCGGTTTCTTCATTACTGAAGGTCGTATCCGTCTTGAAAATTATTAGTAGCCTCGGTCGTAATTCTTCTCTATGTATTCCTGTTTGTCGGCTTTCGTCAACGTAGACGTGATCTGGTCAGTCCATCGGATGGGAGAGCGGCCACAAATTCTTTTACCGTTGACTTCACCGTTGTTTCTTTTCGTGCAATATGGCGAAAGTACGAGTAACTAAGGACTTTTTGGAAAAAATGGTAGAGAGATAGATAATAGTTAGAAAGATAGAGAGAGTCTGGTTTTGCATCACACTTGAACAGTACATTATTTGATTTTCATAATTTAAAGTATTTTCATGATTGACTTACAGAGGTTCCGTACATCACCATCTGTACCCGACTACTATTTTCGGGGGAAAATCATTCGCTCTCCCGCTTTAGGTGGAACGGACGTGAGTATCACAGTTACTTCAGTTGCCCTTTTATTCCAGGGCCGCGTTATCTTGGTAGGACATTCTCGAAACGCCGAGATGTTTCACTCAAAACGGCTCGAATAAATAAGGTTGCTTAAATACATTGTTTAAATTAAATGAGCTAGTTACCAAGAGATAACAATTATTTTGATTTTCATTTCTAGAAATTCTAAAAGATTTTGATTATGAATTTAAAGCCATTTTCCTTCTATACTTCATCGTATTTATCATATTTTCGTTTTCATTTGAGGTTTATAAAGATTCATTAGTTGAAATTCTGAAGAAATATGAGTACTTAATTGTTATTTATATGAAAATTATTACTTTAATTAATTCCCTGCTTATTTGAGTTTTCTCCTAAAAGCAATTATTCATCTTAATTAAAATACATATGTATAAAAGGGTAAGGTTAAAAAGCGAATTCTATAAGTAGAACACGAAGAAAAACTCATTAGATATTTAACCGTAGTCCGATTTTTTATAATCAAATTTAATAAAAAAATTGATTGCAACTCACAGACTCAAAGGGGAGTACTGTGCCGATTATGATAAATATACATAAAATAATGATTTAGATTGTTTGTTTGATTTTTTTCTTCTTTCGCGTCAAAACTTAGGTACGGGTTGATGAGATTTTTGCTGAGGCGATATTTGAAGGGCAGAATAGTGTAAATTTATCACAAAAAATACTTTTCACGCGAGCGAAGCTGCGGGTAGTAGCTAGTATACAATAAAGAACAGAAGTCTTGAGCATTATTCTTGCTTAAAATCAGTAAAATGTTACCTACAAATCCTCGGTCTAAATTGTAAGGCAAAAATACTTTTGTGAAAAGCTTATATTGACATCAAACCTCCAATAAACGCTTTCGAACTGAGGCGAAGAATAGGCGCGAGAATTCGAGATATTCAGCCAAAGTAATTCTATTACGAGGTCTTGGGGGTACTAAGGGGTACTTAGGGTACTAGGGAGTACTTGAGGGGTTGGGGTTATGACCCCACCGGGCGTGATTAGGTACAGTCGCGCTTTGTGAGATGACCTCGCAGCTGTTGATTCAATTTGCGCAAATTGTTTAGTAGATCCCCTTTTTTTGTTGTTGAAGAATGAATCCATTTGTTTTCTTTTTTTTTGTGGGGATTGTCTTGAATAATGTGGTGAATTTGTTGCCTTGATTGGGTGGTAATGTTGTAGACCAATTTATTGATCTATTTTATAATAAACTGTACTAGCTGTTTCCCCGACTTCGTTCACGTGACAATTGATACTACCGACGCGGTTTTTCATATGTAAATCCTGATGGAATTCTGGAATAAAAGTTTATATGTAGCCGTATAATGTGTTGCTTTAAAAATCCCATTAAAATTAGTTCAGCTGTTACAGAGATTAGTCCCGAACAACAGAAAGACTGATTAAAATACGTTTGTTTGTGATTTTGCATCGTTTAAATAATTCTTCATGATGAAAACAATATCAAACAAACAAACAGAGGCTTCTGAATTAATATCCAGCAAACTGATTAGATATTGACTTTACAACGATTTTGTTATGTCTCGGATCAGATGGATTACCTTACTTTAAAGTAATTAGACTTGACCTTTTGACCCTCTTGTTTTTAATAAAAGTTTTAAGTATGTAAAGTTATATTATAGGAGTTAATTTTTTCATTCCTCTTGATAAGGGAAAGTGGCAAGCAAAATTTCTAAAGCATCATGCTTAAGAAATTGCGTAAGCCTTTAGTTTGAGATACAACATAATTTGTTACCCGTCTAAGATTAAAAATCTTCACTGGACCTCAGGTCGGCTCTTATACAACGTGTAATTTAAAGGGTATATACATACCAAGTGCACGGCTTCTTTGGATGATAATAAACGATATGGCAAGGGTTTTCTAATCCTATGTGTACATGTGTGGATGTTCAGGACTACAAGAAGCCAGTGCAACGATACTGGTGTGTCCGAACTGTCCACGGTTCGTGGAGCCCTACCGTTGCTTTCAACAACAATAAACAAAACTACAGGCTCTTCGGCCTACAACCATCTATAGCCTCTGAGGCTTTATCAATACCTTATTACCACTAACCTTCTGAGCTGGGTTCGCCAAGCTTCGACCTTCCTAGGTCACGCCCAAGTGTGGTATGTATGTAAATGAGGTGAGTAATTGAAAGTGTGATGTAAGTCAAGTGTTCTGAACGGTCACAAGGCGCCGATCTCCAGATGGCGCGGTTCAGACAGCATCACAGCCCAAACTCGCACCGGATTGAAGCTATTTATCACTACTTATTTCCAACAAATGCGCGTGCCACGCGGTGGCAACCAACCGGCGATAAATCCCAAAATATCCCAGGCTTTCATCAAATGGGAATTACAAATTCCAATTAATCGTTACTCGCGACCCAATTATCGGTTTCAACAGGCGATTCCAAACGATATTTTTCCAATTATAATTAACTCAACAGGTCCCAAGCGGACATTTTTCAACGGAAGCAAAGTCTATCTGTCAAGTCAAAAGTCATGTCAAGATCAAATTTCTTTATGTCAAAAAAGGTACGTTCGGAAACACATCGGACCGAACATCTACCCCCCCCCCGGACGGGCCTACCCGTCCGCTAATCAATTGGAAGTCTTGACAAGGTTGCAAATTTAACACAGCTTCAATGCGGCCAAATACCGTAGCTAGTTCCTCAAAGGTGAGAACGGTGTCTCCCAACAATCTCCGCCAGCGTCCCCTTGCCGCTTTCACCGCGGCCCCAAAAATACCCCCCCAATGGGGGTAGGCTGGCGGGTCAAACAACCAAGTGACCCCTCGGCGGGTCAAACTATTACCAATGTCAACCTGGCTCTCATTAGGAAGGCGTGTACCTCCTTCAAATAGTTACTTGTACCCTTGTAATTCGTACCGCAATCAGACCTAATCAAAGAAGGCAACCCACGGCGAGACACAAATCTTTCCAAAGTCACCTCAAAGGCCTCTGTCGAGAGGGAGGTTACCAGCTCCAAATGTACTGCCTTGGTTGACAGGCAGACAAACACACAAATAAGCCTTAACAATCTTACTATTACGAAGGGTGGACGTCTTCAACAAAAGGGGACCAACAAATCCGTTACGACGCCAGCAAAGGGCCTCGCCTCATTGACGCGATCAGCCGACAAAATCCAAATTTCTCGCTGCAGAATGGCCAACAGCGCATTGCAACCGGCATGCGAGTTCTTAGTGTGACGATCAGTCACCAACAATTGAACCAAGTGGCCCTCCTTGGGCAACAAAAGGGGGTGACGAGCCCCATAAGGAAGGCTAGAGTGCCTCAACCGTCCTCCAACAGGGTTTCCCGAAGTGGCTCGTCCCAACCAAGTTCAGTTATAACAAAGGCAGGAGCACCAATTTTAGGGTACGGACAACTCACAAGGGTGATTTTAAACCAGGTCCTTCCCTCAACAGTGGTGTCAGCCGGTTCGCCAATTCCCCAAATCTTGCCTGAAAGGTCATTCACCTTCAGGCCAACCTGTCCCGCTAACCAAGACGACAAAAGGCAACCCTGGGCTCCCGTGTCCAAAATGGCACGGATCACAATCGAGCCACCCGAGGGTCCCCAGACCTTGACCGAGGCCGTTGGCAACAAAACCGTCTTGATCGGGGGGGGGGGGGGGGTCCTTTAGCGGGGCAGGTGTCAATCTCTTAACGGTGCCTGGGCGGCGACCGATCGCCGCATCCAGGCTGCCCTCGTTCACGACGATGCCAACAATCAAAATATTCATCCGCGCGGTGTCCCGAGCCGCTCGCCATCACTGGAGGGGCATATCCCACCGGATGCCCGAATGGCGGAGGGCGCGACTCCAACCGGGGACGTTCCGCCAACGGAGGGGAAAGGCAGCGGCGCCGACCCGGCCACTGCTGCCTAGCAGCCAATGCGCGTTATCCCTGACGAGGGAAGCCCAAATGGCGCTCGCGGGGCTCCCGTTCAACTTGCGCGGGGGGTGGAGTGCGGCGTACAGAATTGCGGGCCTCAGCCCGGTGCTCGTCTCCGGGGTACCCCCCCCTGCGCGAACCCTCCTCAGAAGATGGTCTGCTGGAGCGGTTCGCGTTGGCGCACAAAATCTCCAAGTAGGACCCCTTACAAATTCTACACGGGCGGGGGTCGGGGCAGTCCCGATGAAAGTGGGCCCCCAAGCACGAGAAGCACAAACGGCGTGCGTTGACAATGCGGCGGCGGGCACTTACGTGCAAATTCAATAAGGCCGGGCAACGCGCCATGGCATGCCCCGTTGCCTTACATAAGTCACAATGATGAGGACTCCGGGCGCCAGCAAAACGGGGGGCGGGGCGAACATCAACAGGCCCCCTAGCCTGAGGACTTCGGGCGCCAGCAAAACGGGGGGCAGGGCGAACATCAACAGGCCCCCTAGCCCGAGGACTCCGGGCGCCAGCAAAACGGGGGGCGGGGCGAACATCAACAGGCCCCCGAGCCCTAGTCCGTCCCTGGTCTCTAGGCCGAGAAGGTAGTGGGGGTGACCCCATGGCGCCACGAGTGTTATCCAAAACCCGACACTCGTCTTCCAAAAACTTGAGGAGGTCGTCAAAGGGGGGAAGATGGGTGGCACTATCCCCACCATACTTCTGCTCAAAACGTGACCTCAACTCCGCGGGGAGCAACTGCAGCACTATGTGCACCAACAAGTAGGACCAATGTTCTACCGGTAACTCCAAGCGTCTCAAAGCGTTGGTCGCTGAGACCAACGGGTTCAGCAAGTCAGTGCGCAACGTCGACGTGCTGACAATGGCCGGTAGCCCCAAAATCTGGTCGATGTGCACATCAGCCAGGCAGCGCTTGTTCTGATACCGTCGGAAGAGAAGCTCCAGAGCGGTCGGGTAGGAGGAATCCGTCACCGGCAAGTGCTGCACCAAGGCTCTGGCTTCGCCCTCCAGGACAGACAATAAGTAGGCCAACTTTTGGGCAGGTCCGAGGTCCGAGCGTGCATCCACAAGACTTTCAAAAAGATTTAGGAAGCCCAGCCAGTGGTCCAAGCGACCGTCAAAATGTAGCAGCTCCAGGGTGGGCAGCCTACTCAATAGTCCAGGGCCTGCAACAACGGGGGTCTGCGGCTTGGCCGCATCAGGCACCCGACTCTTCAAAATTTCCCGCGCTCGTAGACATATGACATCCCCCAGGTGGACAATCTGGTCATAGTCACCCAAAATCTTATCGCGGGCTGTCTGATCCATCACCCCCAAATCCACGTCCATGATGTACTCGTTGAAGCGTGTGAGCGCAGCATCAGCTGACTTGATCCTCTCAATCACTTGCCCATACCGAGCAAGGGTGAGCTCTTCCAATTCTACACGCTCAACCGTTGCAGCTGCCGATGCGAACCATCTCAACTGTGTGGTCAATCCGGCAGCAGCCTCCCTGACTGCCCTTAATGAGGCCATTGCAACAATCAAATATTAATACAACAGGCTAAAATTAACTAAACAAACAACAATAACTTGTTAGCCGACCAAATAATTTCACCAAAATAAAAACTCAAATTCAATTATTTCAAGTCCAAATCCGACCCTGTACTTATTCCAAGTATGAATCTAGCTTGGTACAGATGGCTAGTTACAAAATAAATAACAATTCAATGTATATATTGTGCAGGATCAACACCAATAAACATCAATAAACACAACAATTGACTGTATAATATTGAGCCGGACAATCTCTATCAACACAGTCCAATAAGTACCACAAATGCAATAACCAATACACACAATTCAAGTCCTATTATGTTAGACTATGTGTAATTATTATTTAGATAACCTTTTAAATTCAGAACAGTGACATTCAATTATTAATTGCAACAAATACCAAACAACTTTTACAACAATATACCAAATTATGTACCAAATACAACCTAATAATTCCTAATTTCACAAACAATCTTACTTGTCTGTACAATACCAAGGGGCTAGCACTACAAATTACAGTACAAACTACAAGTACTATTTGAGCCCGGCTGACAAAGCAATATTCAAACTTATTAAGTCATTTACAACAATATTCAAAACTTCCAATTAAACCAGTGGATCTTATAAGACCACGCTTCTGCTACCAAAATGATCAGGACTACAAGAAGCCAGTGCAACGATACTGGTGTGTCCGAACTGTCCACGGTTTGTGGAGCCCTACCGTTGCTTTCAACAAAAATAAACAAAACTACAGGCTCTTCGGCCTACAACCATCTATAGCCTCTGAGGCTTTATCAATACCTTATTACCACTAACCTTCTGTGCTGGGTTCGCCAAGCTTCGACCTTCCTAGGTCACGCCCAAGTGTGGTATGTATGTAAATGAGGTGAGTAATTGAAAGTGTGATGTAAGTCAAGTGTTCTGAACGGTCACAAGGCGCCGATCTCCAGATGGCGCGGTTCAGACAGCATCACAGCCCAAACTCGCACCGGATTGAAGCTATTTATCACTACTTATTTCCAACAAATGCGCGTGCCACGCGGTGGCAACCAACCGGCGATAAATCCCAAAATATCCCAGGCTTTCATCAAATGGGAATTACAAATTCCAATTAATCGTTACTCGCGACCCAATTATCGGTTTCAACAGGCGATTCCAAACGATATTTTTCCAATTATAATTAACTCAACAGGTCCCAAGCGGACATTTTTCAACGGAAGCAAAGTCTATCTGTCAAGTCAAAAGTCATGTCAAGATCAAATTTCTTTATGTCAAAAAAGGTACGTTCGGAAACACATCGGACCGAACATCTACCCCCCCCCCAGACGGGCCTACCCGTCCGCTAATCAATTGGAAGTCTTGACAAGGTTGCAAATTTAACACAGCTTCAATGCGGCCAAATACCGTAGCTAGTTCCTCAAAGGTGAGAACGGTGTCTCCCAACGATCTCCGCCAGCGTCCCCTTGCCGCTTTCACCGCGGCCCCAAAAATACCCCCCCAATGGGGGTAGGCTGGCGGGTCAAACAACCAAGTGACCCCTCGGCGGGTCAAACTATTACCAATGTCAACCTGGCTCTCATTAGGAAGGCGTGTACCTCCTTCAAATAGTTACTTGTACCCTTGTAATTCGTACCGCAATCAGACCTAATCAAAGAAGGCAACCCACGGCGAGACACAAATCTTTCCAAAGTCACCTCAAAGGCCTCTGTCGAGAGGGAGGTTACCAGCTCCAAATGTACTGCCTTGGTTGACAGGCAGACAAACACACAAATAAGCCTTAACAATCTTACTATTACGAAGGGTGGACGTCTTCAACAAAAGGGGACCAACAAATCCGTTACGACGCCAGCAAAGGGCCTCGCCTCATTGACGCGATCAGCCGACAAAATCCAAATTTCTCGATGCAGAATGGCCAACAGCGCATTGCAACCGGCATGCGAGTTCTTAGTGTGACGATCAGTCACCAACAATTGAACCAAGTGGCCCTCCTTGGGCAACAAAAGGGGGTGACGAGCCCCATAAGGAAGGCTAGAGTGCCTCAACCGTCCTCCAACAGGGTTTCCCGAAGTGGCTCGTCCCAACCAAGTTCAGTTATAACAAGGGCAGGAGCACCAATTTTAGGGTACGGACAACTCACAAGGGTGATTTCAAACCAGGTCCTTCCCTCAACAGTGGTGTCAGCCGGTTCGCCAATTCCCCAAATCTTGCCTGAAAGGTCATTCACCTTCAGGCCAACCTGTCCCGCTAACCAAGACGACAAAAGGCAACCCTGGGCTCCCGTGTCCAAAATGGCACGGATCACAATCGAGCCACCCGAGGGTCCCCAGACCTTGACCGAGGCCGTTGGCAACAAAACCGTCTTGATCGGGGGGAGGGGGGGGGGTCCTTTAGCGGGGCAGGTGTCAATCTCTTAACGGTGCCTGGGCGGCGACCGATCGCCGCATCCAGGCTGCCCTCGTTCACGACGATGCCAACAATCAAAATATTCATCCGCGCGGTGTCCCGAGCCGCTCGCCATCACTGGAGGGGCATATCCCACCGGATGCCCGAATGGCGGAGGGCGCGACTCCAACCGGGGACGTTCCGCCAAAGGAGGGGAAAGGCAGCGGCGCCGACCCGGCCACTGCTGCCTAGCAGCCAATGCGCGTTATCCCTGACGAGGGAAGACCAAATGGCGCTCGCGGGGCTCCCGTTCAACTTGCGCGGGGGGTGGAGTGCGGCGTACAGAATTGCGGGCCTCAGCCCGGTGCTCGTCTCCGGGGTACCCCCCCCTGCGCGAACCCTCCTCAAAAGATGGTCTGCTGGAGCGGTTCGCGTTGGCGCACAAAATCTCCAAGTAGGACCCCTTACAAATTCTACACGGGCGGGGGTCGGGGCAGTCCCGATGAAAGTGGGCCCCCAAGCACGAGAAGCACAAACGGCGTGCGTTGACAATGCGGCGGCGGGCACTTACGTGCAAATTCAATAAGGCCGGGCAACGCGCCATGGCATGCCCCGTTGCCTTACATAAGTCACAATGATGAGGACTCCGGGCGCCAGCAAAACGGGGGGCGGGGCGAACATCAACAGGCCCCCTAGCCTGAGGACTTCGGGCGCCAGCAAAACGGGGGGCAGGGCGAACATCAACAGGCCCCCTAGCCCGAGGACTCCGGGCGCCAGCAAAACGGGGGGCGGGGCGAACATCAACAGGCCCCCGAGCCCTAGTCCGTCCCTGGTCTCTAGGCCGAGAAGGTAGTGGGGGTGACCCCATGGCGCCACGAGTGTTATCCAAAACCCGACACTCGTCTTCCAAAAACTTGAGGAGGTCGTCAAAGGGGGGAAGATGGGTGGCACTATCCCCACCATACTTCTGCTCAAAACGTGACCTCAACTCCGCGGGGAGCAACTGCAGCACTATGTGCACCAACAAGTAGGACCAATGTTCTACCGGTAACTCCAAGCGTCTCAAAGCGTTGGTCGCTGAGACCAACGGGTTCAGCAAGTCAGTGCGCAACGTCGACGTGCTGACAATGGCCGGTAGCCCCAAAATCTGGTCGATGTGCACATCAGCCAGGCAGCGCTTGTTCTGATACCGTCGGAAGAGAAGCTCCAGAGCGGTCGGGTAGGAGGAATCCGTCACCGGCAAGTGCTGCACCAAGGCTCTGGCTTCGCCCTCCAGGACAGACAATAAGTAGGCCAACTTTTGGGCAGGTCCGAGGTCCGAGCGTGCATCCACAAGACTTTCAAAAAGATTTAGGAAGCCCAGCCAGTGGTCCAAGCGACCGTCAAAATGTAGCAGCTCCAGGGTGGGCAGCCTACTCAATAGTCCAGGGCCTGCAACAACGGGGGTCTGCGGCTTGGCCGCATCAGGCACCCGACTCTTCAAAATTTCCCGCGCTCGTAGACATATGACATCCCCCAGGTGGACAATCTGGTCATAGTCACCCAAAATCTTATCGCGGGCTGTCTGATCCATCACCCCCAAATCCACGTCCATGATGTACTCGTTGAAGCGTGTGAGCGCAGCATCAGCTGACTTGATCCTCTCAATCACTTGCCCATACCGAGCAAGGGTGAGCTCTTCCAATTCTACACGCTCAACCGTTGCAGCTGCCGATGCGAACCATCTCAACTGTGTGGTCAATCCGGCAGCAGCCTCCCTGACTGCCCTTAATGAGGCCATTGCAACAATCAAATATTAATACAACAGGCTAAAATTAACTAAACAAACAACAATAACTTGTTAGCCGACCAAATAATTTCACCAAAATAAAAACTCAAATTCAATTATTTCAAGTCCAAATCCGACCCTGTACTTATTCCAAGTATGAATCTAGCTTGGTACAGATGGCTAGTTACAAAATAAATAACAATTCAATGTATATATTGTGCAGGATCAACACCAATAAACATCAATAAACACAACAATTGACTGTATAATATTGAGCCGGACAATCTCTATCAACACAGTCCAATAAGTACCACAAATGCAATAACCAATACACACAATTCAAGTCCTATTATGTTAGACTATGTGTAATTATTATTTAGATAACCTTTTAAATTCAGAACAGTGACATTCAATTATTAATTGCAACAAATACCAAACAACTTTTACAACAATATACCAAATTATGTACCAAATACAACCTAATAATTCCTAATTTCACAAACAATCTTACTTGTCTGTACAATACCAAGGGGCTAGCACTACAAATTACAGTACAAACTACAAGTACTATTTGAGCCCGGCTGACAAAGCAATATTCAAACTTATTAAGTCATTTACAACAATATTCAAAACTTCCAATTAAACCAGTGGATCTTATAAGACCACGCTTCTGCTACCAAAATGATCAGGACTACAAGAAGCCAGTGCAACGATACTGGTGTGTCCGAACTGTCCACGGTTCGTGGAGCCCTACCGTTGCTTTCAACAAAAATAAACAAAACTACAGGCTCTTCGGCCTACAACCATCTATAGCATCTGAGGCTTTATCAATACCTTATTACCACTAACCTTCTGTGCTGGGTTCGCCAAGCTTCGACCTTCCTAGGTCACGCCCAAGTGTGGTATGTATGTAAATGAGGTGAGTAATTGAAAGTGTGATGTAAGTCAAGTGTTCTGAACGGTCACAAGGCGCCGATCTCCAGATGGCGCGGTTCAGACAGCATCACAGCCCAAACTCGCACCGGATTGAAGCTATTTATCACTACTTATTTCCAACAAATGCGCGTGCCACGCGGTGGCAACCAACCGGCGATAAATCCCAAAATATCCCAGGCTTTCATCAAATGGGGATTACAAATTCCAATTAATCGTTACTCGCGACCCAATTATCGGTTTCAACAAGCGATTCCAAACGATATTTTTCCAATTATAATTAACTCAACAGGTCCCAAGCGGACATTTTTCAACGGAAGCAAAGTCTATCTGTCAAGTCAAAAGTCATGTCAAGATCAAATTTCTTTATGTCAAAAAAGGTACGTTCGGAAACACATCGGACCGAACAGTGGAACTTATTAGAAATTTCAATACATTGATACCAGAGACCGAACTTTTCAAATTAAGAAGAACGAAGAGAATTATCGTTTTATTGGCAAGTGACATGGAAAGTGATGACCCTCATAGTGATGTGACACGTTTGTTATTATTGGTATTCAAGAAACATACGAAATCAACAATTTGGCGTCAATTCTGTGAGTCACTTATTTGGAGCTGAAACTTTGCATAGAGACTCCATACCAGATGTTGTCTTCAGTCCTTTTGGATAGATATGGGGTTTCCGTTACACGTTGTATAAACGACATGACGTGAAATGTCACTGTCTAAGAATCTTGCGTTTTTCACATTTGTGCTGAGCAAATGTTGTTTCTTCCGAGCCTCGGAAATTGCGGCAAGCCATTGGTCTGGGCTGTCATGTTTACATCTTTTACACTGGTTGCGGGTAGTCAGAAAATCTGTCCTGTCAAAAGGGATACCCAGGTACTGGGTTATGGTGGCAAGAAAGGCAGTCGCTCCATGTAAAATACTAGTACTCAGCTACTTCCAGTTTTTTTTTTTTACGTGTTAAAATTATCAAATAAGTCCTCCCACCCCGGGCAGGGCCGGAGGGACTGTCAGACTTGTACTGACTAAAATCCACGGTGTTCCTTCAATAGCCCTTTACGTTCCGGGGTCACGGTAATGGGATAAGTCCCACGACCCTGGCAGGCTTCGGCCCTCTACAGGGGGGGCCTCGTCATATTGCTGACGCTCTTTGAGGCGCGCGTGGAACACAACGCGCCGTCGACCCGGGCATGGTCCATGGTCGGACAGTGATTTGCCCTTTACTCGCTGTCAGCATGCCCGCGCCTACGGTGGCCGGAGATCGTCGGCCGACGTCCGACGCCGTGGGCGTCTACCACTGCGGCTGGGCTGGAGGGAGGACGTCATCCTCTCCCTCACGCGGCCCGCCTCCTCCTTCGGAGCTACATCCGGTTACACTGGAATTCGACGCCAACATGTTGGAAAAAAGCTAACCAGATGACATGAGAACTATGCTTTCTTTCTTTGATGATGATGGGAAATATGAAATATTCAACTCAGCCAGTGGCGTAGCTGAAACTTCGGAGACCCCCCGCCAAAATCTCAATAAGGCCCTCTATAACCCAGCGATTACCCAAAAAATCCGAAGACCCCAGCGAGTCAACCCTACGTAACCTAGAACTTACTAAACTAGCTTTATTTTCCTAGTACTCAAAATAAATCGACTTGAGAAGCTTGTTAAAAACTTTTAACTATATAAATATACACGTAGATTGGAAAAAAATTAAGACGCTGAGGCCCCCTATAGCTAGAGCCACCTTCCCCGCGCCGCGGGGTCTGGGGACCTTCAGCTACGCCACTGAACTCAGCTCACAAATATATTATTTTTCCAAAGCGACCGGCAAAGTTTACCCATAAGTTTCACGTTCGTTCAATATTTTACGTCTTTACCAAAGGTTTGGCGATCATGATAAATTGACACTCAATTTGGAAACCATCTTCTATTTATTCGTTTGTACTATTGAAAACAGAGACTGGGAGCCGTTCACACTTCGTTGAATGATGTGATTTAGGTGGCATCAGGTGGGATGGTGTTCAAACGCGAACCAATCATCAATAAAAAAGGTACGGTACCTTGGTATACTGGTTTTAACTAAGAAGTGACACAGTGACGTTCAGACGTGGAGACTCCTGCGAGTGATGATGCATTCTTGTATTCATTATTGTTCACACAAAAATATTCAAATACAACGGGGAAACTTAACCCAGAAGTGCGTACAGCTCCAGAGTGAGAGAGGTAAAATGGGCTAATCATTTTGGTCAGCTAGACACTGACAGATGCCTTCACCCATCTCGGGGTGGTGGACTTTTAAGAGGACAGGAGAAAATAAACAGGATCGTATACTAGAGTAGGTATACGATTCTGTCTATTTTCTCCTGTCCAGCAGTGCGAGAGTCTTTCAAAACTTATTTTTTTTTTGTCATTATTGATTTTATCAATCAATACATAGATATCCAATATTTATAATCTTACTGACGGACATATAATCCCGGGTACATCGCTGTTCTTGAAGCAGGTTAACGACACGCTACGATGTCTAGAAGCCCAGCAAAAACGACGAGTGAAACCGCAGGATATAGCTACCACTACTCTGGCGGCTACTGAAAAACTACGGCATGCTGTAGGAACACCCGTGGTGGTGTGTAAAGGACCATAAAAATGAATCCGGAATATTACCAATTTCTAAAGTGAATTGAAAAGGTGGGTTTTATTTTAAGTGGACTGTATTCTAAGGATGGCGGTGTTCGCCTTGAATGAACTAGATGGGGAGTGGGCGCTGAGGATATATGGTATGAGAGGTACCTTTTAGCGTTGGCGTCTCACGACACCTGCTCCAGAACTTGGCGGCGACACGGCGTTTCCTGCTTCGAAGCATTGATTTCTATCACAGGAATGTCTCAGGTACTGGATCACTGTTCACCTTAGTTCAATCAGTTTCGCGGTATGGTGTTTGAGCGTTATTCAGGAGCGATGGCTCCCTCGCGGTGAGCGTTTATGGCGGGAAGCGGGGAAGGAACACAGCGCCCGCTCATGACAAGTACGTCACAAAACGAATGAACCATAGAGGAGCGGAAAAGGTTCTGAAGGTTCTCTATGACAAGTATGTCATAGACGAATGAATCATCGATTAGCGTTAATGGAGAGATGGCGATACCACATGGTATAGCATATATGCATATAATGCTTCAAGGAAACCTCGATGCCACAGCCAAGCCTTGCATCTGACTTGTTTTCTTTTGTTAAATCATCTGTTAAGCCTTTTCCCAACCATTCTGGGGCGGACTTCCAGTCCAACCTGCCCATCTCACCTCCATAACCCAGGTGCTGGATAACATGATAGTTTTTGCAAAATTTATGTCAGTTTTTGAAGTGAAAACTTCTTTAGCGGCGTTGTGCACTTTTTTTGTAATGGGTAAAAAATGTTAAACTCGCGTCAGGACACGTGACCTGATCGAAAATTCGTAAGACGGACGGAGAGCAGACAGCCGGCGCGGCGTAGGAGAGGAAGTATCCCCCTCTCTTTCTACGGCGCGCGGCGCGGCGAAAATGTATACCTGCGCAAACTTTTTAATGTAATATAAATTGTCATGTTTGTGTACGATAGCGCAATAAATAAATATTGTATTCTACCACATAAATGATAGTACTTTTAATATTTTAATATTAACGTTAATATTCAAGTTTTCACTTCTGCCGGCACTCCCGGAGTGCAACCCGCCGTTTTTTTTAGCTTTTGAGTACTCGTAACGATAGATAAATAAATAGATAGTAAACTCTTTATTGTTCACCAATAAAAGTCACTCATCCACGAATCGGAGACCTTGAAGAAGGATCCTTTCGGCTGTTATAATGTAACGCCGAGCTCCTCTTAGTTTAGTTTTAGTTTTCTTTCTTGTCAACCATTAAATCTTAACACAATTCTCTCTCTCTCCTATATTTCTTTTAGCTACTATACATTATTACCGTTCTGTTGAAATTCGTAAGTTATTGAAGCCGTTAATGTCGCGTAGTCAGGTTTACTGGCTAGAAGCGGATTATAAGATCTCCATAGACAACAAGCTCTTTGTTAAAACATATTGTACAATATTTCCCCAGAATGACATAAAACGTGAGACACTAAACATTTTACCGTTTTACTGCACAGGCACAAGGAAGGGGTCGTAAACCCGAGGTAGCTTACTGCGGCCGATATTGAGGTGCTCATTAAATATTATGTGAAAAAAAAATCATATATATTCGTTTGCCTTCCGACTGATTTGTTGTATTCTCCATGGAGATGTGAGTCAGTTGATATCTTAATTGATCCTTTAGTGTGATTGAGCTTTGAGATGTATGAAGGGCCTCTGTCTTAGGGTCAATACATACCGGAACGCTTGAACCTTACATTTTTTTTGAGTTTTCTTTGACCAATTAGTCCTCCCGCTCTGAATTTTCATCTACTTCACCCACTGCTGACTTCACAGACAATAGCCGACCTTCTCTGCACCTGCTCTTGGCTAAATAATAAGAGCCGCACAGAACGATCATCAGTATTATCCCTGGATTTGACATGGCATATTGTAATTTTATATTTGTATCTGACATTAATTTTGATATCTTTTTTGTTACATTTTAATTTAATTTTTATTTGACTTAGAGTTGACAAATTATGTGACTTGATTTTTATTTTATTTTTTGACATTAAAATTATATTGCTTTGTATACTATTGTCACTACATAATATTATAATTAATTCGTTACTTTACTAATTCGTTAATTCATCATAATATATTTGCACGCCATATTATGTGGCAAACATGATTGTACTTTATTTTTGTTATATTATCTTGCATTTGTTATGTTGCTACTTACGACGCCCCATATTCCTAAGAAAATGACAACACCGCGCTGTGCGGTGCACCGTGAGAATCGCCTTCTCAGCATTCCGATAGCATGGGATCGAAGACTGTTCAATAGCAGTGATTAATGTGAATTTAATTAAGTAAATTGTGTCGGTCTTATTTGCATCCTCGACTGCAGCCCAACGTAATTCATTTACGATATTGTATTCTTGTTTGTATACACATGTTTACGCAAATAAATAAATCTAAGCCTCAGAAGAAACGTTGAGCCGTTCATCCCGGCAATTATTTGTATATATTTGACAGTAGTTACCGGTAGTTAGACTCCAGAAAATAAGACCCCAATCTTGCCAAGTGGTATGGTGTTACGTAGCTATTGGAGTGTTGAGGTCAGATCAGAAGTCGGTCCGATAAAAACTTTTTACAAAAAAATTAAACCGACTCGAAAAAGTTTTTATTTCACTCTTTTTAGTTGGTCGATTTTTAATTTACCTAGTTATAAGAGCCTAAATGTCAACTACTTATAACCTTTTACAAAATATTCCTTTTCCCAATGCTGGGCCGTTAATTGTTGAGGAGTTCTCCTGGTACATCACCATATGCATTGTGACGAGCATAAAGTGCTTAACATCCATATTCAAGTAATCGAATCGCAATCCACGAAATACTTATTATTGAGTAGTTTCGGCGGTCTGTGGTCTTCATCATCAGTTCCACTTCCCCAAATGGTACTTTTTGAGAGCAACTGCTCAAGTTACTATAAGAAATACCCAAAACGCCATAGGTGTGCCTATAATGTTTGAAGAGTTCCCTCGATTTCTCCAGGATCCCATCATCAGATCCTGACCTGGTGACAATGGGACCAATTTCGAAGTATACCCTTTCAAACAAAAAAATAATTTTTCAAATCGGTTCAGCCGTCTTCGAGTAATCGGTGAACATACACAAAAAAAAAAATATACGCGTCGAATTGATAACTTTCTCCTTTTTTTGTCGTCGGTTGAAAACGTACTTAACTGCTCCCGTTTAGACTGAAAGCCGACCCCAATATGGTTGAGAAAAGATTAAGTAGATTGAATGAACTTTTGTTTTTTTAGGGTTCCGTAGCCGAAAGGCAAAAAACGGAACCCTTATAGTTTCGACATGTCTGTCCGTCTGTCTGTCCGTCCGTCCGTATGTCACAGCCATTTTATTCCGAAACTATTAGGAGTATACATGTAAAACTTGGTAGGTAGATGTATTCTATGAACCGCTATCCGATTTTAAGAGAAAATTTAAAAAATATTTAAATTAAAGGGGGCTCTCCCCACACATGGAACTGAAACTGAAAATATTTATTTTCATGAAACCTTTACGTGTGTGGTATCTATAGAAAGGTCTTTAAAAATGACATTAAGGTTTCTAAAATGACTTCTTCATAGTAATAATCGTTTAAAAGATATATGCTTCCAAAGTGGTAAAATGTGTGTGTCCCCCCTCTAACTTCTATAATAATGACGTGAAAAATCTAAGAAAACCGTATGTAGTAGATCTTAATGTAAACTTTCAACCAAAATTGGTTTGAACGAGATCGAGTCAACAGTTTTTAAGATACCGTATATTTTCTAAAACCGCAAATATAACTTTGTAATTCATACAAATACTATGAAAAACAAAGTTATTTGGCGTAGTTGTAAAAATTGTAAATAAGCTAGTTTTAAGAAATTTGTAAGGTTTTTTGTTTTTTTTTTTTCAAATAAATATATTAAGTATATTATATTTACTACGGAACCCTTCATGGGCGAGTTCGACTCGCACTTGGCCAATTTTTTCAGTTAGTTTAGGGATTTCAAGACATTGAATAAAACAAAACAAAAATTGTTTAATGATATATTTATTTTCAATTCAATATCAGTGTTTGACTATTATTAGGAATGCGGTGTACACAGTTATTATATTAAAATATATTTCCAAAGCAATCGTCCATTTTACAGCGGGAAGTGATATGTAATGTGTGTGCAGGCTGGTCGTTTATTGAAACTATATTTTATCGCTTAGCGATACAGGTGGGGCACAATGCTAACGCCTTTGGCTAGAGACAAACAATTTTTCAGTCTACGATTGAGTTAAGTAAACAGTACTATTGATTTGATATCGATTTCTCATCACAATAAAGTTATATTGGACAAAACTTCAAAACGATTTTGTTTAGGGCAGACTGCCAAGGCATGATTTATTAGTAAAGTCAATACGAATATCACATAAAATAGCAGACCAAATATAATTAGTAACCCCGAAAATCGATTAAAACAATAATACAAAACTCTAACAAAGATCATTAAAAGTTCTCAACATTTCGCTCAAAACAACACGTTGTATAATTACGTGAAAGCAACAAAAACACGTGTTTCGATGAACGAAAGGCTAAATGGACACGTGCCCTCGTATCTACTAATTACAAGAGCTAAATTAGCACATGCTTCTGCACACGCCTTAACTTAGTACTAGCAATTAGTGTAACGTTGCCTAAAAGTAAGGTTTTTGTAATTTTATTTTAGAGTCTTTGTATGAGCCAGACTATTTTATGTATTTTTTTAATAAGCTTTAGTCTGACGAATTGCGGTCATGTTTCTTAAATATTAGACTTTAATTTGTTTTATTAGTTTGGGAATTTGAATCCTCTTTGATAGGATTAATTACTTTCGAAATTTAAATATGTAGTTTTCATTTTTTATCGTGAATTTTAAAGGCATATTTGTGTTTAACATAAAAAAATATTATTGAGATAGTCTTGTTGAGCACGTGTCACACAGAGAGGGTAAGTGTGTCCCTACAGTCTTTTTAATGGGATAAAAAATGACTGTGTGGCTTGAAAAATATAAGCGACCAGCCTGCACATGGAAAAAGTATTAACTATTTATTATCAAGAGAAAAATTATTTTAATAATTGGCACCGAGACAATAAATATCTAAATTATTATAAATCTCCCAGAATAATTATCATTATTCTGGTTTATATTATTTTTTACCTTACGCAACAACGAATTGGCGAAAACAATTTGACGAGACAATCACAAATCACAGGAAATTTTCAATTCCAATCAAGCGATTTTTTTATACAAATTTTTATTTATTTTTAAATGAAATACTCAAAATCAGTCGTGCGCGCGAATATATCATTCTATTTCTCAGTTTTCTATTGTTTATAGAACGTTACTTGAAAACTATTTGTACTATTATAAAACGAATATTTCAAATGAGAGAATGAATACTTGCTTTTCTTTCGTCGGAACCCTTGGGGTTAAGCCATGGAATGAAAAAATGATGTCTATTATTAAAGATTACATTAAACATTGAAGTTACACTGTCCATTATTAAGCTCAAAGATTGTTAATATGAGTTATATGAGAATCTATTTTAATAATATATTTTCTAGGCCAATATAAAACCGACACGTGAAATATACAAGAGAGACTACGCAGTATACACAAAAATGTATCCATTCAGTCACTACTATATATAGTGTAAATATATTATTAATATCTTTAGAAGTATAAACATCAGTGTTAGACACTTAGCTCATAAACAATAGAAAACTCGAAAACAAACAAACTAACTTACCCTAATTTTAATGTTGCACAATATCTATTTAACATACAAGAAATATTTATTTACAATAGTTTGAGTATCAAGAATATTTTCATTAGATTTGCCTCCGTCGTAAAGCTGGTTACAACCCTTATTTTAAAAGGTACTTGGATACTACCATTAATTGTGATCTACTTTATTTGTGATGCATAGTAAATCTCAGTTTACTTTTGAAGCAACTCACGCAGAATTCAACACTTAATTACAAGGAACTTCAAGTTTAGGCGTAACTTTGCGCATGTTCTAAAGGTACGTTTGACAATTTGTTTCCCTTCTCAACCCAGTTCTTTAGCCTCCCTCGCAACTCCTCTAAGCTTTTGGACTTTGCCTTATTTATCCTTTTGTACTTCACGTCCTTCGGCTTGGTCACGTTTCGGTGGTTGGACATCACTCTGTTGTAGGTCACCACTTGGGTCGACTTCGGTTCTGGCTCCTCATCACTCTCAGCATTCGACGTACCTTCATCATCAGATTCGTTCGATGGGGTCATCCTCTTTGGCACATATGTATAAGACCATACTTCTTTTCCGTTCTTCGGTTTTAAATCCTTATCGTTGTCTATGCTTTTGACCTCTGCGGTAAGAACTACGCTCCTCATTCGAAAGTTATCCCGCCTTTGAGCGAGGAGGCTGGTTTCCTTGTATTTCTCTTCATCAGTTTTGTTGGCATCGTTCAGTTCTTTCTCTGTGCTGTTCTGCGCACTGAGACCTTTAGTGGAGTCTCCATCAACTTCTTCTTCGACGCTGTAAACAGTTTCCAGAATCTCTGGTCTTCGGAGGAAACCATTAGACCGTCGTACGACGTTGTACTTTAGGTTTGGATCTATGGCATCCGATATAGACCGGACAATGGTTACGCTGTCGGGGTTCGCCGACCTGAATCTTGGCACATTGGGGGTATTACTGCTGTCGAAGTCAACGTCTTCCATGATGACAGCAGAATCTGAATCATTAAGTGAGTCGAAGTCACCTGTTATATTGGAATCCTGTAGCATGTCCCTGAAGTCTGGGATGTTTTGTGATTCAATACCGTTATCGAGTAGCTTGGCTTGGAGTGATTCTATGACTTTTTGCTGTTTCATGATTATTGTTTCTCGTACCGCCATCATGCTGCTGATTTCCTTCTGTTTGCGTACGAGGCGCGACTCAAATAGCAGAAGTTGGCTGGAGAGAGATTTGAGTTGTTCTGCTTTCTCCTTCTGCAGGCGCGTGACTAGTTCCTCTTGAGTGCGGTGTGCGCGGCGCCATGTTAGGAGCTGGTGAGCCTGAGCACGATACTTCATCCGAAGATCTCTGTAACAGTAGAAAATGAGTATATTAGTTTAAGTCATGTTACAGAAAGTCTCAAGACAAATACAACATGTACCAAAAAGTAGTTTGATCAGAATCAGCTTCTGAATCGATTTCCGTCAAAATGGGTGTTTTGTATTTTGATGGAAAAATCTTTCATTTAACTTAAAATGGAAACACAGTATCATGACAAATTAATACCATCCTCAATTCAAGGAAATGCGCTCGTGTGCGTGTCGGCCGCTAATACTGCAGGAGTGTATGCGTCTGCGTAAGGATAATTATTTTATAAAAAATGTCTAGGTTTCAATTTAATATTCTAATTGGGGTGTCTGAGATATTGCGCTTAATCTGTTACACCTTGTATAAAGGAGATACATAAATCGCCTAAAATCCTATCAAACTGTCGTAAACATCGTAATAGTCGTTAATATCTGTTAAGCTGTCAATTCCTGCCCTAAACTTCACATAACTACTTTGTCGCGGCACAAGCCCTCTAGGGATTTCTTAGTCACGCCTCATTCAATCGTGTGTTCTCTAACAATTCGACCGTATCGATAAATAATATTGTTTCTAACTTATACAATTCATTGCCGGAAGCCAAGGTCTCACTTAGGAGTTATTCGACTCAATCAATGTGCGTCTATTTCTACGTTATTTTTTATTCCATGTGTTTTTTTTCATATTACAGATATTAAGAGATATTTATTTTAAGAGTGTTAACACCGTACCATGTTTATTTGGTTTTTAAGAAGACTTAAAAATAGTTCAGAGACAATAGACAGAGCAATTTTAAGTTTCTATAGAAAATTAAATATCTATTTTTATTTCTTTTTTTATTACGAATAAGCCCGCTCTGGACCCCATCACACCTGACGGTAAATGTGGGATGAGATGTACGATGGAACGAAACACGGTAAGGTGTACACATTCTTAGGCGAAATTTCCGCGGTTCAACTAGCATATAATTATGTGTTCAAAATCCGTTCTCATAGGTTTTGAGTAATGGGTAAATTACGTTACCTGACTAAATTTAAAGCTAAAGACTATAAAAGAGGCTATCACTCATCAAAAAATAACAATTTCGCACTTTTAACGTTTCCTGACGGAGACCACACTATAGTTTATATTTACTGCAGTTTAATAATTGTATTCAATTTATACTCGTATATCTAATTATATGTTATTTATTTAGTAACTATTTATTTATTTATTTATTATTAAGGTCATCCAACAGCTTCTGTATATAGCATTTCGTGGGTATAAGTAACAAACAGCCTTAGTCTTATACAGTCGCCAATTACAGGAAAACTAGCATTCAACATAATTAATAACATTAAAACAAAAAATAGTATTACAAAATTAACTTAAATCTATTGAAATTAAATTATTACTAAAATTAAATTATAAAGATTTGAGTAAACCTTCCATTGCATATTAAATTCATATTCATCATATAATACATTTCTTATTCTACAATAGTTATATTATCTTATTTACATATAAGTGTCGGGTTTCTTTCTTTTAGACTCCAGTATAATTGTTTTAAAGACCTTCAAGGAGTTGTAGTATACGACTTTATAAATTCTATAGTGTACAAAATTGTACCAATGTAACACCTTATACCGGCGTCGGCCATCGCTGAAAACCAGGAGTGTTGTTTCGTATGATGATGGCACAGCATTATGTTGAGCGATGACCGTTTTGAGTGTATGTGACGCATATTTTCCCTCTAGTCACATTCACTCATTTTTTATTTTATTTCTTTACTTTCAGTTGTTAATTTTCTTCAACGTACTGAGTATAGGTACATTACCTGATGCTCCGCCTGGCTTCCTCTAAGGTGTGCGCCTCCAGAGGGTCGGTGAGGGATGCCGCAAGCGATACGTCAGGCTCCGTTGGGCTGTTCAGAGCCGACTCACTCCGGCTGTGGACAAAGATATCAGCAATTAGTAGGTGGTTGTAGATAGTCCTTTTTTATCGTATAGAAGAGTCGAGATTTCCTATTCGTGATGCAGTGCTGGCGAAGAATGCTACGCAAAACGTGGAGAGCGCGAAGCACTAACATCTCGATCATATAGGACCTCAAGCAAGACAGAATACTGCAGTACTTTTTAGTCATATAGCACGCCAAAGTAGAGACACTTTGGGAAAGCTCATATTGATCGGCAACATAGATGACAAACGACCAAGAGGACGCTTTCCCAGACGATGGGGTGATCAGGTGTTCGAAGTACTGCAGATGCGGATGTTCCAGGCTCTCCATCAATCTGAACATCGTAGGAGATGGAGAAGCCTATTGCAACGTTTCCGTCGTAGCCACGATGCTCATCACTAATTTGAGTACTACTCCTCAGTAAAAGGAAGAGCCCTTATACATATTTATACATTGCCCAAGGTCAGCATCTTTTAATTTATCAATTTCTTAACTCATAGCTACAGAGAAGTATATCATAGTTATAAGAACTCGTGGTTAGTAATAAAATCTCGGTTCATCATTGCTTTTATAAATAAACAAAATTGATTATTTCTAAATGATGTTGATTTGAATTTGTGAATTAGCATAAAATGATCAAATTTGTCTGCTTTAAAATCTGAGGCTAATCTAATCGGCTGATTCAGACGATAACGTAACGTTCCAACCACTGGGACACATGCCTTGCCTCTATGAAAGGGAATGGGCCGTAAACCACCACCCGGCCCCAGTAAAGGGTTTTTTTTATATCTTATAATTTTTTTAATTTGGGGTGTTTGTCCAATAAGGATATGTCAATTAATCCGCTAACACGTTGAACCCCAACGCGGTCAGTGCTGACCGACAGTGCTTTCCCTTCAGGCCAAGCAAAAATTACAGTTCTATCCAAATTTAGACCAAATGTTTTTTTTTTTATTGTTAGTATGACGGGAAGCCAACCCCAAAAAAAAAATTAGATACTTATATCTAATGTCCAAATGTATGTTAATACAAAAGTCAACTTTAGTCATTAATTATTTAATTATGGAGATATTAAACGCCGGGCAGCACTGACCGACGCGACCCGAACGGCAAGTCTAGTTGTCGGCCAGCACTGACCGATGCGGTCTGAACGGCAAGATACATTTTTTTCTTGGCGTTCAACGTGCTAAGTAATATAATAAAATGCAACACTAAAATACTAGACGACTAAAACTAAACTACATAGTCCCTTTGCTTCCTTCGATTTTGGGTTTGCCAAAATGCTTTGAACTAGTCCTACATCCAGTATATTTAACTTAAAGTCGTTCAGCAGCGAGTCGCGTTCATCTTTATTCCGGACACATTCCATCAGCAAATGCTGAACATCCTCAATTTTATTGCAAAATACGCAATTAGGCAGTAAGGGTTGGTAAATCGCATATACATAACCCTTATTTAAATCAAAACCAGTTTACCATTTTCGTTCAGTTTGAATACCTTTGATGTACCTTTGTCAATAAAAGGTACGTCCAGATTGTAGATAAAAGTTGTAGAAACGCGTTAACTTTGCACTTAACATTCATTACGTAGGCATTTTGTTAGGCCCGTGTTTGTTCAACGCGATTTAGAACAAAGGGGAATTGGGAGGAAATAAATTAGCTTTTAGAGCAATTAGAAGAACTATGTTAATTGAGAAAGTAGTTTGGAGGTAACAAAGTGTTTTTTGGTGCGTCTAGTCTCGTTATAAACACATTTTCTTTTCTACAAACAACGTTAGGTTTTTTTTATTGATAATAGGCTCGCGTTTGACCACCATCTCACCTGATGGTAAGTGATGATGTGGTCGAAGATGGAGCACGCTTACCTAAAAGTAACCTATTCACTCTTGACTTAAAGACCCCTAGGTTATATAGCTATCGGGAAACACAGATTCCGGCAGGGAATTCCACTCCTTAGCCGTACATATAATGAAGGTATTCCCAAAACTTTTAGTGCGTATAGGTGGGATGTCCACCATGTAACGATGGCGCATCGCCGTTTGTCTTGTAGTCCGATGATGGAATGGGCTTGACGGAATTAGATTGTGTAATTCCATCGCACACTCCCCGATATGTAATCGATAGAAAACCGATAGACTAGCAACTCGTCGCCGATGTTCAAGGCTCTGGAGCTTTGATTCGACCACTGTATCGTTGCCAATGAGTCAAGCGCATCTAGTTGGTACTTGACGGATCCATCCCAAAGATGACAGCAGTACCTACTCCATACACGACCGAACCTGGGCTTGATAGATTATGGGCTTGTGAGTTTGGTAAATTATGCCGGGGTTACGAGAATGTTCTAACGAGATACTAGAATTGGCCCCGGATCACAAAGGCAACTGAATGATCAAAATGGGCTTTATATCTCCAGAAGTCTGACAATCCCTTTTGCTCAACTCAGAGCGGGAAGAGTCATTTGAATATTTTCCATCCAAAAAAGAGGTTTTATTGGTGACAATAAATCTTTTTATGTAGATAACGGCACCGTACTACTGGGTGGACTTAGACCGTACCGTGGGTTGCGGAATTGTTCGAAAGAGTTACCGGGGCCTCGGAACACGAAGGGCATATGATGGAACACTGATGGGTTTTAGTCAGTAAAAATCTCGCATAAATCCCGATCGCTTGGAAATTTCGGGATAAAAAGTAAGACCATGTGATATTCTCTATCTACTTGCCAAATATCATTAACTAGCTGACCCGCCATGACCCCTACCCCTACCCTACCCCTACCCTACCCTAACCCTACCCTAACCCTACCCTACCCCTACCCTACCACTACCTACCACTACCCTACCCTACCACTACCCTACCCCTACCCCTACCCTACCCTACCCCTACCCTACCCCTACCCCACCCTACCCCTGCCCTACCCCTACCCTACCCCTACCCTACCCCTACCCTACCCTACCCCTACCCTACCCCTACCCTACCCCTACCCCTACACTACCCCTACCCTACACCAACCCTACCCCTACCCTACTCTCCATTTCTTCTTCGTTCGCGTGGGATGTTTTTCCCGCTTAAATCCCGATCCCGTGGGAATTCCGGGATAAAAAATATCCTATATCCGTCTCCTGGTTTTAAGCTACCTCCCTACCAATTTTCAGCCAAATCGGTTCAGCCGTTCTCGAGTTATAAATAGTGTAACTAACACGACTTTCTTTTATATATATAAACTAGTACTCACGCGGGGCTTCGCTCCCGTGGATTCTATCACGGTAAAAACATAACTCTCCTTTTTTGCAGTCGGGTAAAAAGTAGCCTATAACCTTCCTCAAGCTTCAAGCTACTTCCATACCAAATTGCATCCAAATCCACCCAGTACTTTCGAAGATTAGCGCGTTCAAGCAAACAAACAAACAAACAAACAAACTAACAAACTTTTCCGCTTTATAATATTAGTATAGATAATAGATATCCATCCTCAGTAACTGTCATTTATGATATGAGTCAGATATTCCTGATAGCTGTGACTTATAGATAAGCGTGCTTGATCTTCGACCAAATCATCACTTACCATCAGGTGAGATGGTGCCCAAACGAGAGGCTTTCATCGATAAAAAAAAAAACAAACATTATAACTTTTTTAGAAGCGTGGAGGAGTTTCGGCACCTACATACATATGTATGTATCGGATGGCGATAAATCCACAGACTATTCTCGACAGTCGACCCGTAAATTTAAGCCATGAGGCCTACATTACTTTAATGTCATAACAGATTAACATACACAATCACACAAATATTACAAACACAATACCCGAACCACCTCATTTAATTAACTTTCCACAAAATGGCCGCGGTCTGTGTATAATATCAATTCACAGTTGTTTATTGTCATCATAAATTCAAGCGAGGCTCGTTCACTTCAGGAGAGTTTCCAAGTAAGAAGTGAGGATATACAAGTTAGGTACTTCTTACAAGCGGTTTTTTCTATACAATATGTTAACTAACAGAGGGCCCTCGTTACGGGTAATCAGGAGCTTTACTTTGGCCTGAGTTTAAGCATAGCGATACAACGCGGCAATGCTGCCTGTCTTGGGCACATTACCAGCCAACAATTTTTTTTTATACTTTTGTTTTCACTGCAGGAAAATAAAAAGCAGTCGGCAGCAATGACGGGGCCTTATAGAGCCAATACCTGTTGCGGTTAAGGGAATGTTTTAATGAGATACAGTGGCCAGGGAAAGCAAGAAAAGTTGTATGAATAGAATGGATTTTTAGTCAGTAGAAGTCTGACACTCGCTTTTGCTCCAACCAGAATGACTGTTTCATTAGAAGATGTTCCGCCCAAAAAATAGAATATCGCTGTCAATTTGTATCGATATTATCAAATGTTGAAAGATGAAACGATGTTTGACTTTCGTAGTTTCAAACGTACTGTTTACACTACTCGCGGTTTTATGTTCTTTTAAACTATTTTGCTACCTATCCGAAGTGAGAAACCACTCGTGTAAACGAGCCGTTACTCTCATGAAACTTATTTATTCAATACTGAAAATAAGTAGGCGATTGTAAGTATTTACTGAGCAAAGTAGGTCATGCGGGCATGAGCCTGTAGCGAGCTGACATCGACCACAATGTTCGATTGATAAATATTTACCGGGAAAATAGAGTTGGGAAAAATATTGGTCTATGTATTTTTGTTCACCGGGATTATTCTTTAAGAAACAACAAGTCCAATATTTGAAAGAATAACATAACAGCTTAGGTCCAATATTTAAAATAATTATTACAGCAGGAGATCTTATCTTAATCTTTGGGATAAATATTTCAATGAAACAATATTATAATCACGAGTAGGTAGATACCTGCTACCAATACTATACTATCCTTCAGGAATTTTACATCATGTTTTTTGTTTACTTTAGAGTTGGGACTGGGAAGTCTGTGAACCGCTTTACGAAAAAATAAAAACAAAAATGTTTCGGCTATTTATTGAAAATTTTCTTTGGAATGTGGTCCAATTTCCGTACTTAAAAAAACATTTATATTCAAATCGCAATATCATCTCAGTGTCAATTATGTCAAAAATTATCGAAATTAGAGGGAGGAAATTAGAGGGAGTTTTGACAGTCACGGGTTCGAATCACATAGAACATCGTGAGGAACCCGTCATATTCATTTTTTATTCTGTGTGGGAAAATCATCTAATGACTTCTCTCGCTCTGGGTTAAGCGGAAAGGAGTGTCAGACTTCTACTGACTAAAAACCCACCCTGTTCTTTCGGCTGCCCTAAAGTTCCGAGGCCGCGGTATCTCGATAGAACTTTCCCGCAAACCCCGGCAGGCAATGGCTGTATGAGGCCCCGTCACTGGTGCTGACAGCTCTTTGAGACGCGCGTGGAACACGACGCGCCGCCGACCCGGGCCTGGTCCTTACCGGACGGTGAGCTACCCCTGCTTGCCGTCCGCTGGCCCGAACCCATCATATCCGATTGAAAATGCGAAGACATGTAATATCTACCAACCCTCACTAGGCCCGCATGGTTCATTGCAGCCCATTCCCTCTCAAAGAGAGAGAAGGTCTGTGTCCCAGCTGTGGAAACGCTACAGGCTGATTATATTTGACATTGATAGAATAGAATAGAATTTTTATTTTGCAAATATGGGTAATATATATACAAGTTAAAAGGGTTTATACATCAGCTCAACCATATTTCGCCATTCGGCATGCAAATATTCAATTATTATTATAAATTTTAAATTATTAATTTAATCACACTATTATTAATTTAATCACATTATTATTAATTTGATCACATTATTATTAATTTCATCACACTATTATTAATTTAATCACACTATTATTAATTTAATCACATTATTATGAATTTCTTTTACGGAAGTTCTAGGTATTCGGCAAAAATTGATCAGTTAGAAACTCAGTTACACTGTAATATGTTTTCTCTGCTAATAGTTTTCGCAGTTTGCTCTTAAACTGCACCGCGTTCAACTCTTTCCAAGCATGAGCATAGAGATAGAATAGTCTTTATTGCACACCAATAATTTAAACACACCTGATTCACAATATTGCTCAACTAATGGTTACAATGGCGGTCTTATCACCGATATCTCCCAGACAACCTTTGGATGGACTTTAATATCTACCATATTGTAGAGGTTAATGTGACAGTCCATTGAAAAACAGAAATGAAAACCTACAATTAGGCCGTGCGCGCACTGCTTGCGTTTTGAAAACGCAAAATTTGTGAAGTATGGAGTGTCATAGAAGTGCGCGCACTGCGGTCAGTCTACCGGTGCGGTAGAACTACCGGAATTGCGGCCACCGCAAGGCAGTGCGCGCACGGCCTAAATATCTGTTGTTTACAATGGAAAGCGTTGGAGGAATATCGGAGTTTCTGCGAATAATTCATTAAAAGGATTTACATTTTAACCTGTGGAAACGTAGTGAATTGTACTTTAACCTATTTTTTTAAATGTATTTAGATGTAAGACACATTGTACAATTGTTGGTTTATCAAATAAAATAAAATAAAAATAAATTCCGCGTATGGACTGTATTAATTGGAAAACTGATTATTTTAATGGGTTTCAGTTCGATTGGCGGATTTGTTATCCGTATTGGTTTTTATGATTGTTGACAATATGTTGTAAAGGTTATATACAAAGAAGGCTCGTACTGAATAAATATTCATTATATTTGAAAAGTTAGATGATTAGGTAATCTTATGTGAGCTTTTAGGTAATGTTGTTTCGGAAATTTGAATTAAATTCTAATCATCATAAAAAACGGGTAGGTTTAAAAAATATCTACCTGTATCTATAGAAAAGCACTAATAACCTACTCACTTTACGTTTCAGACTAAAAAATAAACAATAATCGACTCAAATAGACGCCTCGACCAATTTGTGTTATTTTCTTTAAGGCTACATAATCCTTCTTGAAAATAAATGAAAATCGATTTAAAATAGTGTCTGTCTGTGGTTTCAAGAGATCTGTCTTTTTCTCAAGTAGGTACCTACTTATTGTGCGATACAATACTAAAACACAAACCGCTTTTTGTTTTGTTTGTTTGTACGGGCTAATTAATCTCTGTAACGGTTGAACCGATTTTGTTAGGACTTTCACTGGAAGATAGAGAAGGTTATAAGGCTTTATAATATACTTTTTATTCCAGAATTCTCGGATCCCCCCGTGACCGAAGTCGCGGGCTTTAGTAGGTACTAATAACGAAAAACAACGTCTTAAAAAAGTATTTCTTTCTATTCATTCACAATTTGTTTCATTTCGCAAATTCTTAGTAAATCTCCTGTGTAAATACGCAGTAAATCACGAACATTTTTCAATGTGGCCTGGTTACTCGAGCAAAAAACAAGATCGTGAGCGCAAATCGATTAAGCTAAATTGTGGAAGAAGAATAAAGTTAGCCCCTTCGAACTTGTTTTCTGTATACCTGGAAGTTTTCGTTGAATGTGAAGCTATTTGTGCTGAGCCATTAGTTTGTGTCAAAATAGTTGTGTGGTTTTTTTTGGGGAGGAGAAAATAATCAAAATACTTAAAAAAAGAAGATAACTAACAATGTGTGTAGAATTCACATTACTAGCAATCCTGTTAACCCTGGAGGGGTTACCTAAACTAAATAAGCTTGTGTCTGGAGTGGATCCACGGTAATAGTGTAATGGGTGGGGTTCAAACCTGCGACCTTTAGATTTACAAATCTTTAGTTTTATTTTGAATTCCGACACTTTAACCACTAGGCTATTGACGCTTCACTACAATTCTTCCCGTTATGAGTGGAGCGGCAGGGAGTGTCACAATTCAACTGTCTTTTAGTTTTTTTTTTTGTAAATATGAGGTAACTTTATTAGCTTACGTTTATCATCTTACATATTTTAACAATAACTATAAATAAACTAATATAATTACTAAACCTAATTACTTATGTACATAAAAAATTAAAATAAAAAAAACAAGCTTAGGAGTCAAAGTACTCCTCCTCATCGCTGTCGTCCGGAAACGTACCCAGAAGACTGGCAGCATTGCCACGTTGTATGGCAATGCTTACTCTTTGGGCAAAGAACGAGCCAGCCCTCCGGTCACGCAAGGAATCGATCAGCCGGTGAGATAATTCCTTATATTTATAAAAGAGACGTGCACTCGGGCCCCATGACCCAAGCGTTTCGACCCCAAACGGCACAAAACTGTAATAACTAGAAAGGTTACAGTATTTGCGCCGTTTGAGGGCCTCTGCAGTCGCGGCTCCTGCACCAGCACAGCTCGCTGTACTTGGAATATGAGATGGCGCAAGAGTGTCGACACAAGTTGCGTCCCACACTAGAGGCCTACTCATCTTCCAAGGCACCAACGTCATACCATCTGGTCTTTTCCCATCGTCACGTACTAAGCCGCTTGGTGACCCACAATTTTCCTTCAATTGTTTCGGGTCTGCGATACTTATCTTATTAGAACATAAAATTGATTATTAAATTAAATTTATTATTGGTTATTAAGTCTCAATCATTAGCGAAATACATATTTTTGGACAAATTACATAACATAATCAGCCCAAAACCTCCCCCTGCTAAAACACAGGCTTACTCTCTATGAGAGGGACTAGGTTGTAACCTACGCGGGCTCAGTGCAGGTCGGTGAAGGCCAAATGTCTTCGGATTTTAGTCCTAGGTTATATCTATCGTCCCTTTTATTGAAAAATAGATTCGCGTTTGACCATTATCTCACCTGATCGTAAGTGATGATGTGGTCGAAGATGGAGCACGCTTACCTAAAAGTAACCTATTCACTCTTGACTTAAAGACTCCTAGGTTATAGCTATCGGGAAACACAGACTCCGGCAGGGAATTCCACTCCTTAGCCGTACGCACAATGAAGGTATTCCCAAAACGTTTTGTGCGTATAGGTGGGATGTCCACCATGTAACGATGGCGCGTCGCCGTTTGTCTTGTAGTCCGATGATAGAACGGGCTTGGCGGAATTAGATTGTGTAATTCCATTGCACACTCCCCGAAATGTAACCGATAAAAAACCGATAGAGTAGCAATTCGTCGTCGATGTTCAAGGCTCTGGAGCGTTGACTCGACCAGTGCATCGTTGCCAATGAGTCTTTTGGCCCGTTTCTCGATAGACTCGTGCTTCCAGTTGGTACTTGGCAGAGGTGTGAGAGATTGTAGTAGTGGAGAGTGATTTGTAAAGGTCAGATTGGCAGTCAAGAACTCCGATGCATCTAGTTAGACTAGAACCTGGCCTCGCCATGGTGGAGAACAGGCTAATAAGAGCTGATAATAATGAGGACAAACCTGGCCTTGCGGGATTGTTCCAACGAGAAAGCCTGAAGGTTTTTAGTCAGTAGAAGTCTGACACTCTCTTCCGCTCTACCCACAGCGGGAGAAGTCATTTGATGATTTTCCCACCCAGAAAAAAAAGGGACAAACCTGACTACCCGTTATGACCGTCATAGATGTACAAACGACAACCAAACCAAACCAAGGTACCAATGGCTTGACGTGGTTTTCGAATCACGATCTGTTAAGATGGGCACCCATCCAAAACCCGACCTTGGCAAGCGTTGCTTAACTTTGAAGAGCGACCCGTGGGGCTGTTATGTAGCCACGAGCTCTTCACGAACATATTATGTATTTATTTCACACCACATGTTCATTACACAACACAGCATAATCCATTATAATCTTTCTATTCTACATAGGTAGTTGTATACATTGATGTTACCTACATTATTATGTTTGAACATATTTTTCAATTTCAGCTTTTAGTATTTCTGATACGGTTGATTGCCCAATTTCAGACATTGATTTATTTAATGTTACGGTAACATTGATTGTGAAATCAGTGTTTGATGATGTTTATAAAATAATGTTGGTGAATAATACGATGTTTTTAGCCTTAGCCTATAACTTCCCCACTAATCTATACTATAATATTATAAAGCGGAAAAGTTTGTTTGTTTGTTTGTTTGTTTGCTTGTACGCGCTAATCTTCAAAAGTACTGGGTGGATTTGCATGCAATTTGGTATGGAAGTAGCTTGAGGAGGAAGGTTATAGGCTACTTTTTACCCGACTGCAAAAAAGGAGAGTTATGTTTTTACCGAGATAGAATCCACGGAAGCGAAGCCCCGCGTGAGTACTGGTCATAAATAAATTTATTCAATCAAAATAAATTCAACATAAAATTAAATTAAACAATTAAAAAAATCAACATTGCTGGAACTTAAATCTTCTTTCTATGAGATATCTTTTAAGATCTAGTTTATGAAAAGATCTTTTTGTCTATCTTTTCTTTTAAATTAACATGGTGAACGTAATAAAGATATTCCATCTACAAATATTTATTTTGTTACTGTTTAAATGAGCTACATATTTCAAATACGTATTCATTACTTATGCTTTTTCAAAGAAAGAAATAAATTAATTATAACTAGAAATTTACTACTGAATACAAAATAATCACACATTTATAATAGAGTAGATACGAATTCAACATTAGTTATGCTAGATACATAGACATAGTGATACAATAATGTATGTTTGTATATGTAAATCAAGCCGAAGTGCGATGCATAATTTATCATAGTTTCAATGCCAAATACTAGACTAGGTACATATATCGCGGTTTCATTTTAGCATGGCAATAACGGTCAATGCCCTTTGCCAAATTTCTTTTTGTTGAAACGTGAAAAATGTACCCATATTCGCGATTTTGTGCTCGTTTAATCTATTTTTTTGCACGGTGCTATTGTATTCTATTATTAAGTATATTAACTCAAGTTATTCCGTATCACAACACCTGTCTACTTGCGAACGTCTTGTCAAAATAGGTTAAGCCCTTACGGAGATTAACCGGAACAAACGAAAGACAAAATAATGAAATATATATTTTTTGCTTATTTATATTAAAAAGTTAAGGAGAGTCACCATAAGTGGCTTGCTTGAAGTCTTTATCATATTTTTTTTATTAGGAATAATTTATTTTATTTATTTCCATTATAACTGTAGTGCTTATCTAAAGCGCAACGACTATCGTATGTAGTAGTTAATATGTACATATATTGGGCATCAATGTGAATTCGTGATTTTATGTACATATGTAGATTATGTAAATATTAATGTTTGCGTATAATTACACTAATTGGGAGTTAAATTGATACAATACACGTGCAACCTCGATCTATTAGTGGTATTGAATTGATTGATTGATTTGATTCTATTGTAAGTGAGTAGGCTGACTACTTTGTCACTAGACACCATCGATTGGGACGAGTCATATTTTTATTATATACACTTTCTGTCCATCAGGTGCCAATAATTTTCCCAGTATTTTGCCTAAAAGTGACAGCTTACGAACTTTCAAAAACAATTACGTAAGTTAGGATCCCTATAGTTACCAGTGAGATTACCTACTATATTAACACCGCTTGTGGATGATGACAACATGATAAACTGGGAAAATGGGATGACGTAAGAATATCAATAGAAGTTTCATCCCAGACTAAAGGCATCCGACAGCAACCAATCACCACGCAAGCCTCAAGGAGTAGTCAGCACCATTGACGGGGATAATGCTAATGCCATCGATCCAGGGAGGCAGGAATTCTCTAACGAGATACGGTGGCCCCAGAACAGAACGCAAGGACGGCTCGAAGAACAGATTGAGTAGCCAGCAGGAGTCATTTGATGATTTTCCCATAGACCATACCCCATATATATATACATAAATATTGAACCCCATAGGCCTTCCTATCTTCCATTGAAAAAGTGAAATGAAGTGAGTGAGTGAAGTGGTCCGGTCCGGTCCGGTTCTAATACAGCCGGAGCATCGATGGAGACAAGAGCTATATTTATTAATTAGATATCTATACTTAGTTATTTTTAACCGACTTCAAAAAAAGGAGGTACTCAATTCGTCTTGAACTTTTTTTTTATGTATGTTACCTCATAACTCGGAGACGGCTGGACCGATTTGGAAAATTCTTTTTGCGTTTGAAAGGGTATACTTTCTAGTTGGTCCCATTGTTACGAAATCAGGATCTGATGATGGGATCCTGGAGAAATCGAGGGAACTCTTCAAATATTATAGGCACACCTATAGCGTTTTGGGTATTTCTTATAGTACCTTGTGCAGTTGCTCTCGAAAAGCACCATTTGAGGAAGTGGAACTGATGATGAAGACCACAGATGGCCACCGAAACTACTCAATAATAAGTATTTCGTTGATTGCGATTAGATTACTTGAGTACGGATGTTAAACACTTTATGCTCGTCGCAATACATACGAGTATGGTAATGTAGAGCTGATGGTCAAGTACCAGGAGAACTCCTCAAAAATTAACGGCTGTGCATCGGGAAAAGCAATATTTTGTAAAAGGAGATAAGTTGTTGACATTATGGCTTTTGTAACTAGACAAACAAACCCACTAAAAAGCGTGAAAAAAAAAATGAAAATCCAAAACCAATAACACCGACTACCGAAATTAAAGTTATTTTTGGCTTTATAGTGTTTTGATATGGAAGTCGGTTCTATTTATTGTTAAATTTTTTTTTTATATATTTATTTTGTAAATTTTTTCGGTATACCGTATACGTACGGCATAGTCCTAGCTATTTACTTTATTACTATTGTCTAATATCCTAGCTTACCGAGCAAGCTATACCATTTCGATATTGTGTCCTGTGTGCTTAGTATGAGTTTGAAATACTTTTGTCGTTTTCGAAAACTATCGCTTTGTCTCCTTCACACGTACCAGATTAGTGTGAAAGAGACAAAGCTATAGTTTTCGAACACGATAATAGTATCGCAAACTCATACTAAGGCCGCTGTGCATTCTATGTAAACAGACGATAGCTCTCAGCTGGTTGAGCGCGCTATACGACGAGTATTACGTGAAATATTTATAAGCACAACGTTACAGAGTTGGCGATACGGTAAGTGGGCGAGCGTCGTACGGTACAAGGCATGGGAGGTAATAAACGTTTTAAATAATAAAAAAAATAAGTAACCCCCGACAACCTTGAAACACCTGAACAGATCTTGATAATTATGTGTAGCTAAGAACCTTCTCGATCACGTCAGCTTTTTAATAAAAAAAAACCGCTTTATAATTGGTCCATCCGTTTAGGAGCTACGATGCCACAGACAGACACACAGACACATCAAACTCATAACACCCGTCTCTTTGCGTCAGGGGGAGGACGAACGCGCGAGGGAGAGGCAAATCTCTTCCTCCCGTCCCAGCCGCCGCGGTAGATGCCCTGGGCGTCAGGGATCGCGGGCCGATCTCCGGCTACCGTAGGCGCGGGCTTACGGACGGTGTGCAGGGTAGCTCACCGTCCGGTAAGAAACAGGCCCCGGTCAGCGGCGCGTCGTGTTCCATGCGCGCCTCGAGGAGCTGTCAGCATTAGTAACGGGGCCTCATAAGGCCATTGCCCGCCGGGGTTGCGGAAATGTAACATGATACCGCGGCCCCGGAACTTACGGGCAGCTGTAGGAACAGGGTGGGTTTTTAGTCAGTAGAAATCTGACACTCCCTTCCGCTTACCCAGAGTGGGAGAAGTTACTCGATGATTTTCCCACCCAGAAAAAATAAATAAAAAAATTGGCCAAGTGCGAGTCGGACTCGCCCATGAAGGGTTCCGTAATCTGTAGTAATAATAAATATAATATACTTAATATATTTATAAGAAAAAAAAATCAAAAAACCTTACAAATTTCTTAAAACTAGATTATTTACATTTTTTACAACTACGCCAAATAACTTTGTTTTTCATAGTATTTGTATGAATTACAAAGTTATATTTGCGGTTTTAGAAAATATACTGTATCTCAAAAACTGCTGACTCGATCTGGTTCAAACCAATTTTGGTTGAAAGTTTATAACATATGGTTTTTTTAGATTTTTCACTTCATTATTATAGAAGTTAGAGGGGGGGACACACATTTTACCATTTTGGAAGCGTATATCTTTTAAACGATTAACTTTATGAAAAAGTCATTTTAGAAACCTCCCTGTCATTTTTAAAGACCTGTCTATACATACCACACACGTATAGGTTTCATGAAAGAAAATATTTTCAGTTTCAGTTCCATGTATGGAGAGCCTCCTTCATTTTAAATATTTTTTAAATTTTCTCTTAAAATCGGAAAGCGGTTCACAGAATACATCTACCTACCAAGTTTTACATGTATAGTCCTAATAGTTTCGGAATAAAATGGCTGTGACATACGGACGGACGGACAGACAGACAGACGGACAGACATGTCGAAACTATAAGGGTTCCGTTTTTTGCCATTCGGCTTCGGAACCCTAACAAGGGTTTAATAGAAATAACGCAGAAACTGAATACGGATTGTTATACTTATTACTTATTATGAAAATCTGTTAAGTAACAGTTGTTCATAATAATTAGTAAGATCAATCTGAAATATACGCGTAAAAGATACCAGAACAAACATTTTGTGGGGTTACGCAATGACGTATAGTTTATGTTTTTGGGACACTTGTAAAAGTTATTCATTATGTTAGTACCCAGACGGCAGTAGTGGCCCGAGCAAAGCCCAAGACAGGACGCGATGGCGGAGCACTGTAGACGCCCTCACTTCACCTAGGGTGTCTTAGGACATTAAGTCAAGTAAGTCACGTTGAGTACAAGAACCCTTATTCAGGTCAACCTAACCTGCTGCCTGCCTAGCAAGCTGATGAAAGTATGTAATTACTTAATTTTAGGGGCTTTCTTCGCATACCTATTACAGAGCTAATTTACTAAATAATCTCTATTTTTATAAATGATATTAATATTTATGCAAAAGATTGCGGTTATGAGAAATTGCGTTTCCCGTTATCTTATTAAACACTTTTCACGATTTTAAGAGTTTATACAGCCCATAAAATGATTACCAAATATAACTAAGTTTAGAAATAAATGTTGCTGTGATACGGTCATACAGTTTGAAATGGTAGAGGGGGAAACAAATCGCCTTCGCTTATACCTTGGCCCACCATCCACGTATGACTTATCCGTTACTTAGCGCTACAGGGCTATAATTTGACGCCAGCACGCGGTTCCTGCTAGGGTCTAGCGCCATTACTGAGGTCTGAAGCCTGTCACACGTAACGTGTCCTTATCTGCCAATGTAAAGGCGTAATTACCAAGTGATAACGTTACAGTAAAGTATTTGATGTCTACATAATGATTTCTTATCTATGTACTTATTAATTTGCGATTGCAACTCGTAATTGTATGGATGGTATTCATACAATTAAAGTGGAGTTCGCTTAATTCGTATTAGGTTTAAAAAGCGTGAGACCTTAGATGCATGGTTCCAATATTAAAGGAACAATGTGATATAGAAGAGCAAAGTTACCTGTCACAGGCATTTGGCAATACTTTGATACTGCTGACTTCCATCACAGGTTAGACAGAAAAAAAAATAAACGACTTTAAAACAAACAAAAGCATTTTACAGTACTGCACTAAAAAGCGAAATATAACCTTAAAGACTGTTTCATTAGATGTCTAATTCTGTTTAAAATAAGGGCTAGGTTCATTCATCTCGTTGAAGTCGGTGCCAAGCCAGTGATTAGTTTTGATTGGCTGCGAACGCCGCATGCGGCGGCAAACGCGGGGTAATCAAACCAATAAAATAAAATTTGGCACCGAATTGAGAACCTCCTCCTTTTTTAAGTTAGTTGAAAATGTAATAACTGTATGGTGAATTAAATTATTATCTCTTATTTACCAATGCTCAAAAATTCACAAAAATATTATTATTATTAAAGGCAGGTACTTTTTCCATGAATCTAAAGACACATCAGAACTACCGTAAGAATATCTAAAATGATGTTAATCATTATATTTTCTATTTATATTTTCCATCTTTCTGTTGGATTATCACTAATAAAGGGACATTACTTTCTGGTTTGTCAAGGCGTTTCAAAGTTCAGGAGTGGGAGGCTTGTGACGTCAATGTCAGGTAAAGAGAGTACCACGGTATGACGTCATGAGAAATTTCAACGCGACTGAATCCTTTTCTACCCTACTTTCAGTCGAAACTCCTAAAAATGCTCCAAAAATAACAACTGGCTATAAAGAATCCAGTCGAATGGTATATAGTTCCTTTCATAACAAAATTCTACTTCAATACAAATCTTTTACAATTACATTGTACTCGTATGTAAAAGTAGCAGGCTCGTTTTCCCATATTGTATAGTCGTTGAGTATAATCTCTACGGGCGCCAATAACGTAAGTAATTGAATAGGTACAGAAACGTAAGAGATGGTAATATTACGATGCATGAACAATAATTTTTGGTTTATCATTTTCAGTATGTCTTGGCTCGAACTAAAGCAGGTGCTTTAAGAAGAAAGAAGATCAACACGAGGAGGTCCTCTGATCTTCTTTCGAATGGAATATCACTTTTAAACGTGACCAAGCACTTTTAAAGCAACCGGTATTAAAAATCCATTGTCCTGATCAGATGACAAGAAATCTTTCACTAACAAAAACTTAGACTTTGAGACTACTACCGCTAGGGGTCATAATCACTTATAGGGCCATTGCCGGCTGGGGCTCGGGAATTGGGCAACTGAAGGAACGGAGTGGGCTTTTAGTTAGTAAGAGTCTGAAACTCCCTTTCGCTCCACACAAAATGAGAAGAGTCATTTGATGAATTTCCCACCACAAAAAAAAATATGATTAGATTATAAACACAGTTTCAGGTAAAAATATTGACGAGTCATAAACTAAACACACAAAACAAACGATACAAGATGGGTGCCAAGAATGCTCACGCCGCGCCGCCGCCTCAAAACACCGCGTAACAACGGCGCGTAGAGTGTTCTCGCACGTTTTAATTGGCTGTTGAACACCAACATTCAACCAATCGCAGCTAAATGACACGCGTGTGCATAAGACGCAATAAAATCCCTTCGCCCACCCCTACTAGAACCACGTGGTTGATTACGACCGCGACCCATTCCCGCTCATAGACAGGCCTATGTCTCAGCATTAGCATTTCTACGGAAGAACTATATAGGGAGGCAAGGGTTTTACGCGTTCGTCATCCTATGGTCACTTATAAAACTCATTAAAGTAAACATTAGACGCTCTAGTTGCAGTAAAAGAGGTAGGAAAATTGCAGAAAGAATCCTGCTTCCAAAAACAAAAACCGTCTTTGCTGCTCAGCTTTCATCATACCTACCCATTAAAGTATTTAACACTATAGGCAAAGTCTTCAGTATACCCAACAACTACTATGAGGCCAAAACCAAACTAAAGGAATGGTTGTTGGACCGGATTTATGAGGAAACTGAAGGCTTTCTTTGTAACCCATGTTGATACCCTCATACCTCAGCTGTAATACACACCCTCACTCACTATCACACACATACACCCACTCTTACTCACGTATCTGTTGTTTTTGTACCTTATGTGATTTATTGTTAAAGTCAAAATTATTAGTTTCTTCTATAATATTTTCTGTTTATAAAGTATATTTTCTGTTTATAAGTGTATTAGTTTTAGTTTTTAGTGCGCTAGCAGAACAGTGTCAGATAAAGACTAAATGAGTTGTATGGGTCACCAAAATACAGGCTGTGCCTAGTTTGGGACCCGCTGTGTAAACCTGTGGCATGTAAATTATATTCTGTCAACGAACTAAATAAAAAAATAAATAAAAAAAAATTAAAGAAGTTATGTTGGCTAGTAATGACAATTTTTATTTGGGAAATAAGGTCACTGAGTATTTACGGTGCGAGGCTGCATTTTCATACGGTAACATCATTATCATCAGCTTAGCCTAGCCGGATCCAGCTGAGTCTATGTGTTTTAGATCGAGAGACATCCACGACCCAGAATCTGGGTAACACGATACCACAAACGACTGGCAAAGATGTACAAAGCTCCGTCATATCGTAAACTACAACTGTAACAGAATAAACGCAATTTTTGAAAGTAAGTAGTTGGTTCAGAATAGGCTTTTGAATCGATTTCCGTCATAAAAAATAGGTGTTAAATTTTGACGGAAAAATGTTTCAATTAACTTAAAATGGAAACACAGTATCATGACAAATTAATACAATCCTTAATTCAAGGAAATGCGCTCGTGTGCGTGTCGGCCACTAACATTATATGAGTGTATGCGTCTGCGTAAAATGAGTAAGGATAACTATTTTATAAAAAATGTCTAGGTTTGATTAAAATTTGTTTAGTTACGAATATCGTTTTAGACTTACAATTTAATATTCTAATTGGGGTGTCTGAGGTATTGCGCTTAAATCTGTTACACCTTGTATATCATTATATATTCCTAGTTACCTACCCACAGTTGAATAGGCGCTAAGATCAGATAGTGTATAACCTACCGAGAAGATTGTTATCAAAGGAGACATTAGCATATTGATCCGGAAATAGAAAGCATGGATCCCGCATAATGAATGCTAACTAAACACCTACGAGGTTTTGCATTATGGAGATCCTGCTGATTAGAGCTTCTTCTGTCTATTAAGAAATTTGATGCTGCACACGTTTTGAGATAACATCTTAAGGTACTGCCCAACTAGAGTTAGTCCAGGGGCAAGAGCAAACGTTACTTATGCTCTGAGATATCAATTTTATAGAATGTACTTTTAAACGTTTACATTTTTTTGGTGAAATAGAGTAACAATAATTACATTTTCTTATAGAATAATGTTATTCAATTAGCAGTTTTTTTTTAGCCGTAAATGTAACAGTGCTGGGCAAAAGCTTCCCCCAAATCCTTCCAGGTTCTCTTTTCAAGCACCACTTCAGATCAGCCAACGCAGTGTGCGGCTAGGTCTCGCCATCTTTTCATGGGCCGGCCGCGGCGGCGTCGTCCATTTTCAGGCAACCATTGCGTACCTAGATATATTTGGCTAGCGACTGTCAAGCATGCGGTTTACGCGATCCGCCCAATCCCATTTGAGGCTGGCAGCCTTTTTACCTGCGTCGATTATACCATTGATGGAGCACATCGTGGTGTTCCGTATTATGTCTGATCTTACACCGAGAATACTGCCCTCCAATTAACAGTTTAGATTGATTAATGAACTAGCTTAGATTGACATTTTGTAACCTACGTGTATGCAGACACGAGATTTTTTATAAAAAAACTTTAACTTAATTTCCTTTAACGAAAGCCTCGTAAACCATGCAGTCTAACAGATAACTAGAAAATAAGATTACAAATATTATGAAGCACTCAATATGCAGATTACATTCAAACGAGCGGTTATCCGGAAGACTTATGCCTTCACCGATCGAGTTAACTCCACGATTACTTAACTGCGGGTTAATAAAGACATTAAGTCTTTAGCTGTTATGAGTACAGTATCTGTCTGTGCCGTTAGAGGTTAAAATGGTGATGAGAACACGAACAAATGCAGTTTTTATACTGATGCGTAAATAGACATTCATGGCCACAGTTGCTATTGAAAAACAACGGTTTTTACCTTTTGTTCTTTTTTTCCAGGTGGGAAATTCATCGAATGGTTTCTACCGCTCTGGGCGAAGCGAAAAAGGAGTTTCAGACTTCTACTGACTACGAGTAAAACCCACCCTGTTCCTTCAGCTGCCCTTAAGTTCCGGGGCCGAATTCCCGCAACACCGGCAGGCAATGGGGCCCCGTCACCTGGATTCGGTACCTACTGTTTTAATTGTCTATGTATATATTTGTTTGCTCACGTGGAAAAAATCACCTGGAGATCTGTAATACTCATGCTGACTAAAACCGCACTTGCGCCTAGGGCTGTTTGAAATATACATACTCTTCAACTCGGCCCCGACTTGTGCCGTCAAGCAAGGGAGTAAGGTTTATGATTCTAAAATAGGCGGATATGTAGCAATACGCCCGCCACCTAGGGTCTCGTGTTAAAGGGCTGTCTCTGAGCCAATTTGCCACCTCCCACTCCAAGTTTATGTATCTGAACAAACATATCCATATTCCTTACTACTTACTTTACTTACTACTTCATGCAGTATCTGACAGCTGCATCATAGCCATGCCAATTTTTTCATAAAAGAAACATACAGGGTGGCCCGTTTACAGTGGTCCAAAATATTGAAATTTCGGGTAATTTAAAAAAAAAAAACATAATTTCTAAATCATAAGTTTTCGCTTAACTAAAGTATGTTTTAAATGATCACTTATGATGCTCTCAAGCTGAAAAAATCTTTGGACCACTGTAAACGGGCCACCCTGTATATGCTGAATCTTTTCCCAAAACAAGCGACGATATCCTAATGGCTAAGGTATCGGCTTTGTGATGATCGATAGGTCACGGTTCGAACCCCACCCATTACACTAATGCCGTAAAACCGAGACACAGAGAAATCTCGTTAGGCAGTTGTCCCACCACCGACGATGAACAAGTAGCGAGTAAAGCTAGCATCTGAAAACGAGTTGGCGAGCAGCGAGTGTGTTATTCCGATACCGAGACCGTTCAGTCGCTGAGCTATCATCTGGGTGGTCTCAGCGTGAGTTCTGACCGCCAAGTGATCGCTGAGCGAGTATTATCTTTGACAGCTCTTGTCGCTCAGCGACAAAACCAGTGAAGCGAGTAGTCGCCGGCAGTGTGAACAGTCAGAGAGCAACTATTAAAATATGCATCTCTTTCGTTTACACGGAATGTATATTGCATTGTGCGTTTCTTGAGCGAGTAAATCGCCGATAGTAAGTCGTTTACTCGCCGGCAGTCGCACAAATTATGCTCAGATGATCAACAAATTATCAACGATCCATGGCCAACCTCGGCGAGCGTTGCTTAACCATGAAGCTCAACCCGTGCGAAGGTTATTATTTAGCCACGACCTTCATAAAAGCAACACCTTAGATACCGAATATAACCAAACGTATAACAAAAATAACGAATGAATTATTAATTCTTCCCATCCAACGAAATGGGCAAAAAAGGGCAAAAAAAAAACTTTTTAGCAAAAAATAGAACCGACTTCCATATAAAAACACTACAAAGGCAAAAATAACTTTGCCTTTGTAGTGTTTTTATATGGAAGTCGGTTCTATTTTATGCTAAAAAGTTATTTTCACGCTTTTTAGTGGGTCGGTTTGTAATTTATCTAGTTACAAAAGCCAAAATGTCAACTACTTATCACCTTTTACAAAATATTGCTTTTCCCGGTGCAGAGCCGTTAATTTTTGAGGAGTTCTCCTGGTACATCACCATCAGCTCTACTTCACCATATGTATTGTGACGAGCATAAAGTGCTTAACATCCATATTCAAGTAATCTAATCGCAATCAACGAAATACTTATTATTGAGTAGTTTCGGTAGCCATCTGGGGTCTTCATCATCAGTTCCACTTCCTCAAATGGTGCTTTTCGAGAGCAACTGCACAAGGTACTATAAGAAATACCCAAAACGCTATAGGTGTGCCTATAATATTTGAAGAGTTCCCTCGATTTCTCCAGGATCCCATCATCAGATCCAAACGTGACAATGAGACCAACTAGAAAGTATACCCTTTCAAACAAAAAAATTTTCCAAATCGGTCCAGCCATCTCCGAGTTATGAGGTAACATACATAAAAAAAAAAGTTCAAGACGAATTGTAAACCGCCTTTTTTTTGAAGTCGGTTAAAAACGGAATTAGACAAATATAGAAGCGAGTGAAATATGGCGACACATAAAAAGGGCTTTTTCGGTACCTAAATAACATTTGAGATAAGGAAAAACGTTTATTTTCTTAATGCTTAGCGAAATTAAGATAAAAAACAACTGTTACATGATTTCAGGGTAAAGGACCGATACTTACTTATTTGATAAATTACTGTATTTTTCCTTCGTCTTAATCTTGAATTCTCATTATATTTTATATGTATTTACATGATGTTGCTTAATGAACCAGGTATTGTTAGGTATAGGTATCGAATTTACCAAGCTTTTCTTTCTGAATTTTAAACCACCGTTTGTACTAAACTTACTAGAAATTATTGAATAAAAATTTTAGTACTAATTTTGAATCTACAAAATAAAATTTCCAATAAAAAAATCTAGATACACTTCGTTTACTCTTGCTGTTGAAAAAAAAATTTAAACTCATGCTTACCCGTCGCCATCCAAATTCTCCAATCTCACATAATTCATCGTCACTTCACATTTAAATAAAACCAACACAATTTTATACATCAGTTTCTGAAACACTATTCCTTTAAGAAACCCAACTAAGTCCAACCGCGAACATGAACGTAATACAATTTCCAACAAAAAAAAATATCGACTCCTGCGCAAGGAAGCGAGACAAACGGACACCGCACCTTTCCCTGCTATAAGGGTCAGCATCGATTTGAAAAGTTGTTACCTCTTGCTCTTGCTTGTGATGAGAGAAAGGGACGGAGGATAGGTCGTGTTCGAATTAAGTGTGGAGTTACTGGAGGCAATGATGACCTGACAGGAAACCGATATGGAGCTGATAAACAAGTATGGAGGCATTAGATGAGGTTAGAAACCTATACGGTAAGAATTTTGCTATTTAGCACTTCTGTACATATCTATACACCGAAGTGTCTACTAGTGATTTCAATATAACGATGTTGTCTCAAGTGCTTATATTTATTTTCACGATACTAAAACACAAATTACAAACATTAAAAAAAAATTGGTTACCTGTCTTTCTGTTGGTTGGGGCTCTAGAACGGTTGAAACAATTTTAATCGGACTTTCACTACAAGAAGATAGAGCAGGCCGAAATTTCAAAGTTTTTGTGGGTGGAGATTTACGCGGAGAAAAGCACCCACGCGAGCGAAGTTCGAGGGCACAGCTAGTTAGAAATAAATAACCTTGTTCTTGTCTCAATAGATCCTTGTCTTTGCTAGATGGATATTTAGGCTTAGATAAGTGGTTCAAGGTGACAATAAGTGAATGCTTAGTGTTAAAGTTTAGATTACTTCGTAGTCCTAAAGGCCATCTTAATATCTATAATAAATGCGGAAATGTGTTTGTTTGTCCTTCAGGTCAAAATGGAGAAATGGTCTCATGTGATTTTTCGTGAGGAGATAGTTGAAAGGCTGAAGTGTGATAAAAGCTACATTTTTCCGATGAAAAATTATACAACGAGCAAAGACTGGGGCAAAATAATCAAACCATTTATATTAGGTATACATATTTGGTCTGAGTTTGGCTGTTTGTGTATTTCAATAAATGTTTTTAAATGTTTGTAAACGGACCCACGATAGAAAATCAATTGTAAGGCAAAAGGGCACAAGAGGGCAAAGTTTAGAGAAACAAAAAGGGCAGAAAAAAAACGACACCGATTCGAACATTTTAATCATAATTAGCATCAGTATAATATGCTATATGAAAATTCACCGCTAAGGCCTCATCCTCAAATTGACGTAAGGCACAAAACATAATATTTGTGTTTCAGTATTTACTCTACTACTTTACTCTGGGGTGCATGAAAGGAGCCTCCCCAAGCGGCGTAACTTAATTCGTTCTGTGATTCCAACGACCGGCACAACTGGAACAGCTAGCACTCGATAACGCAGAGTCTAGACTCTAGACCAATCCTTTCACCACGATGGTAAATCAATACGACTCTTATCAGAGCAATGGCATCTAATGGTATTATGGTCATGGACCCTAGAGAGGGTCATTACCCTCCCTAGGGTGTAATAACATTAACGACCAGCACATCAGCTTTCTAAGCCCGCCCTCACTGTGCAATCAATCAATATTTAATACTAGCTTTTGCCCGCGACTTCGTCCGCGTTTAATAGTTACTTTGGGCTAACGTTAAATTTAACCCCGATTTTGAAGCATTCTTCATTGGCGCTCCGCTCCTATTGGCCTTAGCGTAATGATACAATATAGCTGTGCCCGCGACTCCGTCAGCGTAAGTTAATGTATTGGTAATATTGTTTAGATCACGTTCACATGAGGCTTAAGTACCTAGAGAACGCTTCGACCGCGAGACGCGTCGAGCGCGGCGACCGATTCTCAAAAATAATCCTTATAGCATGATTCAGTATTCACGCGCGATGGCTTATTATTATAAGCGTATTTCATGTATAACTTTGGTGTTTCTATACCGATTTATATGATTCTTTTTACGGTTTCGTAGCCGAATGGCAAAAAACGGAATCTTTATAGTTTCGACATGTCTGTCCGTCTGTCTGTCTGTCTGTCTGTCTGTCTGTCCGTCCGTCCGTCTGTCAAAGCAATTTTATTCCGAAACTATTAGGACTATACATGTGAAACTTGATAGGTAGATGTATTCTGTGAACCGCTTTCCGATTTTGAGAAAAAAATTAAAAAATATTTAAAATAAAGGGGGGCTCCCCATACATGGAACTAAACCTGAAAATATTTTTTTTCATGAAATCGATGCATGTGTGGTATTTATAGACAGTTCTTTAAAAACGACATCGGGGTTTCTAAAACCACTTTTCCATAAAGTCAATCGTTTAAAAGATATAAGCTTCCAAAGTGGTAAAATGTGTGTGTGGCGGACACAACCTCTAACTTCTATAATAATGGAGTGAAAAATCTAAAAAAAATATATGTCTGTAGATCTTAATATAAACTTTCAACCAAAGTTAGTTGGAACGAAATCAGTTCAGCAATTTTTTAGATACAGCATATTTTCTAAAACCGCAAATATAACTTTGTAATTCATACAAACACTATGAAAAACAAATTTATTCGGCGCAGTTGTAAAAAATGTAAAAAAGCCAGTTTTAAGAAATTTGTAAGGTTTTTTTTTTTCAAAACAAATTTATTTGGCGCAGTTGTAAAAAATGTAAATAAGCTAGTTTTAAGAAATTTGTAAGGTTTTTTTTTTCGTCAAATAAATTTGCATATTATATTATAGTTACTACGGAACCCTTCATGGGCGAGTCTGACTCGCACTTGGCCAATTTTTTTATGGAATAGTTAATAATGTTAACTTTTTCAATTAGGGGTGACTGAGAGTGTTATAAACGTAAGAGTAGACAAATATTATAATCAGAAAGCTTCGAACTGCTAAGCTATAGGGAGTTACACGTGTTATTGTGAGTCAACCATAAAAGTTAGACATATGCTGTCGTGGGATATTTTTTATATAATTTTAAGGAGAACATTTCCGTCATGAAATGATTTGTGTAGCTTTAACCATTAAGGTTGCACACGCGACGGAAGCTTAAAAAATGGAGTAACTTCTCCCGTTTTCCCAACATTTCCCTTCAGTGCTCTGCTCGTATTGATTGTAGCGTGATGAAAAGTATACTATAACCCGCTCAGGAGTATGAAAAATAATTGTACCAAGTTTCGTTAAAATCCGTCGAGTAGTTTTTGTTTCTATAACGGTTATACAGACAGACAGACAGACAGACAGACAGACAGACAGACAGACAGACAGACAACAATTTAACTGATTGCATTTTTGGCATGAGTATCGATCCTTAATCACCCCCTGATAGTTATTTTGGAAATATATTTCATGTACAGAATTGACCTCTCTACAGATTTATTATAAGTATAGATTTACTTTTACAGTGTGTACCAATTTTTCTCAGTTTATGAAACTAAAACCTTTCGTTTGCAAGTCAATTGTCCGATTAGACCGGTTTTATTGAAGCAGATGAAACTGATTTACTGCAGTTTAATCTAATATAGCACCAAGTTACATTGAACTCGTAACGATCTTTTAAGCCTCGTTAAAACAGTAACTGTAGGTACTTGAGCTTACAAGCCCATTACAAGTTCGGACACAGTTGGCTGCACATCGGCGCACGCGCAACAGGTGGGCTGCGCAGGAGTGCCTTGGCGACAGCTGATGCGAATGTAACGAACTTTTGCATATGGAAGGTGAAATGGGGAAATTTTGCATATAATAGAATATATTTGCGATAAGAATAGTGTTTTCTACTTATTTTAAAGTCAATTGAATTATGTATATTCTTTATCAACGAATGCTTGTTCTAGTGAAGAGAAAAAATTACTACTTCGACTATGACGTAATCAAAATGAATTGCCGAAGATTAAAACCAAACGGGCAATTAAAAAAAATAAAGATATAAAATGTAAATATTTGAAGATCGTCGTGGATTCGAACCCCCACACATTTTACTATAGCCGTGAACCTTCTCCAGATACAAGCATATTTAGCTTAGTTAGAGGGTTAACAAGATTGTTAGTAACGTGAATTCTACCCACATTGCTACTTCTCTTTAAAAAAAATCAAACGATATGATTGGCTGTTGAAAACCATCATTTAACCAATCATACATTGTTAGTTCCTTTTTTATAAAAAAAAGAAAAGAAAGAAAGAATATATCAATGTTTCATTCTGATCTTCCTCTTCTCTCCTACTTTAATCTATGCTCTACTCTACAGGGTCCAAAATTGTATCTAATATAATTAATTATTATCCTATCAGTTACATACTTTATAGTACGCAATAAAAAATTTAAAACCTATGATAGAAAACCTTTTCCTAGCAGAAAGATGTAAATATACAAAAAATAAAAAATAAAATCTTTTTGTAAACTCCCGTTATGATTCATTCAGCTAAGTATCGAGAATAATAACAAATTAAATTGCAATCATAGATGACATGTACATATTTCAGCAATAACATGGCAAATTATTTGACAAAACAAGCTTCTTTCACCGATTAAATTCAATCTATTTGGCAATCAAAAGTAATTTAATAAGTTTTGGTACAAATCTTACAATTCAATAGACCGTTTAAATTCTCAATTTCAGTTTTAGTGTGTTAAACAACAAATTAAGACTAGATTGGATCCATTTCAGTCTGAAGAGACCCCAAAAGGTGTTGATTCAAAGTTTGTAATCAACATTTTACTAGGATCATACAGTTACAACAAAATTGATCCGAATATTTATAAAATAGTCTTCAGCGATAATTTTAATAAACATCGTCGCTGTTAAAACTATTTTTGTATATAAATTCAAGTCAATTATTTAAACCAGAACCCATGGCTTAACGTGGTTTTCTTGATCTCATAGGGCCAAAAATTTGGGCGCGCAAGGAGATGCTTGGAAGTCTGTAGTCAGTAGAAGTCTGACTCTCCCTTCCGCTCGATGATTTTCTTACCGAAAACAAGGCATGTAAATCTCGACATGTTAGGATGACAACCTCGACAAGCATTGCTTAAGTTTGAAGATCGAGCAGTGTGTTATTATATCAATTAACAAGGATACGTAAAAAGTATACTTAATTACATGATAATGGCTTACATGCCTTACATGACAATGCCCTATTTGTATTACATTTTCGGGAGCAAAATCTGGGTGGAGCGGAGTGTCAGACTTCTACTGACTAAAAACTCACCCTGTACCTTCAGTTGCTCTTGCCGCGGTATCTCTTTAGAACATTCTCGCAACCCCGGACTTGATTAACCCCTGATTCCCGAATTAAGAATTTGAAGGTTTTGAAACGTTTTTACCACCAACCCAACTAAGAAACCGCCCTAATGTGACCACATAATAATGCTTTTAAGTGTATTAAGCATCCCACGTGAGATAAGTAAATTTTAAAACCCACTTAATCCACAAGACTACATGTGCTCTTAAGTGTATTAAGCATCCCACGTGAGATAAGTAAATTTTAAAACCCACTTAATCCACAAGACTACATGTGCTCCATATCACGTTAGGAAGAAAATTAACCAACCGAACATGTTGATAAAATTAAATTGAATTCTACTACATCTGTACGTTACTTAATATTCTTAACATAACATAAAATTGCTACAAGATTATACAACAATATTTAATACAAACTCTCAAGATATTCAAAAGACGCCAAGCTTAGGAAATATTTCAAAATAAATGTTTTCTACTTTCATAAGCGATTCATTGAAATCACCAAGACTATTAAAGGTCTTATTACAATCGTTTAAAGTCTTCAATGGTGTGGCAAAATGGCACAATGAAAACTTAATGGAGTTTGCCAAGTGTCGTTTTTCTCACAAAACGGGAATTACCTCTTATTGTGGATGTAAAACCGCGATCAATATAATTATGATGGGGTGAGGGGTCTGCAAATAATGATATTTACATAAATATGGACAGGTAAACTCTGTGGGCGAATGATAAATAACATTTATATTAGAAATCCATTTCTGTGTCAGAGTTCTACTGACTACAAACTCACCCTGTTTTTTCATTTGCCCTAGCATTCTAGGGTCGCGGTATCTTGTTGAAACGTTCCCGCAACCCAGGTAACAAATACGTTACAATGAACTTTTTTACATATTCAATTTTTTTTTTCAATATAATTTAGATTAAGCCAGTGTTTCCTATTGTGATTACTCCGAATAGAAACACCGAAAAAGACTCAGGTTAAAGTTACGTTTGATATCCGTATAATGAATGTGTAACATTAAACGTCTTTGAGTGACGTGGCCTTTTGAGGAATTAATCAAACAGATTTGACTAGATCTGTCAAGCAATAGTGTGTGAACGAGACTACAATGCGACAACAATGTCCAACCGTTTTAGAGGAACAAATGGTGGAAATAATTAAGTTTTAGGCTGCGTTTCCACCAGAGATGTGCGATGGAAATGTGTCGTGCGAGGATGTCTAGCTGTGCTGTGAAAATGTGTGGGGGTTTCCACCAAAGCTGTGCGATGAAAATGTGCCTACGAGGATGTGTAGCGGAGCTGTGAAAAAGCGCATTAATGTGTGGTGCGAGGATGCGCAAACCTCGCAACACATCCTTCTCAACACACATTGCTCGCAACACATCCCTCGCAACACATCTCTCGCACACATCCCTCGCACACATCCCTCGCTTGTTTTGTATGCGCAAAAATCTAGCTCCGCTAAGCCGTTTCCACCAGAGCTGTGCTGACCGAGACGAGGTAAATGAAGCGATTCTATTGGTTTTTTACAAACACATCCCTCGCTACGCATCCTCGCACATACCTGGTGGAAACGCAGCCTAAGTATGAACGTTGTTACAAAATACTAGCATATGTTGCTCGCTACTTCTCGTTTTCTCGGGATAAAAGTTTTGCCTGCCGGGGTTGTGGGAATGTTCTAATACGATACCGCAGCCCTGGAACGTAGAGGCAATCGAAAGAGCAGGGTGGGATTTTAGTCACTAGATGTCTGACACTCCCTTTCGCCCAATCTAGAGCGGGAGGAGTGATTTGATTATTTTCTCAATAAGCAAAGGATAAAATGTAACATCTGTGCTTTTCCAGACTATAATTCTATCTCCGTGTTTATTTTTATCCAGATTCGTTTAGACATTTTGGTGCAATTAAGTAACAAACATCCATACTGCACTCATCCAAATTTACGCATTTATAATATCGGTATAGATTAGGTTTCTGCACTTCTCAAAATAAACTTTAACTATGTCCAGTCTCATACTTCTGTATTCGCGTTACAAGGGGAACACAGTTTTTGCTTCACGCATTAATTTTGGTATGGCAAAAGTTAAGCTACGAGCCTACGTTCTAGAAATCTAGACAGTATAGGTATCATTCATAATATACATTAGTAATATAATATCAACACCCGCTGCACATTTTCGTACATTGTCACAACAAACGGCTATACTCTCTACCAAACACAATACCCTCGGCAGCGCAGGCGCCGTCGGATGCAAGCTGGCGCAAGTTGTGACTTCCGGGCGAATGCAGCTGATAACAGACTGCAGTACAACGTAAATGTTGTTATCATGGTGTCCATACTTTACCGGGAAAGACATCATAAAGTGTATAGTTGGTTTCGTTTGACAGTATAACTGAGAGGTCATTATAATGATAGTGTTGAGTTATATTTTCCTATTTTCGATTACGGCTAGTTCAACCGGAGTACCTACCAGTATTTTACACGAAAGACTGTCTGTCTGAGAGAGAGACAGATTTTTGATTTCTGTAGGTATCATAAATCTACACTCACTACATACTTGAGACTAGATGTGCCAATGTATTTTTGAAAGAGTGTAAAGTCGCGAGTGAAGGAACAGTGTGGATTTTCAATAGGAATGTGACACTCGTTTCTGTTCCATCCAGAGCGTGAAAAGTCATTTCATTATTGGCTTCCTGAAAAAAAAGGGTAGTCAGTCACCTATAGATGAACCGAACTAGTCAAGCGTCGCTCCACCTCAAAATCGACTAACGACTAAATAAAGCTATGCCTAAATATGAAAATCCGTCAATAATTTTTCCATTCTTCTTGGTGTCGGTGTCTAGAATAACTAGATACAGCCAAGTACCACTATTTTAACATGGAGCCACTGCCTTTCTGAACTCCACACCTCCACACATTAATCGGGTACCCGATATCCCTTTTACGAATAAATGTTACTTTCACACGGAAATAAGCTGTAAAACGATCACTCTATCTAATGTTTTTTTAGAAAGAGAATAAAGGAAAAGAAAATTCAATCAACTGTGTAAATGTCGTCTTCAAAGCGAATAAATAGGAAAGTTACTTTTCAAAGTACTTAAAACTTTTTTTGCTCATTCAAGACTAAGTATTCCCCGCGGGTAGCTCCTTTTGCTGGAGTATTCCCGTTTGAGCACCAATTTTTTGAGCACCAAAGATGTTCCCATTTGAAATGGGAATAACTTTGCTGCTCAATGTACAGGCTCAAAAATATATGCTCAAACGGAAATACTCCGCTTTGCTGGCAAAAATTCCGCAGAGATTGAGTGTTTTCCGGGACGAAAGATATTAGAAAGATAGAAATAAAACACACTATATTTGATTCGACGTAGGCATTTATAAAACGTTACGGAGGAGCTCGTGGTTGAACAATAATAGTCCCATGGGTCGACCTTCGTCGCTCGTCGAGCTCGAACCGGCGCGGATGGGTAACGTTGCGTTGCGTACGTTGGGATGGAGAGCACCATAGATCGTTGGTCCCGACGGGATTTTTGTATATCAATGGGCCCGATGGGATTTTTGTATATCAATGGGCCCGATGGAATTTTTGTATATCAATGGTCCCGACAGTCATTTGTACATCTTTGACAGTCGTTAGAGGAAGTCAGAATCAAAAAATCTGACACCTGTTTTGCCACGAGAAATCATGTTATCCAGCTTGTGGAGTTTACATACTCAGCTGAATTTGATTATACTGAAACAGAGAGACTAGGCAGACTATGATTTATAAAACGTTAGAAGCTAAAGCACGATTACAATTGGTTGTTTAATATTAGATAAAACTGGTAAACAACATAGTAAGATTGTATAAAAAATGGGGAGGTTCTCGTGTTTTTAGGAGCGTACTTATTTCTTTCCCCGTCTCATTCGCAAATCTCTTGTTAGGGGAAGAGTGTCCTCGTTGTCTCAAGTACTAGTTGTCACAAGCCCAATATTTAATAAAGTAAAAGGATTTAAGGAACGCGAATATTGACAAACTGGAACGCATCCCAGTGCTTCCAACATTAGAAAGTGTCATGACCGCTAGTCTATTGCATCGCTGTGTGTTGTGAAATTTATAAAAATACGTTTGGTGAGTAAATTTTACTCTATACTTTGAACTTAGTTATTGACTATGTTTAGTTATGTATTATGTTGTTTCTCATATATTTTGACTAAGAAAATAGTAAATATTAATATAACATTGAAAATGTTTTCATTTGTGAACATTTAGAGTTTATTATTTGTGTGTTTATATTTTTTTATCTCCGTTACATGTTGTCTCAATGTTTTTGGGGCTAGTTGTCACTGTGACAACAAATCCCGGGAAACATTTAATATTATTCTAACAAATATTATATTTTTTGTTTCATGTAGAAAGTATGCCTAGAAATCATAATTAATTTACCACCAGCCATAACTCCCCAGAACATAATGTCTGGCTTTTCAGTGAGTAGCATATGGTCCTATAATCGTAATACCTTCACTGACATAGACTTTGCACCATCTTATGTAACCGATAGACCTGAAGTTGACCAGGAAATCGATCAGGCTATACAGAGCGAAGGTGGTTTTGATCCAAACACGGAACATACCCCAGTTTCCTGTGGGACACCCTCCCCAATTCCTGGAACCAGTGCAGCTACTCCTCCAACATTAGATTTACCAACGCTTGAAATTTTACGACCATTTACGAAAGCTCCAGCTAAGAAAACGACTTCCAATCCAGAAAAAGGACTAACGCAATTTTGACAGAAACCCCGGTTAAGAATGCGTTACCAGAGAACCAAAAAATGAGAAAAACCAAGCCAAAGGTACCTACGAAGAAGAAAAATAAGAAACAAAAGCCAGTGAGTAATAATAATAAGCGAGGTATATTTCAGGGCGATAGTTTGAGTCCGCTTTGGTTTTGCTTAGCCTTGAATCCTCTAAGCACACTGCTGGAGAATTCAGGTCTAGGCTATAGGTTGAAAAGAGGTGGTCAGGTTATTTCTCACCTCCTTTACATGGATGATTTAAAACTTTTTGGCGCCACTAGTCTACAACTGACGGAACTACTGAAGGTAACTGAAACTTTCAGTAGTGCCATTAGGATGGAGTTTGGTGTCGACAAATGTGCGATTATGCATGTAAAGCGAGGGGAGATTGTGGAATCCGTGGGATCTCAACCCTCGAATTCCATAAACCTGAGAAGCCTCTCCCCAACCGAAACCTATAAGTATTTGGGTATGTCGGAAGCGTTAGGTATCAATGAAGTTGACATGAAGCAATCGCTGAAGGAGCGCTTCTTTGGACGCCTAAAGAAGGTATTTAAAAGCCTTCTATCGGGCGGAAATAAGGTGCGTGCCTTCAACGGTTGGGTCATGCCAGTGTTGATATACTCTTTCGGCGTACTCAAATGGACTCAAACTGAACTTGACGCCCTGGATAGGAGAGTTCGTACATTGCTGACTGCATATCGAATGCATTACCCACGCTCGTCAGTGATGAGGCTGTATATCCCGCGGAAATGTGGAGGTCGAGGCTTTTTTAATGCTAAAACTCTCCACAACCGCGAGGTATACAGTCTCAGGGAACATTTCCTTGCTTCTGAAGTGGGTATGCATCGAGATGTAGTAGCAGTGGACAAGGGACTCACCCCGCTCTCCTTGGCTAATGAGAACTGGCGCAAACCTGCAGTGCTAGACATTAACGATCGAAGGGGGATATGGCAGAGTAAGGAGCTACACGGACGTTTTTTCCGGGCCCTTCATGGGCCCGATGTAGATCAATTAGCGTCCGTAGCTTGGTTGCGCTTCGGTGACCTCTTTGGGGAAACCGAAGGTTTTGTCTGTGCAATTATGGACGAAGTTATCATGACGAACAACTACCGGAAATTTATTGAGGAGGATGGCACGGTTGACATGTGTCGGGCATGTCACCGTCCAGGTGAATCAATCCGTCATATTGTCTCTGGTTGTTCTCGTCTTGCTAATGGAGAATACTTGCATAGGCACAACCTTGCAGCCAAGATTATACATCAGCAACTTGCTCTGAAATATTCTCTTGTAGAATCGGAAGTGCCGTACTATAGGTATGTGCCCGACCCAGTTCTCGATAATGGCCTTATCACATTATACTGGGATCGGTCCATCATCACTGATAGGACTATTGTAGCCAATAAGCCTGATATAGTGGTGGTGGACCGAAACGAGAGGCGTGCCATGATTGTCGATATAACCATCCCGCATGACGAGAACCTCGTGAAAGCCGAGAAAGATAAGCAAATCAAATATCTTGACTTGGCGCATGAGATTGTCGACATGTGGGATGTGAACTCGGCAGTCATTGTACCGATAGTCATCTCAGCCAATGGCTTAATAGCCAAGAGCCTCGACCAACACCTTAGGAGGCTCTCGTTAGGCGGCTGGATCAAGGGCTTGCTTCAGAAAGCGGTACTCCTGGACACGGCGCGTATCGTTAGGAGGTTCCTCTCTCTAGAGCCCTGACCACCGGTAGCTTGGACCCTGTTCCCGATACCGGTGGGCTACTATTTTTTATATTTTTAAATGTTTTTTGTGTTTTATAGAAATATTTAAAAATGTAATTTATATGTGTATAATTAGAAATAAAGGAAATAATAATAATAATAATAATAATAAAAATCTGTGGCCCGGTTGTCAAAGAATATGTCAGAAAATTTTTTCCTCCACATTTTTCAGAATTATTTATAAATTAAATAGCCATACAAATAACAATAATCATGTTCAACAAAACCAAAATAGTAAAAAAAAAAACTATTCATGAATGGATGGAAGCATAAATAGACAGAACAATAAACGTACAAACCAAAATGTTGACAAGAAACCGGGCACGACTGATTTTGAACACACGCCCAAGACCTGCGGAATCGTCGCTCAGCTCCGCCTCGCAGCCGCCGGGACCAGCTCCAGCCGTGAGTGAAGAGACTCCGGCCGCTGCAGTTGCGTCGAGCTCGAGCGACGAATACTTCTCGCCGCCGACGACACCACCACCACCTGCGCGTCGGCGAGGAAGAGGCCGCCCTCCGGCCAGCTTCGGACCTCGAGGCCCACCGGCCTCTGATAGGGTCCCCGCTGCCGGTGGAAGTGTGCAGCGCATGCGATGGACAAATTCCATCAATGAAAATGTGATGCGCTCATACTTTGGGGCTACAGAGGGGGGAACTAACCTGACTGCGTACCGTGGTCGGATGCTCTCTCTGTTTCAGGTACTTGAACCAGCTGTCAACGTTTCGGCCCAACGACTGTCGGATCAGGTGCGGGTCATCCAGCGTAACCATATGTTGGATGACGCCGTACTTGATAGACTAAGGCTCGAATCACGGTGCAGTCGTGTCTCATCTGCTTCACCACAGGCTGCGGTGCAACTACAACCTAGTATCTCACCGCGACCCGACCACGTCGGTGAAGATGATGAGGACCGGGCTACATCCGTGAGTACCCAGTGTAGTGAAAAATTGAGGAGTGCTTTGGAGTGTGCATTACGGGAGTATCGCTCCACACCGCCTGAGCTGAGACCTCGTCTGCCTCGTTTGCCCATGCATAAGAAAAATAGGGCGCTAGTGTGTGCTCTAGATTCACTGTTGTCAAATTATTTTGACAATAGCGAAGACCTCACCGATACCCATTCGATCCTGTACTGTGCCGCTGTTGCAGCATGTCGGGTAGCTCATGTCAAGTTTCCAAAGACTGACAGAGCTATTCGACCAGCTGTACCAGCTTGGCAGTGCAGGATCGAACGTCGTATCACCGGGGCTAGAGCACTCATTGGCAAACTTATCTGCTTCAGACAGGGCAACACTCGCCCTAGAGTGATGCGCTTTGTGAGACGGGCGTTCGCGGGGACTGATATTAGTCCTCGGGATTATCTCACCTGCGTCACAGAGCGCATCGACTTCCTGAAGCAGAAAGTCTATGCGTGGGCAAATAGAATTCGCAGATATAAGCGGAGGGTGGAGCGATACACTCAGAATCGCACATTCCAAAGCAATGAAAGGTGGGTTTATAGGGCCTGGGAGCGACCTGACCAAGGTGTGACTGATACGTGCTTACCGGATGATGATGCCATGTGTTCGTTCTGGCGCAGCATCTGGTCGGCTCCTGTCAGTCACACTGAGGGTGACTGGATGCGGGAGATCAGGCGCACGTGCGATCTTTTACCAGAAATGGGGGCAATCACGATCAGCCCCCAAGATGTAACCCGTGCAGTCCGTCCGTTATCTAACTGGAAATCCCCAGGGCCGGACGGGCTGCACAATTTTTGGCTTAAATGGTTCCAAAGATCGCACGCTCGCTTGGCATTTCAGTTCCAGTCTGCACTAGAGTCAGGATCGCTACCTCAATTCCTAACTACAGGAATAACCCACCTGCTCCATAAATCAGGTAGTACTACGGAACCTAAAAATTATAGACCGATCACGTGCCTCCCTACGGTCTATAAAGTTCTTACGTCCATCCTGAGAACTAAAATTAATAATCATATTGATGTAAATTCAATCATGTCTGTTTCTCAGAATGGATGTAGGAACGGGTCCCGTGGTACCAAGGAGCTGCTCCTCATTGATATTGCCATAAACCAACAGGTTCGTCGTTTCCGAAGAGATTTGTCGACATGCTGGATAGATTATAAGAAGGCCTATGACTCTGTTCCACATACATGGCTCAAGAAGGTGTTGGAGTTGTATAAAATAGATCCAATGCTACGCAATTTTCTTGAGTCATGTATGGGGCAATGGAAGACGGTCCTCTGCTACCCAGGATGTCGACAGATCCAGGAAAACAGCGAACCGATTAGGATTGAGCGTGGCATATTTCAAGGCGACAGTCTGAGCCCTCTGTGGTTTTGCCTGGCTCTCAACCCTCTCAGTATATTGCTGGAGGGTTCAGGGCTAGGCTACCAGTTGAGAAGAGGTGGTCAGGTCATATCACACTTGCTTTACATGGATGATTTGAAAATCTTTGCCACCAGCAAATTGCAACTGATGGAGCTACTGAAGGTAACAGAAACTTTCAGTAGCGCCATCGGAATGGAATTTGGGGTGGACAAATGTGCGGTCATGCATGTAAAGCGAGGAGAGATTATGGAATCCGTGGGAATTCAACTCTCGGATTCCATACACCTGAGATCCCTCGGATCAACTGAAACTTACAAGTATTTGGGTATGTCAGAAGCACTAGGCATCAATACTGCTTATGTTAAACAGTCATTGAAGGAACGCTTCTTTGGCCGTCTGAATAAAGTACTGAATAGTCTTCTATCAGGCGGAAACAAGGTGCGTGCCTTCAATGGTTGGGTTATGCCAGTATTGATGTATTCTTTTGGCATACTCAAATGGACTCAGACTGAACTTGACGCCTTGGACAGGCGGGTCCGCAAAACGCTGACTGCAAATCGGATGCATCACCCACGTTCATCGGTGATGAGGCTGTATATCCCCCGGAAATGCGGTGGTCGTGGTTTTTTAAATACAAAGACCCTGCATAACCGTGAGGTATGCAGCCTTAGGGAATATTTCCTAAAAGCTGACGTGGGTATGCATCGGGATGTGGTAGCGGTGGACAAAGGCCTCACTCCGCTCTCCTTAGGTAACGAGAATTGGCGCAAACCTGTAATATTAGAGACTAATGACCGCAGAGAAGTATGGCAGAGCAAGGAGCTTCACGGACGCTATTACCGAGCCCTTCATGGGTCTGAAGTAGATTTATTAGCGTCCGTAGCCTGGCTACGTTTTGGTGACCTCTTCGGGGAAACCGAAGGTTTTGTCTGTGCGATTATGGACGAAGTTATGATGACGAATAACTATCGGAAATATATTGTGAAGGATGGTACCGTAGACATATGTCGGGCATGTCACAAACCGGGAGAATCCATTCGTCACATTATCTCCGGTTGTTCTCGTCTGGCTAACGGAGAATATTTGCATAGACACAACCTCGTAGCCAGGATTATTCACCAGCAACTTGCGCTTAAATACAATCTTGTGGAATCAGAAGTACCATACTATAGGTATGTGCCCGACCCAGTTCTCGATAATGGCAATATCACACTATACTGGGATCGGTCTATCATTACCGACAGGACTATTGTTGCCAATAAGCCTGACATAGTGGTGATAGACCGATTAGAGCGTCGCACAATGATTGTTGATATAGCAGTCCCCCATGACGAGAACCTCGTGAAAGCTGAGATAGATAAAAAAAATAAGTATCTTGACCTGGCACGCGAGGTTGTCGACATGTGGGATGTGGAGACAGCAATCATTGTGCCGATAGTCGTCACAGCCAATGGCATAATAGCCAAGAGCCTCGACCAACACCTAAGGAGGCTCTCGTTGGGCAGCTGGATCAAGGGCTTGATCCAGAGAGCAGTACTTCTGGAAACGGCGCGTATTGTGAGGAGGTTCCTCTCTATGGAGCCCTGACCACCGGTAGCTTGGACCCTGTTCCCGATACCGGTGGGCTACTATTTTTTATATTTTTAAATGTTTATATTTTTTTATTAATATTTAAAAATGTAATTAATATGTATATAGATTGAATAAATGAAATAATAATAATAATAATAATAAACGGTCTATAAAGTTCTTACGTCCATCCTGAGAACTAAAATTAATAATCATATTGATGTAAATTCAATCATGTCTGTTTCTCAGAATGGATGTAGGAACGGGTCCCGTGGTACCAAGGAGCTGTTCCTCATTGATATTGCCATAAACCAACAGGTTCGTCGTTTCCGAAGAGATTTGTCGACATGTTGGATAGATTATAAGAAGGCCTATGACTCTATGTTCCACATACATGGCTCAGGAAGGTGTTGGAGTTGTATAAAATAGATCCAATGCTACGCAATTTTCTTGAGTCATGTATGGGGCAATGGAAGACAGTCCTCTGCTACCCAGGATGTCGACAGATCCAGGAAAACAGCGAACCGATTAGGATTGAGCGTGGCATATTTCAAGGCGACAGTCTGAGCCGTCTGTGGTTTTGCCTGGCTCTCAACCCTCTCAGTACATTGCTGGAGGGTTCAGGGCTAGGCTACCAGTTGAGAAGAGGTGGTCAGGTCATATCACACTTGCTTTACATGGATGATTTGAAAATCTTTGCCACCAGCAAATTGCAACTGATGGAGCTACTGAAGGTAACAGAAACTTTCAGTAGCGCCATCGGAATGGAATTTGGGGTAGACAAGTGTGCGGTCATGCATGTAAAGCGAGGAGAGATTATGGAATCCGTGAGAACTCAACTCTCGGATTCCATACACCTGAGATCCCTCGGACCAACTGAAACTTACAAGTATTTGGGTATGTCAGAAGCACTAGGCATCAATACTGCTTATGTTAAACAGTCATTGAGGGAACGCTTCTTTGGCAGCCTGAATAAAGTACTGAATAGTCTTCTATCAGGCGGAAACAAGGTGCGTGCCTTCAATGGTTGGGTTATGCCAGTATTGATGTATTCTTTTGGCATACTCAAATGGACTCAGACTGAACTTGACGCCTTATACAGGCGGGTCCGCAAAACGCTGACTGCAAATCGGATGCATCACCCACGTTCATCGATGATGAGGCTGTATATCCCCCGGAAATGCGGTGGTCGTGGTTTTTTAAATACAAAGACCCTGCATAACCGCGAGGTATGCAGCCTTAGGGAATATTTCCTAAACGCTGACGTGGGTATGCATCGGGATGTGGTAGCGGTGGACAAAGGCCTCACTCCGCTCTCCTTAGGTAACGAGAATTGGCGCAAACCTTTAGTATTAGATACTAATGACCGCAGAGAAGTATGGCAGAGCAAGGAGCTTCACGGACGCTATTACCGAGCCCTTCATGGGTCTGAAGTAGATTTATTAGCGTCCGTAGCCTGGCTACGTTTTGGTGACCTCTTCGGGGAAACCGAAGGTTTTGTCTGTGCGATTACGGACGAAGTTATGATGACGAATAACTATCGGAAATATATTGTGAAGGATGGTACCGTAGACATATGTCGGGCATGTCACAAACCGGGAGAATCCATTCGTCACATTATCTCCGGTTGTTCTCGTCTGGCTAACGGAGAATATTTGCATAGACACAACCTCGTAGCCAGGATTATTCACCAGCAACTTGCGCTTAAATACAATCTTGTGGAATCAGAAGTACCATACTATAGGTATGTGCCCGACCCAGTTCTCGATAATGGCAATATTACACTATACTGGGATCGGTCTATCATTACTGACAGGACTATTGTTGCCAATAAGCTTGACATAGTGGTGATAGACCGATTAGAGCGTCGCACAATGATTGTTGATATAGCAGTCCCCCATGACGAGAACCTCGTGAAAGCTGAGATAGATAAAAAAAATAAGTATCTTGATCTGGCACGCGAGGTTGTCGACATGTGGGATGTGGAGACAGCAATCATTGTGCCGATAGTCGTCTCAGCCAATGGCATAATAGCCAAGAGCCTCGACCAACATCTAAGGAGGCTCTCGTTGGGCAGCTGGATCAAGGGCTTGATACAGAAAGCAGTACTCCTGGAAACGGCGCGTATTGTGAGGAGGTTCCTCTCTATGGAGCCCTGACCACCGGTAGCTTGGACCCTGTTCCCGATACCGGTGGGCTACTATTTTTTATATTTTTAAATGTTTTTATTTTTTATATTAATATTTAAAAATGTAATTTATATGTACATTGATTTAATAAATGGAATAATAATAATATTCCACAACTTTTCACACAACGCCATCTAGTCCCAAACTAAGCAGAGCTTGTGGTATGGGTACTAGACAACTGATAAACATACATGTAATTATATTTCTAAATACATACATATTATAGATAAATTATACCCAGACAAAGAACAAATGACCGTGCTCATCACACAAACATTTGTCCTAGGTGGGAATCGAACCCACGACCTTGCGCATAGCAGTCAGGGCCACTGACCACTATACCAACGGGCCTGTCGATTAGCGAAGAAGATGACGATTTGGATGATACGTCATGTTTGATATGTTTTGAAACCTGGTCAAGCAGCAAGCCTAATGAAGAATGGGTTCAGTGCACAAAATGCAAAATGTGGGTGCATGAAAAATGTGGTGGGAACAAACATTTATTTTATTGCTGCGTAAATTGTGCCTCAGACGATGACAGTGATGTTAATAGTGATCTGTGACAACGAGGACGTTCATCTGAGACAACCTACCCCGTGTCGGGGGTAATTTGTTACACTCGACTTTATTATTTTATTGTCAAATTATTCGTCCAAATTTTGTTATTTTTTAAGATGTAACAGCAATTAATGAAGGCTGAAGAATACCAAATATATGATTAATGAAAAAAATCGTTAGTTTTATTTTATTTCTCTGAATTAAAAATGTTTATTAAAATTTTGAGACAACTAGGAACCTGCTCCCCTACCCATCATATCACAAGTTTTTGGCGTTGATTGTTGACGAGATGGTGTATTAAAGAGTAGTATTTTACTCTATAATGCCATGTATATTTGCGTCTCTCTTAACATTGCATGCTGTGAAACTCTATATTAGACTTCATAACCCCATAATATGATATTGTTACTATACCATGAACGTTGCAAAAAAGCTGTTGAATTTGCTAGCAATAAATAAACTAATAAAAACAAATAAAAGTTACAAATTGTGCATTGTACCATCCACAATATATTTCAAGAATGGCTATTAATACAATTATAACCAACAAATAAACAGATAATTTTACCTCTTAGTTAAGACTCAAGTAAACTACCTTTTGTCTTCAGAGATATTTTAAAGTTTGCCTTTGGTTTACAAATCTGTCTTATTAGAAGTAAGTTTTGGCCAAGTATTATGATTAACAGTACGACTGGGTACCACCAAACAATGTTTATTAGTTATCAAGTATTAAGGTACTGATATTATGATAATGAAATAGGCGACTGCATCCCATTCCTTCTCGCTCCGCACCATGGTTTGAACCAGGGCCGGGCGTGAGAGGTCATCGCCGCCGATCGCCTCAACGAAGACACAGCGAAGCTATGCCCAAGCGGGGCATACCTCTACCATATGCTCCACCGTGTCCTCCGGGTGGTCCACGCAATGTTGACACCCAGGTGTGTCCTCCCGCTGAATCCGAAACATGTACCTCCCGAAACACCCATGTCCGGTAAGTACCTGCGTCAGGCGGAAGGTGAGGACGCCGTGGCATCTCTCCACCCACTTCTCAAAGAAGGGACTTATCGCCGCGATTGCGGCGTACCCAAAATACCTAAGCCTAGGCTTTGTCTTTTTTTGTGTTTTTTGGTCTTAACAATCATTGTATGCGTAGCCTTTTCCCTACAATGCTGAGATCAATCCATATCAGTATATTGACGGTTTAAAAGAAATAGGGTATAAGCGGCAAAAACAGAAATGTTTAGAAGAGCCATTCAAAGTTTAGAATTTTAGAAAAACTGATGTATTTTTTATTAAAACATCAGACAGTTGGATAAGCGTTATAGTAAAAGAAGGATAAGGTACTTTTCACAGTGGTTGTATGAAAGATAATAGAACACAAGAAACAATCGGCTTTCAAAACAATACCAGTCCAAAATGTCGCTTATAGCCTATTTCCATTTAACCGTCGATATTTATATGAAGCGATTTGCTTATCCGAAGTCCAACGCACAATAACCGTGGAACACGATAACTCTTAGCTTGACTGGTGACAGATTTTCTGTGTTCTGAAGACTCGTAACGATTGTCAAAGAAGTATAAAATAGCAGTGTAGATCAACGGTGCAATGTTTTTTCCGATGCATGGGGGAATGTGGATATGCTAAGAAATCGTTAGCAAGCGTTAATTTACCCCGAAAATCATTTCGTGTCGTTTTTAAAATTTAGCCTCGATGTTTTCGCTCTTGACCTCGATCTGGCCTGATGGTAAGCGATAGATGAGGTCTACGATGTGACGAGCGAGCCCAGAAGATGCCTGTTTACTCTTGCTTTAAAGGTTGAAAGGTCATAAGTGGCAGGGAACACAGAAGCCGGCAGAGAATTCCACAGCTTGGAAGTGCGCACAATAAATGTGGAGGAGAAGCGCTTGGTACAAAAAGACGGTATATCAACCAAGTGTGGATGGTATCCAGCCGTGCGTCTGGTATAAGACCGGTAGTGAAAGGGAGATGGAGGGATCAGGTCATGGAGCTCCTGCGCACACTCTCCGAAGTACAATCTGTAGAAAACCGACAGGCAAGCAACACTTCGCCGATGAGCCCGACTATTAAGCTTGCCCGATAGCGCCTCGTCACCTATAAGCTTTTTAGCTCTGCGCTCGATCGAGGCCAGTGCAGCAAGTTGGTATTTTGCAGAGCCATCCCACAAGTGGCTACAGTACTCCATGCAGGAACGGACCTGTGCTTTATATAGATTCAGAAGCTAAAATAACTTAATCGGTGTTGTTTGACAAGGGACAATGTACAGGAATCTAGATTTACATGTCCAAACTCGTAAAATGTATCTCTGTAACTCGTAATTATATTACTAAACGTAATTCTATATCCGCACGCCTCTTAATATGATGTTGATCAACCGAACAACAACTGTTTTTCCGGTTAAAGTTATAATAAAACAACAAAACTGAAACTAAATGCTTGGTGCTTTAAACTTGGTCCAATATCGGCCATTTTGAAAGTCTTATCAAGTTACAGTGAACAAACTTACGTCTAAATCAGACAGTAATTGGTGATCGGAAACTCCAAGACTTTGATTGAAAGTTTTGTTGGTTCAAGATTAATGTTAGACGAAGGCTCTTAGTAACTGCCAAACATATGTGATGTATGAGAATGTTCGAGAACGTATGATCTTTTATTTACTTTCAGGTCAAACTCGCGAGGTTTTGCTTTTTCTTGAGGTAATTTTTAGCACCAGCAACCAATTAAAAAAAATTGTTCCGAAACCAATAGATCGATTCAGATGAAATTTTTACGTTTTTAAACTGACATAATCATTAAATTATCATCAGAAGTTCAAATAGGATATTTCCCAGGTACATTTTTTATTTCGAGTCTTTAATATTTCGGCACGCTAAACAAACGAGAAAAAGGGTAGACCGATTTGACCTTAGCGATTTGAAATTGGTCTACCCTCTTCCTTGCTCGTTTTTTGCGATTGAGACCGCTACCACACTAAAACTCAGTATTGTTGGCAACACCGAGTGAAGCTATCGCGAGTGGTGCTGTGGCGGGAAACGAAGAGATTACGCCGCCGCCGGTCGACATGGCGCGATCACCGTCTCTCTTTGGCTTGAGCTCTGGGCGTGTACGGTAGTGTTGTGCTTAGTTTTGCGTGATTGTCTATATTGTCTATATTTGTAATTTAGTTATACAAGTTATTCCTCACTTTTGTCTTGTTTATAAATCCCTAATCAGCAAGCAAAAATTGTTTAACAGTATTTAAATTAAAACTTGTTTTTATTAGATTAATAATATTTTTGTAGTGTTTATAATAAATATTGTCTTTATTTCATTATTAGGATCTCGATTTAATATAAAGATCCTCTAATATTAACAATAAAATATTGTTTACAAGCATTCACAATATCACTTCCATTTATATTATTCTTGCAATATCTTCGCAAACCTAATAAATAAAGGAATCTAATTACGTCCATCTCAGACATTATCAAGACAAGAGTATCTTTTATTCAGCCATTAATATATTAAAAGCGACATAGCGATCTTCTTAAGATAAATCTTTCCAACGAAATTAATAATTCTAATTCATTTGTAACAGAATAAATGCAATTCCTGAATGTAGTTGGTTCAGAATCGGATTCTGAATCGATTTCCGTCATAAAAAATAGGTGTTAAATTATTACGGAAAAACATTTCATGTAACTTAAAATAGAAACACTGTATCTTGACAAATTAATACAATCCTTAATTCAAGGAAATGCGCTCGTGTGCGTGTCGGCCGCTAACATTGCATGAGTGTATGCGTCTGCGTAAGGATATTGTATGACGCACATACGTTTTGCGTTTAGTAAGGATAACTATTTTATAAAAAATGTCTAGGTTTGGTTTCAATTTATTTAGTTACTTACGGATGTTGTTTTAGACTTATAATTTAATATTCTGATTGGGGTGTCTGAGGTATTGCGCTTAACACGTTGAACGCCAACGCGGTCAGTGCTGACCGACAGTGAGCTTTCCTTTCAGGCCAAGCAAAAATCACAGTTCTATCCAAATTTAGACCAAATGTTTTTTTGATTGTTGGGTTGACGGGAAGCCAACCTCAAAAAAAATAGATACTTATATGTAATGTCCAAACGTATGTTTTCATTAACAAAAGTCAACTTTAATAATTAATTATGGAGATATTAAACGCCGGGCAGTACTGACCGACGCGGCCCGAACGGCAAGTCTAGTTGTCGGCCATCACTGACCGACGCGGGCTGAACGGGAAGGTGCATTTATTTTTCTTGGCGTTCAACGTGTTAATCTGTTACACGTTGTATATCAACATTATCTGTTTTGCTTTTACCCAACTATATGCCTCGGCTTCCAGTATAACCAGATACAGCTGAGTACTAGTGTTTTACACGGAGCATCTGCCTAACTGACCTCCATAACCCAGTAGCTGGGTAACCCCTTGGCAAGACTGGTATCACGGTTCTTTTGGCCTCTGACTACGTGTAACGACTGTGAAAGAAATGGAGAATGAAAGAAAGAAGAATGTACAAATGACAGCCGGGACCAATTCCGTGCGGATGGCGCCGCAGAGGCGCCATGGGTATTTTCTGTGAATGGCGTGTGGCGCCCGAGAGGAGCCAAAATGTTTACCTGTAAAACTCGGATAAAACACAATTTTTCAGTGGTTATCCGTAAATGAAAGTGTCCTTATTTGTCACGCAGATTACGATTCCAGTGTTAGCTTCGGGATATTGCATGAAAACGCATACATCAGGAGTTGTAAAGCTTTTCGATAAAAAAAAAATATACCGAATTATTTTTTCGATTGATTTGATTTGTTCGAAACAGCCATTTCATTCAAAAGCTATAATAATACAACGTTTATTTGTTTATAAAATACTATAAAATAGGAATATTTGCGTTTTACACGACTAGCATGGCAATATCCCGTTCTTTAATAAACAAAAATAATGGATCAGTCAATCGAGCCAAACATATACCAAAAGGTTTACGACACCCTGATTAAATAAGTCACTTACCTTCCATTTCGGTTTATACACGTATGTAGTCACAAATGTAAACACTTGAAACGAACTTTTAAAACCGCTCACGTTCGCTGTTGGGTTGCGACTACAACAATAACAAGTGGAATCCGACGAAAAAGCGATAAGTTACACTTCATGGCGGGTGGCGCACGAGAGGAGCCATGAAAGTCCCTGGCGCTTGGCGCCTCAGAGTAGCCACGAAAAATTTGTTCGCGCTATAGTTTGAAAAAACTACCATCGCACTGAATCGGTTAACGAGCTTTCCGGGGGAGGAATCTGGATATACCACCCATCCATGGCTCAACCTAGGCAAGCGTTGCTTATCCTTGAAGATCGACCCATGCTGCTGTTAATATTTGGCCACGAACTCCTCAATTTTGGTCACCAATTAGCGTCAAAAATGCACTGCCCTTGTTTATCTTGAATAAACCCGTACAAAAAGGTAATTAATATACACACATCAAAAGTGTCTAGGGATCAAGCATTTTTATGCGGATTTCTTGAGATTGAGATGTGGCTTTGTAATAAATTTATGATTTTATAAATTTATATGGATCCTTTTTGGTGCATTTCATAATTTGAAACAGGAACTGTTAATCAAATTCGAGTAAAAGATGAAAATCAGCTGTCAATATTTTCCCTATAAAAACATACAACGCATTGAAGACATTATTAGTGCTACTGTTTCCCTACTACTGATTAAAACCAACGTTATTATGGAGCGGCGACGTCATTTAAGCAGGGAAGAAATGCTCAGAGCCGTGGGAATGATAGAAGCTGGTTCCCGGCAACGTACTGTGGCTTTAGCTCTGAATACAAGTCAGAGTGTTATCAGTCGACTTTGGACACGTTACCGAAGCACTGGTACCGTGGCTGAGCGCCATGGAGGACGGTATCGCTGCACCACACGGAGACAAGACCGATACATTCAAATCTTAACTCGAAGAGCTCCAACAATAACCGCCATGATGTTAGCCGTGAGGCTTCATCACTCTTCAGGGAACTTAATTAGCGACCAAACAGTCAGAAACCGCTTGCATGAAGTGAACCTTCATTCCCGAAGACCGCTACGGGTACCACCTATAGCAATGCACAATCGTAGGATTCGATATCAATGGGCTCTTGAACACAGAAATTGGGCAGAAGAACAATGGCGTTTCGTGTGATTTTCTGATGAGTCTCGTTTTGGTATGAGACCGGATACAAGACGTATACGACACTGGAGAACCCCTGGACACCAACAGCGATTAAAATCCTGCCAGGAAGTCCATCCTTATAGTGGTGGAACCATCATGGTATGGGCGGGTATTTGGATCGGCGGAAGAACTGAGTTGATTTGGATCAGAGGCAACCTCAACGCTCAAATTTATGCTGAGACGATTGTATCTGACGTCATCGTTCCTCTACAAGTGCAAATCGGTCCCTTATTTCAGTTAATGCATGATAATGCACGACCGCACACCGCAAGAATTGTAAGACAAACTCTCGCCGCAGCTAACATCAATGTCCTGCTCTGGCCTGCTCAGTCGCCAGACTTGAACCCGATTGAGCATGCATGGGATATGCTACAGAGAAGAGCTCTGCCGAATATGGAGGGTATCCAGTCGCAAGAAGACCTTTTTGCGTTGTTGCAACGAACATGGGCGGCCATTCCACAGCGTGATTTGGATGAACTCATTTTGAGTATGCCAAACCGATGTTCTTGTGTTGTTAGTGTTCGCGGTAGAAACACGGATTATTAATTGTTTAAGTTACCCAATAAAATTTTAAAGAAAACTGTTATTTCAGTCTTTTTTTCGAACTTTAATGTTAGTGGTTCAAATGTCAAAAATCCCTTTATTAGGAAAATGGCAAAATTCTTTATTAATGCAAAGGTGACTTGGTTTATCGTTACTGTGACAAACGAAAACACTTTATTTGATGAATCCTTAAAGAAAATTTTAATTAATATCAATCAGGAGAAAAGTTATTGCAAAAATATATGTTGATCCCTAGACACTTTTGATGTGTGTAATACCTATCTATACGAGTTGGGATCTCGAGAAGATCAATCTTTCCATTTCGTAATAAATATTAAGAAGTTGCGGAAAAACACGCATTATTCACTTTATTATTTCCTTGTCAAGGAAATTGCTGTTGCGTAATGAAAATAGTAAGTGTTGACTAACAATTTTCAATTGATTTCTTAAGTTTTACCTGTGATATAAAATTGCATTGCAATCAATTGCCGTTGCGATCTGATCAGCTGCCAAAATAGTTTAGAAATAAGCAGATAGACAGACAGAAAATTACGAAGTGAAGAAAATAGTCTAGTTATGTGTATATTGATTCAAATTCAACAGGTCCGTTCTTGCGTGGAGAGCCACTTGTGGGATGGCTCTACAAAATACCAACTTCCTGCATTGGACTCAATCGAGCGCAGATCTAAAAGGCTTATAGACGACGAGGTGCTGGTGGACAAGCTTCATAGCCTGGCTCATCGACGAATCGTTGCTTGCCTGTCGGTTTTCTACAGATTGTACTTCGGGGAGTATTCGCAGGAGCTCCATGACCTGATTCCTCCATCTCCCTTTCACTACCGGTCTACCAGACGCACGGCTGGGTACCACCCACACTTGGTTGATATACCGTCTTGTCGTACCAAGCGCTTCTCCTCCACATTTATTGTGCGCACAGCTAAGCTGTGGAATTCTCTGCCGGTTTCTGTGTTACCTGCCACTTATGACCTTTCAGCCTTTAAAGCAAGAGTAAATAGGCATCTTTCTGGGCTCGCTCGTCCCGTCTTAGACCTCATCTATCGCTTACCATCCGGCGAGATCGAGGTCTAGAGTGGGCTCATCAGTAATAAAAAGAATGTATTTTATTCTAATTTACTTTATGGACACTCATAAAACAGAAGTCACAAGCTAGTGTACGTTCAAATTGGTCTTATGGGGGAGAACGAACAAGACACTCTACAGTTACTCTTTTTAACTGACTTCAAAAAAAGGAGGTTTACAATTCGTCTTGAACTTTTTTTTTTTTTATGTATCTTACCTCATAACTCGGAGACGGCTGGACCGATTTGAAAAATTCTTTTTGCGTTTGAATGGGTATAGTTTCTAGTTGGTCCCATTGTTATAAAATCAGGATATGATGATGGGATCTTGGAGAAATTGAGGGAACTCTTCAAATATTATAGGCACACCTATAGCGTTTTGGGTATTTCTTATTATACCTTGAGCAGTTGCTTCCGAAAAGTGCCATTTGGGGAAGTGGAACTGATGATGAAGACCACAGATGGCCACTGAAACTCCTCAATAATAAGTATTTCGTGGATTGCGATTCGATTACTTGAGTACGGATGTTAAACACTTTATGCTCGTCACAATACATATATGGTGATGTAGAGTTGATTGTCAAGTACCAGGAGAACTCCTCAAAAATTAACGGCTATGCATCGGGAAAAGCAATATTTTGTAAAAGGTGATAAGTTGTTGACATTATGGCTTTTGTAACTAGATAAATTACAAACCGACCCACTAAAAAGCGTGAAAAAAAAAATTTTAGCAAAAAATAGAACCGACTTCCATATCAAAACACTACAAAGGCAAAAATAACTTTAATTTCGGAAGGCGGTGTCTTTAGTTTTGTATATATTTTCGTTTTTGACACCGCCTTCCGAAATTAAAGTTATTTTTGCCTTTGTAGTGTTTTGATATGGAAGTCGGTTCTATTTTTTGCTAAATATTTTTTTCTAAACTTAATTCAGTCATTTGTTTCCCACTGATTAACAGTAAATAAATCTACTAAAATAAAATAAATCCACAAATACAGACAAACTCAACCCAAAATTCACTACTTAGATTACAGGCTGCCTTAATCATACATAAAATATTCTTATTCCGATAAAAGTCTTACACACTATCCTCGTGTAACCTAACCTAACCAAAATCGCAGGAAAATAAATACTTTACATTCAAAACACTGCAATAATTGCCGTCGTATCTTAAAATCATCAGAAACCTAGTATCTTTCTACAATATAATTATATTCACTCAAGGCCACATCGAAACAGAAAAAGTGTGCCAACAAATAAATATGGCTAAGTAAGATTCAAGGCGCAACACAGATGGGAAGCTTTCTCTGAATTATGTATGCGGCAGGAGTAAAACTTGTCTCAAGTAACGACCGACGTAAACGTTTACTTGGTTTTGCAAACCCATCTGCCTTGGAATTCCTGTGAGCTTGAATGATGTCATTGTTTTTACCCGACTGCAGCGAAGCAAGGAGGAGGGTTATGTTTTTAGCGCGTATGTATGTATGTCCGTTCCTTTGTTCCCTCGTAACTATCAAACCAGTGAACGGATTTTGATAGATGATACGTCGTTGGATTTGTCTTGATGGCACAAGTGCCACTGGATACATAAAAATAAAAATAGAACACCACAACTACAACCAGACACCATATTGTCAAAAATAAAAAATGTAAAATCAACTAACTATGTCAAGTGAGGTATCATTAAATAGATCTTTAATTAAATATGAATCTGAGCTTTCACCATTTTTAATTTTAAGCATCCGTTTAGGAAATATAACGTTTTAAAAGTGACAAGCAGGCGGGACCCATCCCATTTTTCTTAAATTAAAATTATATTATGTTCAATAATTGGGTCCCGCCTGCTTGCCACTTTTTAAAATAAAAATGTGCTTGTTTCTTGCGTTTCAGTTGAGCAGTCGAGTTTTTTAGATTTTTTTAAATAATTTTTATTACCATATTGCTACAGAAATGCATATAAAAGGCATTCTTACTACTTAATCTGACTTATATTATATACAACAGCCCATTAGATGGACAATGCGATATTTTCTCACTCGGATATAAATAAATATCAAGAGACTTTAATTTACAACTAATAATCTTTTAAAAGATTGCTCATTGCAGGCGCCAAGTAACTCCCATTGCTATCCCGTTCGCCAATATACATCTATTTTCTTTTCATCTCAACAGGAAGCCGATGAATTACTACCTCCTATAACTCACAGACTGAATACAACAGCTCCCAACAACTTCAGACTGCCTGTCTCAACCCGTAAGGTAACAGAGTCGTCAAGAAGATGGATGTCTAGTATTCACCTGTGTACCAACGAGAGGTACAAAGGATCTATTTAAAGATTCCTTTTCGACAATACAGCTTTATTTCCGAGGTGCGTAGACTTTGTCACGATTCAAGTTATATCAATCTATAGGTATATTCATTGATTAATAGCATCTCTGATTATTTGTTATTTAGCAAGAAATGCGAATTTTCTACGCAAGTGGATATGGAAATTAATAAGCTTAATTATTGGTAAAGGTGATATGTGACGAGCTCGTGGTTAAAAATTAAAGACGCACTGTAGGATCGGTCTTCAAGGTTGTTTTTTTTTTTGAACACCATGTCACCTGATGGTAAGCGATGATGTGGTCGAAGATGAAGCACGCTTACCTAGAAGTAACCTATTTTTTTTTTAGTTATAGCTATCTGGAAACACAGACTCTGGCAGGGAATTCCACTCCTTAGCCGTACGCACAATGAAAGTTTTGTGCGTATGGGTGGGATGTCCAGCATGTAACGATGGCGCATCGCCGTTTGTCTTGTAGTCCGATGATGGAACGGGCTTGGCGGAATTAGATTGTGTAATTCCATCGCACACTCTCCGAAATGTAACCGATAGAAAACCGATAGACTTGCAACTCGTCGTCGATGTTCAAGGCTCTGGAGCGTTGACTCGACCAGTGCATCGTTGCCAATGCGTCATTTGGCCCGTTTCTCGATAGACTCGTGCTTCCAGTTGGTACTTGGCAGAGGTGTGAGAGATTGTAGTAGTGGAGAGTGATTTGTAGAGGTCAAATTGGCATTCACTGCATGTGAAACACTAGAACTCAGATGCATCTAGTTAGACTAGAACCTGGCCTCGCCATGGTGGAGAACAGGCTAATAAGAGCTGATAATAATGATAAGATCATGATTGGTAAATGAGATATGCATAAAACCTAGGTCCCAATATTTCTAACACAGCTACCATTTGTCAATGTCACTATGCTTATTTTGCACTAGATTATGCCTGCGCCTTTGCTCTAGTTTTAAAATAATTCTATTTTTCTAGTATTTTAAGATTTTTTTATTCAAAAAATTCAAAATCTCTCCGTAACATCATCCATAGCGCTTTTATCAACAATATTACTTTACTCTTTGCTATAGATCCGCAAAAAAGGATCCATAGCAAAAGTGATATCAATCCGTTGCTCTTTTTGACGTGAAAGAAGTACATAAAACAAACCTACTTTCGCATTCATAATGATTCAAGTTCAACAGGTGATGTGGCATAAAGGGACTTACACACTGAAGTTGTCTGCCGACGCGAGACCGGGGGCACGATTGCCTTCCGTCAGGTTTGCCGTTTTAACGGTTTTAAGGTCAGGGGCGTGACCTCGAGAACGGTTACCTATCCGCGGTCACTATTCTCACTTGAAACTGGATTTACCCGAAACTTTAGTTTATATGCGATTCTATTTTTATTGATATAATAAGATTTTCTGTACATCTATTATTTCAATAAACAATTTCAATTTCCATACACAGTTCTTGTGATATGCATTATCTTAATACAAATCTATACTAATATTATAAAGCGGAAAAGTTTGTTTGTTAGTTTAAACGAACTAATCTTCGAAAATAGAGGTCGGTTTGGATCGCAGAGCTAAAAGGCTCATAGGTGACGAGGATCTGGCAGGCAAGCTTCACAGCCTGGCTCACCGGCGAAACGTTGCTTGCCTGTCTATCTTCTACAGATTGTACTTCGGAGAGTGTGCGCAGGAGCTCCACGATCTAATCCCTTCATCCCCCTTTTACTACCGGTCTTCCAGACGTACCGCAGGATATCATCCACACTTGGTCGATATACCGTCTTGTCGTACTAAGCGCTTTTCTTCAACATTAATTGTGCGCACAGCCAGGGTGTGGAACTCTCTGCCGGCTTCTGTGTTCCCTGCCACATATGATCCATCAGCCTTTAAAGCAAGAGTGAATAGGCATTTTCTGGGCTCGCTCGTTCGATCGTAGACCTCATCTTACACTTACCATCAGGTGTGATCGAGTTCAAAAGTGGGCTCATTCGTAATAAAAAAAATGGGCTAAGTGCGAGTCAGACTCGCCCATGAAGGGTTCCGTAGTAACTATAATAATATAATATAATATGTAAGTATATTTATTAGACGAAAAAAAGAACCTTACAAATTTCTTTAAACTAGCTTATTTACATTTTTTACAACTACGCCCAATAACTTTGTTTTTCATAGTGTTTGAATGAATTAAAAAGTTACATTTGCGGTTTTAGAAAATATGCTGTATCTCAAAAACTGCTGAACTAATTTCGTTCAAACCAATTTTACTTGAAAGTTTGCATTAAGACAGACATATTTTTTTAGATTTTTCACTCCATTATTATAGAAGTTAGAGGGGGTGGACACACATTTTACCACTTTGGAAGCTTATATCTTTTAAACGATTGACTTTATGAAAAAGTGGTTTTAGAAACCCCGATGTTGTTTTTAAAGACCTGTCTGTCCAAGCATAGATTACATGAAAAAAAAAATTCAGTTTTAGTTTCATGTACGGGGAGCCCCCCTTTATTTTAAATATTTTTTCATAAATTCGGAAAGCGGTTCACAGAAGAAACTATTAAGACTATACATATGAAACTTGATAGGTAGATGTACTACCTAGCAAGTTTCATATGTATAGTCTTAATAGTGTCGGAATAAAATGGCTGTGACATACGGACGGACGGACAGACAGACAGACGGACAGACATGTCGAAACTATAAGGGTTCCGTTTTTTGCCATTCGGCTACGGAACCCTAAAAAGGAGTAAAACACTAGTACTTCGCTATATCCGGTTAGACTAGAAGCCGAACCTGACATACATAGTTTAGATAAGGCTAGATTTTGACCACCTTATCAAATAATGTCGCGTCTTCATATTTAAAGTTGCTTTCGCAAGTCTGCCGCTTTAGGCAAAAGCTATAAGGTCAGGGGCGTGAACTCAGAAACGGTTAAGGCCATTTTCAACCGACGACAAAAAGAGGAGGTTATCAATTCGACGCGTATATATATATATTTTTTTTTAAATGTATGATCATCGAGTACTCGAAGACGGCTGAACCGATTTGGAAAATTCTTTGTTTTTTGATAGGGTATACTTCGAAATTGGTACCATTTGTCACCAAGTCAGGATCTGATGATGGGATTCCTGGAGAAATCGAGGGAACTCTTCAAATATTATAGGCACACCTATGGCGTTTTGGGTATTTCTTATAGTAACTTGTGCAGTTGCTCACAAAAAGTACCATTTGGGGAAGTGGAACTGATGATGAAGACCACAGATGGCCGCCGAAACTACTCAATAATAAGTATTTCGTAGGTATATAGCGATTCGATTACTTGAATATGGATATTAAACACTTTATGCTCGTCACAATGCATATGGTGATGTATAGCTGATGGTGAAGTACCAGGAGAACTCCTCAAAAATTAACAGCCCAGCATTGGGAAAAGCAATATTTTATAAAATGTTATAAGTAGTTGACATTTAGGCTTTTGTAACTAGGTAAATTAAAAATCAACCAACTAAAAAGAGTGAAATAAAAACTTTTTACCAAATAATTAAACCGACTCCCAAAAAACACTGCAAAGTGAAAAATAACTTTAATTTCGGAAGTCGGTACCAAAAACGAAAATACAAAACTAAAGACACCGACTATCGAAATTAAAGTTATTTTTCACTTTGCAGTGTTTTTTGGGAGTCGGTTTAATTTTTTGGTAAAAAGTTTTTTGTAATGACAATTGGAAAATGCACTGTATTATTTATTTAAAAAGCATATGCTAGTCCCAGTTGTATAAATCTAGAAGGGATCTCGACTTATCAAGGGAATGTTTAAATGTAGGTATTGGTGGATGTATGGATGTTTCTTGCTCAATCGCGACAAAATAACTGAACACATCTAAGATCAAATTTCTTGATTTATATTTATATTGTGTCCTTTCAAAACAGAATCTCTGAATTGCACGACAATCATGTATGTATTGTATTTGGTTCGAACCGTTGTCAGTTCCTTTGAAGTTATGAAAACGCTAAACACAACGCAAAGACACATCTAGACAGAGGTCTTCCTTTGGCTTAGTTTCATTTAAGTCAGTATACAAGCAGTTAAAAATCTTGGTACGGTCTAAAACGAATACTTGCTTATTGCGAAGTTATGTCTGTTATGCTTATACATCTAAACCACTGAACCGATTATGATTAAACTTTGAGATTCTTGACAATTCAGTGTTTGAACAAAGCATATCTACTTTTTCGTTTCAATCATCAACCTAAATGGCTGAAACAAGGGATGAAAATTTGTGTAAAAAATCGTGCCAAAGAAGCCGCAGATGCATGTAAATTTATATATTTAAGCTCTGTTTAAGGAAGCTTTCCAAATCTCCAATTCAAACTACATTTACATAGAAATTAAGCGCTCTCACATCACTTGTGTCACGGGTGCCATTACAGATGTCGTCTCCGAACAAATGTTATGCCATTACGCCCCAAACATTTGTTCCGAATCGTCCTGAATGTCCCATTTCGTCCCAAATACCCTGAATGTCTCGATATAGGAATCACGTTGTTACTGCCAAACATTTAGGGACGTGCGCGCGAGGATAAGGACCTATAAACGTGAACAGAGTTTCTTTAAGTTCTTATTTATTTCTCTTTCTAAGAACTACCCGGGTATTTATTTTCTCCTTCTGTGTCAAATCCATCCAAAGGTTGTCTGTAAAAGATCGCTTTTAGTCGCCCATAAGACCGCCCATTGTATCACCCATTTTAGTTGATAAGTCATTATTTGTTTCTGTTATGGTGTACATTAAAGAGTATATATCTTTTACTAGCTGTGCCCGCGACTTCGTCCGCGCGGTATAGTGACTTACGACAGCATTTTTAATTTTTTAGGCAAATTATTTTGAAAATAAAACTCACTATTTGAATGTCGTATTTATTAAAATCTAATTAAATGTCTAAAAAATAAGTTTCAAGCTTTTAGCTTTAAAAATAACAAAATTTCCATACAAACTTTCATCCCCTATTTCAACCCCTTACAGCCCGTTTTTCGCATAAAAAGCAGCCTATGTCCTTTCTCAGGCTCTAGAATATGTCCGTACCAAATTTCATTAAAATCGGTTCAGTAGTTTAGGCGTGATTGCGTAACACACAGACAGACAGAGTTACTTTCGCATTTATAATATTAGTAAGGATTACGTACGTTACATTTAAAGATACTAGATATTGTAGAGATCAGATAGAAAGTCACTACATGTAAAATACTGTTACTCAGCTGCACCTGGTTAAACTTGAAGTTCGGGGTTCAAAAGTCTAAGCAGACAAAGTTGTAACAGAATCAGTCCAGTACATATACACTGATCTTTCAACGGTTCCGTCGTTTCATATCGACGTTCAGAACCCTATAACCGTGATAGAACTTAAAAATTACTCAAAGCTTAATGAGAAGTACGATACTTAGCCACTAAGTGACAATATACTAATGGCTAAAGTGTCGTACTTGTGATCGAGAGGTCGCGGCTTCGAACCCCACCCATTACACTATTGCCATGAACACACTCCAGGCACAAGCATATTTAGCTTAGTTGGAGGGGTTAACAGGCTTGAGAATGTGAATTCTACCCACATTGCAAGATCTCTGTTTAGAAATAAAAACAAAAATCACCCAAGTGGGAGTCGGACTCACGCACGAAGGATTCCGTACCATTGTCTATAAAAAACCGCAACAAAAAAATCACGTTTGTTGTATGGGAACCCCCTTTAAATATTTATTTTTTAGTATTTTTTGTTATAGCGGCAAAGACAACATCTGTGAAAATTTCAACTGTCTAACCACGGTTCATGAGATACAGCCTGGTGACAGACAGACAAACAGCGGAGCCTTAGTTATAGGGTCCCGTTTTTACCCTCTGGGCATGGAACCCTAAAAACCTGCAATGGCCTTCGGCATGAGACGCCTGACCCTGACCTACGCAACAGCATTCAAGTCAACGAAGATAAATCTCTATCAACACAATGGGTGAGTTTTTAAACATTCTACCAAGGTTTTTAATGACTGAAAAGCGTCTTCAAAATAAAAACGTCTCGTGAATGATGAATAGGCTCGGTTTGACATTTATTTTAGGCCATTCATCATAGAAACTGACTTTGACGTCTTTTTATCTGTTTTTGAAATTTTTTTCTTGGTTATGGTCGGTGCAGGGTGGCTTTTAATTAGTCGGGGGCCGTGTTGAAGTAGTCGGTGGCCGCGTTGATGAATACCCAGCCCCCGGGGGTATTCCCGCAGTCCCCGGCGCATGTGTGCGAGGGAACACGGGGTAGTTTTAGTCACAGTCACAGGAAATCCATGAGGGTTCCCCCCTCGAAAAAAGGGGACAGACAAATTTATATTTTTAACACGCTTTTATTAGGTCGACCTGTATGTAACTAACTATGTAATGGAGTCTAAGGTAACCATCTTTCAAGGGTCGTAGCGTAATGAAAATTGGCAGCTGTATGTAATTCTGATGACAATACAATAATATGGTACTGTCGAACTGATCTGATGATGGAGCTGGAAGATATGAACTGGAACTTCATGATGGAAAATCGTATCATAGCTGTTTTGGATTTCTTAGAAAAGTCTTGTAATGAACTTTGACCACGATTAGGTTTCAAGGTCTGATGATGAAGCCGGAAGATAGGTACTGGCATTCCATGATGGAATATCGTATCATAGTCGTGATTGCACTTGTGAGAAAGGCCACGTAATGAACTTTGAACAATGTATAACAAACCTAAAGAAAATCCGTTATCGGTTTTCTTAACCTTTTTGAATTACCGCGTAATCCATAGATTTATTTTTTTATAGATGTCACTTTCTAATCCTCTGGGGGAATCGACCGTTTTTGTTCACTACTCGTGGGAATAATATGGCAAAAACTACAAAAAAAGACTTTTTTCGTGTATTTATAAAAGCGTGTTTTTCTAGTGTTTTTTAAACTATTCATTTTTTATAGCATCTTGACTGACTGATGTAATGCTTGGATAAAATAGTTTGAAACACACCTAATTATAAAACGTTAATACTCAGTTTGGCTATTATTGTTTCGCTTTGTCTTATCTATGGAATACATTCCACAAATTCTTCCAAAATACCACATAGTTCGTAATAAAGTTGGTTTATCAGCAATTTCACGCGGAAAGTAATTATGAATGTGACGAACTGTCTCAAATGGCTATCATGGGAATAAATGGGTATAAATGGGAATAATTGCTAAAATAGGCTTTATCTTCAAGGGTAAGCAACGCATATCGATAGGTAGCCATTTTAAAATCTCGAGATAGCTCCGTGATCGAGGCTGTCATTTATCCATCTTAGGGCCTGTGCACACCACGTTTTTTAAACGCGCCGTCGACGCGCGCTTTTATCCCTACAGAGCAGTTTGTTGTCGTCTGTATCGCTACAAACGCGCGTTTAGAAACCGTGATGTGCATAGGCCCTTAGAGAATTCTTACGACGGAAGCCAGAAGATCTACCAACATGTTTGGCATGGGATATCGTGCTAATTAGTTAGTGAGTTGGAAGGGTTAGATAGGCAATCATTCTCTGTAAAACACTGGAACTCGGCTGCATCAGTTTTACTGGATGGGACACTTAGGAAATAATTTATATTTTAATTTACGTAGGCCTACAAAGCTAGTGCACTGTTGACCGTTTCCTATGGAGAAGAACCGGCATTAAGGTATATACAAACAAATAGTTGTGTCTGTGTTGCAAGTTATGCGATTATGGTTTTTCCTGCGTTTTAAAATTAATTTTCTATAGTATTCACAATATTTCATTTTCATATGTTTTTGCATTCAATGGGTATTTGTGTGCACAAGTAGAGTCTATAATACCTAAACGTTTACTTCTTGAGTTTTATCTCCTGAAAGAAAGCCTAAGATTTAAAAGATAGCCTTTTTTAGATGGGAAAATCATCAAATCACTCCCCCCGCTCTGGGTAAGGAGTGCCAGACCCCTACTTACTACAAACCCGTTAATTAAATGCCCTTATGTTTCGGGGTCGGGGTAGAATTTTGTAAGAACATTCCCGCAACCCCGTCAGACAGCCCTATATCCGCAGACGGGAAAAAAATTAGGCAGATTAATTAATTATTCATATAAACCCAGAACAAAATACAAAAAGCATTTGTTAAACCCTTTTTCGAAAGAAATAAAGCGAAATACGAGAAAGGCCTGAATTCGTTTTAATAAGATTGTAATCGTTACCGTTAGGGCCACGGTCTTCTTACCATACAGAATTGAAACAGAAGTTCTAATGAAGGTGCAAAGGGGATACTTGGTAAACATTCCTACCTACATTATCTGCCACGATCTGACCTCTGGTCGGCTTCTAGTATTACCCCATGCAGCCAGAAGTAAATGATAAATGATCTTTATTTTTGCAAATTGGTTATTAAATAACACTTTTACACGTCATTTTTTACGTAAATATTAACTAGATGAGTATATATATATATAGAAATATTGAAACACCGGCCCGTGTTTCCCAATTGACTACCCTGAGAAGAAACACCGAAACAAACTCAGGGGTCCCGTCTCTTTTAAAGTCCATACAATCTATACTGGTTTAATTATATGGGAACCTTGTAGGTTTCAGTCTAAGGCGATCTTTTGAAGAAAGATGCTCACAGATTTGAATGACGTATATATAGCTCAACTTAGAACAAGGAGCTTAACAATTTGACGAACAATAGCAAAGTAAGGACGTTTGGGTCGGCCGCAAAAAGCACTCAAACTGCCAGACAATCATGTTTAACTCGAATAAAATAACCTACATACTTCACATATTCACAATCGTTTATGAGGATTATGTAGATTAGTCTGAAATGGCCTTTTGAGAAAAGAACCACACAGATTTGAGTAGACCCGTCCTGTCAGTGCAAGCCTTTGTCAGTTAGTCTGTGAGCTCAACTTTGGACTACTATCCTTAGTAGTTCAAAGTTGAGCTTACAGACTCAACGACCTGACGAACAATGCCAAAGACAGGTAGTATTTTACTTAGAGCGAGTGCCGATCTGAACTCCATAACCGGTAGCTGGGTAACAAGATATCCCTTGGTAAGACTAGTACTTATCAGATTTGCTGACTTCTTACTACCTGTAACGACAGTCAAAGATGTATAAATGCAGTCGAGACAAACGGCTTATCTAAGAATCGTACGTGTATTTTAAATTAACGCTAAATTACGTGGGAGACCTATTTCCAAAATGAAATGAAATAGTAGGTAATCTGAAAACCAACAATTCAGTACCAGGAAAACGTAGGAAAACTCGCCACAAACAACGAAACGAACGGAAATGAAAATTTGTTTCTGTTTTGTTAGGACTGGACTTTTTAACCCTTTCCATTTGTTACAATAACAAAGAATTCAGGTGTTAGCCCTCACAGATTTATACACAAGGCCACGTGAAGGTCGCACGTTTATGAATGTGTGCTGAAGGAATGTTTATGTGTTTAATTCTCCTGTGTGCTGTTACTAAGCGGAAAGGGGCGAATGGAAAATGGCGAGGCGCTCGAAGTGAAGGCAACTAGATAACGGAAATGGAATAAATCGCGAATGACGTTTTGGGAATACTTTCATCGTGCGTAAAGAGTGGAATTCCCTTGCGGAGTCTGTGTTTCTTGATAGTTGAAACCTTTTTTTTCTGGGTGGTAAAATCATCGAATTACCCATTGTGTGTAGAGCGGAAGGGAGTGTCAGACTTCTACTGATTAAAAACCCATCTCTCTCAATGTGTCTGTTAAGTTTTTATCAAAAATTGCTTGATCGATTTTGATGGTCTTAGGCATAGCCTACACTTTGTCAAATAATACATTCAATTTGGATTTTTTTTAATTACCTGAGTAAAGATTTGGAGATTTAATAATGCAAGGGAAATTCGACACTGTATGCGAAAATGTCGCAGAAACACCGCAATTAGTTAAGTCATTATGATCATCAGACTTCTTATCAATCTCGGTGTCAGATTCTAGTCATACCGAATACATATGTGTAATAGAATGTTACAAACAGGCATTAATTTAGTAATAAATCGAATAACCTACATCCATTTGAAGGTGGAGCTCGTCTTTGTAGAAATATGTTTCAAAAGCATAAAAATCAAAAGTTCTATTTCACTTTTCAAACAATATGATAGTTTTCAGTTATCAAATCGCTACGTCTTCCTTCCTGAATATATTTTTCTTTTGTTTTGAAATCCGGGAAATTTATAACACATAATATCATCCTTTTCCTTATCGTCTACAGATATTATTCTGTGTCCTTTACGAAGTATAAACACGTACGAGGAAAGTTAGCTTGACCTCGTTCGTAGTTTTTCTTCCCAAATTAATTTGGTAAGTTATATTTTTCTGCCTTCTGCCCTCTTGTTTTGTCTAACCACGTATCACACGCTTGCTGTTCCCGCAATCGTGTGGCAGCCAGGTTTCTCCAGTGTAAATCCCTGTCCCATTTCGACATAAATAGCTGGCATGTTTTAGTATCGTGTAAATAATTATAAGCACTGAGGAAACATCTTTATTTTAGCCTTATTACCTTCTCTAAGTCCAATGAAAGTCACATTAAAATCGATTTTGGTAATCCGGAGATTAGCTCAGACAAACAGAAACAAAACACTAGGTAACTTTTTCGTCAAAAAAAGTTGGCCATCCTAGCCGCATTACTAGTGTCATAATCCTGTGCTCGCCCATGCTAAATATGCTTGTATCCGGAGTAGGCCTCACCCATTTGAGCCCGCTATCTCTCGATCACAAGTCCAACTTTAGGCTATTGACGCTTAAAATACTTAAAACTAAATAGCTTTTGGTTACTAAATAGTTACTGAAGTAACTTCTTGTCAAATTTAAAGCCGAGACAACTACGATCCGAGAAAACACAAACTGGCCCAGTGATGTCAGAAATACTCGGTTTAGTGACAAAAAAGACCTGACTTCTGTTGATCCCATAAAAACCTACGCAACACAAACCAATCGGGTGGTGTCGTAACACGAACACAACTAATAACAATGTGACAGCCGCATGCCACTGTTTATCAGGTCTGCGCCGGCGCCCGCGCCGCGCCGATGCGAGCGTTGCGTCATATGAGTAGGGGGGACATGCAATTGTGGAGGGAAGGAGACGGTTTTACAAAAAAAAAAGGATTTAAATGAGATATTTACCATACGTTTTTATTGTTTCGAGTTTCCCCGCTCATATTCTGTTTTAAGTTCTAATGATACTGTTAGTGACCATGTTAGCTTGAAAACTTATATGTAATAGACTGTTTTGAAACCCGTTCCTTTACCTAAATTTAGTCGCTGTTTCATCGAATTATTTTGTTGTTAAAATGAAATAAATAATAATTGAGAAGTCAATATTTCAAATCCTTGCCAAACTTTTAGGTGGTCGAATTCACACCAGATCTCATTGTATATAACAATATTTCTTAACCCTTTGTTACTAAGTATTCCTAAACTAACCACCTAACCTAAAAAAAAACATGAATATAATGTGAATCACTGCCACAGGCTTAACACCGAACCTTTATAGAAACGAGCACGTAGACATCATTGCTCAAACAATCGTTCCCCGTATTTATTTTGTCCAATAAAATATTTTGTGAGGTAGAAATAATTGATCATGCGTAGAAATATTAAGGTTAATGACACAAAATGTCATTTATGTCAGCTGTATCATACAATCAATATGTCATTAGGATATTTATAGCACTAGCTATTGAAGGCGACTTCGTTCGAACGAATCTTAAGAACAGACTTTCATGTCTTATTTCGGCCCTTTTGGGAATGCCTTTACAAAAAAACAATAAACCTACATTTACCCTGGATCTTCACCTAATGCTAAATATCATCAAAATCGGTTAAGCGGTTTCGCTTTGAGTGCGTATTTATTCATACAGATAGGCTTTCAACATATCGAGATTCATCTATGACTCGGAAAGCGTTAATGTTTTTTAATTTAATTTGTCGTAATTTACTTGGCTGCTCACATTGCAATGTGAGTTACATAGTTTTCTATATGCTGAGTTATTTATAAATGGTCTGGATTTTAAATTAACCTCTAGAGCCCCAGCGGCACAAAAACGTGCCAGTAAACAAGTATTAGTTGAGCCCCGCTGGCACAAATTTGTGCCACCAAACCCCGACCGATTTTAAACTGTATTTGTAGTAAAGATAAGTCTTAAAATCGTTTGTGACCGGGGTCAGATTACTCTTACGATAAGAGCCCGCCCGCGGTGCTTAACGGATGGTTGACGTAAATAATGGCGGTCCTTGAGAGGTTAAATATTTATTCATAAAACACAACATAGATCCATATTCATTACAAAAATAACAATAAAACACTTAATAAACTACGGTTAACAGTGACCTAGTTCACTGTATCATTGTATTAACTATAGAACAGTCAGGTTTGGCTGCTATACAATGCAGGACGCTGTACGTACTCCCACGCAACCGACTGACCAGCGATACGATCTTTTTGCGCCAGAGAGCTGCAAATGTTTCTTGCATCTGTTTGCGCACAGAAGCGTGGAAGCCGTTGGTCTCGGCTGTAATAGCCTCCCTCCAGCCCAGCCGCAGTGGTAGACGCCCACGGCGTCGGACGTCGGGCGACGATTTCCGGCCACCGTAGGCGCGGGCATGCGAACAGCGAGTAAAGGGCAACTCGCTGTCCAACCATGGACCATGCCCGGGTCGACGGTGCGTTGTGTCCCACGCGCGCCACAAAGAGCGTCAGCAAGATGATGAGGCCCCCCCTGTAGAGGGCCGAAGCCTGCCGGGGTCGTGGGACTTATCTCATTACCGTGACCCCGGAACGTAAAGGGCTATTGAAGGAACACCGTGGATTTTAGTTAGTACAAGTCTGACAGTCCCTCCGGTCCTGCCCGGGTTGGGAGGACTCATCTGATGATTTTACCACGGAAAAAAAAAGGGGTATCCAGTTACCCCAATTACTGGGTTGTGGAGGCTGCATCCGGTTAGACTGGAAACTGACAGTAACGTGTTTCGGAAAAAGCTAAGAATATAATGTATATTAAGTAGTATAGATTATTCCCTAATGTGTGTACATTAAAGGCTGATTATGTGTTCGTATCGGAGTGCCTTTGGGAGAATACAAAAGCATCGTGTTTCCCTATTCACCTCGCGTTTTTCTTTTTGAATAAAAAGGCACAACATAAAAAACACATTTGCTTTTATCTGCTTACCTAATTTGTTTAGGAATATCTGTATGTTGTTGTTTGTTATATCGAGTGTTTCCCTTAGGTTTTGTTATGTATTAAGCTTAGATACTGAACAAACACAGCTACCTTCACACTTAGAAATAATGTATGTAGTTATTTTATTGTAGTTTAACTGTTGCGTCTCATACTTAACCGAAAGCTATCTTCCGAAGTTTTGGCGTAGATCAAGGTTGCTCTTATATTCATATTTATTTCGAAATGTAAGTGAGAGTCAATATTACCTCCGTTTTTAATCCCGCGTAAATCTTGATCCCGTGGGAGTTTTGAGATAAAAACTCGATAACCTGCATTTACACTAGAACTCCTGTATCTACCAGCGAAAGTCCCATTAAAATCATTTCAGCTGTTCCATATAATAGCCCGGACACACAGAAGGACAGATAAATATTTTAAAAAGTATTGTATTTGAGAAAATATAGTTATTTTGAAATCACAAACAGATACTTCAATTTTATTTATATTCTTAGAAGGCACAGTACAAAGACTATCCTAACACTAACAAACTCATGGTCACTTGCGCAGTGCGTTAGCCGGTAGCACTCACGCGCATGTCAATATGCTCAGCGAAAGTGATTATCATTGTATTACAGCTGCGCTTGCGTAATACAAGTTATTCACTTTTCTTGCGTTTATTAGAATTATGGAGCGGTATGTCAGTTGTTTTTAGTTTGTTTTTAACTGACTACCTGTGTAATGAATTTATTTATATTGATAAACACGAATGACATTATATAGACTTAAATATGTACTGTTAAATGGCGAGAGCTCTGGTACTTAAAAAACAAGTTTGATCTATATATATTATCTTGTATATGAACAAAAGTTATGTTATATGAGTTTTTTGATGATAGGTATGTGATAGATGAAGTCTACGATGGAACTAGCGAGTACAGAAGCTGCCCGTACACTCTTGCTTTACAGCCTGACGGGTCATATGTTTAAAAACACAGAAACTTGCAAAGATCTTGGCTTGGCTGTATGGATGAAATATTATATATTCTATACATATACATACTACTTTTGTTTTGCACGCCCATGAGTCTGGAAAACTATAACGCTTAACTAGAAGTAACCTATTCGCTCTTGACTTAAAGAAAGTTATAGCTATCAGGAAACCACAGCGACATGGAATTCGACTCCTTAGTTGTACCTACGCATAATGAGGAATGATGAATTGACCTACAAATGGCTCGTAGCAATGATCTACGACATGGCAAGAGTACTTATTTTTGAAATTTGAAAATTAAACTTAAACTCGTATCGGTGTGAAAAATAAAAACACTTAAACCTCGCGAGATTTTAATTCTGATTCGGATCAGCCTATGCAAATAATGGTTATATGAATACTTAAACCATACCAACTCAAATGCTACAAAAATAACCCCACAAATATTTCCCGATGTAGGAAGTTTGACAAAATAAAAAAAAAATGTGAATCAGTCAGATCATGCAAAATAAGATGAGATGATTGATTATATTTGTCTCCGACAAGCCCAGGTCTCATCCTTGTGAAGACCACCCGGAGGACACGGTGGAGCATAAGGAGGTTTGCCCCGTTTGGGTGGAGTACCGCCGTGTCCTCGTGGAGGCGATCTCTCGGGCCCGGCCCTAGTCCAGACCATAGTGTGCGCGAGAGGGAATGGAAAGCCGTCGCCTCCTACTGCGAAGCAGTTACGCTAGCGAAGGAGGAGACTGGAGGCTGAGAACGCATGTGGGAGAGTCACCTTCCAGTAAGGACCAGGCCAGGATCGCCAGCAGGGGTTGCGGGAATATTCTATATCGCTGCCCCCGAACACAAGGGTAACTGAAGGAACAGGGTTGGGCAGTAGAAGTCTTACACTCCCTTCCGCTACAGAGCGAGAGAAGTCATTTGATAGCAAATTCACATGACAGCGAAGATTAGAGCTCGGACGATGCGTAGCAAAACGCGAAATTCACCGACTCCTTTAAGTTGAGTTGTATTTAGCTATTCCGTGGTGATCACCAAACCTCTCCAAACTACTAATAATGGACTACAATAGACTTGGTTTTCTATCTTCAATTGTCAAAGTTCAAGCCTTTCAAGGTGATCTATTATTAAAATTGCCCGCCGCAACGCATTTGGCTGCAAGCGGCCAATATTTATTTAAGTTCAAGGCAAGACTGACTTTTATTCTAGGAACTATCTCCAATGAAATATGGTCCAATATTGGTACTTTAAAATCAAAAATAGTTTGGTCTATAAATTCTATAAATCCTTGAAACATCATAGTGATCTTTAAAGAAACTCGGTAGAATTATGAGCGAAATTCTATCGGAACACTTTCGGATAAAAATTTGGTCAATAAAACACCTTTTATTTGCCAATATTTTTCTTCTTTAGAAGCGCCGGTTTTCAGGGGCTGTTTTGGTAACAAAACATTTCCGGGGTTGCGGCAATGTTCTAACAAGATGGATGAATGATTCAACTGAAGGAACCGGATAGTTTTTAGTTTACATAATAGTTGTGATTAGTTACTGTAAACCGGAAGAGCGGAATTACGTTATTAAGTAAGTTAGTAAAATTACAAAAGTTACTGAAATAAAACTTCTTTATCTTATCTTATCAAGAGCGGGAGATGTCATTTGATGATTTTCCCCCCGAAAAACGTCTACGAAACATTTTGTTTCATAATGACTTTCGTATGACACAAATCCTAAATCTATTTTATATGATGATTCACATTCGATGACTCAAAAACTTAGCTATATCTTTAGTTGAAGATCTAAATAAATAAATAAACTTCTATATCATAAAACAGATTAGGATACGGTCTTCACAAACATACATTTACACAATCTGCCATTCCAGTAATGGTTACCGACTTCATATAACGAAAGATGAAATACAGTTGCTATGCTTGAGACGTGACACACAATTACAAGGTGCAGTTTCCGCCGTGGTACGAGTATAAAGAGCCTTAATAGAACTGCCCTCCTTAAATCGTATGCCTAATAAGATTAGTTCCTCTGGGAAATTCTCGGCTTTAGGCGGATAAGGACGGCGTATCAGCCTATTAGCTTCGTAAAACTTAATTAGTTTAAAGTTAAAGTAGATAGGGAAGTAGAAAAAACAGTTACAAGACTTGGCTTTTTATGGATTGGAAATCATCCAATGACCGTCAGTCAGATCTGGGCGAAATGGGAGGGTGTGTCAGACTTTTACTGACTAAAACCTGTTCCATCATTTGGCCTTCGTGATCTGAGGTCGCGGTAACTCTTTCGAACAATTCCGCAGGCAAAAGGCAAAGGCCCTCTAGTGGGACAGGACATAGCTAAGACATAGTTTTGAATCTTAAACCCTATGTAATACATTTATATTTCTCGCCTTCTGTTTTACAGGTACTCTGTGATCGTTCATTCTCACGCCGCGCCGTATTTTGTGTTGTGTCGTGTGCGCCAGAATTTGTAGACTCAATAAAAACCTTATTTTTAGTACCTACCTATATACAAAGAGACACACGTGTCAAATATTTTCATCATAAGAATCTATACCTATACAAAATAACATGAAAACACGAAATATGCAGGCTTCATTCAAAGTTTCGTCCCTTATTTTATTTACTCCCGAAGAAGAAGTTATTGATGTTAAAAAAGTACCATATGTTTGACCCCGGGTTATCAACGATCTCCATGCCAAATCAGGTCAAAAAACATAAGATACAGACTGACTGACGTAACATTATCAAGGATTTCTTTGAAAACGCTAAAATAAGTTAAGGTCATGCAATTTTCTATGAATTATTCGTAGATTCAAAAACATGTCCAGTCAGACTTTTAAATATCAGCAAAGCAAAACGTGAAAAACGTGAGTTAAAAGGAAGTTCCTAGAACATTTCAAAATGTAATTAAATATGTTAATTCTACTGAAACATTTCAGTAACTCTTGTACTCCCTCAGGGAATGAAGAGCGTTTAACAGCTTTTTATTGCTTCCAAATCTAGTCTCAAAACGATGTGAAATCAATTGAGAAAGTACGGATACATTAGTGAACTTCGTTAAACTTAAAATTAATTATTTTTAATATATCAAAAACTGAAAGGAATTTAAAGATTTGGAAAAAATTATCACCTAGCTGTCTCTATCATTCACAAGTACATCAAACCACTTCAATACCTATTAAAATGTGAACCCAACAGAAAAAATAACGTAAATAATAACTTAAACGTGCAAAAATAACGAACCGTGTCAAAGTTTATTGTAATATTGTCATCGCTAGATTGGTTTCTGTTTGCCGCCAACTTGACCTATGAATACAATCTTTTTTGCCGCGAAAAAATGGCGGCCATGACCGGAATGGCGAACTGTTGGCCCGGCGCGGCGTGTATTTATTGTAAAGCTGTTGACATTACAATAAATTATTTAAGATTATTTATACGATGTTATGTCAGAAGATAATTGGATGTAACTTGAAAGTAAAATGTTTATTTTTACCAAAAAGATTGACGAATGAAGATAATTTTTAATAGTTTATCATTTAACAACAGATCTTCATGGTTATATTTTAACAGAATCAAGCGCATCTTTACATCTGTCGGCTGAAGATACGTCATGTTGTTCACCCATCCTTGGTCGGACGTCGGCCATTGTTGCTTAACCAAGAAGATATACTCGTAAGGCAGTTATTATTTAGAATTTAAATTTCACAACAAATTCAAGCGGTACAAGTTATGCATAAACATAAAATTTCACGAAAACGAACAAAAATTTATTAAAACACTTCTCATGAATTTAACGGAATTCCAATCCAAATTCATGAACTCCGAAAGTTATTTAATTCTTAATTATTTGTTCCAGTATTCATGACACTTTTTAGGGGTTCGCAAGACGAAGTTTCTAACTAAAGTCAGACCAATTACCTAAGTTGCTGTGCCCCTGGTGGTCCACTAAAGTATTCAGTAGCAATCTTGGAATGTTAGTGATAAATTGCTTTGAAATACGAGGCAGGAGAAATAGTCAATTGATTGGTTTATTTCTACGCGAGCCTTCGGGAATTCAAATAGATGAAATGAAGACAAATAGGATTTATTTAGACAAATAGCACAATGTTTGTATTACGGATTGTTGTATACCGGGCGATTGTAGCCATATATATTAATTCTGTGAACATGAAAATGTAGTTATCGTTTTTATTTAGTGTATAGAAAACATATTCATTTTAAATTGAAAATAGGAAGAGTACGACGCCTAAATCTATTTTGATTTTTTTTTTATGTAGTTACGTTAGATTTAGCAATGTTTTTAAAATTAATATTTTAAATCTCACTAAATTTCACACTTACATTCTAAATAGTGTTGTAACATGATGTTTCTTATAGGGGAGTAACACAGTTATTTTTCCACAAACGATTTATGGCTTGTGACTAATTACTGCGCACAGCCAAGGTGTGGAACTCTCTGCCGGCTCCTGTGTTCCCTGCCACATATGACCCGTCAGCCTTTAAAGCAAGAGTAAACAGGCATCTTCTGTGCTCGCTCGTTCGATCGTAGACCTCATCTTACACTTACCATCAGGTGTGATCGACGTCAAGAGCGAGCTCATTCGTAATAAAAAAAAAAACTGTCGCACGGGTCAACCAAGCTGTGGAATTCTCTGCCGGCTTCTGTGTTCCCTGCCACTTATGACCTTTCATCCTTTAAAGCACGACTGAATAGGCATCTTCTGGGCTCGCTCGTCCCATCTTAGACCTCATCTATCGCTTACCATCATGCGAGATCGAGCTCAAGAGTTGGCCCATCAGTAATAAAAAAAAGCATCGCTTGCCAAGGTATGTTTATTATCCACCTACTCGGATGGGCCATTATCTAAACATATCGAAATTCACCGTGCCTCGGAATGCACGCTATGCCGGTGCTCCTGGCTGTCATTGGCACATCTCTGACAAGCCAGAAAATCTGACACCAGTCTTGCCAAGGGATATAGTGTTACCCAGTTACTGGGTTGTACTGGTCATAAAATTAGTACTCAGTTGTATACGTATAGACTAAACGCGGAAATAAACATACATGTTTGAGAAAAGGCTAAGCCGGACTTTTAATTCGATGCAGTAACCTGACATAAGTATTATATAATACAAAAATAATGATACCCTATTTAATCTAATACATTCAATTAATCGAATAATAAATGAGCGATTTTTAATCGTGAGAAATAAAAATAAATGATACAATTTATACTATTCTCTTTTATTTTTAAGTAATAATTAATTTTATTATAAATAAATATATTTTTATTAAAAATATTCATATCTAACCAGACATGATAAAAGTTTTTGGAAATTGATTCATGTGATGAATATTTTAATAAATAGCGCGGGATGACTATTAAAAAGATTGCCCCGACACCACTACGACCTAAACAGGTATAGGAGCATGTTGCAAAAAATAGAAAAACATTATCACGATCTTTTCATTTTATTTTTCACGTCCTGTCATAATCACATTTTACTTATTGTTAATTTCACACATTATTAAAAAAAATCGTTTACATCGTTATTTGATTTTATTCCAGAATCGATTAATTTAGTTACATCACAATTTCGTAGTCGTCATTATCTGACAACTCAGAAACTGTCAGTCTACTGCATCAAATTAAAACTAGGTGATGATTTCAAGTTACTGTCACGCACGGTCACCATCAGTGACTACCCTCACTTATGACGTCATGACAAACATCAACACAAAAAAGAAGCCATATTCAACATACAATTTCTGAGATATTTTCTCAAAACATAGCATTCTGCTCTAGTATTCATAGAACGCTGCGCTCACCTATGAATACTGTAGCATTCCCGGCAACTCATTACGACATGAGATTGAAACGTCAAAACTACACGGAAATTAATTTGCATCTGAATTATGGCAAATAGCGAAATGCACGTATATGAAGTTACAAATCGCCACTAATATAAGTGAGGAAGTTGCTCTTTCTGTCTGTTACTCTTTTACGTCTAAACCACCGAACCGATTTTCATGAAATTTGGCACAGTAGACCTTAGAAAAGAACTCTTCACTCTGAAAAAAGAATCTTCACTCGAGCGAAGCCGCGGGCGAAAGCTAGTTCCATATAATTATTATAGCAACCGGAGAGAGTAGAGCACACTATATTCATAATTATAATTTGACGTTTCTGACGGATAGTGCTGACAATAGAAATTGCGAGAATTGTATGTAATTACGGGTGAAGTGAAAATGGACGGACAAAAGATTCACGGAAGCCTTTGTAAAGCGCACGCCGGCCAACCGGAATTTCTTATGTAATTTTAGTTTGATTAAATTTTGTGCACGGAAAGTAAATTAAATGATACATCAATAAAATTGTAAAAAAAAAAACAAAAGAAAGAAAGAAGAAGTCTACTTGATTGACGTTGACTTTCAAAAACCCCTTATATTTTTTTTTTATAATAATTCAGCGTACCACTGCTGGGACCATAGATATTATATTTCTATGGCTGGGACACAGGCCAATCCCTCTTTGTGGGAGGGACTGAGCCGTAATTCACCACACGGGTCTAATGCTGGTTGGTTTAACAACGATATTTCAGTTACAAAATACCAACTTTAAATCCAATACAATAAATACCTATCTATACTAATATTATAAAGCGGAAAAGTTTGTTTGTTTGTTTGTTTGCTTGAACGCGCTAATCTTCGAAAGTACAGGGTGGATTTGGATGAAATTTGGTATGGAAGTAGCTTGAAGCTTGAGGAAGGTTATAGGCTACATTTTACGCGACTGCAAAAAAGGAGAGTCATGTTTTTACCGTGATAGAATCCACGGGAGCGAAGCCCCGCGTGAGTACTAGTCAATGATAAAAACCAGAATACGCTGACCTCGTATTATATTGAAACTCCGTACTAGGCTAGGCTCAAAGGTCAAGGCGATACCACTGACTCAACATTTCACATATAACCTAAGAAATAAACTTTTTACACAGTGCAAACAGTACATAAAGAAAAATATTAAGCCATTTAAACACAAAATAAAAGAATATTCGGGTAGCCCATCAGACATCCCAAAAGACAAGTTAAATTGTTCTATTGTATGTAATCTTTGTACATAGTTAATCAGCTCCCCGTGGACTCTAATATTGCCATTTTACAGCTACACCAGCTGCTAAGGCGGGTAGGTCAAGGACAGACGAGATAGAGAAATAAAAGATTATTTAAGACTGGATGTGTCCGCGACTTCGTTCAAGTGGGAAGAGTTTCCCGCGTAGATCCGGATCCTGCGGCAATTGCGAGATAAAAAGTAGCATAAATGTTGTCCTATAATCTTTATTAAAATCGGTTCAGCTATTGCAGAGATTAGTCCAAATTAACAGAAAGACGGAAAAGTTTTAAAAACAGTTGTTTTTACCCGACGGCGACGAAGCAAGAAGGAGGGTTATGTTTTTAGCACGTATGTATGTATGGCCGTTCCTTTGTTCCCTCGCAATAAATAAAAAATCTAAAATAGTAAATAAAAAATCTAAAATAGACAAACTATGTCAAGTATCATTAGACAGATCTTTAAAAATGATTTGAGGTGTCTTTCACCATTTTTCATTTTAAGGAACCGTTTAGGAAATATAACGTTTTAAAATGAAATTAAAGCGTATAAAAGGACTGAACAATTCTTAAATAATATTTAAACTAAAAAACTGAAAATATAAAAGTAAAGCAGGCGGGACCCAAGTGAGTATAGTATAATTTTAATTATATAATGGGACGGTTCCCGACTGATTGTCACTTTTTAAAATAAAAATGTGTTTGTTTCTTGCATTTCAGAAGACCAGTCGGGTGTTTCAGACTTTTGAAATAACTTTTTTATGTTGAATCATGTTAATAATACAGACACTTCCAATTTAATAGTTATTCTATTTCCTCAGATACAAAAATCTTTTTTTTTTCGTACAAAAAGAGACTCGCCATCTTTATGCCGATTTGAATATGAAAAGACTATGTTTTTGTTAAACAGGTCGACGTTAGGACAATCTCCTGTCAACAAAATAGGTAGGAAGCAATGAAAATAAATTGTAGGAAATTCCCTTGTTCTGAAATCCCAGCGAGTAGGCTTGAGAAAATAGACAACAATGTTCTTTGTATTTAAATCTGGGAGGAAATGATATCCTGGATAGGTCTGTAGGACCCATTATTTTGGGTAAAATTTGTGTGCTTTGGTGGATTGTGGACAATACTACGGTTTTGTATTCGTATTTAGGTCAGTTTATCATCTCTCATAAACACACACGAAATCACAGCAAAGCCAGAATAATGTTAAGTTTAAAAAAAAATAGATAAGATTATTTTACATTGTTTTTTTTTCTTTTTCCTGTGTAAAAGGAGCTTAGTTACAACTTAACCATAAATAATTATGTTTGTTGAATATGGGTCACGGCAATGGTAATTAATACCCCAGCGTAATACTGGCGGCCTTATATTATTATATAATGTCAATAGGTAGTAAGAATACCATGTTGTGTCTAAATAAATAAATTTTTATTTTCAGTTGGCTATTCTTAATTTTTTGCCCCCAATATGTTATCGTTGCAAGAATATTCTAATGCCGGCTCTTCACGTTGGCCAACATAGTGGCGAATATAGTGGCCAATGCCTATTGGCCAACGTGTAGAGGGCGTGCAATACAACCCAAGATGCACAAACACCCCCTCCGATATCACAGCTCCGGATCGTACGGGCAGTTGACAGAATAAGGTGGGTTTTTAGTCAATAGAAGTCTGATACTTTTCTCTGTTCCAACCACAGCTGGAGGAGTCATTAGATGATTTTCCCACCGAAAAAAAAAGTTACTACCGATTTATTACTACCAAAACTGTTACACCTGGCACAGTGATAACCCAGTTACTGCTCAGAATTTCTAATTAAAGATTTTTGGTTCGAACCCAGGAACGCGTTTTACATGATATTTCTATCTTCATCTATGTTCAAAGCGGTAAAAGAAAAAAGCGTGCAGTAACTGGCATGACAAAGAAAAAAGAACCTTTTTGCACTGGGTCATATGGTAGATTGGGCCATTTTCACTCAAAGAGAGGAGGCCTACGTCTCAACAGTGTGGACGTCATATCTAGTTATGCCTACAGAGATGTTGCGAGATAAAAAGTAGCATAAATATCCTATAATCTTTATTATAATTGGTTCAGCTGTTGCAGAGATTAGTCCAAATTAACAGAAAGACGGACAACAATTTTAAAAACAGTTGTTTTTTACCCAACTGCGGCGAAGCAAGGAGGGTTATGTTTTTAGCGCGTATGTATGTATGTATGGCCGTAGATTGGGCCATTTTCACTCAAAGAGAGAAGGCCTACGTCCCAACAGTGTGGACGTAGACGTAGACATATCTAGTTATGTCTACACAGATGTTGTGTGTGTTATTATTTTAAATAATTAATCAATAGGTGTTTCGCGTGATAAGTAATTTTGTTCTAAAATCTAAACTAGACGATCGTGAGTAATATTGTGTAACAGGTTTAATTAAAGTATTGGTGTACAATACAGAATATTCTATCCATCTATCGAAGCTTGGTGACTTACACCATGTATAAGGGCAAAGCCTTAATGTTCAATGTTAATAAATTAAAATAATGTTTAAGTTAAATAATAATTGAATATGAAATTAAACTAAAACAATGTAATTATAAAATAATAAAAAAAATACAAAATAAATGTTTTAAAATGTTGTAAAAAATGGTAGATGTTGCGCGAGCTCGATATTGAACCGAAGACTGACGTACTGGCGTACGTGACGATCCTACATTTTATAAATGAACAAAATTTGCAGTATTTTTAACTAGGCCAAAGTACAATGTGCGGTTGCTAACCGTACACCATATGTACAAGAAGAATCAACCCTAATGTTGGCTCGGCGAACTGCGAGTCGCTACGTCGAACGATCTTCACAGGCGTTTTTATTCACTTGTCAATAAATTGAATCGTCCTTTACGAAAAAGGGTCGTCTTTGCAGAAAAGGGACAAAACCAACGTGATGTAATTATTATAAAAGCAAGGAGAGTGGATACACTAAGTACTGCCAGAAAGTACAGTCGATAAAGTTATTCGGTGGGACAGGCCTAAAAATCTGTCCAACATACTTTTACCGTCACCTTTTAGGGTTTGAACGTGGCATACTAGAGAGCTGCCCACGTAGCCATGTGTTGTGGTTTGAAAGAATGGTCTGGTCGATATAGTGAAACTGGTATTGTTTTTTTTTTTTTATTTATAAATTGTACACTTTTTTTACGGATGTGAAATCATCCATTGACTACCTCCCGATCTGGGAAAAGCGGGAGGGTGGGTCAGACTTTTACTGACTAAAACCCATCCGTGTTCCGATGCCGCGTTAAGTCTTTGGAACAATTCCGCAACCCCGGCAGACAACGGCCCCCTAGTGGGCCCCGACAATTTTGCTGACACTCTTTGAGGCGCGCGTGAAACACGACGCGCCGTCCACATGGGTCTGGTTTCTGTCGGGCGGCGAACTACCCATTGTTCGTGGTCGCGGTGACCGGGAGTCACCCTGCGACTCCCGACGCCCGGAGCGATAAATTTTACACTAGCACGGTTTTTTACATTAAAATATTAATTTAGTTACTTATAAGAATTATCAATAATCTTGCTAGCGGCAGTTTTTTTAAGTAAAGAATTCCTACTAGCACTCCATACAAATTAAAACAAAGAGAAAAACATCAAAACAAAAAGAAAAATGTGAGTAGAGACTACATTTGTAAGTAGAGACAAAACAGTAAAACGGGTGCAAGTTTGCAGCCTGTGTACCAAATATTTTGGGAGACTGTACGTATTACTACATACGTTATACGTAGCACGAATTCTTTTTAAATTCCTCAGGCCATTACAAACGCTAAAATAAATGAACGTAGAAATAAAAGTTGTGAGTTAACGCTCAATAAATTGTACCATTCGTACGTTTTGTACCATTCCATACCGTTACCCTACATGATGAGTGTACTTAGAGTGAGGGTAACAAGTGGGAATTACGAAACTGGTGTCTGGTACAAATGGAGTTACCTTAGTTTTAGCGGTGAAATATTTTATATCGTTGGAACTTTCGGGGAATTATTTATTGCTAAAGTTTCCACGTGAAATGTTATAAGCGAGACTGATGCGTTTTTTCTTTTGTAACAATTGTTTTCATTAGCTGTTAGATGAAATTGGAGTTCGTAGCTGTAAGCTATTATGAAATAGAAATTTAACATACGATGCGGTTGCAAACATAAAAGAGTGCTTTAAAAGTGCTTTTAATCAGCATCAATCAGCAATTTATATTTTAAAATTCACTTTTGGTTTATTTTAAACTATAAAACTGTATTAAACGTTTGATATCTTCTTAACACATGAAGCAGAAAGTTCGTAAGCCTTTTCGAAAATTGCGCACACGTCGGATAGGAGCATATGGAAATGGAGTGTATAATACAGTATTTTAATATAATAACACATTCGTAATATTTTAACTTATGGTCTAATTGCAACCGCTGGGCTCAGTTTAACACATAATGTAAAAAATATATATAAAGTATCTTTGTTTTTTTTTCTATTCTTTTTTGTAAGTCGTTTTGGATCTGCACAAAAATATTGCAATTAGATTACGTTTATTCATGTCATATAATTTCATAATACGCACTTGGTCGTGGAGTTGCGGATACCTGCCCGACATACATACATACATACAATTTAAGTTCATAATCAATCATAAACCAAATATATGCACAATCAAATATACAACATACCTCTCCGAATCCATGATGCTGATGTTTTCAGATGGTATCCAGTTTTGACGAATTTTGTCAGCGCTCCGTGAAACTGCAACAAAAATAGAGAACTTCATATTTGTGTTAATTGAATATAAAATGATGGCTGGGAGCCGTGACGAGTTAGCAGAAACGAGTTTGTCAAAATATTCAGAACTGGATTCGTTTTGTTTTGAATAGAATATTTTCAGTATTGCAGTAATATTTCGTTCTGTATTAAATATTTTGCTAAAACCGGTGTATTCATTTTCAATTCTGTAGTTGTTTCTATTGTAGTGTATACACTATGCTAAAATTCGACTGAATAGGGTATTTCCTGAAGTTATACAAAAGTTTATTTATAAAGACAAAGCACATACAAGTTCAGAAGTATGGGCTGATAACGTCTCGTCTAATTAAAGAGTATTAACACGAAATATCAACCGAAATTGATCTGTATCATTTTCAGATTTTTTACGTGAAGTTTGCAATATTTTTAGTAGTCGAATTGGACGGATTCTTCAGAAAAATCCCTATTGAACTGAATAATGTACAGTAAGAACGTTTCAGATGGAATCGAAACCCATAAAAAAGACATCAAATATCGCCTCCCGTTTTGGGTGGGACGGTAGGGAGTTCAGAGTTTTTTCTGATTTCAGATTCCGAGTGACTAAAATCCCATCTGTTCATCCAACCTGTTCATTTGGATGCAAAGCCCTTGCGTGCCAAGGCCACGGTCCCACGGTGTTTCCTTAGAACATTCCCGAAACACAATTTCAGATTTATATTAGCACAAAGTGATGTAATTTCTTCAATCATTTCTTACAATACAAACAAATTACGCTCTAAATGCTGTACAACTGCACTAATATATTTTTCTCCGCGATCTCTTTGATCGCATAAAGGTAAACGATAGCCATTTAAATGGTAATGCAAGCAAATCGAGCCTTCCTTAGCTGTTGAGAGTATAGCTGGTAATTCCAATTATTCAGAAAAGGTGATAGTAGAATGTGCAGAAAATACTACTTTCCTTCGAGGGTTGTGAGATAACAGTGTATTGGATGCTAGAATACAAATAGCAATTTTATTTTTTAACCAAATTCCCCTGAATTTTGGGTATGTTATTTTATTATCAATATTTAATAGTTTATATACGGAAATGTACTGAGATATTGTGGTCTTTTTTAAAGATGATAAAACACCTTTACACATGCCAAAGCAATTTTAACACCTTTTATGAAAAATTTTGGCTGTTCTCATCAGATGATGAATATTCTTTCACTTACAAAAAGCTACACTTTGAGACTACTGTCGCTAGGGCTCATAACCACTGATAGGGCCATAGCCTACTCTGCCCCCATTGTCATAATTACAGTAATTAAAAAAAATGAAATGTAGGGAAATCGCACTTTTGTTTTGAAATGTTTACATTGGTGTATCTTGATAATTATAGCAGACAGCTTAAATATTTAAACGGATAACAAAAGATACATGTTTGTAAATTAGTTCTCAATATAATTTTTTTTAATCTAATTAATTGTATCTATAATTACCACTTCTATCAGCCCAACTAACATTTTATTAAGCGTATTTACAGTAAGTCGGTAAGATACTGTAATTACATTGTTACAGTAAGTATATCTGCTCACTCACTTACTTTTTTGTGAATTACACAAGTTATAAATAGAGTATATAGATATAGAGTATATAGAAGTATAGACTTACTGTGAAAATGAGTAGCTAAAACGCCATATTTAAATAATGTCAATCTACCGGAACATTAGTTACTGTAAATATGATAGTGAAAATACGAAATAAAACATAATTTTAATACAGTAAGTCTACTTACTGTTATTATTATAATGAACGATAGAGTCTTCTCAACATTTACTGTGATTGTGCTTATCGTAACTTTGTTAATAATCTAAATATATATAACTCAAAGGTGACTGACTGACTGACTGACTGACTGACTGACATAGTGATCTATCAACGCACAGCCCAAACCACTTGATGGATCGGGCTGAAATTTGGCATTCAGGTAGATGTTATGACGTAGGCATCCGCTAAGAAATGATTTTGCGAAATTCCCACGGGATCGGGATTTACACGGGAAAAACTTCCCACGCGGGCGAAGCCGCTGGCACAAGCTAGTTTAAATATAAAAATAAAGAAAAAATTTCCTTATAGGGCTTGATTTAAGGATCACAGTAATGTAAAAAAGTCATAACACCAGTAACACGACTAACTGTGATGATATCGGGGGCAGTACTGGGGTTGCGGGAATGTTCTAACGAGATTCCGCTGCCCCGGACCACAAGGACAACTGAAAGAAAGGGGTGAGTTTTAGCCAGTAGAAGTCTGACACTCCCTTCCGCTCCACTCAAAGCGAGAGGAGTCATTTGGCGATTTTTCCACCGGAAGAAAGGCACTTTCTACTGGCTACTTTGGATGATTCTGAGACAAATAAAATATATGTATTTATAAATTTCTTTACTATGATGTTATTTATGTATTTTACCGTGCTTGAAGAGACAGATAGATAGATCGATAAAAAATATTAATAAAAATTCACATGAAACAGAATATAAGCTAATAACGTAAAAAATGAAAAAAAAAAGAATTTCATCCACAGGAAGTGACCTAACACACAAAAAATATTCAAAAGATGATTAACTCACTGAAATAAAATTATGATTTGTATAAAAAACCGACCTTGAATATCAACAAAAAAATACAAACCTTTTTCAAACAGCACTATTTGGTGGCTTCAAATCTATTTGAAATAAAATGAAAGCCAACAACTGCATCGGACAGTTTGAAAAGTGATTTTTTTGAACATTTTTAGTACATTTTTGCGGTCTGGGAAATAAAATAGTTTCTCTCCTTATTGCAAACGAATTTATCCTTTTACGACAGAAGACAAGTCATCTGAACGTGTTTCCGTAATCGTGCAATAAATGCAAACAGTTCAAGTAGAATGCAATTTTCTAAACGAGCGTATCTAAACAAATGGCTCGTTTGTATGGGAAATACGATTTTGCTCAGTGCCGGGGTTTGGGCTAAGTTAAAAGGGGAAAGCGAGTCAAAACAAATGTTTTTTCTTTGAATTTCTGTCGGGTTTTTTGTTGCTTATAAATATTATAAACCTTGACATCCGTCTACATCCCTTGTTTTGAGTTTAAAATCGTATTCCCACTAACCTAGTACTTTCTTTACAATGTAAAAATCAAATTTATAGACACGAGTTTCATTGGCCTTCAGTTTTTTAAAGGGCATGACAGTATATAAATAAATAATGAACTATTATTTATGAAATATTCAGACGCTTTTGAAATGTCACGGAGCTATCACTGAAAACTGGGCAAAGAACGTTCAAGAAACTCAGAAAAGTGACAACCAGGACTCTGTTTAATCAAACACATCTACTTTAGTTCCGAATACTTAAGCTTGTATTCAAAAGTTGAAGCATAGATATTTGAAACGTGCCCTAAAACCCCTATCAGCATATGAAAAAAATAATAGTGGTTCCGTTGACGGTTAAATCTATGCGATTCATAAAATATAACACAATTAATAAAAAAAAATATAAAACATTTTCAGAAAGTTTATAACTTGCACCAAAACATGCGGGGAAGTAGAATCTAGGACTACAAAATGGATAGGAAGAACTTAAATGTTCCCGAGTTCCCGACGCTACTTTAAAGTTCTTTTTCACATTTATTTCATTCGAGTTTCTAACAATGTTATGAAGAACTTTAATCAGAGACTTTTTGAGAGCGTATTGGAATATATCACAAGGGAACTACTTACTACTTCTGTAATAAAACCTATCCTCAGTTATAAGTATATGGTCGAACAATGTGCTAAGTTTAATCTAAATCCTTTTACTCGTTAAGACGTTAACAAACAGACGGACACAGCTATTTTCAAATATATATGTATTATTAGTAGGGAGGATTTTGAAGAGAGGAGGAAGCCTTTTCTTATATACCTATATATACAAAGAGAAACAACTTTTTATTCTCAATATCCGATGTTAGTTTGGGTGTGAAGGAAATTGTGAAATTAATACTGCTCAGAGTAGACACTTATTACTTTTTCTTCTTTGGTTATGTTTTGTTATTTCAGTGAAGAATGTTTCTTTGTTCAAAGTTTATTTTACAATTCGATCTGGATATCCATTCTCTGACTTATTTAAAGTTATCTGTGATATCCATTTAATGTTTCCGGATAATGGTAGCGAGGAAGTGTTATTTATTTTATTTATTTATTTATTTATGTACACACATGACACTTACAAAAAAAAAATTAAATACAGACAAAAGAGCACAAAGGTGCTGCTTATTTAAACGCGCGTTTGTAGAGATACAGACGCGCCGGTGCCGCGCGTTTGAATCGATACAAACGACAACAAACTGCTCTGTAGGGATAAAAGCGCGCCGTTTTGGCACGTTTAAAAAACGTGGTGTGCACAGGCCCTAAATGTTCAGAATTAAAACTAAATAACGAATAAACACACAAAGAAGTGCGTCTGCCTAGGTACAACAATATATCTAAATCAACGATCCCATGAGAGTAGGTACTTGTCTGTCTTCTAACCAAACTAGGTCAGATATCTATCACCCCAACAATAGCATTCGATGGGAACCGAACAGTTTCCAACGTATCACTATCATTCATTACCACTATTGGCACATTCTGATAAACTGTGAGAACTGTTTTTATTGCCTTCACGTTGAATTACCGTACTTTAGTTACCCTATTTTAAGTAGAAAGTTAAGTAGTTTGATACGGATTGGTAAACAAATGAAGTGATATTGTGGGAAATTTGAATAGTACCATAATGCCTAAGTATGGTGGATTGTATTTAAGAAATGGAAAAGCAATAGAAATAAATTAATAGTTTAAAAAACCAAAAACACGCTTTTAAAACTAATGTAATGAGCAGAAATTAGAAATGTTTACTAGTAGGCAGTCCAAGGTTCCATCAGCCACCCTCCAATTCCATAGTCAGACCAGCTCGATGGTACCATAATATTGTACTGTCGTTTAATCTACACATAATTGCCAAGTTTCATGATGATACAATAATTAGAAGTACGTTTAATTCAGATTCTTAGATTTTATTGCATATTTAGTTCGTTACAGATCGACCTAATAATAAATCTATGGATTACGCGGTAATTCAAAAAGGTTAAGAAAACCGATAACGGATTTTCTTTAGTTTTGTTATAACCTCGAAACCTAATCGTATTCAAAGTCCATTACGTGGCCTTTCTCACAAGTGCAAACACGACTATGATACGATATTCCATCATGGCATGCCAGTGCCTATCTTCCGGCTTCATCATCAGACCTTGAAACCTAATCGTGGTCAAAGTTCATTACAAGACTTTTCTAGGAAATCCAAAACAGCTATGATACGATTTTTCATCATAAAGTTCCAGTTCATATCTTCCGACTCCATCATCAGATCATTTCGACAGTACCATATTATTGTATTGTCATCAAAACTACATACAGCTGCCAATTTTCATTACGCTACGACCCTTGGAAGATGGTTAAATTAGTTACCTTAGATTCCATTACATAGTTACATACAGGTCGACCTAATAAAAGCGTGTTAAAAGGTTATTATTAAAATGTACACAGTGACGGTAGGCTTAGACGGAAAGATAGGGTTGGGAGGAGCTCTTAGCGTAATAATAACAGCCACACGGACCGATTTCAATGTTAAGCAACGATTGCCGATGTTTGAAGTCGGTTAAATAATAAAACCGAAGCAAAAATTATGTATAATGCTGAACTTAAGGCAAAGTACAAATTCGAAAAGTGACGTCGACGGACACGGTTTGGCAGATTAATTGTTATTGGTAACTTTAGTAATTGGTTTAGTCTTACAAAAGAAACACCATTTTTAAGATTCAACTTTTGGCAGATTAATTGTTATTGGTAACTATTGGTTTTGTCTTACAAAAGAAACAACATTTTTAAGATTCAACAGTGACATCTTAGTACCACATTTGAATACAGTCTAAGGCACTTAAGTCACGTTTCGATACGTGACTGCATTTACGTAGATACTCTCCCGTTTACATAATGATGTAATTATATCCAGGGATAATTTATCAGTGCCAGACACGGGGTGACGTTCCTTGAGTGACATAAGAGATGGGTAATCCCATGTCCCATAACCTTCGTAAACGTTAGGGAAACGACGCGAAGCGCCATTGACAAAAAAAATACGACTAAGAGATTTATGATAGTCGGGTACACAGGCAGAGAATAATTTATAGTCATCAACACCAATCGATTACTAATTTTTATTAAAATTTGATTTATTTACAGTCTCAGGATACAAATAGCGGCCTCACTATGAAAATAAGTTTTGGAATTAGCATTTTGCACGCGTTTTCTTTTTTCAGATAAGCCCAATTTTAATGGTGTTTTAAACCATCATTTTTCGCATTACCAACAATTGCTTCTTCTTAGCATGTCAATGGCAAGAATATTTTACATGAGATTGGATTATTTGATTGATTGATAATATAATATAAATTTCCAACAACTCACTATTAAACAACGGGATCATGATGGCATAGGCATGTCAAAATACATATAAGTAAAGAATCCATAAACAAAAACTACGACCAGGCGAAGAATAATCTTAAAGATACAAAATACTAATCGGTAAAAGTACAATACCATTGTATTTAAGTACAGATTGACTCCCTAAATCGAATGCACTAAAAGCGAATAAATCCCAAAGCCGCGTCTGGCTAAGATTTATTGGCACCCGGGCCTGAGATAGGATGTGTCTAATGGGGGATCCATTAGACACTGCTTCGGTCCTTTTTGCCTCTTTTTACTACAAATTTATTTATTCAAAAAAACACAATACAAGCTCACAGTAAAACCAAAACGCTTATAAGTTAACAATTAATTATTCAGACATAAGGGAAAAAAAGAAAAATTTAACTATTGTAGGTAAGTGACTGTCATAGTTACATAACTAATAATACAAATCCATTTTGGAGGTTTTACTTCTATACTGCACTAAAAAAACGAACCGCACCGAATTAAAAGGTTGTTTCGAAATCATTCGTTATTATAGACGGTAATATAACTTTTACAAAACCATCCAATACTTAAAAAAAAATTGAATAGAATACAATACAGACACAAAAACTACAAAGAAAATACTATTTCAAAATAACATCAAAATTTGCGATGAGCATGTCCACACTAAAAGGGGTTAACAGCCCAGTATTTTCAGCATTCAAGTTTTCATTGAATCAGCTCAGTATTTTCAGAATGCAGGTTTTAATTGAATCACACAAGTGCGCTGTTTTCTGTAAATACAAGTACAAGAGATCAAAAATTCAAAACTACGGAAATATGTGGCTAAATCTCAACTATGTACATTTTGCTGTAAGAGTTATTACAGCATATTCTTTTTTTGCAGTATGTCAACATCACAAAACTTTTTTTTTTCTGGGTGGGAAAATCTTCAAATGACTCCCATGGGAGGAGTCCCGCTGTGGGTAGAGCAGAAGAGAGTGTTTTCTACTGACTAAAAACCCATCTTGTTGCTTCAATTGCCCTTGTGGTCCGGAGCCTCGTTAGGACATTCCCTCAACCCCGGAAAATCTCAAACCTGTGTTCACATTTTAAAGCGGTTCAAGACGCATCAAAGCGGCACGCGTTCCTGAGAGAGTGAGCCCTGAACAAGTCATCTGTCACAAGAGCAATTTCTTCCAGCTCTATTAGATGTATACATCATTCGAGACAAACGTAATGTTCTCGTATATTTCATTAATGCTTCTTGCGTCTACCGGCTACGTCAAATTACAAGAGTAACTAATGGAATGCTAAGACGATATTTTACTCTTCAAATTATAGGGTTAGCTTTATGAGATCTAAGAGTGACGCAAAATGGTTCAAGAATTGAGTAGTTATCTATACTATATAATATTATAAAGAGGAAACCTTTGTATTTTTGTATGTTTGTATTGAATAGGCTCAAAAACTACTGGACCGATTTCAAAATTTCTTTTACCATTACTTAGAGGGATTCTTCCGAATCCGTATAGGCTATATTTTATCCCGGAAAATAGATAGGATTTTTCGTGGTAGTGAAAATTGTGGAGTAAGGCGTCGAAAAAACTGCCGTACGTTAACGATTCTCGCGAACGCTGCCTATATTTAATATAAACATTGCACCCGTGCGAAGCCGGGGCGGGTCGCTAGTAATTTATATTTTCTAGTACGGCATACCTATATACGTACTTGCTTCTGCCTGCGGCTTCGCTCGCATATTAAGTTCTGCATCAGATGTTCCGGTTTCCGAAATCAATTAAAGCCTATATGTTGTCAAGACTGCTATATAACAAAAAGTTTCATTGAAATCTGTCTAGTAGTTAGAAATAGTTTATCTGTACATGCTAATTTCCGGTGATTAGCGTGTACAAACAGATAAACAGACAGACATTTTCGTTTTAATTCTTGCTCTTTTGCCATTTCTTGACTGATCAATTATTATTTAGTAAATACATTCAATTTCGGGCACGCCGCAATTGCGGCGGTAAGACCCCTCTTTGAGGAGTGGCTAGATCGGCGTCACGGCGTCCTGACCTACCGCATGACGCAGGTCCTCGCCGGACACGGAAGTTTCGGGAGGTACCTGTGTCTGATGGGAAAGGAAGAAACGCCTGGGTGTCACCACTGCGAGGGTCGCCCTGAGGACACAGTAGAGCACACGGTGCAGGACTGCCCAGCTTGGGCAGAGCACCGAAGTGTCCTCACGGCGGCGATAGGCGGAGACCTCTCGCGCCTGGCATTGGTCGAGGCCATGCTGCGGGGCGAGAGGGAGTGGGAAGCGGTCGCCTCCTTCTGCGAAGCAGTCATGCTTCCGAAGGAGGAGGCGGGCCGTATGAGGGAGAGGACGGCGTCCTCCCTCCAGCCCAGCCGCAGTGGTAGACGTCCACGGCGTCGGACGTCGGCCGACGATCTCCGGCCACCGTAGGCGCGGGCATGCGGACAGCGAGTAAAGGGCAACTCGCTGTCCGACCATGGACCATGCCCGGGTCGACGGCGCGTTGTGTTCCACGCGCGCCTCAAAGAGCGTCAGCAACATGATGAGGCCCCCCCTGCAGAGGGCCGAAGCCTGCCGGGGTCGTGGGACTTATCCCATTACCGTGACCCCGGTACGTAAAGGGTTATTGAAGGAACACCGTGGATTTTAGTCAGTAAAAGTCTGACAGTCCCTCCCACCCTGCCCGGGGTGGGAGGACTTACTTGATAATTTTACCAGGCTAAAAAAAAATGAAAAAAAGAAAAATACATTCAATTTGCAGACACACATTTTTACTGTTATATTACATGTAATGATTTACGTGACACTATAAGCATACCGTGACACCTCCGAGCCCCAGAATAGACTATTGTTTTGGCCTGTAATTTAAAGATATTTGACGGTTCAGTAAAGCGTCAATAGGCTAATGGCTAAGGTGGTGACTTATGATTAAGAGGTCGCAGGTTTGAACCCCACCACTACACCGTTGCCGTGAACCCACTAAAGACATAGGCATATTTAGCTTAGACAAGTGACATGTTATCAGCAGTAGCGTGGAATTAAACAATTAATATTCATAAAAATAACAATATGTTAATACAATTAAAATGAATTTTATTTAATAAATATAAATAATTAATAAATATAATTTAATAAATATAAGAAACACTGTCGAAATGACCCGTGATCAATCTCTTATTGTGCGTATCCAGTACAGGTTGTATGGACTTCAAAGGAGACGTTAATCTCTGAGCTTGTTTCGGTGTTTTTTCTCACGGTAGTCAGCTAGGAAACAGACCTAATTTAGTTAAAGTGTAAAAGTGTCATTTTTAACAAAAATAATATCATTACCCATTTCATTTTTGTATATTTCGACAATCACAATCGCTGATAGAATGGCGCTTTGTAAAGAGCTTTAAAAGCTCTGTTTAAAATTCTATTACTGAGCTGAATCCGGTAATACAGAGAGGTCACAACATAAAATATATAACATTATGTCGTAATATTTAGACACTCGCAATCGCTGATAGAATGGCGCTTTGTCTAGAACTTTACAGGCTCCATTTAAAATTTCAGTACTCAACTGCAGCCACTCATACTCAAAGGTCAAACATACATACATCGTTGGGAAGCGCGTGAGGCATGCGCGGGAGTCACAAAACTGTCTTATAAAATTAACTAGTAATGTTTTGAAGTTTTTCTGTCTGGCAAATATATCTGTTTGTATTATTATTACTAGCTGGGAGCTTTTTGCCGCGCAAATTCCGATCCCGTGGCAACTCCGGGATAAAACGTGGCCTATGTGTTATTCTAAGATTACAGCTATTTACATACCTAATTTCACTAATATCCGTTCAGTAGTTTTCGCGTGAAAGAATTACAAACATCCATCCTTCCATCTTCAAACTTTCGCATTTATAATATCAGTAAGATGAGATAAATAAAGGAGATAGATCAAGTGTATGTGATTGGATCCTTGAATATCTACGAATGTCGTCTTTCAAAAGGTCGTCAACGTGACTGAAGTGACTCCATCGGTATTTCGGATCTTCATGGGTGGCTGTAAATTTAAGAGTAGATGATTCACGTTATTTATTGTTTGTTTCAAAACATTAGTGTGTGACTTTTGTTTTGGAATTTAATTTGACTTTTAATTTGACATTTAATTTGATAATTTGACATGATTTTTTTTTATTATTAATTTAATTGACTTTTAATATATCTTTGAATCTTTTTGTATGTAAATTTCCCCATTTGTATTTTAAATTAGGAAGCCGAGCAATTGTTTGAATTTGTATATTTTTATTTTATTTTATATGGATCTTGGACCTGAAATAAATTTATTTTATTTATTTATATAATATTAACTATAAAGTTAGATTAGTATGATCTAACTGCTAAGACAGATCTCACTATAGGCACCGAGTGAGGCCCTATTTGTACCAACATGGAGATTCAAAAACCTGGTTAGAATGGCTTAACGACCCCAACAAATTCGGCGTCCGTTTACTGAGTACCAGTATTTTACATGGAGCGAAACCTGTCTGAACTTCACAAATCAGATAGGAACTTATAGAACTCAGATAGGTACTTTAACTTTTGGCCAGTACTTGGGTTTACACAATATCCCTAGGCTAAGACTAGTGTTAGATTCCTTGGCTTTTAATTATCTGTAATATTGTCGAAGATCTACAAATGATAACTCCCAGGTCGATCCATTAATGGGAACATACGGTAGGAACTCCTTGTCACGACTGATGTCTTATTTTCTGACTATATCAAAAGGCAGCCGGAGGAGCCTAGATATTATCTGTTGGTCACCATCCCCACAGACCAGTCTATTATATAAGCAGGAATAAGAACACATAAAACTACCTACAACAAGACACTTCTCCCAAACATAAAGTTGTACAATAGTAAACGTTACCTCGATGATCATGACCCTGCGGTTCTCCACTGCTAGGCAGCAACTGATATAGATAACGATAGAAATAAATCGGTGTATATCAGTTCAGATATATCAGATATCCAATATTGACCTTTGTCTGTCGGTCTGCTCGGCCGTGGGCGATAGTGTAACCAACACTAAAGATTCAGTTTTGTTTGCCACAAGTCATCAGAAAAGGCAAGTTTAAGTAATAGGTAGTGATCCGGTAAAGCTATTATGGCGATTGAGATCGATAGATATAATATACTTTACGAGTAACCACAAAATTTTAAGACAAATATTTAATAATATTGCTGTACCATGGTTACAGTAGCGTTTTATCGCTGATAGCAAAGCTATCAAGACCTTATTTAATAGTACGCTAAAAATCAGATGGTGCAAAATGGCTGGGTTGACCTCACCTTTGCTCTTCAATCTATACGTCAATGAGCTAATTGAGACGCTCAGCAAGAGCGAGTGAGCATTGATGGGGTTTTTTCATCAATATAATTTATGCTGATGACATGGCGCTGCTGAGCGCCTCGGTCTGCGGTCTCTGAAAGTTGGTTGCCATCTTTGAAGCTTATACTTAGCATCATGGAGCCCCTTTTATGCTTTTAATTTATTGATTACAATTCAGTAACAAATCCAAATTCAATAACAATATAAGTAACTATTTTCCACCATTAATATTCTATCCAAGATAATTATTGGCTTTATCCATCTCAGCTCCTACGCATTTTTTTCTTTTAAAAAGAGAACTAGTAATATGGATACAATTGACATTACTAGAAATCTTGTTAATCACTCCAACTACGCTAAATATGCTTGTATCTGGACTGGATTCACGGTAATAGTGTACTGGGTGGGGTACGAACCCGCAACCTCTTGATTAAAAGTCTGACACCATAAGTACACATTAGGCTATTGACGATTCACTTTCGATTGTGTTCGTTACTGTAAGAGAAGTTTCATAAAACCTTCAACAAAAATAAATGTGGTTCTAGTTAATATTTATATTATTGTCAGGGCTCCGGAGTGATCTTTTAAGAGGTAACAGGGACCTTCTATGTTTTGATAGTGATCACCGGGGTAGTTTTACTGAGGTAGAAATCCAACACTCCCTGTTCTTTTTCTGCAAAAGTTCAGGCGCCTTTTCAAGGTGAAAAAATGTATATCATTACCAATTAATTCCTAAGAGTATTTACACTTCTACAATGACATAAAAGCATGCAAACAAAAGGGAATGAAAATAAGTGTATTAAACAATTATAGATAACTACAACATTAACGAATTAAAAATCAGAAAAGTGCTTAATTTATATCTTATAAATACAGGACTTTTGAAAAACTTTCAAAGCAAAAGTTTTAATATATATAGTAATCAAATCGCTTCCTCGTCTAATTTAGACCAGACCCTATCTAATAGTGATCGTGACCGGCTCATACCGGGCCGGCCACGCCACGGTTCCCGGTGCCCGCGGAAGTTTCACTTGACGGGCTACCATCCATCCCGGACATTCTCCGGACTGCTCCCCTCAGGGTGTTCATTGTGCCCAACCAACTGTTAAACAAGGATGTGCTTGTTTCCGCTACTTTTTTGTAGGAGTTATTTTATTTCCTTTGTTTTGTTGTTTTTAATAATATTGTGACTGCTCAACTTTTAATTCAATTATTACTTTTTTTCTGCGTGGTGGATTATGGCCCCTCTTATAGAAAGGTAGCCTGTGCCTGATTATGGTTATTGTATTACTTTATCATAAAAAAATACAAATAGGTTCGACAAAAATAGCAGTTCATTGTGTGATATATATGCAGGTATAACAATCGGTTAGCTCTCGCATGTTATCGTCAGAGAGTATAGATTACGATATTAACCGTGCTTTAAATATCCTAAAAAATTGTACCAAAAAAATTAAGAAAAAATTGTTAATGCCACAATAGGATAGGACAAATAACCAAAAATCTATATAGCCAAAAACCCCGTATTTTATTAAAAAGAAACATAAAAGCTTTCCAAAAGAAAAAGGTTTAGTCGCCTTACAACTTATAATATGGTTACTATACTAGCCTCCGAGCAAACCGCCATCTTAATTAAATGAACATCCTTCTTTGAAACAAATTAAAGCAACTGCAACCGACAGTCGATCAATCTGTTTGTCTGTCCCACCCATATTAGGATCAGAAAAGCGGAGTAATCATTCAAGAATCGCCTACATTAGACCTTTTTAATTCAAAAGTTCTACTCTGGCGAAATAAAAGTCCTTATGGACTTGAGTAGGACTTAGTTAGTTAACGTTAATTGCAAGTGATGCCACTTCTAATGTTTTTTTTTATTTGCTCGTGCGTTGGTGTGAGTTGCCCACGCGCCGGTTTTAAGTAACGTTTGGGACTTTAAATTGAATTTTTATTTCGTAAGACCATTATGTTGTAATACTACCATATTGAGAGTAGTGATGGCATAGTGGTTAAAGACATGATTAACGAGTTGTAGGTAGTGAGTTTGAATCCAGACAGGCACATTTCTTTGTGTAATTTTTAATATTACATGTTATTTTTAAGTAGGTTACAAATAAAATTTTCACACGCCAATCGTTGTGGTTGTTTTAAACTAGATGAGGCCGGTGTTTTCTAGCTAGCAAATTCAGAAGTCTCTTTACTTTAAAATACTATACAATTCGTACTCGTCAAATCATATTAAAACCGTAAAGATTAACACGTTCGCTGACAGTGAGCACGTACCCTGACACCACATTACGACAGTAGAATTTTCCACGACGTACTCTTAAAAATAAGTGGCCCGTCCCTCGACGTACTGTCATAACGCACTATTTTCAACCGACGACCAAAAGAGGAGGTTATCAATTCGACGCGTATATTTTTTTTTTTTTGTATGATCATCGAGTAGGTACTCGAAGACGGCTGAGCCGATTTGGAAAATTCTTTTTTTGTTCAAATGGGTATACTTCGAAATTGGTACCATTATCACCAAAGTCAGGATCTGATGATGGGATCCTGGAGAAATCGAGGGAACTCTTCAAATATTATAGGCACACCTATGGCGTTTTGGGTATTTCTTATAGTAACTTGTGCAGTTGCTCTCAAAAAGTACCATTTGGGGAAGTGGAACTGATGATGAAGACCACAGATGGCCGCCGAAACTACTCAATAATAAGTATTAAGTGGATTGCGATTCGATTACTTGAATATGGATGTTAAGCACTTTATGCTCGTCACAATGCATATGGTGATGTAGAGCTGATGGTGAAGTACCAGGAGAACTCCTCAACAATTAACGGCCCAGCATTGGGAAAAGCAATATTTTGTAAAAGGTTATAAGTAGTTGACATTTAGGCTCTTGTAACTAGGTAAATTAAAAATCATCCAACTAAAAAGAGTGAAAAAAAAACTTTTTAACAAAAAATTAAACCGACTCCCAAAAAACACTGCAAAGTGAAAAATAACTTTAATTTCGGAAGTCGGTGCCAAAAACGAAAAAACAAAACTAAAGACACCGACTACCGAAATTAAAGTTATTTTTCACTTTGCAGTGTTTTTTGGGAGACGGTTTAATTTTTTGTTAAAAAGTTTTTTTAATTTCCCGCCTAGATACGTACTGTCAGCGAACGTGTTAATGTCTGAAGTGGGCTTTTGAGGAAAGCACAGCAAGCAAGATTTGAGTGCACCTATCGAGACAGTACAAGCATTTCTCAGTTATCGTGGAGCTGGGCGGAGAGCAGGGGTGACCGTTCGGTAATGACCAGGCCCGGGTTGACCGCACTTTAAAGAGCAGTCGGGCCCAAAAGAGCCATTGCCAGGTTTGCGGGAATGTTCTAACGTGATACCGCGGCCCCGGAACATATGGGTAGTTGGATCATCAGGGTGGGTTTTTAGTCAGTAGAAGTCTGACACTCCCTTATGCTCCACCTAGAGCGGAAGGAGTCGTTAGATGATTCTGTCGCCGAAAATCGGTAATGACCAGGCCCGGGTTGATCGCACTTTAAAGAGCAGTCGGGCCCAACAGAGCCATTGCCGGGTTTGCGCGAATGTCCTAACGAGATACCGCGGCGCCGGAACGTATGGGTAGTTAGAGGATCAGGGTAGGTTTTTAGTCAGTAGAAGTCTGACACTCCCTTATGCTCCACCTAGAGCGGAAGGAGTCGTTAGATGATTCTGTCGCCGAAAAAAGAGTTATCGTATAGCTCAACTAAATACTTGCATTGTTTTTTTTTTGTAAGAACTAAGTATCTACTAATTATACTTTTTTGTTATTTCATCCTTTTTTAGGGTTCCGTAACCGAATGGCAAAAAACAGATAGTTTCGTCATGTCTGTCTGTCTGTCCGTCCGTCCGTATATCACAGCCATTTTATTCCGAAACTATTAGGACTATACATGTGAAACTTGGTAGTTAGATGTATTCTGTGAACCGCTTTCCGATTTTAAAGAAAAAAAAAATTAAAATATTTAAAATAAAGGGGCTCCCCATACATGGAACTGAAACTGAAAATATTTTTTTTATGAAACCTATGCGTGTGTGGTATCTATAGACAGGTCTTTAAAAATGACATTGAGGTTTTTCAAACCACTTTTTCATAAAGTTAATCGTTTAAAAGATATACGCTTCCAAAGTTGTAAAATGTGTGTCGTCCCCTCCCTCTAACATCTATGATAGCGGAGTGAAAAATCTAAAAAAAAAAATATGTCTGTAGATCTTAATGTAAACTTTCAACCAAAATTGGTTTGAACAAGATCGGGTCAGCAGTTTTTGAGATACAGCATATTTTCTAAAACCGCAAATATAACTTTGTAATTCATACAAACACTATGAAAAACAAAGTTATTTGGCGTAGTTGTAAAAAATGTAAATAAGCTAGTTTTAAGAAATTTGTAAGTTTTTTTTTGTCAAATTAATATACATATTATATTATATTATTATAGTTACCATGGAACCCTTCATGGGTGAGTCTGACTCGCACTTGGCCAATTTTTTCCAATATGTTTGAAAGTTTCAAAAGGTAAGCACATTTTATAATCAAAGTGTCACACACAGTGATGGATGCTTCTCTGAATATAAACACATTCAATATATCCAGACTGACTTTATTGAATGTCAAAGTTCAAGCGCAACACGTTGGATAGACCTGTTGCGCACAGAAATCCGTTCGGGGAATGAAATGCTTGAAATTGGAGATTTTCTTAGGGATAAAAGGGTTGATGTAATCAATGAGGAGCTCTTAGCTAAAACAACGAGTCATCTTCAATGTTAAGGAACACTTGCTGGGGTTGGTCCGTAGATGAGTGATCGCATTCGCATTCATTAGTTATGACTTCGAAAGGGCACAACCCGAACCGTTACAAGAATTTCATGTTCATCTTTATTTGTTGCGTCGTGATATTGAGTTATTTTTGTTCAGAAGGCTTTCGATTTGCTTTGTTATTAATACGTTTACATGATGATTACTCGAGTTACATCACAGCATTATGCTGAGCGATAGATTCATATTGTATTATTCGCATTTTTCTGGAATACATCATGCTTGGCGCGAATAAAATATTTTTCTGCTTTTCTGTTCTTTTTTAAATAACTTTTTGCACTATAAGTTTTTAAGCTAACATGGTCACTAACAGTATCATTAGAACTTCAAACGGGATATTTACCATGATTATTTATTGTTTTGAGTTTCCGATATTTCGGCACTGTTGCAAGCGCCATGATCACGGATGAACTGAAGTCATTGCGGGTGGAAGTTTATGAGCAGACAAATCGGTCTACCCTCTTTCTCGTTCGTTTTCTGTTAGCGACACCGCTACCACTGTCACATGTATCACTTTTTTTTTTTGGGCTGGGAAAATCATCGAATGACTTCTTCCGCTCTGGGTCAAGCGGAAGTGTGTGTCAGATTTCTACTGACTAAAAACCCACCCTGTTCTTTCGGCTGCCCAATATTCCGGGGCCGCGGTAACTCGGTAGAACTTTCCCGCAAACCCCGGCAGGCAATGACCCTATGAGGCCCAGTCACTGGTATTGACAGCTCCTTGAGGCGCGCGTGGAACACGACGCGCCGCCGACCCGGGCCTGGTCCTTACCGGACGGTGAGCGACCCCTGCTCGCCGTCCGCCGAACTTTCTACGGAACTTTTTCGGTTTTTACACATTTGAACCACTGGGTTCCAGGCCCTCGACAGTTGAAACCCAACCTCCCGATTGAAATTGTCGTATTTGGTAATCTCAATCGCTTCCCTTATCAGTCTTGGTATATAGTGGCGTTCTGTCGAGATGACTTGAGGGTTATGTAACTCAATCCAATGGTTCGATCCTGCGTTTAAAAGATGTTGTGCTATTGCCGATTTTTGAACATCATTATTTTTCACCGCCCTAATGTGTTCCGAGATTCTGCAAGCTACGGTACGTTTTGTCTGACCGATGTTCGACTTTTCACAGCTGCAGTTCACTTTATAGACAACGGGTTTTTCCAGAGGGCAGTTGTCCTTCGGTGAACGCAGCATCTGAGAGACTTTCTTGAACGGAGTGAAGATAGTTTTTAACCGACTTCTAAAAAAGGAGGAGGTTCTCAATTCGGATGTTTGTATTTTTTTTTAATGTTTGTCCGCGCATAACTCCGTCGCTTGCCAACCGATTTGAAAATGGTCCCATGAAAATTTTATCGAAATCGGACAAGCCGTTTCTGAAAAATCAACAAAAGTCTAAAAAAAATATTTAGTTTGATGATCTTTTCGTTTACTCTGTATTGCGTTTTTTGTTCGCGCATAACTCCGTCATTTACGAACCGATTTGGAAAATTCACTGACCCACTAAAAAGCATGAAAATAAAAACTTTTTTGCAAAAAATAAAACCGACTTCCATATCAAAACACTACAAAGCCAAAAATAATTTTAATTTCGGAAGGCGGTGTGAAAAAAAGAGAAAAAACCAATAACACCGACTACCGAAATTAAAATTATTTTTGGCTTTGTAGTGTTTTGATATGGAAGTCGGTTTTATTTTTTGCAAAAAAGTTTTTATTACGGCATATTTTCGTAGAATGTTTGCAACCTTATCTGTCACTCCTTTCACGTACGTCAAGAATGCTGGCTGCCTCTCAACCTCGCACTTCTTCAAGATTCATTCATTCATTCATTCATTTATTGTGGAATATATTATATTATTCGTCCGTCCCTCGAATAGCACGTTAAGGCATTGTTCTTGGAGTGTCATTTGTAAATCTTTAATAGTCTTTACGGGCTTTCTGAGACTAGAAAATATTTCACCACTCTTGCCAAGGGGAATCGTGTTACTCAGTTACTGAGTTATAGAAGAATAGCTGTGCCCGCGACTTCGTCCGCGCGGAATAGTGACTTTCCGCAGCATTTTAAATTTTTAGGCTAATTATTTTAAAAACAAAACTCACACAATTTGAATGTCGTATTTATTAATATCTAATCAAAAGTCTAAAAAATAAGTTTCAATACCCTTTTTTTACGGGGGGAAATCCTCTTAGACTTAATCCGCCTGGGGAATGGCGGAGGGGCGTGCCGGACTCTTACCGGCTAAAACCACCCCGGTGTCTCCTCGCACGTGCGCGGGGGGCCGCAGGAACCCAAATTCTTCCGCAGCCCCACACTAGTGCTGGCCGGGTCTGAAACTTTCATACCCTATTTCAACCCCTTACAGCCCTTTTTCGCATTAAAAAGTAGCCTATGTCCTTTCTCAGGCTCTAGACTATGTCCGTATCTAATTTCATTAAAATCGGTTAAGTAGTTTAGGCGTGATTGCGTAACACACAGATAGACAGAGTTACTTTCGCATTTATAATATTAGTAAGGATTACACTGGGCTCGAGAGGAAAATCAAGGTGGATTGGACTGTGTCCCAGCATTGGGAATGTTGTAAGCTGGTTATTTTTACCCGACTGCAAAGGTAGGGTTATGTTTTTCGCGCGTATCTTGTATGTATGTATATATATAACATTATTTATTACCTCAAATCTCCAGAATTGCTGAACGGATCTATGTACATAATTGAGGTATCGTTAGATTTGTCTTAGTAGCCCAAGTGTTCTTAGGTAGGTGACATTTGAAAAAATCAAACATGGCGGCCGTGCGAAGCCATTATACATAGTGAATTTTTTTTAATACTACAATAGGGATATTTTAATGATGGATTTGTTAATAAATAATCATTCTATAAGGTTCCTACTAGGTCTGCAATAATGTACATAGACCGCTAAGTCTGATTGCCTATGCTTTGTCTATCAAAGGACAAAATTATGTTCTCATTCAAAGGACTTGAAAATTCTACAGCGAAAAATACAGTATGTTAACTAACAGAGGGCGTTCCCGTTAACCCGCATTGGTATAGCATCCATACATGCTAAATAAATATTACCATTCGAAAACAATATATATATATATATTTTTTTAATATAAATGTTAAATTGATACGTAAAAGAAACACTCTGTACACGCGGACTTGAAGGACGGCAACGTCGCAATTTATTTATGAATGACGGGCCGCGTGTGCGTCGATCTAATTGATGTGCTTATACTATTGCGGGTTAACGGGAACGCCCTCTGTTAGTTAACATACTGTATAACTGCTTACTTCATAGCCTAGAAAATTACCTTCTTAATCGATATGAACGTATTGGATTGACAGATTCCATAATAGAGCTGCACTCACGATACAAAGTTGCAACATAACTCATATAAACTGCGTTTAAAAATTCCAACCATTGCCCACTTAGTAGATCGATAAGACCATTAATATTTATTAGTTCTAGGTTCTCAGGCTGTATCAATATCGATAAGACTGCCTATAAAACTGATGAAAAGTGCCGCAGATCGTATAGTGGTTTAACTCATTATTATCATACAATGTAATGTGCGCTTGCGCAGGGCCGTAAACTTTTTAGCTTCATGTTTTATCTAAAATGTATGTACTGAACTTGTAAGTAATGTAACTACAGTATTTATGAGTTTATAGATAGTCGTAAAATAAATCTAAAATGGGTGGTCTAGTACGAAAGAGTTCGCGGAGAAACATTACAAAGGGACGTTTGAATTATTTATGAAAAACTAGCTGATTCGACAAAAGCTCTGTCATATATTTTTAGTTCAGACATACATTTCATAGAATAAAACTGGCCGTAGATACCTATTGCACACTAAGAATGTAAGTGACACCAACAAAATCTAGACATAATAATAATAAAGAGCAGGAATTAATATAATCATAATAATATAATATTTTTTATTTCATCCAAAATTTACAATTAATATACAATGGTCAATAAATCAAAAAAATTACATAAAAGTTAAAACTAATGCTTAGGTATATAATTGATTTACAACTATTATTTATTTACTTTTAGATTAAATCACCTGTACTTAAAATACCTAAATTATAAATAAATTAAAAGTAGAAATGGGTCAGCTTGCATATTGATCATAATTTAAATTAAATGCGACAGTATTTCAATAAATTACCACATATTCCAATGTTTAAGTTAGACCACTTTCAGTCTTAGTGTGCAATACGTGAAGTGTACCCATATAGTACAGAACATGTCAGAATATTCTAAAATGTAAGATGTCACCGATGGAAAGTGATTTTGTAATAGTAAGTTACGCATAAACGTTTCTATCAAATACTATTTACAAAAGTATATTTATGTATACCTACTCAGTTTTAAAAGCACTTCAATTGACAGCAGTTTACATTCGAACTTCAAATTTGAATTACCTGTCAAAGTCTATGCCATTTTGAAAATCGAAACATTTAACGGGTTTCATACCTCGTTATATTTTTTTTATTCCTGATCAGCCACTCTTGACCACGATCTCACATTATTGTAAGCGATAGATGAGGTCTACGATGGAACGAGTGAGTCCAGAAAATTCATATTTTATGTAACATCATCATTTGCTTATACCTTCCCCAACTATACTGACCTCCATAACCTAGAAGTTGGCTAGCACTTTACCCCTTGTCAAGATTGGTTTCAATTATTCTGGCTTCTAATCGTCGTAATGGTCGTGGGTTCGATTCCCACCTAGGACAAATGTTTGTGTGATGAGCACGGTCATTTGTTCTTTGTCTGGGTGTAATTTATCTATAATATGTATATATTTAGAAATATATATGTATGTTTATCAGTTGTCTAGTACCCATACCACAAGCTCTGCTTAGTTTGGGACTAGATGGCGTTGTGTGAAAAAAGTTGTGGAATATTATTATTATATTATATTATAAATGAGAGCCAGGAACAGCGGGTTAACGTATTTTCCGACACACGGTGGAATCTCGTCATATTTAGATGGCTAGCCATCCACGAAGCAACCTCAGAAATGTTGCTTAACTTTCTCATTATTTAGCCACTAGCTCCTCCCACAGTTACTGTAACAGCAAATAATAAATTCGCAGGCTTCGTAGGCGCGAAGATACAATTCCTGTTAGGCAATTGGAATTCTCTAAAAACAATTAATTAACATTATGTCCGTCTATGTAATTAAGTATGTTTTATTGGCAAATTGTTTTGTTACTCTTCAGAATACACATTTATTTATTTATTGGCTGTACCTACATTTTTACTTAGCTAAAGATAAAAAAAAACGATACAAAAATCAACACGTCGACAAATTACTTTTAAAAAGGTTTGGAAATGCTTTCTTTGTGCGTACAGGAAGGAGTAAAATTCCCAGCCGGTGTCTATTTTTAACCGATTTCAAAAACCGACTTCTTTTTTTTATGTATGTTACCTCATAACTCGAAGACGGCTGGACCGATTTAGAAAATTCTTTTTCCGTTTGAAAGGGTATACTTTCTAGTTGGTCCCATTGTTATGAAATCAGGATCTGATGATGGGATCCTAGAGTAATCGAGGGAACTCTTAAAATATTATAGGCACACCTATAGCGTTTTGGGTATTTCTTATAGTACCTTGTGCAGTTGCTCTCGAAAAGCTCCATTTGGGGAAGTGGAACTGATGATGTAGACCACAGATGGCCGCCGAAACTACTCAATAATTAGTATTTCGTGAATTGCGATTCGATTACTTGAATATGAATGGTAAGCACTTTATGCTCGTCACAATGCATATGGTGAAGTAGAGCTGATGGTGAAGTACCAGGAGAACTCCTCAAAAATGAACGGCAAAGGTGATAAGTAGTTGACATTTTGACTTTTGTAACTAGATAAATTACAAACTGACCCACTAAAAAGCGTGAAAAAAAACATTTTTGCTAAAAATAAAACCTAATTCCATATCAAAACACTACTTTAATTTCGGAAGGCGGTGTGAAAAAAGAAAATACAAAACCAATAACACCGACCACCGAAATTAAAGTTATTTTTTGCTTTGTAGTGTTTTGACATATGGAAGTCGGTTTTATTTTTTGCAAAAAGTTATTTCCCGATAGCTACAACCTCTCCATAGTGTATTAACATAACATCAGTTCAGAAACTAGTAATGTTTGCCTATATCTCTTAACCTCCTGTTCATACCAATAGAAATGAAAGTTATTTAAGTATTATTTCGTTTCTTACATAACTCAATGCAATATTTGATTTAAAACGTAAAAATTATGTCATTTCTTCGCTTTTCGAGCAAACTCGTGCATGAACAAATGTTTATAGATTTCGTTGACATGAAAGGAAATATTTTTATATAAGTAATAGTATCATTGCCATCTGTCAATGCCAATTCAGGTGTATCAGATTGGCACTTAGTGTCAAAAGCCTAGGAGATAAATTGTAAGTGAAAACAATATAATATGTTATACCATGTGTTTTTTTAACCCAAAGGTTGACTTGTAGAAAATGCCTTGCTGCATGAAGTCCACACATTTAACACCAATGTATATAAAGTTTAAATAAATAAATACTCGTAAATATACTTAGGTAGTCTGATTGGAATACTAATCGCAAACAAAGGAAAACGAGAGTGAAATTAAGGAAATATAGTAAACTAGCTTCTGGCCCTGGCTTCGCTGGCGTGATTTTTTTTTTTATTAGCTAATAAAAAGTATCCTGAAGTTGAGGCTCTCTGCTGGCTTCTGTGTTCCCTAACACATATGATCCGACAGCATTTAAAGCAAGAGTGAGCGGCGTCTATCGCTAAACATCAGGCGTGATCAAGATGGAAGGCGCATCCGAAAAAAAATAATTTTAACTTTATGTCCTTCTCCAAGGCCTAAGGTATCTCTTCTACCAAATATCATCAAAATCCACTCAGTACTTTCGAAGAATAACGCGTATGAACAAACTTTTTCGTTTTATATTATTAATATACATAGATTTGTTTTGCAATTGAACGTTAAGAAAAACATTTAAAAAATTAGATATAACTGTAAAATATAAATACGATGTACAAAGGCTTCTTTTTCTCCCTGTAATTTATTACCTTTGGGATACCTTTACGCTTGCTACCCCAGTAGTAGAAAACATCAACCAGTTCAATTTTCAAACCATTTCTCAGCATACATTTCATAGCCCCAAAATTCTGAGTTCAGCCGTGCATATACCGGCCGACCTATTGCCAGCCACAGTGCCCTAATGATGTTAAATGTACCGTTTATAAGCCTCCTGAGTGGAATTTTACCAAGTTGATGTACTCCAAAATACATTCTAAGTTTCTAAGCGTATCATGCAAGAGAAATATTTTCACATATTGCGTATAACGGTAGGTAACAGGTTAATTAACATTTACTGTTTTCATCGGGTAACATGTTAAGATTTAACTTTTTGAAATCATCAGTTAAAGGTTAAAATGTTGTGCGTCTTTTCACCAGCCATGGTTGACTAGAAGAGTGATGGCCCAGTGGCAATTAGCCCGACTTGTAAGTTGCAGGTCGAGGATTCCAACCCAGTCACGGTCATTAATTTGTGTATGATATACAGAGTTGATACGACAGAGGGGCATTAAATTACACTACGTATAGGTACTATACGTGTTTAGTGTTGATACAGTTAAAAAATAAAAAGAGCCAAAAAATATTTTTTTTACGCAACCACCCTTTGTAAATAAATGTGACTGACCTTAAATACCTAGGTAACAAAGTGGCAACGTAGCGCGGCGTGTGTTATCTCTTGTCTTGGTCAGATTTATGGCTTTAAGGTGCATCTCATCAAAATCATTTGCGACTAAACTACTTCTCCTATTTAATTGATTTTTGGTACAAAGCTTGAAAATGGTACCTAGTATACGCAGTTTAAAGGAAAGCCCCTCGGTCGTATCAACTCTGTATAGCTCTTCACCCCTATTCCTGCTTTGAAGGAGGTAATCAGTTTATGCTCGTAAACATTTAATTAGGAAGGAACCAGCTTGAAATAGACATTTCAATAACATACATTAAATTAATTCTTCCCCAAATCCTTTCTGCTCTTTTAGAGCGCCACCTCGGTCCAGCCATAGTACTGCGCATCCAGGTCACTGCGCCATAGCTCACCGTCCGATAAGGACCAGGCCCGGGTCGGCGGCGCGTCGTGTTCCGCGCGCGCCTCAAAGAGCTGTCAGCAATAGTGATGGGGCCCCATAGGGCCATTGCCTGCCGGGGTTGCGGGAATGTTCTAACAAGATACCGCGGCTCCGGAACTTAAGGGCAGCTGAAGGAACAGCGTGGGTTTTTAGTCAGTAAAAGTCTGACATTCCCTTCCGCTCCACCTTTTTTCTGGGCCGGCCTCGGAGGTGTCTTCCAGCTGTGAGGTCCAGCTCCGGATACCCATTGCGTGGGTAACTTTAACAACTTTACTGCAAGCGACTGATATGACTTAAGTGACGAACGTAACCCAACCCCATTACACTGTTCCTTTATTATGCCTATTTGTCATGTTAGCAATTCAGATTACCCTAATTAAAACATGACGGAGAATTGTGGTGGTCATTGATTAGATTATTACATTATAACTTAAAACGGGATATTTATGTGTATGTGTCAGGGAAAACCAATCGTTTTCTGGGACATACCATACTGAGTTCTGGAATTTAACACTGATTTATAATCAAAGAAGGGGAACTAAAGGGTAATAAGGAGTGGAATTCCCTGTCGGAGTCTGTGTTTCCGGATAGCTATAACTTTGCGATCTTTAAGTCAAGAATGACTAGGTTACTTCCAGATAAGCGTACTTCATCTTTGACCAGATACGCGGCAAGCTAAATCTTCCTCTCCAGCACTACTATTAGTTTCATCCCTGCTAATGCAAAAGAAAAATAAAAGCAAATTTTCTAACCAAGCTGCGCCTTCAAAAACACAACTAACGAGGACATCTTATTTCTAATAGACCGCCCATTGTAACCCTTTGTAGTTTTTAAGTCCTTATTTAATTCTGTCATGATGTACAATAAAGAGTTATCTATCTATCTAATTAAAAACCCATGCAATTTAAATACAAACTTCAACAGATACACATCATTAACCTACCTTAATCACAAAACTTGATACAGGATTAATTAATCAGAGCCCTGATCGCTCTGCCCCGAGGGAAATAACTAGGCAATAAACTAATTAGCCAGCCCAATTAGTGTTTGATTGGTCACGTACTATTGGAAGATGGAGGCGATACGCAGACTGAATGGATAATTATTAGAAAAGATGGATAAAATAAAATACTAGTATAATTAGTACTTAAGAATAATAGTAAATCAGCCCATGAAGATCTCACTTTGTCGGATAACAGGCCTCCTTTCCATGAGAAAGCATGGGCCGTGATCCAACACACGTATAGTCCTCGTCACGTAAGTTGGCAAGGTTTTGGCGTAGTGGGGGTAAGTTCGCGCATCGTGCACTTAGTGGAAGAAAAATATGGTCACTTTTACTGCTTTCCATTATTCTATGGTTATTGCCATCATTTATTTTTAATCATTTCTGTTCAGAAGAATGTTAAAGAAGAGGAATTCATTCGTTATTCGGTATTATAAATAAAATAGATATAATACATAAATACATTTAAAAGTGAAAAAAAAAATGTATTTAAAAAACATTAAAATAATATGTTCTCGCCGTCACAATTAGTTAATAAAACTGCTACCCCTTTTAATTCTTCTTTTTTCCCGGTGTCCTAAAGACAGTAACGAATTCGGAATTTCAACCTTCCTTACCTAACTAAAGTGTCTAACCGTTGTTTCTGACGTTTTAATAGTCTGCGTAAAACGGTATTTGGTCCTGGCATTGTAATCAACGTAACAAAAGCTAAATTTAAAACAACAACTCGTAACAAAAACAAAGCGTACAACTTTCGTGTATGCAAGTGTATTCAGGAGCAAATTGAACGAGAACTACTAACGCACCAATCGCGCGCTCGGACCGGCGCTACGTCATCATAAAAATCGACTTATGCGCATTGAACGAGTCTTGCCAAGTTATTTGACGAGAACTATACCTAGTGCGGGTTGGTAGATATCACATCTTATCGATTCTTTGGTTAATTTTGGTAATAGTCGTCCTGACCGATTTAGGCCAAGACGGTCAATCTCAGCGGAGATTGGCCAGCGGCACAGGAGATAGTGCACAAGTATGTAACAAATAATACAATAACGTTTATTCACTGATAAAAGTGTTACATTTTTTTTTAATATAGAAATAAAGAAAGAAAAGTATTTATTGCCAACAGACAAACGACATGAAAAACTTATTTAGTTCCTTAAGTCTAGAGTTAGTAATTGGTACTTATAAGTATGTTAGTAGGTAAGGACAAAGACTTAGATATTGACAATTTACGAAGAAAAAGGAAACAACAAAAAACAAGGCAAATGCACGTCGTGATCGTGGCAACAAGGCTCCCACTCAGCAAAATGCTATGCCATGAGCAATTGGGCATGCCCACAGCACGCCGCTGGTTTTCAGTGGTTGACACTGACACTGAGCACGACACTGGATCCCGCACTAGGATACCCCTGTCGCAGGATCCAGTCTCTCTCGACATAATTGGTTTAGATCTAGGGATACAAATGTAACGGAGGATATCAATTAATTAAGCTAAGGTACTATATAATATGAGGGTGAGTTGATGTGTTCAATAGTGTGTGTGTTAAGACTTCATAAATAAAACGTTTTCTGTTTCCATGTAGTTGAAACTCAACAGCCATTTCGTTACGTGTGTCCTACAGCCAAACCTAGTCATGGAGACAAAGTTCAGTTGGCTATTGATTTTCTCATATAAATATGGTTCTATACGGGAGTAGGGCTTCCAATCCCGGAATACCGAGATCTCGGTATTGCGGGATCCCGCGTCATTTTCCAATCCCGCTTGAGCGGGATTACGGGCGCGCGATCCGCGGGATTTGCGGAACTGAAAAAAGCATGCATGCGACCTCTCGCGAGCGCGGTCGCTCGGTGACTGGCAGTGTTGCAAACAACGCGAGGGTCGATGTTGCCCGTTTTTCACAGCTTAGGTAGCCTAATTTAGCCGAATTTCAGTCAGTAGTAGTCTAAAATATCAGTAAAGGTTTTTATTCAGTATTTGTTACTGTTTCTTGTGAAGAAAAAAAAATTTGATTGATCTCATACTAATACGTAAATAAATGTGGAGTTAGTTGATTAATTAATTGTTTTATTTGCCTTATATAAATTTGAATATTTTTAATATGCGGGATCCCGCAAATACCGAGATCCCACGGGATTGAAAATTCGTAGTCCCGCTAATACCGAGATTGAATTCAGGCTGCGGGATTGGAAGCCCTATACAGGAGAATGCACGATTGCCAAACTTAAGTGCGCAGATACTCGTGCACTCTCTGTTCTTTTAGTCTTATATTCCGATGGAACGGCAATCTGGCACCACCGGAGAGACGTCAAGCTCAGAACCAACGGCTTACCGTGCTATCCGAGCCACCGCCAACTTCCAAACTCCAGGCTGCTACTGAGAAATGTCAAATAGGTAGAAAAGCCCAATAACACTTTTTGCCCGACCCGGAATCGAACCTGAGACCAGCAGCAACAGTCTCTCTCTCTGCATTCGCGCTTCCGACTACTAGACAAACGACGCAGTTATGATAATAACCTAGTTTATGTAACTACGAATGTTCTATACTTAGATTATCTGGAATCCAGATCATTGCAAATAGGCAATTTCTGATTTCTGTTTAACTTAGTGTTAATTATTATGTTCACGCGTGAAGTAATAGTTATTTCTGTGAAGTGAACGCATCGCACTTATCTACGTTTCATTGAAAGCCTTTATAATAAATGAAGTTCTTAAAACCATAATAATATTATGAATGCTAAAGAAACACTGTCTGTCTGACTGTTACCTCTTTAAGGCTTAAAAGCTATACAGATTTTTAAAATTCAAAAACACAAAATTCATTTTTTTGTGAACACAGGGTACAATGATATTATGTAGGTATTGTTGGCAACACCGAGTGAAGCTAGCGCGAGTGGTGCTGTGGCGGGAAACGAAGCGGCTACACCGGTCGACATGGCGCGATCACCGTCGCTCTTTGGGTTGAGCTCTCGACGTGTACGGTTGTGTTGTGCTTAGTTTTGCGTTATTAAAGTTGAGATTGTCTGTATTGTCTATATTTGTGAATATACAAGTTATTCCTTACTTTTGTCTTGTTTATAAATCCCTAATCAGCAGTACCAGTAAAAATAGTTAACATCAGAAGTGGGATAAGAAACTGCTTGCCCCAGACCACACTATGGGTACTTAAAAAGAAAAGCAAAACTAAGTGCAAACATAATTCGTGCTAGATACGCGTCGAGTAGCAGCAGCGTAAGGTTGACAGAAACTGTGAGTACAAATCCGAATATCCTGATGATAGGTACCTGAGTTTGAGCCTTGTGACTTTGTGACTGAATTTAATCGAAATTGATACATCTACATTTAAGTGGTCAGATAGTACTGTTTGTTATCAAGTTAAACTAAATACTTAGATCAAAGTTTCCGCTAAGAGACGTAACGAGTGTGTGATTACGTATCCATAATATGTGACCGGTTTGCCTGTGGAAAAAAAAAGGATTTCTTTGTCTTTTAAAGTTAAAAAGAAATATATTTGGCTTCATGTAGGTAGTTGAATTTACAAGAAAGGTGACGTAAAAGTATTACTTAAATAACCAGATTGAACGGAAAAATGTCGGGAACGGTAATTATTATACTATGTCTGTAGTACAAGTCTGTAGAGGTAAGTTTTTAAAACACGTGAGTTTTAGCGGGTTTTCTGCATAGTTATGTCTAAAAACCAGGGCATGTAACCAATCATAGTAGCTCAAGTATTCGGGATTAAATACTAAAGGGACCAAATAGTTGTAATGTTTCGTTAGTTCGGAAAAGAAAAGGAACTATTACAATGGTAATCACAAATAAATTCAGTGTAAAGTGTAAGTCTTGTGCAAGAATCCGGAGGCGTCTTGTTGCATTAAAAAGATCGAAGCTGTTGAAGGTAGAAACATCTGATACCACAGAAATCAAAAATACTATGTCTGATACCGTCCTAATTACTTGGTTTTGTAGAAATGGGTACCTAGTAGTTCGGTATCATATTTTGTTATGGATTGTAATTTTGAGATAGCTGAACTACCTGCTATTATGAATGATATTTAAAGAATTTTCAAAGAACAGTGTAAAGACGATAGTTTAATAAAAATAGATTCGGCTTACGTTAATGATACCGAAATTTATGTTCTTGATTCTTTATGTGATTGTGAGGTGTTGATTAGTCGTAAAGTGACAGTACCTACTTACTTGTTTAATGTACAGACAAATAAGCGATAGACAGACATTTCAGTAACATTGAAAACACTTTTAAAGTGGTAGACGTATCACGTTCGAATAGTGTGAATAAGTATATTGGTTAACTGTTAAGGAACTAATGTTACTATTAAATAGGCCATGGGGTGTTTATTAATGTGAAAGATTTAATAACATGATATTAAAATTAATGTAAAGTATAAGAGCTGAGTCAAGTCAGGATAGTTGTGATGAGTGTATATTTATTGTGTAACATTACAACAAGTTTCTATAGTAGTTAAGACAAACCAATAAGGGCCGTTCGTTTTGAAGAGTTCTTAGACTAGCTAGATAATGCGTAAAGATAGTGACAGTTATTGTCATGTGCTTGGAGACATTGATGTGCATACTATGGACGTCAGATGACAATATGAGAGGAAGTGAGAGATGAGTAAATGACATGAAGGAGTGGCCGAGGTGGAGAATAAAATCCTTAATAATCGGTATTTTGAGTAAATCACGCGTTGGCAAGTTAAATAGATTATACAGGCATTTATTGACAAATAGCCCTATTCATATTTGAAGCGTTCACGATTTAGGGTACGAGTGGTGTGCTGAAGCAGTTACTGCCTAAGACTAAAGGAGTAAACTGGACCAGGCACTACTTCGAACCAAAGGAGTGAACTAGGTTTCACAATCATTTATTTACAACTAGTCCTATTCTGCTTATTCAATTTATGCGTGTTATGGTTCAATATAAAAATATAATTTAGGGTAGGAGTGGTGTGCTGAAGCAGTTACTGCCTAAGACTAAAGGAGTAAACTGGACCAGGCACTACTTCGAACCAAAGGAGTGAACTAGGTTTCATAATCATTTATTTACAACTAGCCTATTATGTTTATTCAATTTATGCGTGTTATGGTTTCATACAAAAGAATATAGGTATGTGCTGGTCTGCCAGAACTTTGAAGTGTTCACGATCCAGGGTAGGAGTGGTGTGCTGAAGCAGTTACTGCCTAAGACTAAAGGAGTAAACTGGACCAGGCACTACTTCGGACTAAAGGAGTGAACTAGATTTCAGATTTTGTCTAAGTCTAAAGACAAAATTCTATGAGTTGGGCAGATCAGTACATCAAAAACGATGCGTCTCGCAAGGTTTCTTGGGCCTAAAGGGACTAGAATAATTTTCTCTAATGTTTCAAGTTTAGGGAAGAAGTAAAAGAGATCAAGATGATGTTCCTGATGGCGGTGTTCTGATACTTGTTTTATTTTCAGATGCATAGTTCTGGCTTGTGTGACGGTGTACGCAGGTGCTATTGGTGTTGGTTGGAATGTGCCTGAGGTCATGCACGATGCAGGAGGGCCGTGTTGGCAACACCGAGTGAAGCTAGCGCGAGTGGTGCTGTGGCGGGAAACGAAGCGGCTACACCGGTCGACATGGCGCGATCACCGTCGCTCTTTGGGTTGAGCTCTCGACGTGTACGCTTGTGTTGTGCTTAGTTTTGCGTTATTAAAGTTGAGATTGTCTGTATTGTCTATATTTGTGAATATACAAGTTATTCCTTACTTTTGTCTTGTTTATAAATCCCTAATCAGCAGTACCAGTAAAAATAGTTAACAGTATATATAGTGTTTGGTCCAACCTATGTTCCGCCGACAGGCATACAAAATAGTGATGCTATGATCAAAATTAAATTTAAAAAAAAACCAAACAATGTCAGCAAATAAAATTGACATTTGGATGTAACTTGGCACACGAGAGGGATGTCTCTTGGGATAGGCCAGAGGATACTTCTAGCTTCTTCCCTGGAGTAGAGTAGTAAATTCTCTTGTGTTAATTAATTCGGTCGAAGCCGCTAGCTTTTAAAACATAAATAATTATAGAAAAACAGTACTCGGCCTAAAAAAGCAACGCAAAAATTTATTAATTCAAATATATTAAACGACCGAATCATGCCATGGATATAAAATAAGATAGGTAATAATACACACCATGCTTGTGTAGTCCAAACCTTACAGTATTGCACCTAAATGGCATTAAGATAGAATTCAAGTGTACTGAACATACGTAAGTACTCCCAAGAACCATAAGAACATGCTCAAAACTAGTTTAACAATACTAAACCCCATGCAAACATACCCATATATACCAAATATTTGTAAAATGCATTGAGTAAACGAAATCCGTGCGCAGGAATTAAACTCAAAGCCCCGACACTAGCGTGCAACTGTCACACATGAGGTGTTAGGCGAACAAACACAGAACATGCATTCTAGCCGACTGTACTTGAATCAATATTTGAGTCACAGTACTGTTCATGACATAACTGGTTCTATTTTTGTATTTTCAGAATTGGATATTTTATGGAAATATTTTTTCACTAAGTCTTAACTAAAGAGAAACGAAACGAACCCTTTTAGTTTCTTGTAAATTGAATAAGTAAATTAAGATCTTAATTGGAAAGGAAATTAAACAATTTATAGACTTATTTATGCAACAAGAACGTTAGAAAAAAAGGAATTTTCTTTTCATTCGGTTTATTTCTACAAATATAAGTAAATATTAATTTAAATTATTTCAGAAGTATGGAGGATTAACAGCTATTAAATACAGGAAATATATAGTGTAGGAGACAGTGCGCCAATTAAAAGTTCTCACGTCTAGAAGCAGGAAAACCTTATAGTGAACACTTAATATACAAATTAAAAATAACTTAAAAAAATATTACTTAGAAATATGCCTAAGTGCTATCAATAAATAAATTATTATTCATTTTGTAAGTAAAGTTTTAAAAGTACTTTTAAAAATAAGTTTACCAATAAATAAATTATTATTTGTTTTTAAGTTTTAAATGTATAGTAATAGAGACTCATCGACCCCACAGTCAAACCACTACTACGGTTTTGTGGGGTTTAGTTTATAAGTTATTTATAATTAATGTTTATAAATAAATCTATACTAATATTATAAAGCGGAAAAGTTTGTTTGTTTGTTTGTTTGCTTGAACGCGCTAATCTTCGAAAGTACTGGGTGGATTTGGATGCAATTTGGTATGGAAGTAGCTTGCAGCTTGAGGAAGGTTATAGGCTACTTTTTACGCGACTGCAAAAAAGGAGAGTTATGTTTTTACCGTGATAGAATCCACGGGAGCGAAGCCCCGCGTGAGTACTAGTAAATAATAAATATATATGTATTATATAAAAGAGAAATACCACTCACTGATTAATGACGAAATCTCAGAGACCACAAGGAGTACGGTTTTAGTACGTAGATGCTCGCTAGACGGGACTTTGCGAAATTCCCACTGGATCGGGATTTACACGGGAAAAACTTCCCACGCGAACGAAGTCGCGAGCAACTGCTAGTCAGTTATACATATAACCATATCGTACAATATTCAAAATGACTAAATAGATAGCAGATATTCATAGCAGTATTAATATTTTTTTAAATAAATTTTAAATTCTCACGTCTCACAGCCGGTACAAACGACTTAACGACGTACTCTTCAGAGGCACCGCGGAATCTCGATAATTATGTTAAAGTCATCACCCATCCTCGGATTGACCTCTGAAAGCGTTGCTTAACCGTGAAGATCCGTACGGCTGTTAGCTTTTAGCTATGAGCTCCTCTCATTTGTACCAGAATTAAATATTATGTACTGAATATAAATGACTATGAATCAATCAAACCGCCACTTTTAAAATGACTACGATTATAGCACATACATAACTCTCAAAATTTTCGCTTAATATCTATAATTATTTTAATAGCTTATTGTGCGTACATATATGGTTGGTTCATTGACCAGTAACCAAATAAAACCTACACCATTTTAATTACTATCACCCATGTAAATTAAATTAGTCGTATATTTTTATTAACTAGCTTTATACCGCGATTATGTTCCCATCTCCTATTTCACAGAAATTGTGTATTTCTTGCAAGATAAGTAAATAATCTGCGATTGGACTGTAACTATTTTTATATCTAATTACGCATCTATACACACACACTAATACACACATTCTTAAAATTCGAAATGAGAACAGGGGCCATACCATGAAGTGTTAAAACGTGAGTCGTTAGAGTGAGAAAGAGGGATGGACACATCATGGTATGGCCCCAGGTCTCATATTTTATGATGCATAAACAACCCCACGCATTTGTCATCTGCTCAGCCTTTTTCTAAATATGTTGGAGTCGGTTTCCAGTGTACCGTCAACCGAATGCAATTAGGGTATTTGCCTGTAGTAATAAAAAAAAATTGGCCAAGTGCGAGTCAGACTCGCCCATGAAGGGTTCCGTAGTAACTATAATAATATAATATGTATATTTATTTGACGAATAAAAAAAACCTTAAAAATTTCTTAAAACTAGCTGATTTACATTTTTACAACTACGCTAAGTAACTTTGTTTTTCATAGTGTTTGTATGAATTACAAAGTTATATTATATTTGCGGCTTTAGAAAATATGCTGTATCTCAAAAACTGCTAACCCGATTTCGTTCAAACCAATTTTGATTGAAAGTTTACATTAAGATCTACAGACACAGTATTTTTTTAGATTTTTCACTCCATTATTATAGAAGTTAGAGGGGGGAGACACACATTTTACCACTTTGGAAGCTTATATATTTTAAACGATTGACTTTATGAAAAAGTGGTTTTAGAAACCCTTATATGATTTTTAAAGACCTGTCTACAGATACCACATACGCATAGGTTTCATGAAAAAAAAATATGTTCAGTTCTGGTTCCATGTATGGGGACCCCCCTTTATTTTAAATATTTTTTAATTATTTTCTGAAAATCGGAAAGCGGTTCACAGAATACATCTACCTACTAAGTTTCACATGTATAGTCTTAACAGTTTCGGAATAAAATGGCTGTGACATACGGACGGACGGACGGACAGACAGACAGACAGACAGACAGACAGACGGACAGACATATCGAAACTATAAGGGTTCCATTTTTTGCCATTCGGCTACGGAACCCTAAAAAAGACGATGTTTTGCATATACTTAGTTTAGATGCCAGGAAATTTAAACAACATTTTTATTTCTAAAAATAATTCAACTTTTTTTTTATTTTCATAAAATTAAAATTATAATTTTTAATCTGTGTATCACGTGATCGCAAACGCCAATCACGAAGTGTGACGTCATTTTTCTTAAGCTGTCAAACGTGTCGACTTGTCATACAACGAGATATTAATTTTGTGTTGAAAAAACAATCATAGGTGTTCTTTTTGAGTTATTTTCACAAAAAAGCACTACACAATATTGGTAATATAATTTTAAAATCATAATGAAAGAAAGACGACAGAAATCCTAACCTCTAAAAACACTTTGTTGTTTGAGAAATATGACGTCATGCGACTTCGTAACAGCGATGGGTTTCTGGGCAGGAAAATATTTAATTTGAATTTTATTTTGAAGTTTCACCAATGTTACCCAGTTATTTTTTACGAAAAACATTTTTTGTAGCTTAAAATTGATCAATAATTAAATCTAAACTATTTTTGAAAAATAGGCAAATTTTCGTATTTTTTTTTATAGTTGATAGGCTTGCGTTTGACCATAATCTCAACTGATGTTAAGCGATGATGTGGTCGAAGATGAAGCACGCTTGCCTAGAAGCAACCTATTCACTCTTGACTTAAAGACTCCCAGGTTATAACTATCAGGAAACACACTCCGGCAGGGAATTCCACTCCTTAGCCGTACGCACAATGGAAGTATTCTCAAAGCGTTTCGTGCGTATGGGTGGGATGTCCACCATGTAACGATGGCGCATCGGCGTTTGTCTTGTTTGTCTGGTTTTACATGGACTACCCCCGCGTATTTATTTTCTCCTGCCGTGTCAAATCCATCCAGAGGTTGTCTGTAAAAGATCGCTTTTGCGATAAGACCGCCCATTGTAACACCCTTTAGTTTTTAAGTCCTCATTTAATTCTGTTATGGTGCACAGTAAAGAGTATATCTATCTATCTATCTATCTATCTATCTACATGTAGCGACTGCCTTTTTTACCACCACAACCCTCTAGCTGGGTAACGCGATATTCCTTGGCTAGACTGGTATAAAATTTTGTAGCTACAAACCGTCAAAAATTTACAAATGAGAGCCAAGACCAAAGGCTTAACGTGCTTAGCGAGGCACGGAGAGATCTCGATATGTTAATGTGATGGTGACCCATCCACAAATAGACCTCGGTAAATATAACCTTGAAGATTGACCCGTGCGACTGTTATTATTTAGCAACAAAAGCCTATTTTATTCACATTTTCTTAATGACTCAATTAAGTCTGTATTTTAGGCAGTTGTCCCACCGCAAGCGAGGAATTTCTTTTTTTTATTGATAATAGGATCGCGTTTGACCACCACCTCACCTGATGGTAAGTGACGATGTGGTCTAAGATGGAGCACGCTTGCCTAGAAGTAACCTATTCACTCTTGACTTAAATACGCCAGGTTATAGCGATCAGGAAACACAGACTCTGGCAGGGAATTCCACTCCTTAGTCGTACGCACAATGAAAGTATCCCCAAACATTTTGTGCGTATGGGAGGGATGTCCACCATGTAACGATGGCGCATCGCCGTTTGTCTTGTAGTCCGATGATGGAACGGGCTTGGAGGAATTAGATTGTGTAATTCCATCGCACACTCCCCGAAATGTAACCGATAGAAAACCGAAATACGTTTCTTGAGCGAGAAATTATATACTCTTATTTACGTAAATAAGACATATGCATATATTAATAGTCGATTGCTGACTGTTCACACTGCCGGCAAGTACTCGCTTCACTAGTTCCGTCGATGAGCGACAAAAGCTGTCAAAGATAATACTCGCTCAGCGGTTACTTGGCGGTCAGAACTCACGCTGAGAGACCAAGCAGATGATAGCTCAGCGACTAAACTATCGGAACAACATACTCGCTACTCGCTGGTTGCCAACTCGTTTTCAGATGCTAGCTTTACTCGCTACTCGTTCATCGTCGGCGGTGGGACACTGCCTGAAGCATTTAAAATTAAGTAAGTTCAATTTTAACTCACAAAACATTAATTTAAAAGTTCCCACTAAAAACATTTTTGACACACAAAGTGCCTCATTTATTATTAAACATTGTTCCAGTAATCACAAGTTAATTAATTTTTAAGTTATTTAAACTTGCTAAGCTCAGGGCTGTGAGATCACAAAGTTTTTAAATTACATTTTATCGATAAAATCAAAGATATAAGCGTCACATAAAAGGTCAAGCATTCGTTTTTTTTAATTGCAAGTTTTATAACCTAAACTTAAGCATAAAAAATTCGTCCTCAGCGCTGTTGACTGGAAATGTACCCAAGAGACTATCGGCATTGTCACGTTGAAAGGTAGGTAATGCCTTTGCTCTAAGTAATGGTCAACCAACCTTTTCAAAATTTTTTCAATAAGTCTGTGAGCACTAGGTTTTTATTACAATTCAGAATTATCTCTTCTTCTAGTTTGATAAAAATCATTCAAGCCAACTCTTTGAATTCATAAGTTAGTCCCTATAAGACTTCTGCGGGCCTAGACAAAATCCATTTTCTGTAAGCGTTAACGCCAACGGAAAAATTAAATTGTATGGAGTTGACATTTGCTAACCACATGTCACGTGATTGTCACGTATTAGTAAATGTCAACTCCATACAATTTAATTTTTCCGTTGGCGTTAACGCTTACAGAAAATGGATTTTGTCTAGGTCCGCTGGTCAGATATTTTTACTATTATTATAAATACGAAAGTTTGTTAGTTTGTGTATGGATGTCTAGATGTATAGATGTTTGTTACTCTTTCACGCAAAAATTACTGGACGGGTCTGAATGAAATTTGTTAAGCAGATAGTTCACATCCTGGAAGTCCCTCCGAATCGCAATTTACGCGGGAAAACCCAGACACGCGAATTAATTCGCGGACAGAAGCTATTAAAAAATAATTTAAAAAAATAACATAATTTTTGTTTTCTTTGAGTTCCGAGTTGTTAATCTGGCGTGCAGATTCTAAATTCAAATTCTGTATCATTTGAATTAAGAATCTGTGTTTATTAATTCTTTCACTAAGATTTTTTTTTTCTTAAGGTTTCAATATCGAGTAATTTGCTAGATCTTCTCGTCCCTTTTGTGTTAAACAATCCAATTTGCACTTATTGTTCCTCATAATAAGACTTTCGTATATCATTTCCACGCAATTTCGCTTAACCCAACGCTGCTTGGCCCAATTCAATTTTGGCCAATTCTGAAAAACGTGATTTGAATAATTTTATACGAAATGCAAATCGTCATGGTTTCGGGTAAAAAGGTAGAAAAGCCGTTTATTTCCTGTTTAGGAAAATCTTCTTTGATGTTTAAAAAAATTGTACTGAACTTAAGAAAATCCGGGAAGCGAACCCTAAAAACGATTTGTATCTTAAACCGATATCAAATTAACATTGAAAAAAACTCACACATACCAATGACTTTACAATATCAATTGCAACATCACAAAACCGTAACCGTACCTGTACTCACAGAAAAACCGTTTTTCTAATCAATAACGAAATCAATTTCTATCAGACCCTATTGTTAGCGATAGTACTAGAAACGAAAATCATTGGTTTACAACTGAGCAGGTGTACGTGAATGAACTAAAGATTGCTCTTGCGCAGGGTCAACGAACTCCTCCATCAGGCGTAATTAACTTTATACGATTTTAAATCTTAGTGCGATAATTTTAAGGCTGTGTGTTGAATGGAAGGTTGGTGTGATTAATACTTAATCATTATAGAACTTAAAGGTCTAACTTTAAGGTTGTTTTTTTATTGGTCACGGCGGTTATATCAAAACTGTAATAATTTAATTAACCCATGACTTCCGGTCGACAGGTGCAAAAACATGGGCTGTGGGTGGTTTTTGCACATGCTTACGGCTTGTTCAATGGTTGAGGTTTGAGTTAATGAGGTCGATATTAACTCTGATTGACATTGAAACGCGTAGCGTTTTGATTGGTCTAAATATTATGAGAACAATCAATTTAGCTTATAGCTCTTAATCTTCATAGTTTGTGTAGTTATGCCAAGGAAAAAAGTATTTAAATGGAATTCTTTTGTTTTTTAATTTCTTATTTATTTGTGTATTTGTGTGTCTGATGAACTGATGTCAAATAAATGTATTTCTTTCTTTTCTTCCTGAAAACATCTTTACGTAAATTTTGTTTTTGACGCATTGCTACCAAATTCTTTGAAACAATGTTACACGTATTAAAAAAAAAAAAAAACTGAACAAAATCAAAGGTCAACGTCCTTTGAAGTCCATACAATCCGTACTGGTCAAATCATTTGAGAACCTTGTAGGTTAATGTTCGAGGTGATCATTGGATCACGTTGTAAAAGCAAGACACTGTAAAATTCTTAATTAAATGATACAAATATAACACAACTGGGCCGTAATTAATTTAACACGAGAACAAGCTAACAACTAGAAACAAATGCAAACAAGATAAACGATAAATTGGTGTTGGTTTTGTACTCAAATCTGTTAGAAAACCATAATAATTACTAATTAAGATCCCAGTTAAATATTAATCCCAACAAGGCTTAAGTCTACTGATAACGTTGTACACAATTCACATCCCTTGAGGATGACCCGACCGCGTATTAACGCTTTAAGGCGACAACAGCCACCGACGACCATGGGGGGTAAAACGGACCGTCGCTTTACACCCCCGCGACCCAGTTAAGTCGAAAAACAACTTACCTTACGTAAAGATAATTATAATTGTCTTCCAAATTATGGAAATTTCTTAAAAAAAGAATTAACTTGATTGCTGTTTGTATATCTGTCAAACCAGTTATGTCAGGGTCTGCTTACAGTCCGAATACAATTGAATCTTACGCGGCAGTCGCTCCAAAGCTATATGGTCTGTTCGGGAATTCGCAAGACTAGTATCCAGTTTTCTGGCTTCTGACTGCGTGTAATGACAGTCAAATATGTATGAAAGACTGCCGAGACCAACGGTTTAACGAGTTTAACGAGGCACGGATCAGAACAGAGAGTCACGTGATTGTCTACTATTACTTTACTTTACAAAGTGATTTGACCATAAAATTTATATAAGTGTTATATTATAACACCACTATAAATTGTCATCTTCACACATCAAATTGTTAAAAAAGTCTCATATAATATAGTTTTTTTTTTTTTAATAAAATTGCAACGTGATTTTCGATTTTAAATTATACAAAGTCGTATATCTGACCCTTTATAATCCGGGTTGCTTTAAAAACCGACCAAACCCGGGCCTTAGATACCCCGTGCTCACCGATAAAAGGTTGAATCAACCTTCTATAATAATAAGAGATTATTCCATTGTTTTAGAGGTATTCATCCAGATCGAATGTACGTGGCAACCCTGAACACGCAGTGTGATAATAAAAGTTTATTTATCAAAGAAAAAGTGGATCATAAATGTTTGTTCCACGGAGTCCTTTGGGACCAATATCTTTTGTTTGAAGTTTGAAAAGTGGGTGAGAATTTGCTTCCTTTTTCTTCAAAGGACTGAATATGTTTTTTTTTTCGTTTATTGGGTCGTCTAAGATATTCGAGAAAATACCTGCGTTAGAATTTCTTTTCTTGAAATATAAGACTGGAGAAACAAATTTAAGGCTTCGCAAAATTCAAATAAATTTCGGTCTTAGAGCTCAATTAAACCTCCTTAAGGCTCTCACCCTTTCATATAGATTTATTTTAAATATAATATTGATAATAATATTTTATTAAAAGTTACAGCACATATTGCGAGTGTTTCAAAAGTGGGTGTTAATTTTTTATTATATTTATACGTGATTATCTGTATCTGATACATGGTAATAATAAATTACTAAAATAAAAAATAATATCTAAATAAAAACTTTTTACCAAAAAATTAAACCGACTCCCAATAAACACTGCAAAGTGAAAAATAACTTTAATTTCGGAAGTCGGTGCCAAAAACGAAAATACAAAACTAAAGACACCGACTACCGAAATTAAAGTTATTTTTCAATTTGCAGTGTTTATTGGGAGTCGGTTTAATTTTTTGGTAAAAAGTTTTTATTTCACTCTTTTTAGTTGGTCTATTTTTAATTTACCTAGTTACAAGAGCTTAAATGTCAACTACTTATAACCTTTTACAAAATATTGTTTTCCCAATGCTGGGCCGTTAATTGTTGAGGAGTTCTCGTGGTACTTCACCATCAGCTCTACATCACCATATGCATTGTGACGAGCATAAAGTGCTTAACATCCATATTCAAGTAATCGAATCGCAATCCACTCAATACTTATTATTGAGTAGTTTCGGCGGCCATCTGTGGTCTTCATCATCAGTTCCACTTCCTCAAATGGTACTTTTTGAGAGCAACTGCATAAGTTACTATAATAAATACCCAAAACGACATAGGTGTGCCTATAATATTTGAAGAGTTCCCTCGATTTCTCCAGGATCCCATTATCAGATCCTGACTTTTATGAAAATGGGACTAATTTCAAAGTATACCTTTTCAATCAAAAAAAGAATTTTCTAAATCGGTTCAGCCGTCTCCGAGTAATCGATGATCATACACAAAAAAAAAAAAATATACGCGTCGAATTGATAACCTCCTCTTTTTGTCGTCGGTTGAAAATTGAGAGCGCAAGAAATTATTAACGTGAGGACTTTTAATTGGCTCACTGTCTACTATCCGTACTAATATTATCAATGCGAAAGTAACTATCTGTCTGTATGTTACCTTTTCACGCCTAAACCGCTAAACCGATTTAGATGAAATTTGGCATGAGAATCACAGGCGTGCGCTCCTTGAAGGCATAAATGCAGTGCTTTACTTGCCATTCACAGATATTTTAATAAAACGTTCGTACGTTTTAGATGACTTTAATTAATAGTAAATAAATGAATAAACAAAATATAATAACTTAAAAACGCCTAATATTTTATAAATAGCACCCACACAAACATTATGTTTGCCAGGCGCTGCGAATTAATGTACCTAATTCCCAAGTAATGCCGCGGATTCACGCAGGAGATTTGTTTGCATGTGTGACGTAATTTTAGTGTCCGTACAAGTTCGCAAACGCACACACCCATGACTTTCTAAAGCCGCCGGTCATGCGGCAGGATACCACAGACTACATAGAGATACTACGTTCCGAGTAAAAATAATAGACAGAATAGGCTATTTGACTGGTTTCTAAAAACCATCTCATATTATTTATTGGTGTATAAGGACCCTACAAATAATATTTATTTTCATATTTTATAAATATTTCGTTTAAAAAAAGAAGCATTACAAAATATAGTGATTAAGATTATATAAGCTGTCAAAACGAGCACGCTCCGCTAGAAGTATCTGTGTTCTGTAGTCACACGTTTGTATATCAACATTGGAGAAGTCAAATCGAGAGTTTTGTTTAATAGAGTTTCTGGCTGTAATTTACTGGAAAAAATGAGTTATAAATGGTGTACCAGGTGCACAAATACAACGATAACGTAATAATAAAGAAAGAGAAGCTATTTATAACCGTTCCAAAAAATTTTAAAGTTCGTAATAGTACAACTTGCACGCAGAAATACTAAAGAAATAAAGGATAGTTCGGTAATTTTCTTCTGTCAGGATCATTTTGATGTAAGTAAACATGTTATTATTACTAACTTAAAACATTTTTACAATATAGTTATTCTACTGTTTTAAGGTTAGATAACTGAGATGTTTTTTGTATTATACCTGAATAGCCACAAATATTTCAATATTCAATTATATTTATTACCACTAAATACATCAACATTTATGGCTTTAAAACAACATTTAAAAATATTTCAGATTGAGAAAGATATGGCTATCAATATAATATGGGATTAAGCAAGAGTATAATCATGGTAGATGGAGTTGTGCTTACAAAATTTTATTGCCAGGAAGACCCCAGAAAAAGGATGAGTGATGCTAGTACTTCTAGACATGTATTTGTTAAAAAACAAAGAACCCAACTCATTCAAGAGTGCCAAGACACACTGATGCAGGAAGTGTTAAGTGAACCCGGCCCATCTAGCACCCAACCGACTACAACACCTGTGCAAGAAGTAGTTTTAATGACAACAGGTATGTAGACGTACATCATTTTCATCAAAAAAAGTTGGCAACGCTAGCTGCATTACTAGTCTCATAATCCTGTGCTCGCCCCTGATGAGAATAGTTTAGGGCCCTGGAAAGGACATAGGATAGTTTTTATCCCGGAATTCTTACGGGATCGGGAATTACGCGGGAAAAGTCACCCACGCGAACGTAGTCGCGGGCAAAAGCTAGTACTATATAATTTCTGTATTTAATAGCTGTTAGTCCTCCATACTTCTTAAATAAATAAAAAGTAACAAACAAACTTCCAAATCAAACCGAAAAAAAAATGTATTATTCTTTTTTTTATAATTAAACCCAAATTTTTTGAAGATTAATACACTTACAAGTTAAAATATACCAAACATAAAATTAAAATCCACATCGCAATTCGTAATTGAACCGACAGGCTATCATAAAATCTGCCGTAGAAATAGCCGGTATGTTAATTCATCCACATGTTATTCAAACGAAATCTTAATTTGAAACAATCTGCACCATACCTACTCGAATTTTGAAAGCTAAGGTTTGAAAGATAAAGGCGGTATTCAGAAATTACAAGTAAATTGAGTTGTATAGTGGAATTGTTATCTGAGATGAAATGAAACGGAGATCCGAGTTCTGAATCGTATCTTGATTAGTTTACTGAAGATTGCAAATTATAAAGAATATTTTGTTGAGATTGTTTTGATATCTATAGGATTAGTGTTTTGATTGATCCAATAGAAATCTAGATAACGTACGATATTTTCTAAAGAAAAAATAACATAATTAAGTACCAGGAACTGAAATATTTCTTCACTATATCCACAAATTATCTACGAAAACTATATTTCAGTTGTGATGAGTTCCTGGTGTTTTTCATGTTTCAATATTTATACTTTTTATGGAGTCTGAAACAGTAGATGTCATATTTGTTATAAATTCTGTTCGCTTTTTAAAAAGTAGGTATTTGTTTGCTATTGCTTCTGTACTAAATATCAAGAACATAATCATCCTACAAGCTTTAATATCTGAAACAGCCTGTAATATCTAGCTTTTTCTACCGAGTATCATACTTCCGTGATAAGTATTATCCTATAATAATATGGTCTACCAGTGTTGAAAGTTTGATTCTAATTCATTCAGTCACTAAGATGTGTAAAGGTAATAAAAACAGAGAATAAGAGAGAGAGGTAATGAAACCTTAAATGCCTGATTGAAAGTTACTATCGCATTTATATTAAGTAATGGACGAATTTTATGATTCGGATAGCAAATTTTTGATTTGTATCAAAGCGATAGATAATATCGCCGAATTCTATAAGACCGTTTAACGTACCTTGTCGAAGATGCAAGATCCTGAGCGTGACTTGTTAAACGCTTATAAAACTCCCATCTACTCGATGACGTACAAAAGTGCAGCTTTGTATAGTACCTGAAAAAAGGAGAAAGTCTAAAAAATCTTGCGTTAATTTAAAAAGTGAGGGTCTATCAGAATCAGGGATTGCAGATCCGTTGCGTATCTGGACCGTTATTTTTTTAAGCGGATTTAAATTTTCTATACAAATAGTTGGACTTCTGATCGAGAGGTACACTATCGCCGTGAACTCACTCCAGGCACATTTCTAGTGTGTACTGTTTAAAAAAAAAGTTGGAAGCGATGTGATGTTGTCAAACCGATCGGGATGCTTCACGGTGGCTCGGCTACTTTCGTTAGGATTCGGGAGTTTTCGGAATTCCAGTTCACCCGTAAAGTGGCTTCTCAGATTATTAGATGTATAAATGTTTGTAACTCAATCATGCTAAAACGGCGGAACGGATGTGGGTAATTTTTGGCAGAGAAATAGATTATCGTATGGAATACTATATAAGATACTTGTAAACTTGTACTTGTACTTGTTGTGTTGATTTGATTTGATTTGATTTGATTTGAAGTCTCAGTCAACAGCTAGAAAGGAAAACTCGCATGAAGTTATTTTTTCAGAGAAATTAAAGCAGTCTGTTACTTGTTGATAATGCAGCTATAAAACAAAATAAATTGTTGAAAGTATATTTGAAATCGGCCCACAAGTTTTTGAGTGTATCCATTACAAACCATTAAAACTTCCCTCTTTATAATATTGTTAGTATAGATAAATGCGTACCTATGTTCTATTTTTCTATTTATATAGCCACAGCTCGAAATTTAAAGCTTTTACGCCATTAAGAACGATACGAAGATAAACCAGGAAAACTCCACTCATCCTCTTCAAATAAACATACTGAGTGAACTTGTAAGCGCCACTTAACTTGAAGGCAGTACGAACTGTGAGGGGACACTTTCTCCCCTTAAGGGAAAAGCTGAGGAAGTTTCAAGTGCTTACAAGATACATAGTGTAGTTTAGAAATTTGAAAGTAAGTTTTCACCGTTTGCGAGTATTTTAACAGTGAAACTTGAGCTTGGGATATGTACCTACAGATGTTAAATCTTGGTTACCAACTGAGAATTTTGTCTATACATAAATATTGTTACGAGCTGGGGTTCGGTATAGAAATAATTTACGCCAATTAAAACCAAAATTAAACCAAAGCACTTTAATTAAATAAACACAAAATAAAAACACAACACACCAAATCACACAACCAAACACAGTTAATCGCATTACAATACTCGTCACTTAGCACTTAAATCGCACTGAAATTGACTTGTAAAGTTTCTATGATATCGCCTCGTATCTTCTAATAAGACTGACTGTCCGCGTTTCTTTGCGATCTATTTATACCCCGATCTGTGTTCTAGAATATTCTTGTACAATCGACTCTGCCATGAATATTCAAGAAGCTACTTGAGATACACAGTATTGCTACTCGCCGCTAGATGGCGTTAGTGTCTCGAACGTATTAGAAGTCAGTCGAACTTTCTCGATATACTCAGTACTGCTACTCGCCGCCAGGTGGCGTTAGTGTCTCAAATATTCTAGATTTCTGTCGAAGTTTCTCGACGTACTTCGCTAAGCGACTGGCGTAACAATATAAATAAAATTGAAGTGTCTATCCTCTTTTTTCGGTGAGACAATCTCTCTCTTCCTTCACTATTCCGCTCTGAGTGAAGTGGAAGGGAGTGTCAGACTTCTCCTGACTAAAACCCACCCTGTTCCTTCAACAGCCCTTACATTCCAGGGTCGCGATATCTCGTTAGTACCTACATTCCCGCAACCAAGGCATAAGGTGTATATCTGTTATATCATTTTTTTTTTATTGATAATAGCCTTGCGTTTGACCACCATCTCACAGGAAACACAGACTCCGGCAGGGAATCCCACTCCTTAGCCGTGCGCACAATGAAAGTATCCCCAAACATTTTGTGCGTATGGGAGGGATGTCCACCATGTAACGATGGCGCATCGCCGTTTGTCTTGTAGTCCGATGATGGAACGGGCTTGGAGGAATTAGATTGTGTAATTCCATCGCACACTCCCCGAAATGTAACCGACAGAAAACCGATAGACTTGCAACTCGTCGTCGGTGTTCAAGGCTCTGGAGCTTTGATTCAAAAACATCAGTGCTTATAGTTATTTCAACGATAATAAAACAGAGGTTTTTGTCTGCCTGACTGTTTGTTCCATCCAGGCTAATCTATGGACTTTCACTCTATCTCCGATCATCGGATATTATTTCTTAAATAATAAAATCCTAATTTACATCAATCATAATATTTGAAGCGAACTCTTTGTGGTTCAAAAAGCTTAGAAATCTTTCCATAAATTTTATTTCAGTTTTGGTTGGTAAAACAATTTGTTTTGAAAGTAATTTACATTTTGTTCAAGTTATTGTTGTTATAATCCCTAACGGGTTAAAGTTAGCATAGTTTTAAAACATTCTAGGCGAATAATGATTTTTAATTATTTTATTTTAAGCAGAATATCTGTAAAAAAAATATCATACTGAAACAATTATACCGTTTACGAAAATATCAAAAGCCAGTAGTTCAGAAGTTCATGGGATATAGAGCACAGAGTCGCAAAATACCATAAAATAAGACAAGACATTTCGAGAGTTTTTATCATATATATATTTCTGACATTTTGAGCGTCTCCTTCGCTAAGCTATTGCTAACAGAATATCACTTGTATAGGGTCTAAAGCCTGCAATACATGTTTGGCCAAGCGTAGGCCAACGCGAGCGTTGGCAAATAGGTACAAGGCAACAAATAATGTCCACACGTTCGACAATTTCGTCGAACGCCAATGCAGACGACCAATGTAGAAGAGGTTCTGTAGAGCTGCCCACACGTTGGCCGAGCGCATGCGAGCGCCTTTGATTTGTGACCAAAAACCGACACCGATCCGAAGTGAGGCAAGTGATCACGAGCAACGGCGCGCGAAGACAAGTTGCACCAAATGTGCTCTATACACGTTGGCGCTGGCCTCTACTCGGCCAACTAGGCAAGTGACACCAAGCGATAGCAAGACAAGGCAAATATATCGTCTACATGTTGGTATTGGCCTTCACTCGACAACGCCCGGCCAACATGTATTGCAGGCTTAACGTTGGGGATCGCGGGCCGATATCCAGTCACTGTAGGCGTGCGCTTGCAGACGGCGGGCAGGGGTAGCTCTCCGTCCGGTAATGACCAGACCCGGGTCGATGGCGGGTCGTGTTCAACGCGCGCTTCAAAGAGGAGTCAGCAGTTATGACGGTACCCTATAGGGCCATTGCATGTCGAGGTTACGGGAATGTTTTGAATGGGTTTTTAGTCAGTTTAAGTTTGATGATCTTGTATTCTATTTCTTTTGAAGTAAAACTCGCAGTTTCTAAGCCATGTAGCTTCTTATTTTGTTATTGAAACTTAAAACTCAATAATGTGTTCTGTACAATATAATTCCATGGTTGACTAGTAGAGAAAGCCTACCTAAATTAAGTCCGATCTTGTACCTTCTGTGTTGCATGAAGTTTTAATAAATAATGACGAAACAAATGTACATAATATAAGGCAAAAGCTTTTTAAATAACATTAAATTTTCATTACATTTTTTGTTATGAAAATCAAGTAGGTAGGTAGGAACGATCTAGTTTCTTTACGACGGAGCCTTGTAAAGGAAAATAAAAATGGGCGGAATTTCATTAAGTGGGTGAAAGCATTCAAAGGGGTAAATTACGCAGACTCCGGGAAAATGTCCGTTGTTATGAAAAATAGTTCACAGACGGGACTTCTGGGAAATGGACTGATCAAAGGAAATCGTGTTAGAGTTATTAAACCCTTTTCAAAAGAGTTAAAAATAGACCCTAACGGAAAAAACCCAGAAGCGATTAAAAAAATACAATATAGAATTATGACATATATATGGACAACATCAAAAGTAGATACACAAGATGCGATTGTGCAACATGCAACCCAATCCAATACTCAACACTTGTTGCTTTGATGACTCGTCGACCGCGCAGACGCGATTATTTGCAACTAATTTAAGAGGTATTTTAATCAGTAGAAACAACATACATATATTTATTTTAGATGTATACATATATGTAGTTTAGGGTTTTTATTTAAGTGTATATTCCATTATTGATTAAAGAAAAATAAGTAGATAGTATAAATATTATTGGTATAAACAACTTCGCTTCTGCCCACGATTTCGTCTGCGCGGAGTTCAGAATTGTGACTTCATTCGCGTGTCCGGATTCCTACATAATTATGTTGGAAAAGTAACCTACATATGTTGTTACATATATCCATATATCCCATAGAATCAATGAAGCCGTTCCAGAGATAAGTCCGAACAAACAAAAAATACAGAGAGACAAAAATAAAAAACATAAACGTTTCTTTGTGTTTTAGTATCGAGTACATAACTATAACATAATCATTAATGGAAACAGTCATTCTGGAATTAATACGTTTTAGTAATACATAGATGTATAGAAAGGTATAGCCGTTTTCGCATGATTAAAACACAAGTATCAAAACTTTCAAATCTATATAATGTGTACTTGTAGGATGTCTCGTTGAAGCAAATAATAAAGTATTGCAATATGTCTTGGGTTTACTCTGAAAGGCTTACATTGAGCCGCAAGCTTTACTAAAATGATTGACACTCAATTAAAGTTTATAATAGGATTGCCAGTCCATCATTTCGAACACGCTGTCTGTTCAGAGTTCAGTTGGTTGGAAATACGGTAAGAAAGTTCCGGAATTATTTTCTGAATGGAACAGAGGTGTCTAGTTAACCCCTTACTAAAACTTTTTATGTATAATAAATGAGTAGCTCGTGACTGAATAATAGCAGCCAGCTCAATCTTTAAAGTTAAGCAACGCTTGCCGAGGTCGATTCGCGGATGGGAGACAATTTTGAAAGCACCTGTACTTGTGTACATACTTGTGCACTATATTACTTTTTATGAGCGACAATACCCTAATGGTGATAATTTTGTTTATTGTCATAAAAATTGTCACATTAGCTGTTGAAGCCCTCACTCCTGAGCTAAGTAATAACCTGTGTTACAGAAGTCAGTGTCTTCTCCCATTTTAGTTACTTACTAGCTGACCCGCCACGACTTCGTTCGCGTGGTATCCTACCCCTACCCAACCGATACCACTACCCCTATCCTACCGATACCCTACCCATACCTTACTCTACCCCTACCCTATCCAAACCCTACACTACCCCTACCCTACCCTACCAATACCCTACCCCTACCCTACCTATTGGTAGGGTAGGGGTAGGGTATTGGTAGGGTATTCCCTACCCCTACACTACCCCTACCCTACCCCTACCCGACCCCTACCCTACTCTCCATTTTATTTAGAAAATATTTGTAAAGGAAATAGAAAAGGGCTGTTTTGAGGGTTCTCCCGGTTTTTTTTAATTTTTCCCAACGTTTAAACCTTCTCTAGACCTTCACGAACATTTAAAAACAAAGATAAGATAAATCCGTTCAGCCGTTCTCGAGTTTTAGCGAGACTAACGAACAGCAATTCATTTTTATATACATATATATAGATAGATTTACATTGTTACAACATAAAATATTTATAAATATTCGTAAAACCATACAATTATAAAAAAGTGTGTGCATGCGCGCGTGGCGTATGTGTGTGGGTGTATGTGTGTTTGTGTGGTGTGTCGGACTTGTGATCGAGAGGTCACGAGTTCGAACCCCACCCATTACACCATTGTCGTGAACCCACTCTAGACACAAGCATATTTAGCTTAGTTGGAGGAGTTAACAAGATTGCTAGTAATGTGAATTCTACCCTCATTACTAGTTATCTTTAAAAAAAAAAAATCTCCTGCGTAGATGGGTAATCTCCGCTGAGAGACGTCAAAAGGACTATATTATATTGTACGTAATTACTGCATTATGACAGTGTTTTTGTATTCAAGTGTGCGAATGCAGTAGTATTTTATAATTTTAAGGCTCCCAAAGGGAAACAAAACGTAACCATCTAACCATACACATATAAGCTCCATTGTTTTAAATATACTTTATTCATAAAACAATTTCTATGAAAAATGTGAATCGTATTCATAGTCTGCGTTGAATATTCTATTTCCTTACTAATATTATTATAGATGCGAAAGTAACTCTGTCTATTCGTTGATTGTAACCAAAGTTTTAGAAATGTTATCTAGGTGTATTTCAATTTTTGGTATACAATAAAGTATATTCTATCTATAGACTACTTCTGAAAAAAATAAATTTCACGCCAGCGAAGCCACGGGCAGAAACGAGTAAGACATAAATATTCTAGAAACTTTCCTTTAATCACGAATAAATACACTTCATAAACGAATTGATTCTACACACACCGGTTGCGAGGAATTAGTTTCAATTTCAGTGTAGCTGCCAAATTATCGCAGTTTATACAAACAGTCGGCATTATACGAGTACACAATACATCGCTGGCTAATTACCAAGTTCTGCGGCAATTATGTAAACTTGGCAGGCAAATACTACACTGCAGTGAATTTCTCGTTTGTTATACCGGTCGGAGTTATATTTGACGTGCGAATGAAATTTTAACGTGTAACTAAATTTAGAGTGAGGGAGTAATTTCAAATTCGATTTTCATTACGAAGGAAGCAGAATTGTATGTTCTGTAGGACCTTAGTAGATACTTACATAGGTAATAATCATCGATGCAGTTACTCACATTGCATAATACAGAACACTGACATTTTAAAAAATATACAATTTATTTTCCCTTTCTTCCCAGTTCATCATGTTGTGCTGGCTCTCCCGCTGCGGCTGCGGAAAACCACAAGCCGTGTAAATATAGTAAGTAACGTTAGTAATAACTTTATTTTCAGGCCGTTAATGATAAGGCCGCCAGTTGTTTACATAATAATCTTGGTTTACAATTAAGTATATTTGAATGAATAAAATTGTTATCGTTACATGGTGAGTATCACACCCATACGCACAAAATGTTTTGGGAAAACGTTCGTGCGTACGGCTAAGTAGTGGTTTTCCCTGCCGGGGTCGGTGTTTCCTGATAGCTATAACCTGGGAGTATTTAAGTCAAGAATCAATAGGTTACTTCCATCTTCGACCACATCATCACTTACCATCATGTGAGTTGGTGGTAAACGCAAGCCTATGACCAATAAAAATTTAAATAAAATATATACTTGACTAATAACTTAACTTGGACTTGACGAAAGGTGACTAAACTTGCCAATAGATCTCAGAATACCTTATGAATTATAAATGTAACAGCAAGATTTTCAATTTAAAATACGTCATATGCTGGCAAACCGTCGTTTTCACGCACTTGTACTTTTTTTAGTCGCCTTTTCTAATCCTTCATGTCTAATCGTGTGTATAAAGATGATAACACTCATTTTAATTAGATAAATATGAGCGATAAATATAAGATGGCTGCCAGGCAAAACAGATAATCCAGAGACTACTTTTTAAAGGTGACATCACTCAGAAGCGTGTGCAGACGTATTTATAAAACATATTATTATGAAAAACATATGAACATAGAACTTTTAAAGAGACTTAAGTAAAAACGGCAGTTTCAATTTCAAAAATATACACATCACATTGCGACCAAGTACATAAAACCGATGCGGTGATAAAAGAAGCCGAATTTTACAAAATGTAAATTGGAAACGTGTGTCGGAATAAGACCTACTCATAAATTGTCCGCCTGTCTCCATAATATGACTGGTGAATGTGAGCTTTGTGTGATACTGTGTCTCCAAGGTGATTCTGGATATACAAAAGCTGAATTTTTTGCTTATTCTACATGCTCGTAATAATGCGGCGTAGTCTGCGCTTTTGGGGACCGAAAATGGTGTAATATCTTGTTTTTTTCACGCAACGGTTAGCTCGTTACTGTATATAACAGTCTGTTTTATGAGATTTAATGCTGAATGTATTCTGCTAAAAGACAGACGGACAGCTGCCAAAGCGATAAAGGGACGAAAATTGTTGGTTAAAATTCCGTTTCCTGTTTAGACAATAATAATTAACATTTCAACAATAATCATTAACATAATTTAACAAAGCAATATTTTGATGTTCATCACCACTGACTATAAACAGTCATAGTAATGAATCATTAAAAACAGACAAACACACAAACAGAACTCGCTTGAGAGCACTTGTACGCTCTTAAGCGAGTTCTTAACTTCACGCCAGTGCTTTTCAAATAAATAAATTGGAGTACCCACCAGTTTGAACATAAACTTTGTGAATTATTCATTCAACCTGCTTCGTGAGCAATTAAGAGTGTTGTACTTACGTCTTTAGAAAATGAGATGTTTTGTAAGAACATTATTACACGATGTTCTATTTTAAGGATTGGTAGTCTCACTTGTTGAGGCTGGCACAATGTGAAATGTTTTTTTTTGTGGTCACAAGTAGCGATTATTTGAGAACTTATCAAGATATCTTCGTGCTTCAAAAAGCACTTTGGTCTCGGCTGGCATTTGTTCGTCTTTGACATTTGAAGACGTAAAAATCTGACATCGGTGCTAAAATCAGTCGCTCCATGTAAAATACTAGTTCTCAGCTGCATTCAGTGTTGCCACCTTGGTTTTCGAAAAGGGCCAGTCGGCCTAGCTAGAAAGAGCTAGATTTTGCAAATTTTACCATCAAAAGAGGTGCTAGAAAGAGCTAAAAACATAAATACAAATGCAAAGTTACAAATTGTTTATTTGAAACGTATAATATAATCTAATTATTATAAAATTACTATGAATAAATTGTAACTACATCCTAAATGAGTCGGTTTATACTTAGAAACAAACTTGGAGAATTCCCCAGTAAAGAAGCAGAAAAAGTAGGTAGGGGTTAACAATTTTACCATAGCAAAACTAAAAATACCTATACTCAATTAGTGATCATAAAGTGAAATGAAAAAATCTACACTACATGGCGCGCATTGATTCATAACTTGGTAATCGCGGTGCGAAGTTTTGGTATCGCTTGAAAAGGGCTAGATTGCTCTTTCCGGGCTAAAGCATGAAAAAACGAGATTACTTAATCTTCAGTAAAAAGTGCTAGATCTAGTCCGAAAAGGGCTAAGATGGCAACACTGGCTGCATTTGGTTAAGCTGAAAGTAACCGAAAACGGTGATGGAGGAGTTCGCGGGGAAATCGACACGTCCTATGACCGAAAAATTCGAAAACATGCGACTTCCACAAACTCGCACGGAGCCGCGTGCTAAATTATGGCACATTCCCTTTCAAGTAGATACCTGTTTCCTAGCGAAAGGAACATTATATGTATAGTGTGTACCTACTTACATCAAATTAATTTCATCCTTACTAATATTATAAACGCGAAAGTAACTCTGCCTGTCTGTGTGTTACGCAATCACGCCTAAACTACTGAACCAATTTAAATGAAATTTAGTACGGACATAGTCTAGAGTCTGAGAAAGGACATAGGCTGCTTTTTAATGCGAAAAAAGGGCTGTAAGGGGTTGAAATAGGGGATGAAAATTTGAATGGAAATTACGTCATTTTTAAAGCTAGAAGCTTGAAACTTATTTTTTAGACTTTAGATTAGAAAAATGTACTTAAATAAGCTATTAGCAGTAAAATATTGTAAATAGCTTATTTAGGTATGAGTTTTATTTTCAAAATAATTAGTCTGAAAAATTAAAAATGCTGCCGAAAGTCACTATTCTGCGCGGACGAAGTCGCGGGCACAGCTAGTTATAAATATAAATCAAATCGCATTTTAACAAAATTCTGCTGGTTTGAGTTTACGAAACATTAAATGCTATTGGCACAAACGTATTAATTAGTAAAACCACATCACATTATTGCTGTATAAATTAAAAGCTACCGAATTCACGCAAATACACGTATTAGTTCCAGTGGTTTTCGTTAAGTGACGTTTATTTACCAATAATTATAGTTATTACAATATTGGGTAGCGGTAATGATGTTAACAAATATTAATTGCGTTGTTCCTGGTATCGTGTCTACCATAACAAACGATTCGTTCAAAATTGTTGAAATCAAATACGTATGCGACGTTTTGTATGTTAAATGACTGAATTATCAAAATGATAAATTATTTAATTATTACTATAAATCATCTCCAGTATGTAAAAATCGGATTAGGTAGGGATCCTAGTAACCTGACTTGAAGGTTAAAAAAAAAACAATAGTCACCCACATTTTTTTTTATGACATCTAAAACCTGAGGTGTTTAAGTCTAGAGTAGAGAAAATAGGTTACTTCTACAACATCACTTACCATCAGGCGAGTTGGTGGTCAAACCCAAGCCTATCTATACTTATAATAAATCTGTAGAGAGGTCAATTCTGTACATGAAATATATTTCCAAAATAACTATCGGGGGTGATTAAGGATCGATACTCATGCCAAAAATGCAATCAGTTAAATTTTTGTCTGTCTGTCTGTCTGTCTGTCTGTCTGTATAACCGTTATAGAAACAAAAACTACTCGACGGATTTTAACGAAACTTGGTACAATTATTTTTCATACTCCTGAGCGGGTTATAGTATACTTTTCATCACGCTACAATCAATAGGAGCAGAGCAGTGAAGGGAAATGTTGGGAAAACGGGAGAAGTTACTCCATTTTTTAAGCTTCCGTCGCGTGTGCAACCTTAATGGTTAAAGCTACACAAATCATTTCATGACGGAAATGTTCTCCTTAAAATTATATAAAAAATATCCCACGAGAGCATATGTCTAACTTTTATGGTTGACTCACAATAACACGTGTAACTCCCGATAGCTTAGCAGTTCGAAGCTTTCTGATTATAATATTTGTCTACTCTTACGTTTATAACACTCTCAGTCACCCCTAATTGAAAAAGTTAACATTATTAACTATTCCATAAAAAAATTGGCCAAGTGCGAGTCAGACTCGCCCATGAAGGGTTCCGTAGTTACTATAATATAATATGCAAATTTATTTGACGAAAAAAAAACCTTACAAATTTCTTAAAACTAGCTTATTTACATTTTTTACAACTGCGCCAAATAAATTTGTTTTGAAAAAAAAACCTTACAAATTTCTTAAAACTGGCTTTTTTACAATTTTTATAACTGCGCCGAATAAATTTGTTTTTCATAGTGTTTGTATGAATTACAAAGTTATATTTGCGGTTTTAGAAAATATGCTGTATCTCAAAAACTGCTGAACTGATTTCGTTCAAACTAATTTTGGTTGAAAGTTTATATTAAGATCTACAGACATATATTTTTTTTAGATTTTTCACTCCATTATTATAGAAGTTAGAGGTTGTGTCCGCCAGACACACATTTTACCACTTTGGAAGCTATATCTTTTAAACGATTGACTTTATGGAAAAGTGGTTTTAGAAACCCCGATGTCGTTTTTAAAGAACTGTCTATAGATACCACACATGCATCGATTTCATGAAAAAAAATATTTTCAGGTTTAGTTCCATGTATGGGGATAATAAAGGGGGGCTCCCTTTATTTTAAATATTTTTTTATTTTTTTCTCAAAATCGGAAAGCGGTTCACAGAATACTTCTACCTATTAAGTTTCACATGTATAGTCCTAATAGTTTCGGAATAAAATTGCTGTGACAGACGGACGGACGGACGGACAGACAGACAGACAGACAGACATGTCGAAACTATAAAGATTCCGTTTTTTGCCATTCGGCTACGAAACCGTAAAAAGAATCATATAAATCGGTATAGAAACACCAAAGTTATACATGAAATACGCTTATAATAATAAGCCATCGCGCGTGAATACTGAATCATGCTATAAGGATTATTTTTGAGAATCGGTCGCCGCGCTCGACGCGTCTCGCGGTCGAAGCGTTCTCTAGGTACTTAAGCCTCATGTGAACGTGATCTAAACAATATTACCAATACATTAACTTACGCTGACGGAGTCGCGGGCACAGCTATATTGTATCATTACGCTAAGGCCAATAGGAGCGGAGCGCCAATGAAGAATGCTTCAAAATCGGGGTTAAATTTAACGTTAGCCCAAAGTAACTATTCCACGCGGACGAAGTCGTGGGCAAAAGCTAGTCATCAATAAATAAAAGAAAAAAAGCCTGGCATCGAGCTTGAAGTTGCCTTTTAACCGACTTCAAAAAAAGGAGGAGGGTCTCAGTACACGAGGCCAGGTGGTCGAGGCCGCGTTAATTCGCATTACGATCTGTGAAGTAGGTACTTAAGCACAAGCTCACGTACAATAAAACTGCAACAGTTGGTCCTCACTTAAGAGGTAAGAGGGCCATTAACGTCGGTATTACAACCTATCTCTTAATCAAGTGGATGTTGTACAGCTGCTCCCTGATGATACTTATCTTAAGGATAGGATAGCGAGATAGATTCTTTCATGTCTTGGTCTTAGCTTACTTTAAGTGGAGGTCATACATAAATTTTTGCAGCGAATCAACGGTGCGTTTGGTAAACAAAACTTTTAGCCGTTAGTCGCGCTGCAGCGATACAAACGCGCGACTGCATGAATTCTGCATCGCTAGTAACGTGATACCGTATCTGTCCATGCAATCACTACAGGAAACAACGATATGCGCATAATACCAGCGATAACATCTCAAATGTCCTCAGATAACTCCCTAGATCTCGTAGACGCTTAACTTACCTTGAAAAATGGAATATAATTTAGGTATTAATGGTTCAAATACTGTCAATATTACAAGTTTAACTATTACTTATAGCTTGTTACATAATGTTATTACTGCAATATTGCTTAAATATTATTCATTTTAGAAACGTGCGACTGTATCGCAATGTCTAGATGAGAGTCGCTTCTCTATCGCGAACAAATGAAGCTAAAGAAATCGAGAATCAACATTGGCGATGACCAAAAAAGTGCCGATTCGATGAAGCTTGACAAGTCAAACAAAAATAAAAACTAAAAAATACGGATAGTAACACAAAAATAGGTAAATTACAAAGAATTTCATTCTTTGTTTTTCTTTGTATTTCTGTCAAATGATGGCAACAGTGCTATTGTGTCTTCTGTTTTCACTTTGTAATATTAAATCAATGTTTCAACTTATAATAGAAAATGATTCAACTTTAAACATAATTTTAATAGAAAACAATCAGCTAAAAAAGGACTATGAAAAGTAGTTCAAGTACGTGTTGTACTTTTGTTAAACTAAATAATGACGTAAGTGTAATTTATTTTTAATATTGCATGTTATAGCGCTATAAAAAATACATTATTTGTGTAAATTCTTCTAAAATATTATAAATGCGAAAGTCAGCCTGTCTGTTAAGCTTTCACAGCTAAACCACTGAATTTTAATGAAAATTGGCATGCATATAATTAGTTGAAGACGCGGCCAATCAACCCTTATGGGGCTGAAATACCGTAAAGCCATGACATAAAGCCTGCTGACAGGCCTAATAGAAACAACAAGGTCCCATTGATATTCCTACTTTTAACAACCCTAAATAACGGAAAGTTTATGAGTCCGTGCCTGTATACGTGTACTGTACCGGATGGTGCAGCAGCTGAGAGATTGCTTCTGCCCAGCGTATGGCGTGTCGAAGATTTGATTCCTGAACCTGAAAAAATATTTCTGTAGCCTTCAGATAGTTGCTCCTAGTCTGGCTGATTTTCACGAGTGAATTTGAATGTTTACAAACGCTCTCAGCGGTGGTAGTATTTTTAAGAGAAAATATACCTCTTTTAATCCGATACGTAATAAAAAGTAGAAGGTTCTGCAAATACCTGTACAACTACTAAGGTCCACATTTCACACCTAACGTCCTCCAACGTGGCCTCATATGGAGCACGTACAACTAACCATTTTCCATCTCAACGTAATGCCGTTTGCATTTTTTCCGCGCAATTTCAGTTCAATTTCCTACGCGCAGTGCATCCCGTTTAGATTAGTACTGGCTGGGAAAATTTGACTGGATATCTGTACGGAATAACGTTAAGTGGATGATGTAGCCTTTACCAAACTAAATGTGATATACAAGAAAAATAAGTCAAAAAGACAATCGGGTCTAGTCAAAAGTTCAAATAATGCGGGAGTCAACACTTTCCTCCAATTTCTGAATTAAACACTTAATTAAATACACAATTTAAAAACACGCTCTTTGCAATTTGGTAGTTACATGTGTACACAATTTGTCCTTATTTTCTTTGAATCTATTTCCTGAAAACAAATTGTTTCAAAGCAGTTATAAATCAAAATATTTTCAACCGACGACCAAAAGAGGAGGTTATCAATTCGACGCGTATTTTTTTTTTATTTTTTTATTTATGATCATCGATTACTCGAAGACGGCTGAACCGATTTGAAAAATTCTTTTTTTGATTGAAAGGGTATACTTCGTAATTGGTCCCATTTTCATAAACGTCAGGATCTGATGATGGGATCCTGGAGAAATCGAGGGAACTCTTCAAATATTATAGGCACACCTATGACGTTTTGGGTATTTATTATAGTAACTTGTGCAGTTGTTCTCAAAAAGTACCATTTGAGGAAGTGGAACTGATGATGAAGACCACAGATGGCCGCCGAAACTACTCAATAATAAGTATTAAGTGGATTGCGATTCGATTACTTGAATATGGATGTTAAGCACTTTATGCTCGTCACAATGCATATGGTGATGTAGAGCTGATGGTGAAGTACCAGGAGAACTCCTCAACAATTAACGGCCCAGCATTGGGAAAAGCAATATTTTGTAAAAGGTTATAAGTAGTTGACATTTAGGCTCTTGTAACTAGGTAAATTCAAAATAGACCAACTAAAAAGAGTGAAATAAAAACTTTTTACCAAAAAATTAAACCGACTCCCAAAAAACACTGCAAAGTGAAAAATAACTTTAATTTCGGAAGTCGGTGCCAAAAACGAAAATACAAAACTAAAGACACCGACTACCGAAATTAAAGTTATTTTTCACTTTGCAGTGTTTTTTGGGAGTCGGTTTAATTTTTTGGTAAAAAGTTTTTAAATATCAAGAACTAAATAATACTGAAAACAGACACCAACTTTTAAAATAAAAGCACTTTAGCCGTGGTTCTAAACGCTCCATTCCGAACTCTATCAAAAAACTGTGTGCTGAGGAAAAATAAGTAGGAGAAAATTTGCTGTCCATTAGTGGTCATGTTCTACACAAAACTAGCCAATGAAAATGTTAATATTTATTTATAATTATTATTATATACTTTATTGTACACCTTACAATACACTTAAGGATAAAAATCATAAAACTAGTGTACAATGGGCGGTCTTATCGCACAGGGCAATCTCTTACAGACAACCTTTGGATGGACAGAAATTATAGGAGATAGATTTAGGGCTGTCAGTGTACAACATCATACATAATACTAACCAAACATCATAATATAAAATACATACCACAAAATATAATATATAAATATATATTAATACATATCAAATTCATAATAGAGAAAGAAGGTGAAAAAATTATAGTGAGAGGTAATGCTCCTTCACCATTCTTTTGAACGTAGATAATGTTTGAGCACGCCTCACATCTATGGGTAAAGCATTCCACAAGCGGGCCGCTTGTATAGTGAAAGATTTATCGAAGAAAGAAGTGGAATGCATACGGATACTTAACTCTAAATTTTCCGATGATCTCAAGGACCTTGAATGTGTGTCACAGAGAAACCGAAAACGATCTTTAAGATAAAAAGGAGTGAAAGGATTAAATAGCACATTATAAAGCAGAGAAAGTAAATGAACCTTCCGGCGAAACCTAATAGGAAGCCATTTGAGCTTTGTACGAAATTCAGAAACATGGTCATATTTGCGCAAGCCAAATATAAACCTAATACAGAGATTTTGAAGTCGCTCTAACTTGTCGAATTGGTCTTGGGTCAAATCAAGATAGCTGGCATCAGCATAGTCCAAGATAGGAAGAAGAAGAGATTGTGCAATTGCAATTTTAGTGGTGATGGGAAGAAAATTACGCAGGCGTCTCAGGGAGCCTGCAGAGGCAAACAGTTTACGACTGACTTCCTGCAGTTGCTTCGTCCAAGACAGAGTTTTGTCAATGTATATCCCCAAGTTTTTCACGGCGTGACTGAATAGAATAACGGTGTTATTAAAGGAAACTTGGGGAAGTGTCGACCAATCGATCTTAGAGATAGTCCGGGAACTACCAACAATAATGACTTGGGTTTTGGCAGGATTGATTTTCAGTCCGAACTCAGTGCTCCAATCACTAATTCGAGCGAGGTCCACATTGATTGTCCCAATGCAATTAGTACCTCAAGACAAACGGCGATGCGCCATCGTTACATGGTGGACATCCCACCCATACGCACAAAACGTTTTGGGAATACTTTCATTGTGCGTACGGCTAAGGAGTGGAATTCCCTGCCGGAGTCTGTGTTTCCTGATCGCTATAACCTGGGAGTCATTAAGTCAAGAGTGAATAGGTTACTTCTAGGCAAGCGTGCTCCAACTTCGACCACATCATCACTTACCATCAGGTGAGATGGTGGTCAAACGCGAGCCTATTATCAATAAAAAAAATAAAAAAGAATTAGTACCTACTATAATAATTTTTAATTTTTAATCATCAACTGAGTTGGACCTTGTAGAGAGTTGTGCCCTATAATAATAGTAGTACCCTAATTTTTTTCAGTATTTTATCATTCTATTTAATAGAGACTATTGCCGGAATAGACGGCACGTCGTGCTCCACGCGGACCTTAAAGAGTGGTTAGCGTCAATGACGGGGTCCAGTAACCTGCCGGGGTTTCGAGTACGTTCTAACAAGGCACCGCAGTTCCAAAACGCAAGGGTAACTTCAGTAATGGAAAGGGAGTAATTTCATAAATTTCCACCCGAAATATACATAGAATTCTTTGCATTCAACTGATCAGAAAGCCAGTATCCTGGCCGCTAGTGACAAAAAGTAAAGTTTTAATTAAATTTCACCAATACAACTTAAGGAACTAAGATGCTGTGGTGTTATTGACAGAGGGCGTCCTCGAAACCACTTGAATTAATTTCTAGATGACGTACGGTTGAGACGTGTTGACAAAGGCAGCTATGGAGGATCCAATTATAATAATTATGGAGGTATTATCGGCTTATTCCAACAAGTTTAGTTTAGGTAGTGAAGGTACAATGATATAAGCGATTACAATTAATTTCACACCAGGTAAGTGTGAGATTAGTTGAGAGGAGTTCGTCGCTAAATGTTATTAAGCCACACTTGTCGATAATAAAGGCTTAGCAACGCTTATTGTAATGTTGTTTTGAAAGACCTATCTATTGACACCCTATACGTATAATTTAATTTAATTTAATTTATTTATTCCATTCGGACAACATAAATCCATGATGTTAGTAAATATACACGCTTAAAACTAATGTTAGTATGAAAAATCAATTACAATTACAAATAATAATAATAATATAAAGAGTACATCTTGCATGAGGGATGAACAGGCAAGTATTTAATTGTTCATCACCCATACAAAATGTCTCAAAACAGGGGAGTAAAAATTCTCCGCAACAGTTTTCAGAATGCTGTTATTACTGACCCGCAACCTGGTCACGAGAGATGCCGTTTTTTTGCGTAAGAGGGCTTGAAACCCATCGGTTTGGTACTGCGCAAACATCTCAGACGCACTACAGTAGCGGGGCAGTCCTAACAGCATTCTAAAAATATTGTTGTACTGGACACGTAGGGCATCTAGAGATCTTTTGGTGTAGCCGATCCACAGACCACCCGTGTACAGGCCCTGACAATAAGCCTTAAATAGGGTTATTTTGACCTGGTCCGTACAGCGAGCGAACCTGCGCGTCAACATATTACCTCTGACCGCTAGTGCCCTACGCAATGTCTACATTGTCCTTAAGATCGTCGGTAATTATGTGCCCGAGATATTTAAAATTATTTACTTTCTTTATGTTCAAGCCATTTAGGGTAAAACTAGGTGTATAATCTAGGCATTTACCGACGACCTTAAAGACCATGTATTCACTTTTACGTACGTTGTACACAAGTCCATGCTCAGCCGCATATCTCTCACACACCCTAAGCATTTCCGCAATAGATCCCGCAGTGGGGCCCAGCAGCACCATGTCATCTGCGTAGCTGATATTATTAATACTGACGCCACCCACCCGACATCCTACACGCATGCTGCTGAGCTCCACTAAAACGCTGTCTATTTCATACAAGTTGAAGAGCAGTGGAGATGTTAGCCCCCCCTGCCTCACACCGCACTCCAACCCGTATGAAATAGACAGCGTTTTAGCCCATTTAACGTGATTCGTTTGGTTCGCATACCAGTACTGCAAAAGTTTCAGGACATCCGTCGGTATATGCCTGTCTCCCAGCTTTCTCCAGAGTACATCATATGAGACAAGGTCAAAAGCCCTAGAAAGATCAAGGAAACAGGCATACACCGGCGTTTTTCGATCTGTGTAGTACTGGACAGTGTTTTTAAGGGTAACGATAGCTGTCTCCGTCGATAGCCCAGGTTGGAACCCAAACTGCGCGTCGTGCAAGCAAAGGTATTTTTTCAAGCATGAATCAATCATACTATCCATAATTTTTGCAGCGGTAGTCGCAAGAGAGATTGGCCGATAGTTGGCTTTATCAGATATATCTCCAGTCCTGTTTTTAACTATCGGCACAACAATTGTTTTCATGAGTTCCGCTGGTAAGTATGAGTGACTGATGCACATAGTGTAAAACAGTGACAGTACTCAAGGTAGATGTATTCCCGCGTTTTTAAAATGCTCGATACTGAGTCCATCGTACTCGGGAGATTTACCTGTACTCATATTTTTTATTATAGTTCTCACTTGTTTTGGTGAAAAACTCACAAGTAGTTCTTCTCCCTGATAGTGAGACCCAGAATCGATCATAGAAACTGACGGACCAAGAGGAGACTGCACCTTGAAATGTTCCATGAACATATTTGCTATATCTCCCGGACCACTTACCCCGCCAACGGTTACGGGCAGACCAGGCTTGGTATCTAGTTTACTAGTTGACTTCCAGAATTTATTAAAGTTATTAGACGCCCTATGCTTAGCTAGTAAATCCATCCTGATCTGTTCCTGATTTTTTTGGCACCATTTTAAGCGACTCTTAAATATTTTACGAGCTTCACACATCTGTTCATGTATTGGTCCAGAATCCGGTCGATTATGCAACACCCACGCTTTAAAAGTAAGTTTGGCGTCCCGGTGCGCGTCTCGAACGTTATTGTTCCAGCCGCATAATACTTTCCTCCTACCTGACCGACCCTGCCTACCCGGCCTGCACATTTCTCCTATACAAGATTGCTCCGCAGCACCACATAAGATGGACACAATCTTGTTATATAACTTATCCAGTATCCGTCTATGTTCGACTAAGGAGCATGACCCATAACTACAGCTTACAAACTCGGGAGGAAAATCAACGTTTCGTAATTCGTTATGGCATAATTCTTGGTATTTACTAATTTGTGCCTCGTCTCTCTCACCCCAGATCACTTTAGAGTGTTTTGTACTCGGCATCCCTAATTTAGGCTTCACTACATTTAGGTCACACTCAATATACAACGGTAGATGATCCGAAACATATACATCATCTAGTACACTTAACTTAGTAACTGTCTGCCAAGCTGCTAACGACACAATACAGTGATCTAACCACCTTTTGCAACCGTGAGCTTCGCTAATAAAAGTGTAGTTATCTGCCTCTAACCCCAATTTATCTACATCGGCACATATCCATGACTGATCAGTACAAAAATTATATAGTTCCCTAATAACTCGTGTGGATGCGCATTAAAATCGCCTAATATATATAAACTCTCAACATTCCCGTTCTCAGAGATTGCACTGATTTCAGCTAAAACCTCAGTAAACAACGGCAAGTTGTCCTGCGAATTTGTTGGCATATAAACCGAAATTACAATAATCGAGCGTGAGTCGACGGTAGCTTTAATTGCAGCCAAGCGAGAACTTGTGCATTCTATTACAGAAACCGATTCAAAAATGCCCTTTCTCCACAGAATGGCCACCCCACCATGAGGTCTTCCTATCAATAAACCAGTAGACGTATCAACAGCTGATTTACCCGTGTATTCAAAATTGTCACTTATGGTTCCCAGGAAAGGAATGTCATGGGGAAGAAGCCATGTCTCCTGAAGGGCCACTATATCCGATATCTCACACAAATCTCTGACACTATAGGTTTACTTAGGTTTCACTTAGGTTTCTGATACTATAGGTTTGATGAAAAATATTATTCTTAGTTTCAGTTCCATGTATGGTAGGTAGCCTTAACACTTACTATTTTTTATTTTTTTGTATTAAACTTGTAACGCGGGGCACAGAATACATCTAGCTACCATGTTTCAACTGTGTAGTTTCGGAATAAAGAGGCTGTCTGTGCGTCCGTATGACGGACAGACAGACATGACGAATCTACAAGGGTTCCATTTTTGGCCCTTCGGCTACGGAATCTAAAAAATCCATCAATTTTAGGTGTTTTTGGAAAGGACGCGCCATCGATTCAGTCCTGGTCCTTACCGGACGGTGAACGGTGGCGGACCCTAATTTACAAGAATAAAATTAATTAAGTGTAGTGCTGTCATTAAATGTTTGTATGCAATAAGGAATACTCGAATAGAGTACAACGAATCAATCAGCTGCTACAACGTTATAAACCACATACGTCCGAACCATAAAGTTTCACCCAAGTTTTCCAAGCCATTAGAGATAAATTCAAACCACTAGACGTGCCCAAGGTAAAACCGACGGAACCATTTTGTGGCTCAACAACAATTTCCGCAGTTTTCATTAAGTTCAGATTGAGCAAAGAACCCTAACCGCGCTGTCAAACACAGATATCGATATTTCCGACAGAACACGACACAAGTAGCAGCAGGAGGCAAGTGTTATTAAAATAATAGCGGGAAATTACTAAGATTTTCACATAGATACGACTCAAACGGTGACTTTTTAAACCCTACAAGGAATACGATATTTGAATGTATCGCACACACAAATCTACCTAAAATAGCCGATGCCAACGTCTAGACAATTTGTGGCTCCAGAAAAAGGATTGATTTCCTTTGTTTAAACACTTATTTTTACATACATAACTCGCACTTCACATGGCTTGATATATTTTGTCTATCTAATAAGCAATTTAAAGAAGAAGCTTGGATTTTTTAATGTTATTTTAATTATTTCCTTTTTAGCTATAATGTGTCATTCTAACTTTCTTTTCTTTTGTTAACTTGTTGATAATTAATGGTGTGGGTTGCATAATTGTTTAATTAGTTATACGAATATTAGTTAATATGTTTTTATTATGTAATTGTTATTTGTCCCTAAATAAATACATATTTAGGTTAATGTGTTTTCATTTCAATTTTGATTTCGTTAATGTCCACTTATTTCGTATAGAGTGGTAAATCATCTAATGACTCCCGTTATGGGTGGAGCAGAAGAGTGTCAGACTTCTACTGACTAAAAACCCACCGTGTTTTTTCAATTGCCCTTACGTTCCAAGGCCGCCGTATCTCGTTAGAACATTCTGGTAATTACCCTGTCCTGACAGGGTCAGCAGGGTCAGCAGCATTGACGGGACCTGTCCCGTCAATGCTGCTGACTGCTCTTTGAGGCGCGCTAGAAAATTGTGGATATGGAACGGTGGACTACCCCTGCTCGCCGCCTGCAAGCCCGCGCCTGTGATGGCTGGAGGTCGGCTCGCGATCCCCGACGCCCGGGGCGTCTCGCGGTGGCTGGGGCGTAGGCAGAGAGTTATCTCTCCCTTACGCGTTCAGCCTCCTCCTACGCTAGCGTGACTGCTTCGCAGAAGGAGGCAACTGCCTCGTATGTATAGGACTGCCAACTTCTTTAAGAAGATATAAAGTATATACGATTTCATAAAAGGTATATGAAATAAAGAATACTAGACACTTAGACAATTAATTTCTTCTGAAAATCAAAAAGATGTGTAAAATCAAGTACGCAGAAAAGAACTAAATTATTTCATGTTAATTTTTATACTTAAGATAAAATAATACTTACTAAATGCTGGTGTATTAATATCAAAATTGCAATGCAACTTGCCTAACAATGCAGCAAAATCTACACAAACAATAGTGGGGAGCTCTATCGAGTTCTTGTCACGGGCAGCGCAGATTATATCGACATTTCAATGTCGATTGGCGCAAGTCAAGGGAGATGGCTATCACAATGGAAGATGATAAGACTGAAAAGGGGTGATGGGAAAAATGAAGGCTTTTATGCACATCATGGTAAAATTGACGTTCATTGTTTAAAGCGTTTCGTTTCAGTGGTGGTTCGTTATAAAGACAACCTTGGTCGGTATTGAATGATGCAGTAAATGTTGATTCTATCATACAAATACGAAGCATCTTTTTCCTCCACATTTTAACAGAAGGTTCTACTGCTCAAATACAATAACATTATCTATGGAACCCATACCCACTCATTTTTAGAGAATGTAGCATATGTCTAATGAATAATGCGGCTTTATATTGGTGCTAGAATTTTCAAAATCCTTTCCGAATTTTCAAGATTCAGAGATTACCATCTAAAAACTCACAAACTTTACCTCTTTATATTTATTAATATTCCATACGCGTTCCATATTCTATGCCATTCCATATTCTTATACGCGTCGGAAACATGGACTCTACGTGAAAGTGAAAAAAGAAAATTAACGCTCTAGAGATGTGGTGCTGAAGAAGGATGCTTAGGGTGTCGTGGACAGAATTCCGTACGAACGCATCTATACTGAACGAACTCAGGATCATACGGCGCCTGTCTTCTATAATACAAGCACGCATCTTAACTTCCTTTGGCCATGGTATCACGACGCAACTATGATTCCGTGGAACGTCTGTTAGTGCAGGGAAAAGTTGAAGGTAAAAAGAAAATTAACGCTCTAGAGATGTGGTGCTGAAGACGGATGCTTAGGGTGTCGTGGACAGAATTCCGTACGAACGCATCTATACTGAACGAACTCAGGATCATACGGCGCCTGTCTTCTATAATACAAGCACCCATCTTAACTTTCTTTGGCCATGGTATCACGACGCAACTATGATTCCATGGAACGTCTGTTAGTGCAGGGAAAAGTTGAAGGTACCAGAGCGCGCGGTAGATTGCGCGATAGACAGACCAAATAAAGACGGCAACAAACTGCCCTGTTCATGAGTGTACCTGAAAGGCTGCGGTTCGACAAGAAAGGCGCCGTATAACTTAACTGTTCCTGATTGAATACCACGACCACTCTGTCAAGAGTAAAACGACTAAGAAGAAGAATTTATTAATATAGATATACTCACCACTGCTTTTATTTTGTACTATATAAATATCTCTTTGCAGCTCTAAACAAAAATATCCTATACTAAGATCGAAAAATCTAAAGACCTGTGACATCCATCAATCCGCACTGGACCGGCGTGGTGGATTATGGCCGATAACCTCGCATTGAGAACAGGCCTATGAGTCTGTGACCCAGCAGTAGAAACGTTATAAGCTTATTATTATACATAAAGTACTATGTTAAACCTAATTTTTACCCGACTGCGGCGAAGCAAGGAGGAGGGTTATGTTTTTACCGGTATGTATGTATGTATGTCTGTTCCTTTGTTCCCTCGTAACTATTAAACCAGTGAACGGATTTAGATAAATGATACGTCGTTAGATTTGTCGTGATGGCGCGAGTGTCATAGGATAGATTATAATAAAACCAAATCACCACAACGACAATCAGGCGCCATATTGTCAAAATTAAAAAAATCATAAGTCGACAAACTATTTCAAATGGGGAATGATTAAACAGATCTTTAATAAAAATAAAAATTATATTGAGGTTTCTTTTACCGTTTTTCATTTAGAGCAACAGTTTAGAAAATATAACGTTTTAAAACGGAACTAAGTACTAATAAGCTGAAAATAAAAACTTATTTAAAAAATCTAAAAAGCCCGACAGCTCAACTGAAATGGAAGAAACAAACACATTTTTATTTCATACAATACATTTTTAAGTTAGAACTGCTTTATTTCAAATCTTCAATCAACAGGCGAGACTGAAGACTGCTGCTGCCATCCACACTTGGTTGATATACCGTCTTGTTGCACCAAGCGCTTTTCTTCAATAATTATTGTACGTACAGCCAAGTTGTAGAACTCTCTGCCGGCTTCTGTGTTCCCTGCTACTTAAGACCTTTCGGCCTTTAAAGAAAAAGTGAATAGGCATCTTCTAAGTTCAATCGTTCTATCGCAGACCTCATCTATCGCTTACCATCAAGGCGAGATTGTAGTCAAGAGTGAGCTCATCCCGAATTAAAAAAAAAAAAGATAGTTTTATAATCACAGTATAAGCCTCAATTTTTTTAAGTCATATAATTATGTATATTGTCTTCGTTTTCACTTGTATCTTTCTTACCTTTGATATACTCTTGTATGTCCTTCAGTTTTTGTTCTTGTTCAAACCAGCCTAAGCCTTTGTAAATAGACTTTGAAGTCGACTCCGGCCTTCATTATATCTTGTTTACACTTTTAGAGGCGTTTTGCGGCTTCAGTTCGGTTAACTTGAGGTATATTGATCCTGCTGGTACATTTATTTTGTATTTTGGTTCGATTTATTTATATTACTTTTATGTAACATTTATTTAGGTATATAACGTGAAGAATTGTAATTTAATCAACAAATTAAATTAAGGACCATACTTAGTAAGTACTTACTTATTTTATGTAAATTTTTGACGAAGTTTACTTTTAAAATATTTCATTAAGAGTATGTAGTTCAAGTAAACCACAGACTCATAATGGAATATTTTAATAATGCAGCGCAGTGTGGTGACGAAAACATTCAATGTTAGCCGAATAACGCACGACTATCACGAACACTTATTTTCGGCAAGGTTTGGCAAATTCAACCGGAACCGAAAGTAGTAGAAAATTTCATTTCTACATGTGGTTATTAGAAAAATGTCGCATCTCTGATACATAGTAAGTAATCTAATTCCGCCAAGCCCGTTCCATCTTCGGACTACAAAACAAACGGCGATGCGCCATCGTTACATGGTGGACATCCCACCCATACGCACAAAACGTTTTGGGAATACTTAATTGTGCGTAGGGCTAAGGAGTGGAATTCCCTGCCGGAGTCTGTGTTCCCTGATAGCTATAACCTGGGAGTCTTTAAGTCGAGAGTGAATACTGTGAATAGGTTACTTCTAGGCAATCGTGCTCCATTTTCGACCACGTCATCGCTTAACATCAGGTGAGATGGTAGTCAAACGCAAGCCTATTTTATTTTTTATAAAAAAAAAGGTTCGACCAAATGGGCCGGAACCGAAACTGGTCAAAAATTTTGTGTCTGTCATGTGGTTATTAGCAAAAAAGTCTCATCTCTGATACATGGAACGCGGATACTTATCATGTAACTAAAACTTGTGATAAAATTTTAGGTACTTAATTTCGGTCTGAAATCAATACCTACATGTAAACAAAATTCATGTATCAAAATAACTGTCGTTTTTCAAGTGGGTATAGTTATTTTCACCATAATAAAACATAAACAAACACTTTTTAAATTTTGTCTATCTTTTGTCCGGGCTGATCGTTGGAACGGCTGGACCAATTTTAATGGGAATTTCACTAGGAGATAGACCTCAACAATCCATAGATAATATCGACTCCCATGCAAATTAAGTTGCAGGGACAGCTACTCATTAAATCATTAAAACTTAAATTAAGGGCAGCTAAAGGAGCAAGGTGAGTTTTTAGTCAGTAGAAGTCTGGCACTCCCTTCCGCTCCACCTACAGCGGAAGAAGTCATTCGATCTACGAGGATTCAGATACTTAATCTGAATCCTCCTAGACGCTGGCTGTACCTCGACACCAATCGTTAAATCAATACACCTACAGTCTCAAGAGCTACTCCAAATTATATGAAGCACAAGAAACCGATATGTTACCGTCAAAACTTCACAGACATTGTGAGCCGACAATAAATCGAATCGTCAATAAATTCTAAGTTGAAACTTGAACAGTTCACTGTCGAAAAGTGGAGATATTTCGTTAAATAGCTCGAACTAGCTGTTCCCGCGCCTTATTTCGCGTAGATCCCGATCCCGTGGGAATAGCCCTTTTTTAACCCGGTTGACCGGTTAAAGAGATGCAAGTCCTCATTATTAGAACTTAAAACAGATATTTACATATTTACCGTGTGTATTTATTGTTTCAAGTTTCCGATAATTCGGCACTGTTGTAAGCGCCATGAACAAGGATGAAGATTCTTTTTTTAGTGTGTGTTGTGTAGTTGCGCATCTCTGTTTAATGTTGACACGCGCGCGATATCTAAGCGGCACTTCAGTCAGTAGAAGTCTGAACTTCTCCCGCTCTGGGTTAAACGGAAACGTCCCTTCCGCAGAGCGGGCGAAGTCATTCGATGATTTTCCCACCTGACTTAAAAGGGCTTACGGATGAAAAGTCATTGCGGGTGGACGTTTATGAACATACGAATCGGTCTACCCTCTTTCTTGTTCGTTTTTTTGTGATCAACACCCCCACCACTGTCACATGTATCACTCAAAACTGGATTCTGTTCCAGACACACAAAACTCACCGTGTTCACTCACGTTCAATCATGAGGGCGCTTACGTTAGTGCCGAAATATCGGAAACTCGAAGCAATAAATAAACATGGTAAATATTCCGTTATTACTGTTAGTGACTATGTTAGCTTAAAAAACTTTAAGTAAGTCTGGCCAAACAGAAAGACAGACAAACAAAAATTCTAAAATGTTTGTTTGAGTTTAAGTTGCGTGTAAATAACTAAAAGCACTTCAGAAAGCACAGTTATTTTGAAAATACAGACACTTCAACTGTATTTATATAATATTCGGAGATAATTGAGTTTCTAGTTTCGATGGCCAGAGTTCTCAGTAACGGAATAGTCGGATTTGATATAAATACACTGCGTTGAGCCTTGAGTCTGGAGAATTTAGCGGAGTTTCTAAAGAGATTTTCCGGTTAGCGTCTTCGTATCTGATTTCACAGAAGGTGCAAAATATACTTATGCTGTGTTTTTTAGCACATTTTACACAAGTATAGTATAGTAAAGCCATGTTTAACTTTGAGAACTTAATCTGCCTCTTTACTATAAAATATAGCGAGCTGTTTTTGCTGTAGAATTTGCAAAAGACATCTAAACAAACATCATTGGTCTAGAAAATACACCATCTTTCAGTCGGTTAAAAATCACACATTTCTTGCAATGTGGGTAGAATTCACATAACTGTGTAGGAATCTTGTTAACCTTTCCAAATAAGCTAAATATGTGTCTGGAGTGGGTTCACGGTAATAGTTCATGTTCTGGGTGGGGTTCGAACCTGCGATCTCCCGAGTCCGACACCATAGCCATAAGGCTATTGACGCTTGTAAACAGTCTAATGCCTATTTCAGTTTATAATTAAATTAGATTAGGCATTACTTGCTTAAAAGGAGGCTCCAATCACCAACTAATTTAAAACTTCTTGGTTATAAAACAAATATTTTGTATTTTTTATTATTTTTTAGCAAACGATTAGTCGACTCCACAAGTGACCAGAAGGCTGGCGTTATCTTTGGACAGAGAATCAGCATTGCCATTCAAGGTGGCAATGCGGCCAGTGTTCTGGGCACTTTTCCCATTGATAGCGATGTTGATGAATTTTTCGATGCCCTATAATTTCTTTTTATTTTCGCCTGTACATACTTTATTTGAATAAAAACTATGTTGTATTTTTTGTATCTATTTATGAGTGGTCTTCAAGAAGAACTGGATCATCGGATGTTGGTGATTATGGTTTTTGACTGGATGGCTTGCGTTTGATCACCATCTCACCTGATGATAAACGATGATATAGTCGAAGATAAAGCACGCTTGCCTGAAAGTAACCTATTCTCTCTTGACTTAAAGACCCCCAGGTTATAGCTATCAGGAAACACAGACTCAAATAAATAAATCACGACAATTTAGACGTTGACTTCTGGTCAAACTGAATTGTTTGTAGTGGTTATAACAATAAACCAAGTTAAAAACATCGATGTTAAAAATTCAATTAAATCCTGAAGAGTGTGGTCAGTGCTGCCGAGCCGTTACAGTTTGATGACCAATCCTACCGCCACATGATTGCGTTGTAAACTTTGTCCCTAGTTGACTAAAACAACGATTTTATACGTATATTTTTCATACGGTTTTCAAATAGGTATTCTTTTGAAAAAGTACTTTTGTGCTTCTAAAATAATCAGGTAATCGTGCCCTATCATAAGATGTTCATGTATTGTTGGTATTAATAATTAAGAAACAGGTTAATATGTTATTTAAAAGTATATTCAATGATGAATGAATGGTGGATCTTACAGTTGAATCTTAAGCATAAGTTTTGTACTAACATTGTCACACTGGCAGCTGTCAGAAACATTAGTGACGTTCCGTTACTACAGTTCATTTCAATCCACACAATGTAGGCATTTCTGTTAGAAATACCACCATATCTTCTTAGGCTCAATTTACACCGCCGCGGAATGGAATGGAACGGAAGCGTCAATTTCGCCTGATGACGCGAGAAGGCGCGCAAATTCGCTGGAATGCTCGAGTATTCTCGCGCTTTCCAGCAAATTTGCGCGCCTACCTATCTTATACTTATGTTGTACGGTTGACAACGTTCATTATGCTATGTACAATTTCGTTGCAAAAAATAGCTTCCATTCCATTCCGCGGCGGTGTAAATTGAGCCTTACCAAATCTCCATGTGTTCTAAATTCAAATGAACACAATGCAGCTCCTCTCGGCTCCACGTCCATGTCAGAGCCAATCATAGCGTTGCATTGTTTCCTTTAAGAGTACGTCCTCTTTGTAGCGTGATACGTACATTGATTTGACGGCGTGTCTTTCTGTCGCTTTTGTTTGGGTTTAAAATGAATTTTCAAGTGTAGTTTTAATAGGTAATGTAAGGTTTTAATAGGTAAGGTGCCTCAAGACAGACGTAGTAGTTGAAGCAGGCCTAAGAAGCGATGGCGAGATGATCTGGACTCATTCCTTACGGATTGGCCGGAGAAGACTGCAGATAAAGTTTCCTGGAAAGATTTGGTGAGGTATATGTCCAGCAGTGGGACAACATAGGCTAAAAAAAAAGTTTTAATAGAAAAGTGATGGTGTTTAGATGATTGATTGATTGATTGATGGGGTAAAAACGAGATTTTGTAGGACAAGATTGATGTAAACGCTTTTCGGCCCGATCAGTAATTTTTGTAAGGGCATATTTTATGCTGATTGATGGAAGATTTTTGGAGATGGATGACACTGTGGCGCATTAGCTGTACCGACTATTGGTTCACATGTCTGTAAGCTTTTTGAAGTGAAAACTTATTTAGCGGCGTTGTGCACTTTTTTGTAATGGGTAAAAAATGTTAAACTCGCGTCAGGACACGTGACCTGATCGAAAATTCGTAAGACAGACGGAGAGTAGACAGCCGGCGCAGCGTAGGAGAGGAAGTATCCCCCTCTCTTTATACGGCGCGGCGAAAATGTATGCCTGCGCCTGCTGTTTCGTTTAGGCGGCGCAGGACGCTTGCGCGAATGTTCGTGTGTGTTAACATGAAAGTTGATTTTTCTAAGAGATAAACTTTTTAATGTAATATAAATTGTCATGTTTGTGTACGATAGCGCAATAAATAAATATTGTATTCTACCACATAAATGATAGTACTTTTGTACTGATAATTAAAGCAATTCGTGCAAAATTATTCCCTAACCATTCCAAAATATCAAAAATGCACAACGTTAATATTCAAGTTTTCACTTCTGCGGCACTCCCGGAGTGCAACCCGTCGTTTTTTTTTATTATTCTTAGGCTCGCGTTTGACGATGTGGTCGAAGATGAAGCACGTTTGCCTAGAAGTAACCAATTGACTCGTGTTGGTTATAACTATCAGGAAACACTGATTCCGGATTTATCTTCTATAATTTTATCAGTAAAGGAATAATAATATGATTAGTCAATTAGGGTGAAAACATTAAACTAACATGTCACATTACACCTTAAAGATATACGAGCTGGCACGAACGCAGCGTTATTAAATCTTTTTTTCAGGAACCATATGGTGCATTACCCTTTAATGAAGTGGAGGCCTGTTTCCTAGCAGGACTGTTATGGGCTTGTTACAGGTACTATATGATTTTTATGGAAAATACTTTTGGTACGGATGACAATCGTCGAAGCAATGAAGACCCGGATCGTAGAAGAGAGCCACCTTGCCGGACGCAATCACATCGCAGTCATTTGCGTGGCGAATTTACATGGCTTGTAGTCAGGTGTAAAGACCCCATGCAGAGTTAATCCAATGAATCCGGCTAAGAGTTCATCAACCTATTAAACACGAGTAGTTTCAGTACATGTTTATTTGACCTTATCTTTAAAGTACCACCATATCCGTGACAGAACCAGGTACATTAAAGTACCAGAAATATAATCGTTAAACTGCGAAATTAATTCACGATATAAACGCTAGAAATTCTCGTCAACTTGTCGTATACGTTTCTAGTGTAATTACGTCATCTATTGCAGGATATAAAATATTTAGTTAATGACTGATAAGTTAAGGAGGCGTGTCTGTTAATCAAGGGTGTTTTCCCTTCATTTATCAAGACTGCTTATCTTAACATTTCCTTGATCGCGCTAAATATTATTACATATTTTTATTGACCGGTCTGGCTAATGGGGTATAGTGGTTCATGGCAATAGTGTAATGGGTGAGTTCGAACCCGCGATCTCTCGATTACAAGGCTGAAACCTTAGCATTAAGCTATTGTTGCTTAAATTATTTGAACAAAGACTAAGCAGTGACGATGGTATTCTATTGTCCGGTCGGAACGTACAGTGCCCTTCGCGTTCAGTATAATAATGCGTTCCGGGTGTTGATGGGGCTGCCCCGCTTCTGTAGCGCATCAGGGATGATTGCTGAAGCTCGCGTTGACTGTTTCTATGCGACGATGCGAAAACGATGCGCTTCCCTGGTGCGCCGGGTGCGGGCCAGCCCCAACATAATCCTTCGTTGTGTGGCGAGCTGCAAGCTCTCCACGTCGGTGTTGAGCTTGTAGCTTCGATTCGCGAACCAACCTTGTAATTTAAGTCATAGGATTAAAGAATTAGTTATGAACCAATGGAGTTTTGTTACTTGAAAATAAATGAAATTGAAAATTGGAACGTATTCCATTTTGAAGATATTGAATAAAGATACGGCAAAAACTGTTTTCTGAAACAAGGCAATGTTACGAACAATAAGTATAAACCTTAAAATAACGTTGTAAATTTTAAATAAAAAGTAAAAAATCATTTAAAACAAACAAGCTATTTTAATCATTTTTGGTGTTCTTCCATATCATGGCACTGCACAAAAATAACTAGTTAATTGTGCCGAAAACTACTGGGTCCACATTGCTTAAAAAACTAACTACATCGTTTTATGTACGTATTCATATAAATGTTATCAAAAAACACGTTAATGTAGTGGTCGACACAAATTGCAGTCCAAATTGCAAATTGGGTCCGTGCAATTTGTTCCGCGCTGCACATTTGAAAAGAAATGAAAGATGTGAAGCTCTCCGCAGTAAATGTGGGACACTTATTCATTACGGGTGTGCACAGAATACAGTGGTGAGAAAGCCACGAGGCATTCGAATGAAGGCAGGAAATTAATGGCTAGCGGACAGGCTCGATGCGACAATGTGGCAGTGAGTTTTCAGACAAAATGTTCTCAAAATTCTCTATTGCGGTTTCTGACACGTCGTTGTTGCTTTGCCGCTGGGTTTGCCATCTTTGTCGGATTGTCACGTTATTGTCACAATGTCACGGTATTGTCGTAGTTTGCGTCAGGCTGCTTACTGAAGCGAAAACCTTAAGAAATATATATAAAAAGACAATAAGTTGTACTTAAGAAAATACGTCTCACTCATTTGTAAGCATAATTAAGTTATTATTCTGATTTGAGTGTTGGCTATTATCTTCAGAAACTCTTAAGACAGTGACGTAGGATAAAGAAAATGTGGATTGCAAGTAATTAGTTCAGGAATCAAATCAGAATCCCAAATGTAGTAATTTAGTAACGTGGGTTAACCTCTCTATACCCGTCGGCGTCGGTTAGTGAGACTACTAAAATAATCTTTAGTGATTTTTTAACACGCTTTTATTAGGTCGACCTGTATGTGACTAACTATGTAATGGAATCTAAGGTAACTAATTTAACCATCTTCCAAGGGTCGTAGCGTAATGAAAATTGGCTGCTGTATGTAGTTCTGATGACAATACAATAATATGGTACTGTCAAACTGATCTGATGATGGAGCCGGAAGATATGAACTGGAACTTCATGATGGAATATCGTATCATAGCTGTTTTGGATTTCTTAGAAAAGTCTTGTAATGAACTTTGACTACGATTAGGTTTCAAGGTCTGATGATGAAGCCGGAAGATAGGCACTGGCATTCCATGATGGAATATCGTATTATAGTCGTGTTTGCACTTCAGAGAAAGGCCACGTAATGGACTTTGAACACGATCAGGTTTCAAGACCTTAAGTTTTTTTTTTGTTTTTACGTGCATTTATAAAAGCGTGTTTTTCTAGTGTTTTTTAAACTATTAATTTTTTATTTATCACACATAATATGTACGTACTGGGTTTTGAGATTCTCTATTAGTAATAATTTTCAAAGCCTACCTACTACCTACACTCAAAACGGTGAAGGAATCAGAGGTAACCGCCTTGTTTTAGGACAGAAAAATCTGTAGACTTGTGGCGTCCACCAAGTCGCCCTGGGTCCACGTGGTGGCTTACGACCTATTCCCTCGTGTAGAGAGGAAGCCTGCGTTCCAGCGGTGGAAACATTATAGGCTGATTATTTAATTGTGACTTTAATTCTGCAGTCAATCTTAAAAGAATCGTACCGGATCACTGTTTCAGCTTAAATCCAATTAAACTTTCGTTCTCAGAAAGAATTTAATTAGACCAGTAACTCCAGAGATTTCCTTCTACAAACAATCTTTTTTTTTTTCTTGTCCAATCTGACTTAATTGTTTTAATTAATTGTGTTAAACATCTAAAGTAAAAATAAGCTCGATACGATTCAGTAATCAATTTTGCCGATGGCATACGTGTATTATTATTTGGCATAGTTGCCAAAAAGTCTGAGACTTCAGTAAAGTTAAATAATGTTTTATGTCAATGTTGTTATCTGAGCTTTATTTAAATTGTTATAACTAAGGCAGTTGCCTCACCGCCGACCATTAACGAGTAGCGAGTAAAGCTAGCATCTGAAAACGAGTTGGCGAGCAGCGAGTGTGTTGTTCCGATAGTTCAGTCGCTGAGCTATCATCTAGGTCCCTCAGCGTGAGTTCTGACCGCCAAGTGATCGCTGAGTCAGTATTAACTTTGACAGCTCTTGTCGCTCAGCGACAAAACCAGTGAAGCGAGCAGTCGACGGCAGCGACAGTCAGAGAGCAACTATTAATATATGCATCTCTTTCGTTTACACGGAATGTACATTTCATTGTGCGTTTCTTCAGCGAGTAAATCGCGGATAGTTACGCGCTGGCAGTCGGACAACTGCCTTAATCAAATATTTTACGATACCTATATTTTTAGAGATATACGTGTATCTATGTGTGGAGAGAAGAGCTCATGGCTAAATAAGAATAGCCGCGCATGTAAATATTCAAGGTTAAGCAACGCTTTCTGAGGTCGGTGAGTAGATGGGTGAAAATCTTAGCATATTCCTTCGTGCTTCGGAAATCACATTCACCCGTCGGTCCCGACTATCATTCGTATTACCTTTGCCGTTTGCTACGAGTAATCAGAAGCCAGATAATCTAACACCAAACTTACCAAAGGGTAATCAATCCAATCGTGTTACCTTCCTACTGCGTTGTAGAAGTCAGATAGACAGTAACTCCATGAAAAAAAAACTATTACTGATATGATATGATATCTTTATTTGAAACACAGCCAGAAAAATACATGTGTCTTAATAGTTAGAATAAATGAATTTGACAGTAATACATAGCCCGCTCTCTCCCAAACTAGGCAAACACCTGTATCTTGGGAGGCAGTATAAAGTGAATTTTTACATTCTTTATTCATATTCATAGCCCATGTAAGACGGTGTGAATTTCAAATAGATTAGGTAAAAATAAAAAATAAATAAAAAGATAAAACAAACTACAAAACAAAATAGAGAAACGATAACAAAAAATAATCCCTAAAAATAAATCATTCTTAAATAAATTAATAATATAGAATGCCATTTATCTACTTTTATGCTATACAAGTGTGTGTATGAGTGTGTAGGGTGTGAGTGGGTGTGTGTGGGTGTAAGTACTCAGCTGCATCCTGATCGATTAAAAAACGACGCCAACATACATAGTTGGGAAATGGCTATATTTGCGTGCACCTTATGGAGCGATTCAATTCTACTTAGCTTCAGTCTTTGTGACAGATGACTTGCGTGCAAAACCTTCATATCATTCCAAGGAATTTCCATCTTAATCCACGCCTACCGCTGAGCAATTAATGCAAAAATCGCGTGTCTCCTATCATAACATTATCAATCTCACAGTAATGTGGACGACAGATTCTGTTTAATTGCAAGCTGCTTTGGCTAACGGTGTTTGATTACTGGTACTGAGCTTTGACTCAATAGCTGGTTATTTTAAGATGGTGCAGAGATACTGCTAGATTCTTTTCTACCGTTAAGTGGTTTAAGAAATATCCACGAAAACGTATAGTAGTAATTTTAATATATTTTTTTGATACTGAGAGATAGGTACCTACTATATCCACAACATCCACAATAGACACAAAGGCATCCTATCCAACTTAAAACGGTAAAAAAATAACATGTAGGTAAAAGTGTTAGTTACAACCAATTTACAAAATAAAAATTTCATTTCATTTAATTCCAGGAAGAGGTTGCGAGAAGACCTGGACGTGTACCATGAGGGCTGGTTTGAAGCAGCGCGTGAAAAGAGTTCATGGCAGTATTTGGGGGAGACCTTTGCCGCAGCAACACACTGCTTGCAGCAGTGGGCTCAAGGAAAAAAATCATTCTTCTCAATGAAAGGGAATGCGGCGTAATTTACCACACGTTCTCAGTGCAGGTTAAATGGATGTAAGGTTTAATCCGGATTTTCAGTCCTAAAATCAAATCCATTCAAATTTTCGATTTTCAGCTGGTTCCGTCATCGTTTTAAGAGCAATGGGGATTATGGAAATTAGACAAGTATTGTGCAACGACCTACAAACCCTAATACTATAGATAGATTTATTTATTTGTTAGAATATTGTTATAGGCACCACTGGGTGACCACTGGTCTTTTTATCTAAATCATCCAAGCTTCTTTCAAAGAAAGTCGCTATATATTACTTTCTGACTTTCTTCGAAGAAAGATATCCAACTTCTTTCCCCATTTAAGACGACTCTTTATAGTATTTAACTTTTCTTAGTCCCCAGACTTTCTTAATCGAGGAAAGTAAGTTTCTTTGATGTTTATTGAACCTTTGAAACGTTTTCAGAGGTATTAAAGTTTTCTTATAAGCCTATAAAGTTAAATCTATCTTCAAATGAGTCGATAATTGTTGATTGTGGGATCAAAGTTGACAAGTCTCTTTGTTTTAAAATAGTTAGAAATACATAGAAGAGTTTCTAAAAACAATGGTGAAATATATGATTTTGCTGCGTCTTTTCTATACATTTATTAGCCATTGTCTTTCACTCTATTTCATATTATGGAACCCATTCTACAAAAAATATGCTGAAATCGTAGAGTACAAATGCATGCTATGCACTATAAATGCCATAAATATTAACTATCGTATTCACAATTACTCAAAAAGTACAACCTTCTCCCCCTTAGTTCTCGAAGAAAGGACCTCGAAGTCAGTGATTTTCAAAATTGTCAGAAACAAATTTAACTGTGCAAATCTCAATAACATGATTAATTAGCTATGCTGTACCAAGAACCATTCGCAGGCGGCGGGTACGCGCAGGTACTCTTTTCGCTCTGAACGCTTGTCGAAATAATTCAGGCCTGCGCTCGCCTATCCGCGGTATGATTGACACATACAACAGTAAATTTATTGAAATTGATATCTTTAATTGCACAATAACTAAGTTTAAAAGACTCATTCGTTGTTCTCTATTAAACACAATTAGTGATAATAACTGATGTTATATTGTAGATACTATTTTATAATTTTATCTTGTATACCTAAGTACTTTATAATTTGTCTTATTTTTTTCATTATATTCATTATAGTTAGTTACATTTATATAAATATTTGACTAATTGTTATAAATTGTTACAAACGGGTGTGTTACGTGATTTCGAAAATGAAGCACCGAAGAACACTTCCCTGTAAGTTCACAAATACGAAACACCCCCTCAAATCACGGAAAGCCGCCGGCGGCCACAAAGGCGGTACATTTTGTGACGTTTCAAATTTGAGGGTTAACAACGAATACACGCTACCACGAAAACCCTAACGCCGTAGCCATGGGATCTCGAATAACTAAATCTCTAATCTCACCTATTCGAAACACTTAACAACGAATGCACACAACCAAGAAAAACTGAACACCGTAGCCATGCAATATCGAATAACTAAATCTCGAAAAGACTTCGTAAAATGTCTTTATTAATTTAACCATCAAACATTACTTTTGCTATTGTTTTTAAACCAAACAGGAAACCAAGTAGCCTATGTGAAACTCCATCCAACTTATTCTTCTCACCAAAAATCATATCGATCAAATTGGACGAGAAAATGGTAATAAAAAATACAAACACAGTTTTACACTTTTGAGATTAAGTAAGGATGTATTTTGAATTTTTTAGCACTGAACACTGCCAAGCTAAACCTTGTTGTCACCCGCGCTGGTAGACAGTTGAGCGAACAAAACGTATCATTACCGGAGTGCGTAGAGAATATAATGATGTCCGCATTATGTCGGGTGACTGTACTACCTTAAACTATGGGACGTTTTTTATTAGGGTTCCGTAGCCGAATGGCAAAAAACGGAACCCTTATAGTTTCGTCATGTCTATTTGTCTGACCGTATGTCACAGCCATTTTATTCCGAAACTATTCGCACTATACACATGAAACTTGGTAAGTAGATGTATTCTGTAAACCGCTTTCCGATTTTCAGAAAAAAAAATAAGGGTGGCTCCCCATACATGTAACTGAAACCGAATTTTTTTTTTTCATGAAACCTTTGCGTGTGTTGTATCTTGAGATTTCTGAAACCACTTTTTCATAAAGTCAATCATTTAAAAGATATACGCTTTCAAAGTGGTAAAATGTGTGTTGTGTGTGTGGGGACACACACACAACACACATTTTAACTTCTTCTTCTAACTTCTATAATAATGGAGGAAAAAATCTAAAAAAAATATATGCTGTAGATCTTAATGTAAACTTTTAAGGAAAATTAGTTTGAACAAGTTCGGCTCAGCAGTTTTTGAGATATAGCATATTTTCTAAAACCGCAAATATAACTTTGCAATTTATACAAATACTATGAAAAATAAAGTTATTTAGCGTAGTTACTACGGAATCCTTAATGGGCGAGTCTGACTCGCACTTGGTGATGATTGTCTCGTGTTTGACCGCTATCAACGTGATGTTAAGCAACGATGTTATCGAAGCTGAAGCACGCCTACCTATTCACTCTTGGCTTAAAGACCCCTAGATTATAGATATCAGGACATACACACTCCGGCAGGGAATTAAACTCCTTAACTGTACGCACAATGAAAGCATTCCCAAAACATTTTGTGCGTATGGGTGGGATGTCCACCATGTAACGATAATTTTCCTAAACTTACTATTAACTGAAGGTGTACTTATCAAGTAACTAACTACACCTTCGACAACATGATAAAGCTTGCAGGAGTCTGCTGGATGCGAATGGCACAGGACAGGTCATTCTCGCGGTATTTCAGGGAGATGTATTGGGCCTTTATTTTTCAGTGGGTGTTAGATGTTTTTATCTAACGTGTCCGCCCATTCTGGGTGAAGCAAAAGAGAGTGTCAGACTTCTACTGACTAAAAACCCACCCTATTCCGCGGCCACGGTATTTCGTTACATTTCTATTGGGCCTGCCTTAAAGTCATCGAGTGACATCGGAAGTAGCGAAAGAAGGAAGAAGAGTCGAAGTGTGAATACATTTTCCCCGTCATGCTGCACTTCATGCCCACTGCTCCCTGTTTCGTCGGTTTTTTGGGCACGATTCAAATGGCCGACAATAAACGACCAACCTAGTGCGGAGCGTTGCGATTAATTGCTCGATTAGAGCAAGTGAGCAAAGAGAGCAACATCGCGGCAGCACTTTGGAAGTGTTCAAAGGATTGACTGAGAAAAAAAATATTCTAGAAAGCTCCATGTCATTTTAAAGACTTATCTTTTGACATGTATAGTTTTGATAATTGTAATTATATTATTTGGTTTCAGTTTTATGTATAGGGTCTAGGGCCCACCTTATTTTTTATTTTTGTATCAACGTTGTAAAACGGTTCATGGACTACATCTTTCTACCAAGTTTCAACTGTGTAGTCCTAATAGTTTCGGAATAAAATGGCTGTGACATACGTACGGACAGACAGAGAGACATGACGAATCTATAATAGTTCCGTTTTTGCCATTCGGCTACGGTAACCTAAAAAGGTGGCATGCACACCATATGTATTTTACGAATTTCTTATTATTTTCAAATAAAACGAACAACCTTCAACCGTTCTTGAGAAATAAGATCTAAACAGATTGACAGACGGACAACGAAGTGAGCCTACACGCGTTAAGTTCTTTCCTTTTACAGTACGTAACCCTAAAATGGATTTTAAATAAAAATTTCTACATCACCTTTCCAAAAAGCGTTAGGTAATTCAATATTGTGGTGGAAAGTTCAACATGCCCTGGTTAAAGTAAAACCCGATCCGGAGTCTCTATAAAAAGGTTTATAATGGACAAAATAAATTGCACATTTTCCAGTTTAAATTTAACACCAAAAGTTCCACTCAAAGAGCAAATTGTGGCCACAGTAACGGCTACACGTCGACCCATTCATCGCGCTCCATTTCAGTATACGAGATCCATCTTATATACTATTTACTTAACTCAAAGCAGAGTAAATGAAGGTTTTAGTACTCAAATACGCTTTTAAGTCAAAAGGTAGCCTCTTAAAATATTTTCAGTCACGACAAATTACATTTTTACCGAAAACGCTTTCATCTTTAAACTGTTTAGGCATAAAATGGCTTTATTAAATAAACCTTCATAAGTCATTCACATAACATAAAATAATCAGCCAAAAACGTTCCCACTGTTGAGACACACGCCTACACTCTATGAGAGAAAAATTGACCAAGTGCGAGTCAGACTCACCATGAAGGGTTCCGTAGTAACTACGCAAAATAACTTTGTTTTTCATAGTATTTGTATGAATGACAAAGTCATATTTGCGGTTTTAGAAAATATGCTGTATCTCAAAAACTGCTGACCCGATCTTGTTCAAATCAATTTTCGTTGAAAGTTTACATTAAGATCTACGGCATGTATTTTTTTTAGATTTTTCACTCATTATTATAGAAGTTAGAGGGGGGACACATTTCACCACTTTGGAAAAGTATATCTTTTAAACGATTAACTTTATGAAAAAGTGGTTTTACAAACCTCAATATAATTTTTAAAGACCTTTCTATAGATACCATAAACGCATAGGTTTTGTGAAAAAAAAAATTCAGTTTCAGTTCCATGTATGGGGAGCGCCCCTTTATATTTTTTTTTTTCTTAAAATCGGAAACCGGTTTACAGAATACATCTACCTACCAAATATCACATGTGTAGTCCTAATAGTTTCGGAATAAAATGGCTGTGACATACGGACGGTCGGACAAACAGACAGACAGACATGACGACACTATAAGGGTTCCGTTTTTAGCCATTCGGGCCCAGTGATGGGTGGTGGATGTCGCATGTCTCGGATTTTCAGTCCTTGGGCATGCCGATGCCAGTTTCCTCATTTACCTTCACCGTCTTGTGCTCGTAACAACTTGTTAGCTAGCTAAGTTGTTACGGGCACATTATTTTTTCATTTATTTAAATAGAATAGAACAGAATATTCATTTTTTATGCTCAGAATGTAGGTATTCACAATAAGGTGGTTACAGTAACATAAAGGAATCCTTGTACATTCTACCATTTTGGCTTGCAAACATTGATGCAGTTCATCATCAAACATTGGTACAAAACATTGATACTAAACTAAAAATTTGTCAGCTATAAATCCGATACGGAGTAGTAACATTTATTTTAAAGAAATTCAGTTAATTTCTTTTTGAAAGTACATGATTGATTCTTCTTTTACGGAGTTAGAAATTTGGTTAAAAATAGTCGGTACCATACCAAAAAACACTTTTCCTCAACAAAGCTGTCCTAAAACCACCATTTAAACAAAATGTCAAACGCTTTGTTTGAATTCGTGATTTAAAAACTATATCTTTATTCAAATGTCGATTAAAAGAGCATTACCTTTCCTCTTAACTGTGTTAATTATTTATTTATATATTTATATTATATGTTTATATATTCTTACATTATGTATTTATTTAAGTATATGTTATTTTATTGCATTATAAGTATGTTAGGTATACTTAATATTTTAGTTTTAGTTTTAGACTTCACATATTAATTTTTATTTCTCTTCTTGTTCTCACACACTATTGTCTACATTTCTTTTTCACTTCTCCTTTCGCAGGTCTGCTGGAAGAAATTTCTTAAGAAATAAGCAGTACCTTTGTACTCAAATATTATAATTATGTTGTCCTATTATATTTTACTGTGTGTACATAAATAATAAAATAAATAAATAAATAAATCCTCTGTATTATATACGTCAGAAAACGATAGATTTTGCAGAGATTTATTAAATTTAATGAGATTTTCTTTACAAGTATCTCTAATCTCAGTTCTCCAAGTTTTTATCCTGCATGATGTGTTCATTATAGAATATTCAAAAAAAATGTAGCTGTTAGAGACGTATTTGCAAATTTTAAGATGTTTAAAATAACGTGCACATAAACTAAAAGCTCGACTGAAGATAATGCAAAAATATAATTTTAGAAATGCCTTACCATCGAATCCTTCGTCCCTAAATATGAGTACGTAACTTTATATTACTGTCTGGAGAGACTAGGGCTGCCATCCGTCCGGGCTTTCTTTCCCGGATTTGTCCTAGTTTGGAGAGCGTCCAGGGTCGTCCGGGGGGATTTTCCCAATAAGCGTCCAGGTAAAACCCGGACACACGTTGGACTTACGGGTACCAAAAAGCACGATCTCTATTATTATTTTCCTATGGTATTTCATCTCATTGTTTATGTTACGTTGATTAAATGAAAAGTAAGAGACTCTTATTACAAAATTTTTAAAGCTCTACAATGTTATCACTTTATCAGTAAATAAAAACCATAATTAAACATCGTTGTTTTTAGTTTCAATTTCAAAAATGTATTTTTCTACGGTGTCCGTGGAAAAACTGTGATTTTACCCAAATGTTAGAAGTCTTTGTCTGGGGCCTGCAACTTTGGTGATGGCAGCCCTACTAGAGACCCACTGAAATCTGACCGGTGTTTTCCTTAACAGCCTACTTCAGACATCTGAAGCCTACTTACGTGGTTCGTTCTTATGTAATTTGGCCAAAATTTCAAAAGAGATTTTGATTCTTGATTAAGATTTGGCGTGTCTTCTCAGTTACAATTACCACTTTCAAGCAGAAGGATTCTGTGAAACAGCTGGTGCTTTGTCCTTTCTGCCTACCTATATAGAAAGTCGCATCTATAATGCTCAGATTGAGAGAATGCAGCAATAGCGTTCTGAACGTTTTCCAAAAAAGACTAGAAGGGCTGATAACGGATAGGTTTATCAAGCTACAGGTTGGGCATGGAGGTTGTTAAGGGGGCCTCCTCTTATTAATGCAAAGTTACATACAATTTAGGGAGCCTTCCCTAAATTGTATGTAACTTTGCATTAATATTCTGAAACAATCACGCATACAATCAAAATGGAACTTTAGTATATGATTTATTGGATCTTTTTCTTTACATGTCTAAGACCAGTTACGTAATTGGAACATTTTCGCTCGATTAATTTTTTAATCGAAAATCATGTCTTTTTTAAAGATTATTCAAAATTTAATCAAGATTACTCAGCTTTTATGACTAAAATTAGTATTGACGTAGTATGTAAGAAAGTATAGTTTATTATCCAAATATAAGATATTTTTTCTCTAGATCAATTATTACCTTAGTTATAAACGAAATAGGAATTGAGACTTACGACATTTAGTTTCGAACCCGAACATGGTGAAAGAGCGCACACGATATTCAACTTTATTACTGCTGCGTTAGCGTTTAGCACACAACGGCCTAACCGAGGGTGCATGGGGCGGAGCTTGCGTGAAAATAAGTTTAGAGTTTATGTAATCTAAGTAAATATATATGTATAATTTATCCATTCTACGGGACAAAATTGCCAACTCAATTTTTTTCACCTCGTACCAAACTCTTCATCTCTCTAATCTTATCATCATCCCGATCACGTCATCTCAAAACTATCTGGTAGAGATCATTCCTTAGCCCTTATGTACTCGTAATAAGCTCCATTCATACAGCTTCTCAGCATTCCCCGGATGGAAACGGGGATCAATTTGTATGATTGGGTCGTAAGATTAAGGGTTGTACGTACGCCGCAGCTGGAAGTACGGAATTTCCGTAAGATAGCTCCGGAAGTTATTAACGAAGTTGGAGGGTGGAATTTAATAGATAGATAGATATATTCTGCATAACGAATATACAACGTGTAACCGAAAGGGTATATACATACCAAGGGCACAGCTTCTTTGGGTGATATCAAACGATATTGGAAGGGTTTCAACTCAAAATAAAATACTCTAAATATTTATACCAAAATTTCATTTAATCCAAAGAAGCCGTGCCCTTGGTATGTATATACCCTTTCCGTTAGCTATTCTAATATAATGAGACTTATAATATGACTACCAGTGGCGCGGGGCTTCACTCCCGTGGACGCTCACGATAAAAAACATAGCCCGTCTTTTTTTTAGTCGGGTAAAAATAGCCTTTAACCTCTCTCACGCTTCAAGCTACTTCCATCTCAAATTTCATCCAAATCCAGACAGTACTTTCGAAGATTAGCGCGTTTAAACAAACGAACAAACGTTTCCGCTTTATAATATTAGTATTAGGTACAGACGCCAGCACATGAAGCTACCCGAAACTGTCAAATTTTCCCAATCAACCTTGAACCTAATTACTTTAAAAACAAAGTTGAAAATCTATTAAAGAAATTTGACAGATTGTTGTAGCTTGATGTGCTGGCGTCTGTACTTACTAATGTTACAAAGCAGAAGGTTACTTTTTACCCTACTGAAAAATAAGGTGGTTATGTTTTTATCGTGATAAAGTCCACTAGAGCTTAGCCCAGCGCGACTCCTAGTATTAGCTAGCTAGATTAGTATTAGCTTTTGCTCCTTCTTCTTGCGTCGTACTTATCAGTGCTATGGGTCGTGACCTCCTCCATGGATCACTCTGCTACGGACGATGTTATTTCACAGCTCTTCCGATTGTTGTCGAACTCTAAAGCACCTTGACTCCGGTTGGATACAGTTTTACGGATCTGCCCCTTCACCTCCGCAAAAAGATCGTCGTCACATCCCTAGTTCAGTTTGTGCTCCGACGGTAAAAGAGTGATCAATATCCGCCTAAAATGTTTGTTCTGTAATGTTTGTTTAAAAGCTCATATTTTGAAACATTTCCTGTTTTTCATATCCGATCGTATTGATAAAAGGAACGGTATTTCAAAATGTCGGATTATTTATACTCTTCATTTTTAGCATGCCGTCCTCATCCGTGCCATCCATGCCGTCATCCTTTTGCGATACAAAAGGAAAAAGTAACCCCAAATAACTTCTTCGTCTTTTTGTCTGTTTGTTTTTTAAACTGCATTGTGCAGGAAAGATAATAAATAAAATGTGACATGCATTTTTTTATGTAAAAGATTACTAGCAACGTGGGTAGAATTCACATTAAAATGTATCCTGTTAAGAGTCCCTAACAATTTTACTGCCAAAAAAGAGAAATTACCTACTTTTGTAGAACAAATATCTCAATAACGGCATAAAATATCATTTTTCTTTTAAAACAGCGTTAAACATTGTATATTTATCTAGTATGTGGTCAAATTATAATTTAAATATCTACTCAAAATAAATTAATAAAAAAATTAAATACAAACACGTGTTTTTACGAAATCACGTAATACCAGGTTTTACAACTGCTTTTTAGCTTAATGGGGGTGAATAACAATCTAAAAAAAAATCCTGACCATTGGGCATATAGTGCACTAGTAAGTTAACAAATTATTTTTTGAAAAATAATGGGGCGGTGTACTTAAAAAAAAATAGTAAACTCAGAAAAAACTCAAAATAAATCCTTTGCAAAACCGTCACTTTTGAGTAAGAATCCGTTATTGAATAGAAAATTAAAAACTAATTCTGAATAATACAGGTATTTATCTACCAAATTATTATTTTTTATTTTAATTCTGAGCTCATATTTTATTGTAATAACATTTTCAAAGTATGCCTTATAAATCGATGCGCTTGCTCGATTTATTTTGAGTAGATTAATTTGACCATTATTAGATAAATATACAATGTTAAACGCTGTTTTAAAAGAAAAATGATATTTTATAACGTTATTGAGATATTTGTTCTACAAAAGTAGGTAATTTCTCTTTTTCGGCAGTAAAACTGTTAGGGACTCTTAACCCCTCCAACTAAGCTAAATATGCTTGTGTCTGGAGTGGGTTCACGGTAATAGTGTAATGGGTGGGGTTTGAATCCGCGCCCTCTCGATCACAAGTCCGACATCTAATCCATTGGGCTATTGACGCTTTATTAATTCCATACTTCTTTTATAAACATAACATATTCAGCCTGCACGCAGGCTCAATGCGGGTTGCTGGATGTCATATATGTTCAGATATTTCGGTCTCCTAGGACCTATTTTCGTTCACTATTTTGAAAGCAGCGGTGCTGATGCAAAATGTACAAAGTATTGTGCCTGCCTGAATTCGAACCTACGACCTAAAACTCGTAAGTCGTGCCTATAACCACTCGGCCACCAATAGCGTTTTATTAAAACCCTTTGAAAATCTAGGATGCCGCAAATCTTAACACGTGTCTAGGCACAACTCTCCAACATTGTCTAAGAGATATTTCATGTTCAATGCCCAAATGTAGGAGTAAAACACTCTCCAAACTGTTGAAAATGTTGTTCCAAATGTTAACGTACGTGACTATGCCACAAAGGATCCTCTAGACACATCTGCGGCAAAGTTAGTGAGCAATCAATAACCTCGTCAGATATATTAACTCCAGAAATTGGGCCTATTTTCCAAGTTTCTCCATTTATCAGTTCGACGGAAACGGCACAAACTCACGTCAAACAAACAACGGACATACGTCTGGCGTTGTCTAATAAAGTATCTATTGTATAATAGGTATGACTAAGAGTTTTCCTGCACCGTTGTCCTTATGAATAATATGTTATCCATACAAATTTACACCAGACAGAAACTTTCGACGACGCGGCAGGCCCGGTGGCTGAGCAATTATTTAACTATATATTATTTAACTTTATTGTCTTCTCATACCTACTAAACCTCTATTATGGAAACTTTGTAAAAATGAATATTTTGAACTGTAGTTTCTTCTCTATAGAAAACGACCAATTTCGAACCGTGCCCTAACTTCTGACGTTTTGTTAGTGCCCATGTTGGCCTACGTGAAATAAAAATTTTGAGTTTTAGTTTGATTAGCTGCTGAACTGCGTTTTTGATTCTCGTACTGAACAAATTATCGCATTGGATTTGGCTGTTTGTCCACAATACAAGAAAACTCCTAGTGTGGGACATAAAGATAAAAATGGATATAAAAATCTGACCCCTGTCTTCATCCTGACTCCCATCCAGGGTGGAAAACCTGGATGATGATTTCCACCTCAAGAAAGAAGAAAGATAAGTCAGTTGTGTCATAGTCAGAATTAAAATAAAGAAAGTTTATAACGTATAATACTTCCACTTTACCATAGTATATGCTTGTTTGTATGCGCGGAACGCATTTGTCGTATTTTATTTAAATTCGTTTATCGTACTTCAATCTTTTTGCATCGCTTGATGCCTAACAGCGGTTAAAGTGTTACGCCCACTAACGATATATTAAACTTTTGTTTGTGTAGGAAAAGTAATGGTGGTTTAGCCAATGTTTATCAAGCCTTTCTTTACGAAAACTAGGACGAAAACATGGCAATTGGCAGTACTACTTACTATCGCTAAAATCTAGGTCCAGGTCTATCTCACAACAGGGGTTGAGGGATTTTCCTAACGCAGCCTCGGACCACAAGGGCAACTGAAAAAAACAGTGTGAGTTTTAGTCTGACACTCCCTTCCGCTCCACCCAGACCGGGGGAGTCATTTAATTATTATGTCACCCAAAAAAAGGTCTATCTCAGATCTTGCGGAGGGCGAGCAGGAGCCTCAGCACCCGTTACCGATCAGACCCGAGTTGGCGGAGCGTTGTGTTCCAATTACTCCTCAAAGACTAGTCAGCCACATTGACCGGGCTCGATAAGGCCATTGTCCGATGGGGCCCGATAGAGCCTTTGCCTGCCATGGTTGCGATAATATTCAATACATATTGGCCGAGCTTAGACCAACGCGAGCCTAGACAAATTGACACAAGGCAAGCGTTACTGTCTAGACGTTCGGCAAGTTTGAAGGAAGCCAAAGCAAATGGCCAATATAGACGAGTTTTGAGGAGACGCCCACATGTTGGCCGCTGTCAGTTTTTATAGGCCAAGCGCGCGCGAGCGCCTTTGATTTGTGCAGAAAAACCGACACCGCTCCGAAGTGAGGCAAGTGATCGCGAGCGACTGCAAGTTGTGACAAGCTACGTCAAATTAGGTCTATACACATTGGCGCTTGTCTATACGCAACCAACTAGGCAAGTGACACCGAACGATAGCAAGACAAGGCAAATATACTGTCTACATGTTGGTATTGGCCTTCACTCGACAACACTCGGCCAACATGTATTGCAGGCTTCACGAGTTACCGCGGCGGCGGAACGCAATCACAGTGTGTGTTTTTAGTCAGTAGAAGTCTGACACTCCCTTCCGCTTAACCCAGAGTGGGAGAAGTCATTAGATGACTTTTCCGCCCGGAAAAAAAAGTTATTAAAACCTCTGTACTTTTATAATATGTGACAAAAAAAGCAATGAGAGTTACAAGTAGAATAAAAAGTAAAGAAAATACGTGAAAAGTACTTAATTTTTATGTCTAAAATATTTATTATAATTTTTTTAATATATTTTTCCAAGCAATTTGATAAATACTGAATGTCTCTCTTAAAGAAAACTGTTGGCTCGCGGTGTGGGAGCGTGTTAGTTAGTATAAGGCTTCGCACGCGCCCGACACGATTAAGTAAGCTTAAGAATTAATTACACACAAATTAAGGTGTTAGACATTCAAAATGTTTTAATTGATGAATGAAATAAGCTCTTACTTTTAAGGTTTAGGTAAACCCTTGAAAATGTTAATTTCTTCATATGAATTGACCGTCTTTTAGTTTTTAAGATCTACTTTCGCATAATAATTAAATTAAAGTAAAACAAAGGTGACTACGTTAAAGAGTATGTCTTACGCTATTAAGTTTATAAAGTTTCCGTAATAACCGAATGGCAAAATACGGAACCCTTATACGTGTAACGGAAAGGGTATATACATACCGAGCGCACGGCTTCTTTGGATGATATCAAACGATACTGGAAGGGTTTCAACTCAAAATAAAATACTCTAAAAATTGATACCAAAGCGGTTTCGTAAGTTTCTTAAATTGAAATCATAACAATCGTGTCACCGCACTACGTAGGTCAATAACTTTCCACGTTACTTGCAAATATCACGATAAATCTCTTCCGTAATTCTGTGCGCCCAGTACTGTATCTGGTATCAATGTATTAAAAATTCTCATTACTTCCGAACATGTAGAGATAGGATTAAAAAAGCCCTTCCAATATCATTTGATATCACCCAAAGAAGCCGTGCCCTTGGTATGTATATACCCTTTCCGTTACACGTTGTATATTCGTCATGACCGTCGGTCTGTCTGTCCGTATGTACAGCTATTTTATTCCGAAAATTAAGACAAAACAGTCGAAACTTAGTAGGCAGATGTCTGTGAGCTTTCCGAGTTTATACAAAAATGAATAAAAAAATTAAGGGGGCTCCCTAACCCTATAGATGGCACTGACCCTATAGATACGTCAAAAAATTACATCGATGTTTCTAAAACCATTTTTCCTCAAAGCCCTTCCTTATGACTTATAAAATAATTACAATAATAATGTGGTTTTTTTTTAACCCATAGGTTAGGTAGAGAATGCCTTGCTGCATTAAGTCCGCCCATGTAACAGCATTGTACATAAAGTTTAAATAAATAAATAATATATGCTGTAGAAACATTTTCGACGGAAATTACGAGAACGAGAACCAGACAGCAATTTTTGAGATATAGAACATTTTCGAACGAAAAACCAAGTTATTTTGCGGAACTTTAATGGGTGAGTCCGATTTGCACTTGGCCAAATAATTAAAAAATTAAATGTATTATGTTTAATTTTTTAAGCATTTCCTTATGTATTACTTATTACTTGAATTTGTTTTTTTATGAATTACAAGCCACAAACATTGCTCAGAATAATTTTAAGTTTATTTTATACTATATAAAGCTAAATTACCACTGACTGACTCACTGACTCATTGACATAATTGTTCTCCCAGATGGTGGATGGGGAGGTGGGTATATTTTGACAGATTCGTAAACAAGTAACTCTCAAACCTACGGGAAAAGTGCCAAACCTCCCCTTTTCACCCCCCTTCTCCCCCCCCCCCCTATCGTATCTCGGAAACTACGAGACCCGTATTTTTTTTTACGGATTCGTATAGAGGAGGCTCGGTAAAGTAAAAACCATTTAAAACCATTTTTCAGTCGCCCCCCCCCCCCCGCCCCCCTTCTCACCCCCTTTAGGCGGATCTCGGAAATTAAGAGACTTGGAACAATTTTTTTTTCAGATTCATTTAGAGGGGCAATGCTTTAGTCAAAATACTTCTGCAATCCCCCTCATCTCCCCCATCAACCCCCCCACTTTTTTTTTTTTCAAAAGCACGCGAGGTGCTTGCACCTCGCGCAACACGCAAATACTAAATCCCCCATCTCCCCCCCCTTTTTTTCTTTTTATTTCACAAGCACGCGAGGTGCTTGCACCTCGCGCAACACGCAAATACTAAACCCCCCCATCTCCCCCCCAGTTTTATTTCACAAGCACGCGAGGTGCTTGCACCTCGCGCAACACGCAAGTACTAGACAAGTAACTCTCAAACCTACGGGAAAAGTGCCAAACCTCCCCTTTTCACCAAAACTACGAGACCCGTATTTTTTTCTTTTTACGGATTCGTATAGAGGAGGCTCGCTAAAGTAAAAACCATTTTTCAAAGTCGCCCCCCTTGCCCCCCTTCGAACCCCCTTTAGGCGGATCTCGGAAATTAAGAGACTTGGAACATTTTTTTTTTCAGATTCATTTAGAGGGGCAATGCTTTAGTCAAAATACTTCTGCAACCCCCCCCCCCATAACAACCCCCATTTTTTTTTCACAAGCTCGCCTGGTGCTTGCACCTCGCGCATCACGCAAATACTAAACCCCCCCATCACCCCCCCCACTTTTTTTTTACAAGCACGTGAAGTGCTTGCACCTCGCGCAACACGCAAATACTAAATCCCCCATCTCCCCCCCCTTTTTTTCTTTTTTTCACAAGCACGCGAGGTGCTTGCACCTCGCGCAACACGCAAATACTAAACCCCCCCCATCTCCCCCCCCATTTTTTTTTTCACAAGCACGCGAGGTGCTTGCACCTCGCGCAACACGCAAGTACTAGACAAGTAACTCTCAAACCTACGGGAAAAGTGCCAAACCTCCCCTTTTCACCACCCACCCACCCACCAACTACGAGACCCGTATTTTTTTCTTTTTACGGATTCGTATAGAGGAGGCTCGCTAAAGTAAAAACCATTTTTCAAAGTCGCCCCCCTTGCCCCCCTTCGAACCCCCTTTAGGCGGATCTCGGAAATTAAGAGACTTGGAACATTTTTTTTTTCAGATTCATTTAGAGGGGCAATGCTTTAGCCAAAATACTTCTGCAACCCCCCCCCCCCCCATAACAACCCCCATTTTTTTTTTCACAAGCTCGCCAGGTGCTTGCACCTCGCGCATCTCGCAAATACTAAACCCCCCATCACCCCCCCCACTTTTTTTTTTACAAGCACGTGAAGTGCTTGCACCTCGCGCAACACGCAAATACTAAACCCCCCATCTCCCCCCCCCTTTTTTTCTTTTTTCACAAGCACGCGAAGTGCTTGCACCTCGCGCAACACGCAAATACTAAACCCCCCCATCTCCCCCCCCCCATTTTTTTTTTTTCACAAGCACGCGAGGTGCTTGCACCTCGCGCAACACGCAAGTACTAGACAAGTAACTCTCAAACCTACGGGAAAAGTGCCAAACCTCCCCTTTTCACCACCCACCCACCCACCAACTACGAGACCCGTATTTTTTTCTTTTTACGGATTCGTATAGAGGAGGCTCGCTAAAGTAAAAACCATTTTTCAAAGTCGCCCCCCTTGCCCCCCTTCGAACCCCCTTTAGGCGGATCTCGGAAATTAAGAGACTTGGAACATTTTTTTTTTCAGATTCATTTAGAGGGGCAATGCTTTAGTCAAAATACTTCTGCAACCCCCCCCCCCCATAACAACCCCCATTTTTTTTTCACAAGCTCGCCAGGTGCTTGCACCTCGCGCATCACGCAAATACTAAACCCCCCCATCACCCCCCCCACTTTTTTTTTTACAAGCACATGAAGTGCTTGCACCTCGCGCAACACGCAAATACTAAACCCCCCCCCATCAAACCCGCCCATTATTTTTTTTTTTCACTAGCACGCGAGGTGCTTGCTCCTCACGCAACATGCAAATACTAAACCCCCCCATCACCCCCCCCCTTTTTTTTTTTTTTCGCAAGCACGCGAGGTGCTTGCACCTCGCGCAACACGCAAATACTAGTTTTATTATAAGAGTAATGGACTTATATAATGTAGTAACATTTAAGAGAGATATCTGTGGAAGATGTACAAATGGCAGTCGAAACCAATCGCTTAGCGTGCTTTCCGAAATACAGACAAATATCAATATGTCAGCCAGTAGGTAATATGTGGTCAGCCATCCACGGAAAGACTTTGCCAAGCGTTCCTTAACTTGAACTTGATCTGGTGTTATAATTTATAGATAGATAGATAGAATATACTTTATTGTACACCAAAATTTAAACACACCAATTTAACAATAATGCATAAATCTAAGGTAACAATGGCGGTCTTATCGCTGAAAGCGATATCTTCCAGACAACCTTTGGAAGGACTTTAAAAACTTCAATTAAAGTGGGGAGGGCTAAATTAGTGTACTTACTACATTACAAAAACAGAGAAAAATAAATACAAACAGAGAAGAATAAATAAATATATATGCAAAAAAAAATATATATATATAAATACAATACATAGGTAGTTAAATAACACAATACATTCTTTAACATCAACAACATTTATCTACGAGCTCTAGAGCAACTTCCAATATGAGAACCAACGTAAATTAAAAAATAGTTTGATTAATTTCACACTTGTGTGTATTGCCACATAAAATGACTAAAGAAACGATCGTTTAACAATCTTATCCGAAATTAATTGCTAAGTAGAGTCTAAACATGGTTCCACATTTATTAATTGTATTAAATCTATAATTATGTATAATATGTAAAGCAAAGTCTACAAAAGCGGAATTAATATTTTAGCCACACACCAGTTGATCGCACATTTTAACCATTAAATTGAATAAAAAATCTATTTCCTTTGCTCATAAAACCACAATATTACCGGTCTTTAAACACCAGTGAAGGAGGAAGTCTTTAAAAACTTTAATTTTAATTTGGCATTTTTATAACAGTTATTGATTAATTTCTTTCCGTGCGTGATGCATAACAGTACAGTTCGTCCGTCTGTACATTCTAGACAAACTTCGTAATTTATGGCAGAATAATAAAGAACACGATAACGACAACACTGCCTGTCACATATTGTACATATTTCCAGTAACCCAAACTATAAAAGTAATCTTTCAAATATTGCGGATTAATAAGACACTCATATGGTGTATTTATATACAAGGTGTACCAAATTAAGCGCAATACCTCAGACACCCCAATTATAATATTTAATTATAAGTCTAAAACAACATCCGTAACTATACTTAGTTACAGATGTTGTTTTAGACTTAAAAATGTCTAGGTTTGGTTTCAAATCTAGACATTTTTTATAAAATAGTTATCCTTACTAAACGCAAAACGTATGTGCGTCATACAATATCCTTACGCAGACGCATAGACTCATGCATTATTAGTGGCCGACACGCACACGAGCGCATTTCCTTGACTTAAGGATTGTATTAATTTGTCATAATACTGTGTTTCTATTTTAAGTTAAATGAAAGGTTTTTCCGTCAAAATTTAACACCTATTTTTTATGGCGGAAATCGATTCAGAAGCCGATTCTGAACCAACTATTTTCAGGAATTGCGTTTATTCTGTTAGACGTTGTATATGCTGTTATACAGTAAAATCAATTCCAAAAACAAAGAAATTCGCTCGCAAAAATAGAATAAAAATGTCATTAAATATAATTTTTTAAAGTATTAGATAAAATTAGTTGCATTTAATTTATTTAAATCATAGATATAGCTTCATCAACTACATTAGACTACTTTAAAATTGTATAACAAGGGACGTTTTTCTTTAATTACGTCTTTACTGTGTGAGCTACGCAAAAAGTACCGTTCTTTTTAAAAAGCTATGAACCTATATATGATTTCAAACCAATTCCATATGGATAGTTATGTAATATTACACTTTTATTACTTGCTCAAACTAGAGACATTCCCAATTTGCATTGACATATGAATGTGAATATTCTCGAAATTTGATTGATGAACACAAGAAAACAAAATTTTGTGAAAAATAATCGTAATCAACTCGAACATCCACGTTGGCTGGTGACTAAAAAATAACCTTGCAACTGTAAATACAAGTCTTGATTAATGAACGCAACGGGTAATATTACTCATTTATTTTTGGATAGGTTCTGCCCGATGCTTCGCCCGTGCATGACGAATATCTTCCCAAACTATAAAGTTGATCATTCCAAAGTATATCTCTATAAATATTTATCTATATCTTTTATGAATGTAATTCATTTATCCTACTTTCTATTCTCTTCCTATTATCCTACTAATAATATTATTGAAAGCGAAAATTTATGACGATGGATGGATGTTTTTTTATAGGCTCTCGTTTGACCACAAACTCACCTGATGGTAAGAGATGATGTGGTTGACGATGAAGCACGCTTGCCGAAAGGTAACCTATTCACTCTTGACGTAAAGATCCCCAGGTTACAGCTATCAGGAATCACAGACCCCGGCAGGGAATTCCACTCCTTAGCTGTACGCACGTACGTTTAGTGCGTATGGGTGGGATGTCCACCATGTAACGATGGCGCATCGCCGTTCGGCCTGTAGTCCGATAATGGAACGGGCTTGTTTGTTACTCTTTCACGCAAAAACTACTGAATGGATTCAGATGAAACTTTACGTGGTATAGCCATGGTATAGCTATATACATCAGAATTAACACAGGCTTTTTATCCGGAATTACCACGGGATTTTTAGGATATGCGCGTCAAAAACGTCCCACGCGAACAAAGACGCCTACACAGCAAGTATAAATACTGAATTTTAGTTTTATTTATTTGTTTCCAGCCATTAATTACAGTTCTGCAATAAACGTAATTGCCTATTTAGCGCCAGCAAACAGCGTAATATTTCTTTCTTGTAGCCTGTGAGACACATTAAACTAGGCTTCAGCCATAAAATATTATAAGCAAGAAAAATAACATGAACATTTTGCTCAACTCATAATAAAACATTAGATATAACATAACTATAAAATACACACATCAAAAGTGTCTAGGGATCAACATATATTTTTGCAATAACTTTTCTCCTGATTGATATTAATTAAAATTTTCTTTAAGGATTCATCAAATAAAGTGTTTTCGTTTGTCACAGTAACGATAAACCAAGTCACCTTTGCATTAATAAAGAAATTTGCCATTTTCCTAATAAAGGGATTTTTGACATTTGACCACTAACATTAAAGTTCGAAAAAAACACTGAAATAACAGTTTTCTTTAAAATTTTATTGGGTAACTTAAACAATTAATAATCCGTGTTTCTACCGCGAACACTAACAACACAAGAACATCGGTTTGGCATACTCAAAATGAGTTCATCCAAATCACGCTGTGGAATGGCCGCCCATGTTCGTTGCAACAACAAAAAAAGGTCTTCTTGCGACTGGATACCCTCCATATTCGGCAGAGCTCTTCTCTGTAGCATATCCCATGCATGCTCAATCGGGTTCAAGTCTGGCGACTGAGCAGGCCAGAGCAGGACATTGATGTTAGCTGCGGCGAGAGTCTGTCTTACAACTCTTGCGGTGTGCGGTCGTGCATTATCATGCATTAACTGAAATAAGGGACCGATTTGCACTTGTAGAGGAACGATGACGTCAGATACAATCGTCTCAGCATAAATTTGAGCGTTGAGGTTGCCTCTGATCCAAATCAACTCAGTTCTTCCGCCGATCCAAATACCCGCCCATACCATGATGGTTCCACCACTATAAGGATGGACTTCCTGGCAGGATTTTAATCGCTGTTGGCGTCCAGGGGTTATCCAGTGTCGTATACGTCTTGTATCCGGTCTCATACCAAAACGAGACTCATCAGAAAAGCACACGAAACGCCATTGTTCTTCTGCCCAATTTCTGTGTTCAAGAGCCCATTGATATCGAATCCTACAATTGTGCATTGCTATAGGTGGTACCCGTAGCGGTCTTCGGGAATGAAGGTTCACTTCATGCAAGCGGTTTCTGACTGTTAGGTCGCTAATTAAGTTCCCTGAAGAGTGATGAAGCCTCAGGGCTAACATCATGGCGGATATTGTTGGAGCTCTTCGAGTTAAGATTTGAATGTATCGGTCTTGTCTCCGTGTGGTGCAGCGATACCGTCCTCCATGGCGCTCAGCCACGGTACCAGTGCTTTGGTAACGTGTCCAAAGTCGACTGATAACACTCTGACTTGTATTCAGAGCTAAAGCCACAGTACGTTGCCGGGAACCAGCTTCTATCATTCCCACGGCTCTGAGCATTTCTTCCCTGCTTAAATGACGTCGCCGCTCCATAATAACGTTGGTTTTAATCAGTAGTAGGGAAACAGTAGCACTAATAATGTCTTCAATGCGTTGTATGTTTTTATAGGGAAAATATTGACAGCTGATTTTCATCTTTTACTCGAATTTGATTAACAGTTCCTGTTTCTAATTATGAAATGGACCAAAAAGGATCCATATAAATTTATAAAATCATAAATTTATTACAAAGCCACATCTCAATCTCAAGAAATCCGCATAAAAATGCTTGATCCCTAGACACTTTTGATGTGTGTATATTACTCACGACCATTAAGTTTAGTTGCTAACGAAGTCACCAAAATTGAAAATCAAATAAGTATCTTTATTTTGAGCCATTCATAATTATGATTACTAACCCTAATCGTAATTATGCGTTATATAACTCATTATTATAATTATGGCAAGTTTTTCTGCGTAATTGCGTCGAAGAATGTCCATGTTCGCAGGGCAACCATGGACACCGACATAGCAAGAATATTTATGAATTCTGCAACTCAAAATTGGAGTTTTGCAGTTTCCTTTCAGTTGAGAGCACATCTTGTCATATTATTTTAAAATAACTATTTAAAAATTGTCTCCGAGCATAGGTGACCTGACCATCCTTTTTTTTGTTTTCTTTTTTTCGTTTTCTTCTTTTCTGGGAGTGAAACCCACCCTGTTCCTTCGGCTGCCCTAAAGTTCCGGGGCCGCGGCATCTCGATAGAACTTTCTCGCAAACTAACAAAGGTAATGTTATTTTAAAATAACTATTTAAAAATTGTCTCCGAGCATAGGTGACCTGACCATCCTTTTTTTTGTTTTCTTTTTTTCGTTTTCTTCTTTTCTGGGAGTGAAACCCACCCTGTTCCTTCGGCTGCCCTAAAGTTCCGGGGCCGCGGTATCTCGATAGAACTTTCTCGCAAACTAACAAAGGTAATGGCCCTCTGAGGCCCCGTCACTGGTGTTGACAGCTCTTTGAGGCGCGCGTGGAACACAACGCACCGCCGACCCGGGCCTGGTCCTTACCGGACGGTGAGCGACCCCTGCTCGCCGTCCGCACGGCGGCGGGGGCGCGAGGAAGTGAGTTTCCTCTCCTTCGCGCGTTCGGACTCCTCCTTCGCTAGCATGACTGCTTCGCAGAAGAAGCTCTCGCTCCGCACCATGGTCTGAACCAGAGCAGGGCGCGCGAGAGGTCGCCGCCGCCGATCGCCTCTACGAGGACACGACGGTGCTCCACCTATGCAGTGCACACTTCGAACGTATGCTCCACCGTGTCCTCGAGGTGGTCCTCACAATGACGACACCCGGGCGTGTCCTCCCGCTGTAATAGGTGACCATCCTAAGATATTGATATCTTCCCTACCTCATAAGCCATGCTAAGCCGTTGGTCCAAACTGTTAGTTGTACATCTTTGAGAGTCGTTAAGGGTATTGAGAAGCCAGAAAATCTGACAGCAGTCTTGCCAAGGAGTATTGTACTGGATTGTGGAGATGTACTGGTACTCAGCTGCATCCAGTTACACTGGAAGCAGACCCCAACATAGTTGAAACGACTAAGGAGATGATATTGTCATCCTAATACGTTAAAAAATTCCCATTGAAAAGTACCCATGTAAATAATACCTGTTCCATTCACGATCCATTCAAGCGATAGGCACACTTCGGTCCGTTTACCGATACTCTACAATATTAGGCACCTAGTATCGTTACTATCGATGTAGCCCATCCATAGCCGCAGTCAAAGAGGACGTGTGGGAGCCTCCCGAAATGGCCGCCACAGATGGAAACTATCGCCTCTGATAGCGACGTAATTAGCTTATTGCTCCGAGCAGCTCTGTCAAACAGCTTTATGTGACTATGTTTGGTTATTAAGCGAATAACGTTTGGAAGCGTAGACGGTTACGGTTACTGAAGGATAATCGATGTTTGAAACTTTGATCGAGGCGGTATTCATTTATTAGGTCTGTGCTGGCAGAGATGAATCGGTTGCATGGGTGACTTTGATAAATAGATATAAAAAATATAAAAAAAATACGTTAACTTATTTCATGAAACACGGCAATTTCATACGTATTATTTATTTCAATTCAAAAGTTATGTAACTTTATTATTTTTGTTCAATGAAAAATGTGATGCCACCATCTGACTGCTTAAAAAGTAATAAGTATGTACTTAAAGTTCGGCTAGGGGTAGCTCATCGTCCGGTAAGGAACCAGGTAGACGGCGCGTCGTGTTCCACGCACGTCTCAAAGAACAGTGAACAGCATTGACGGGGCCCGACAGGACCATTGCCTGCCGGGGTTGCGGAAATGTTCTAACGAGATACCGCGGCCCCTGGAACGCAAGGGCAACAGAAGGAGCAGGGTGGGTTTTTAGTCAGTAGAAGTCTGACACTCCCTTCCGCACCACACACAGCGGGAAGAGACATTTGATGATTTCCCCATCCAATTTTTTGACATCAATAAGCCACCATTCATCTCCTTAGAGTGAAAACCTCGGGAGTACATTTTTGTCCGATTTTTTTTTTATTGCGATTCCTGAAATCAACCCTAGCAACGCACATCCTGATCTCACTAATATGTTCATTCGATACTCGAAACGCTATCTATGAAAGTCAGTGAGAACCTCGTAAACACTCGCATCGCGTCGTCAGTTTAGTATAATCAGGCCATGGATTATGCATTTCTGAACTGTTCGATATTATGCATAATATTATACATAATATCGAACAGTTCTGGATATAAAAACTGGTTAAATTTACATATAAATTAATAAAAAAAAAAACAAAAGAAATCGTACAAAAATTTTAAGCACGCAGATTTTTCTTCCTCCTGAAAAGTTACTCCTTTTTCACTTACGAGGTTTTAACTCTAAGGCGTCGCATTGTTCAAATAATTAATTAATTAATTATAATATTGCGGTTTTCAATCTTATATAACTGTAATATAATATTGTAAAACCGCTGTGTAACTATTTTAGTTTACAACAAAGTCACTTCTATAGTTATTTTATACTTAAAGCTCATCTCATTGACGTGTAGAGGATACTTTGCGAACCAAATTAATTCCCATTCGTTTTAACTCTACAAAGCTCACTGCAAACTAATCAGTTAGTCTATTGAAATAGCCGCAGTTAATCGGAATAGTAACTACATTAGTACTAGACAAAGTTAAACGGATATTAAACTGTGGTTAAACGTTTTTAGTTTAAAGTGTTCAGTTATTACAGACTAACTGGCGTCAATTTATTTTATGGACGTAGTGTAATGATAGATATATAGATAGATATATTCTTTACTAGCTTTTGCCCGCGACTTCGTCCGCGTGGAATAGTTACTTTGGGCTAACGTTAAATGTAACCCCGATTTTGAAGCATTCTTCATTGGCGCTCCGCTCCTATTGGCCTTAGCATAATGATATTATAGCCTATAATAGCCTTTCTCTATAAATTGACTATTTAATTAAAAAATATTTTTTCAATTCGAACCAGTAGTTCCTGAGATTATCGCGTTCAAACAAACAAACAAACTCTTCAGCCTTATATTATTAGTATAGATAGCTGTTGCCCGCGACTTCGCCCGCGTTTCCGTCGTTTTTCGTAAAAAAAGTAGCCTATGTCCTTCCTCACGGTTCAGTGATTTTGATGTAACAGACAGATTAACTTTTGTAATTTAGTCGGGAAATATAATATGTCAATCTATAATACTGTTGAAAAATATCGCAATACGGAACCTCACAATATTATTGTTAATAGCTGTGCCCGCGACTCCGTCAGCGTGTAACTCCTTGTACCTATGTTATTAAGTTAATGTATTGGTAATATTGTTTAGATCACGTTCACATGAGGCTTAAGTACCTATAGAACGAAATTTTATACCTTCGGCCGCGAGACGCGTCGAGCGCGGCGACCGATTCTCAAAAATAATCCTTATAGCATGATTCAGTATTCACGCGCGATGGCTTATTATTAGCGTATTTCATGTATAACTTTGGTGTTTCTATAACGATTTATATGATTCTTTTTTATGGAATAGTTAATAATGTTAACTTTTTCAATTAGGGGTGCCTGAGAGTGTTATAAACGTAAGAGTCGACAAATATTATAATTGCTTCGAACTGCTAAGCTATCGGGAATTACACGTGTTATTGTGAGTCAACCATAAAAAATAGACATATGCTGTCATGGGATATTTTTTACATAATTTTAAGGAGAACATTTCCGTCATGAAATGATTTCTGTGTAGCTTTAACCATTAAGGTTGCACACGTGACGGAAGCTTAAAAAATGGAGTAACTTCTCCCGTTTTCTCAACATTTCCCTTCACTGCTCTGCTCCTATTGATTGTTGCGTGATGAAAAGTATACTATAACCAGCTCAGGAGTATGAAAAATAATTGTACCAAGTTTCGTTAAAATCAGTCGAGTAGTTTTTGTTTCTATAACGGTTATACAGACAGACAGACAAAAATTTTACTGATTGCCTTTTTGGCATCAGTATCGATCTCTAATCACCCCCTGATAGTTATTTCGGAAATATATTTTATGTACAGATTTGACCTCTCTACAGATTTATTATAAGTATAGATTGTGGCCTCCGTAATTGTTTGCAACAAATAGAGACCTATCTAATTATAATTCTAATCCACTATAATCCACCTAACAGTCAGATCTCTAACGGAGGACTATAAAAACCAAAATTTAATACCACTTAGTCCAAAAAATATTTGCAAACCGCTTGACTGTAAAAGATTAATTTTAAATCCTTACGTATCAATAACTACCCTCGTTTTATTACCTCTATAATCTTTGTTTACCGCCATTTTTGACAATAGATAGCTAGCTTAGCATTATAAAGAGATAATGAAGCCCATCATAGACAATTTTTTATTTTTTTAATACGTGACTAAGCATACAGGGGCGATTTTGTTAGGGGATTAGATTGACAATGATGTCAGTGATTTGCTTTTTTTAGGGGGCCGTAGTTGTTATATTAGTCTAAGAATTTGTTTGGTCATAGATATTATTATTTTAAGTAACAGCGAACAAGGCTTAAGTAAGAAACTCAGTCAGAAATCTGAATGATCGACATCTCAAGCGTGTTGAAGAAGATTGAAGTACTCCTGAAAACCCTGGCGTAAGTTTCGAGAAAAACACGGGATGGTTTTAGTCATTTCTAGTCTGATAGACCGCTTCCTCCGCCCCGGTGCCGAGGATATTTATGAGGACTTCTAAATCATGAAAAAAATATGGTGGACATCCAAACCATATGCATAAAACGGATACTTTTCGGATACTTTCATTGTGCGTGCACCTAAGAAGCGGTCCTGGTGGAATGCATTCCGAGATCTCCTTGCCGCAGTTTGTATTTCCTAATGTGTATTACCAGGAAGTTGTAAGTTGGGAGCTAACAGACAACCACTAGGTTAGAGTGCTCCATTGGCAACCATACATCACTATCCATCTAGTGAGAATATGGCAAAGCGAACCAAAAATAAATAAATATATAAAAATACGCCGCATTACTACCGGTCTACCAGGCGTATTGCAGGGTACCACCCTCATTTGGTTGATACACCGTCTTGTCGTACTAAGCGCTTCTCCTCTACATTTTCTGTGCGCACAGCTAAGATGTGAAACTCTCTACCGGCTTCTGTGTTCCCTGCCACATGGTCATAGGTATGTGGCGGGAACACAGAAACCGGTAGAGAGTCAGCTTTAAAGCAAAAGTGAACACGTCGTAGACCTTATCTATTGCTTACCATCAGTCGTGATGGAGGTCAAGAGCAAGCTTTACGAAATGTTTTCGATAATACATATTACATAGACGTTATGTTTATGACATTGTAGGAGGTAATTCCTGGATCTACTTAACCGATTTTGAAAAATATTTCAACAATAGAAAACTACGTTATTCTTGAGTAACATTGGCTTCATTTTCATTGTTAATTAGAAGAGCTGCAGGAATAAGCTAGCCAGAAAAAAATAAGACAAATCCTCAGAATCAGAATCATTTATTCGTAAACATAGGTGATAATTATATACAAGATCTTAAAAAATTAGGTAGTGCGCTATGTTTTGTCTATTGACATACAAATTATTACAAAAAAAAATTATACTATTAAATCAAAACATAAATTCGTCACAATATTATTATGCAAACAAGTAAAATTTTAAAATTCATAATAGATTTCATTTCATGGCAAAACGTATGGTCAATTTAGAAGATTAAAAATAAAATAAGTAAAAAAATATGTTAAAAATGTCAAGTATAGGTAAAAATGTCAATATTGTAAAGTTACAGAGATTCGTCATTAAGAAATTCACCTAGAGTGTAATAACATTTTTCTAGTAGTAACCCATTAAGCGTTTTTTTAAACTTCTGCACTGGCATACATTTTATTTCATCAGGTATTTTATTATATACTAGCTTTTGCCCGCGACTTCGTCCGCGTGGAATAGTTACTTTGGGCTAACGTTAAATTTAACCCCGATTTTGAAGCATTCTTCATTGGCGCTCCGCTCCTATTGTCCTTAGCGTAATGATATATAGCCTATAGCCTTTCTCTATAAATTGACTATTTAATTAAAAATTAAATATTTTTTTCAATTCGAACCAGTAGTTCCTGAGATTATCGCGTTCAACCAAACAAACAAACTGTTCAGCCTTATATTATTAGTATAGATAGCTGTTGCCCGCGACTTCGTCCGCGTTTCCGTCGTTTTTCGTAAAAAGTAGCCTATGTCCTTCCTCACGGTTCAGTGATTTTGATGTAACAGACAGAACTTTCGTAATTTAGTAGGGAAATATAATATGTCAGTCTATAATACTGTTGAAAAATATCGCAATGCGGAACCGCACAATATTATTGTTAATAGATGTGCCCGCGACTCCGTCAGCGTGTAACTCCTTATGTGTTATTGAGTTAATGTATTGGTAATATTGTTTAAATCACGTTCACATGAGGCTTAAGTACCTATAGAACGAAAATACTTCAGCGCAAAGCTTCCGGGTAAACTATGTTGAAAGTTGACCCGTCCGGCACGTGAACATAAAGATTTCTAGAACTGCTAACCCGGGAAAGAGCGACGTACAACTGACCATGCGAGAAACAACTGACACCGAGATCTACTCCAGCAACACGAAAAGTCTGCCCTTGAACCTTATTAATTGTCATTGCATAACACACCGATACTGGGAATTGCGTTCTTTTAAATTGGAATGGAAAATTATTTGGTATTATGGGAATTCTGGGAATAAAGACGGTTTCTCCTGCACCGCAACCTGTTAAAATTTGAGCCTCGATTATATTTTGTTGCAACTGGGTGAAAATAAAACTAATATAAAAAAAGTGAACGTAAATTAGCCAAAACTTACCTATCGTTATACTAAAATAACTAATACCTATTTTATAAAATAACAACAAAAGGAATCTAAAAATAAATTATCAACGACTAAAAGTCGCGCTGATAAGCACGGTTTGTTAATATCTGTCTTATAAGTATTGTCCAATATATGAAAGTACTCTGTGGTATTGTCTGTCAATAAGGTCGAACGCTCTGAATGTCTATTCGGATCAACCATACTTTTCCTATCTCAATGGGATCAACAGGCAAAAATTGTATGTTTTTTTTTTTGGGATTTTATGACCTGGTAACTGGACCTTTAGGTCAAATCTTATTTTAAAAAATTGTATGAAGCCCGCACTTTTTTTTTTAGATAGGTTCTCTCGTAGTTCAGCACACTAAGGCTGGTCACTACTCAACCGCGAACCTCGCGCTCGGACACCCCGCCTTTTTAGGGTTCCGTAGCCGAATGGCAAAACACGGAACCCTTATAGTTTCGATATGTCTGTCCGTCCGTCTGTCTGTCTGTCTGTCCGTCCGTCCGTCCGTCCGTATGTCACAGCCATTTTATTCCGAAACTACTAAGACTATAAATGTGAAACTTAGTAGGTAGATGTATTCTATGAACAGCTTTCCGATTTTAAGACAAAAATTAAAAAATATTTAAAATAAAGGGGGATCCCATACATGGAACTAAAACTGAAAATATTTTTTTTCATGAAACCTATGCGTGTGTGGTACTTATAGACAGGTCTTTAAAAATGATATAAGGGTTTCTAAAGCCACTTTTTCATAAAGTCAATCGTTTAAAAGATATAAGCTTCCAAAGTGGTAAAATGTCCCCCCCTCCCTCTAACTTCTATAATAATGGAGTGAAAAATCTAGAAAATATATATATGTCTGTAGATCCGAATGTAAACTTTCAACCAAAATTGGTTTGAACGAAATCGGGTAAGCAGTTTTGAGATACAGCATATTTTCTAAAACCGCAAATATAACTTTGTAATTCATACAAACACTATGAAAAACAAAGTTATTTAGCGTAGTTGTAAAAATGCAAATAAGCTGGTTTCTAGAAATTTTAAAGGTTTTTAGGAACCCTTCATGGGCGAGTCTGGCTCGCACTTGGCCAATCGAGACGCGTCGAGCGCGGTGACCGATTCTCAAAAATAATCCTTATAGCATGATTCAGTATTCACGCGCGATGGCTTATTATTAGCGTATTTCATGCATAACTTTGGTGTTTCTATACCGATTTATATGATTCTGTTTTATGGAATAGTTAATAATGTTAACTTTTTCAATTAGGGGTGACTGAGAGTGTTATAAACGTAAGAGTAGACAAATATTATAATCAGAAAGCTTCGAACTGCTAAGCTATCGGGAGTTACACGTGTTATTGTGAGTCAACCATAAAAGATAGACATATGCTGTCGTGGGATATTTTTTATATAATTTGAAGGAGAACATTTCCGTCATAAATGATTTCTGTGTAGCTTTAACCATTAAGGTTGCACACGCGACGGAAGCTTAAAAAATGGAGTAACTTCTCCCGTTTTTCCAACATTTCCCTTCACTGCTCTGCTCCTATTGATTGTAGCGTGATGAAAAGTATACTATAACCTGCTCAGGAGTATGAATATTAATTGTACCAAGTTTCGTTAAAATCCGTCGAGTAGTTTTTGTTTCTATAACGGTTATACAGACAGACAGACAGACAGACAGACAGACAGACAATAATTTTACTGATTGCATTTTTGGCATCAGTATCGATTCCTAATCACTCCCTGATAGTTATTTTTTAAATATATTTCATGTACAGAATTGACCTCTCTACAGATTTATTATAAGTATAGATTATACATCACAACATAATTAAATAAGGACTTAACAACTATAAAGGGTGTTACGATGGGCGGTCTTATCGCTAAAAGCGATCTTTTACAGACAACCGTCTGTGGATGGATTTGAGACAGCAGGAGAAAATAAATAATGTTGTATAGCTTTGTTTTAAAATGAATTTACATATTTACTTTAATGCATTAAGTTAACTAGCTGAGCTCGCAATTTCGTTCACGTGGGAGGTTATTCCCGCTTGAATTCATAATGTTATCAGTTCTCTAAGTGTCTCTCCTCTCCCATTAAAATCGGTTTAGCCATTCCAGAGATAACCAACCCCAGACAAACAAACAGACAATTTTTTGTGTTGTGTAAATAAGTAGCTATTATATAAGCACTTGAATATACATAGTGATTTTAAATACACAGACAGACACCTTAATTCTATTTATAAATGAGCGTTGACCAGCGGTTTTTTTTTTAATATTTTTGTGCAGGACAGCAAAGAAATACATTGTTTGCGAACAATCAGTTTCTTACTTAGATCGTATCGAACCTTCATACCGATCTTTCGAACCCTGCAACAACGTACAGAAACTTTCCTACTGAATACTAAAATATGAGCCATTACTTTTAATACTTATCACATATTCACAATCGCAACTAAAATCGTTTTATGACAGAACCGTCTGTCACTTCAAATCGATTTCACGCTTTGAGGTTCAATATTCCATATATTGAACTTTAAGTCATAAAAATATTGAATACTAACTCTTGTCCGCAAGTTGGCTTGCGTAAAAATGATTTTTATTTTGCAAATTTCTCGTTATAAATTTAGATGAGGACAAACTCGAAGGTCAGGAAAGAAACACAGTTTTGAGTAGACCCGTCCAAACAGTGCCAGTATCTTTCAGTAATAAAAGCTTTTTAGGGTTCCGTAGTCAACAAGGAACCCTTATAGTTTCGCCATGTCCGTCTGTCTGTCCGTCTGTCCGCGGTTTAGCTCAAAAACTATTGGTACTAGAAAGTTGTACTTTGGCATGAGTATACACGTTAATGACGCCAAAAAAGTGGTAAAATAAAATTTTGAAAAAAGCAATTATTTAGGGTACCTCCCATACATGTAAAGTGGGATGATATTTTTTTTTTTTTTCGTTCTTCCCATGGTGTGGGATATCGTTGGATAGGTCTTTCAAAAATATTAGGGGTTTGGTAAGACCGTTTTTTGATTAAGTAAACCGTTCGTGACTTATCAAGCTTTAAAGTACCGATTTTCGTTAGAGTCAAGTGTGTCCCCCCTCTATCAACTAAACGGTTATAGTTAGAAATTCAAATGTCACGGCAGTAGTACCTATATATAACGAAATTTAAAGGAAAACTATCACACATAAGTGGGCTTTACAAGTTTATGAGTAATAGTCGACCAATTGTATTTGACTCGAAAATTTCGAACAACTCTATAGAAATGTCGATAGATGGTGCTAAGCGCCAGTTGTATCGTGCTAGTTTCTTGTGACGATTGAGTAGTGTAGCTCTGTGTCCGTATTTAAATTCAAAACACCGGCTATGACAAGTTTTATACAAATCTCTAAAAAAAAAAAAAACTTTCCGTGCAAAATTGTCGGATCAGGTGAGGATTTGTATAGGAAGTCAAATTAGTTAGTCAGAATAGATGTTTGGCTTTTAGTTAGAGCATGGTACGAAACGATCAGTCAGCGAATACGACACGCACTTGGCTGTTATAAAAACTACGGAACCCTACACTGCGCGTGGCCCGACACGCACTTGACCGGTTTTTTCATATCACAATGGTCAAGATAAAGAAGCGTCAATAGACTAAAGGCCAAGGGGTCGGACTTGCGCTCGAGAGTTCACGGTTTCGAACCCCACTCTTTACACTTGCCTTAAACCCCCACTCCAGACACAAGCATATTTTGCTTATTTTCTTTCAAGAATCCTAAGTTATTTTGGTCACATAGCACGTAGTCAACCTGAAAACCTGGGCAAGTTGACTTTAGGGCCTGCCTACTTTACTTTTTTTGCCTTGGAAGGAAAAAGACTCCGCGTGCGATCACCTAACCTCTGGAGTAACCAGGTAACTGCACTTACTGATCTCTCTGTAACAACCGCCTTATGGAAAACCAAGCACCGAGAGTAATAGCGGCATTATTAGGGTTCCGTACCCAAAGGGTAAAAACCGGACCCTATTACTAAGACTTCACTGTCTGTCCGTCCGTCTGTCTGTCACCAGGCGAATCTCAAGAACCGCGATAGCTAGACAGTTGAAATTTTCACAAATTTCATTTTCATTATTTCTGTTGCAACAACAAATAGGTACTAAAAACAAAATAAAATACATATTTAACGGGGGCTCCCATACAACAACAAACATGATTTTTTGCCGTTTTTATAGTCAATGGTACGGAACCCGTCGTGCGCGAGTCCAACTCGCACTTGGCTGGTTTTTTTTCTTTTAAAGAGAACTAGCAATATGGGTAGAATACACATTACTAGCAATCTTGTTAACCTCTCCAACTAAGCTAGATACCTATGCTACATTACTACTAGGACGGGTTCACAATTATTTTGCTTAGAGAAAAAAACTTAACAGACACAAAATCGGATTCATAATGCTCAGTGATGTTTTAAGAAGACAGCAAATATTTTATTATTGACACACAAAAAGATTCCTATATGAAAAAGAAAGTAATATTAAATTTCTTGGTTTCTGGAAATAACCAAAAACAGTGCTGTGACAGTGGATACAAGCACGACTTGCCGAGTTGCACGCATATTACTTTATGTAATTTTGGGTTCCGTATTTCGGAACGTTCCGTATAACAGAAAAAAATGGAATCCTTGTAGGATTACTTTGTTGCCCGTCTGTCTGTTTGTCAAGAGTCAAGACCCTTTATTTCGGAACACGTGAAGATATCCAGCTGAAATTAAAAGCATATACTCAGGTCTGCAGTCCCTTGAAGCTGTTTTTTTTAATCTTCTAGATTAACTTTAAAAAACAGATACGGCTGTTTATGCCGCAAAAAAACGCATATTTCCGCACTCTCAAGGGAATCTAAATTAATAGGGTACTTCCCGGGTAGGACGATGAAATTTGGCTAATAGCATCGTTTTGTAGAACAAGTTCGAGGAAAATTCTGAAAACCATAAAACTTATCATACCATGAAATCATAAAAAATATAGTCTTCGAACCCCTAGGTCCGTAAGTGAGGTATCATAATTATATGAAAGGCATTGAAAGGCCATATTACATTTTTTTAAACGACGCAATTCTTAATTAAATCGAAAAATATCAAAAATACTGACCCCCTGGTCGGTCTGGCGAGTGGGCGAGTCTGACTCGCACTTTTCCAGATTTTTTTAATCACTTCTGCTCTCAACACGGTGAAAAAAGACTTTCATACAGAGAAGGCATTTCATTTTATTTTCTATATATTCATTGTGCATATGAAATTTAGTTTAGTATATTGCCTTTGGCGTAAACCTTTCAAGATATGCGCAATGGACCTGTTGCAAGGTCATCTGTATTTTCTTTAATATGAATAGTTGGCAACACCTGCGCGAAATTGCTGCCTTTGCCGCGAGCACATTAAAACGGGAGCCATGTTTGAAATGGGATTGCTTGTAACCATATTATTTTAGACTTAAGTAAATATCAAGGATAGATCTTAATTATAATCCTTGAAATTCAAATGACTGATGAATTATCAAATATGATAATATGAAAATTCATAAAATAACATAGTCTTCAGTAAGAGCAATATTAAAAAAAAACCAACTACGATCGAATCGCACGCTAAAGGCTCCATACGAGTAATATCTTTTTTTGTAAACCATAATTTCGTACTTCTTGTTTTACAGATTTGAGAAGGAAAACGGTGAACAATATTTTTTGGAAATCAAACTATAGGACTAATTGGAATATCATAATCAGTTCTTAACACAGGAAAATACCCTGTTTTAGAACTTTTGCTCCATAAATACAAATTTACAAATGATATTAATTTTAATATTAGTTTGGCAAGTTTAGATTTGAGTGATACCTCTGTATATAAATTAACTAAATAAATTTAAAAAAGTTAAATAACACATTTATACATAATTTTTTTTCGGATCTAAATGAGGCCGGCAATTTTCGACATTAAAACAGTTTACACGAAAAAGAAAAGTAGAGAAAGTCCCAAATAAACCAAGACTCCTAGTCACCTCACAACATGTTTGAGCTCCTGGCTAAAACCCCTACTTAAGTTAAAATAATGAAGAATTTTCAGTCCAATCTCAAGTTCGTTCACATCTTTGCAGACAAAGGATAAGATCATGTTATATTAGCAAGTCTCATATCTGGGAAAGCTTCTTGCCGACAGACTAATCAAAACTACCATCAAAGTGTTATAACATCACGGCTGTATTCCACGAACGGATCAGCAGAGATGCACCTATAGCACACATAGGATTAGATTACGCACAAAACGTTTTGGGAATACTTTCATTGTGCGTACGGCTAAGGAGTGGAATTCCCTGCCGGAGTCTGTGTTTCCCGAAGTCTTTAAGTTAAGAGTGAGTAGGTTACTTTTAGCTATAAGTGAGCTCCATCTTCGACCACATTATTACTTACCATCAGGTGAGATGGTGGTCAAACGCGAGCCTATTATTAATAAAATATAAAAAAAGATTAGTGATTGTCAGAGTACGTTAAGATCCCTCTCAACATTGGCTAATGAAAATGTGGATCGATCTTGTGAGGAATGATAGATGAATATAGTGATAGCGTGAAGTAACAATTTAGAGCAGATCGTCACTAACGCGCGCTCGACGGTAATACACAGAAACACGTGTTCGCTTAGTCATGCCATGTAATCGTCTAACCAAACGAAAGGATACAACCTACCCGTAACTTACTAACACAGATAATGCTCTCTTGCTGGTCCAGTAACAGCGGACGGGGCGATGTCCACCACCCCTACAGCACAAGACCCTATTTGGCAGCTCGTATTGTTCAACGCGGGCAACCATTTATGTCGCAGGGGGGAATAAGCACCTCGCTTGACTAGCTAGGGGCCGCCATGAAGAGAATATAATTGCTCTCGCAGATTTAGTCAGAATGAACAGCCCCTTTGTCCGCCCCGGGACTTAGGATATACATGAGAACGTCCACGCAGAAAATGATGAAAGAAGAAATAAGAAAGAAAAAAGTTTCTATAAAACATTTAAAGTAAAAAAGACATTTACCTACACTAAAATTATATTTACAACTAAAATTCCTGTTGGAAAATAGCTAAAAACTTCCTAAAAGCCTGTTCAGGAAATGGAACTGACTTATCAGTAGCGCTTGCTAGCAACTAGCACTAGCAATTTATAAGTTTTCATATGACGATGAATACTTTATATGTGTTAGTTATGAAAAGAGTCTCAATTTGAATGGAAACTTTGGGCGACTTAAGCTCAATTTACACCAACTGTCAATTGTATAACATACAAACTATATCGCGGTCGCGCGTCTTCCGGGGAATCCTCGCGCATTCTCGAGAATTTTTGGCTCTTATTTAGTTTGTATGTTATTCAATTGACATAAAGTTCATTATGCTATGTACAATTTCGTTGCAAAATGTCGCTTCCATTCAATTCCGCGGCGGTGTAAATTGAGCCTTAGATGTTGTCCGTTTAATTTATAGAGGAAATTATTGTATCGCACCCAGTTATAACTTCGTCTTGTAACAAATTAAGCCGGCTCTACACGTTGGCCAACACAGTGGCGAATGTAGTGGCCAATGACTATTCGCCAACGTGTAGAGGGAGTGTTTGTGCACCCAACATGCACAAACACGCCGTCTACACGTTGGCCAATACGCATTGGCCACTACATTCGCCACTGTGTTGGCCAACGTGTAGAGCCGGCTTTATGAACATTGCCTTCACAAAACATTAAACACACATAAATTAGCCCACTTTTCTTACATTATTTTTTTCTTGGATTTTTTGTTTAAGATTGGTTTGTATTTAAAAACAAACATTTGTAAACAATCATTTTTGTATCCGACAATCTTTATAGCCATTGGTTTGTAACCATGTAACCTTTTGATTACCCACCAATATTTTCGTGAACAGGCGCAACAATAAATAAAATGTATGACATCCTAAATCCTCCAATCTCGGAAGCTGTCGTAGTAACGAATCATCCATCAATATTTCAATATGGCTGAAAGGTTCCATTTAGGTGGCATTGCAAACTTTTTAGGGTTCGGTACTGTTTTTAGGGTTTGGAATACTTGTTTTTTTATTCTTTCCTTAAATGTTAATCTTTTATTTCCTTGTGCTTATTAAAATATATTTTTAAGGACCTATTACTATAATCTCTTTGAGAAATTCAGGTAAGTTTTTAATGTTATATGTTGTTTTCTGTGGCAATAAATACTTTTTGTTTGTTTTTTTTTTAAACGGAAACCTTATAGAACGCTTTTTATGTCAGTTGAATACCTGTCTGTACATTTATCATAATATATTTGCTCCTAAAATACTCGAAAAAAGGTTGCGGAACAGAAACAAATATTTATCTTAAACTGACCTAGGTGTCTAGTCAATTGAAATTGCTTATTGTAACATTCTCAAACAAAAAACACAATTTTAAAATATATAATTATATTGACCTAAAGTTCTCATGAAAGCAAACGGACCCCTTATCTCCGAAACTATCGGATCGACATTTTTTTAAATGAACACCCTAAAAATATGATATAGATTACACGTAAAATTTTATTATGTTTAAAAATGATATATAAATTGTACAAATAATAACCTTTTTTTTTTGGGGTGGGAAATTCATCGAATGACTTCTTCCGCTCTGGGTCAAGCGGAAGGGTGTGTCAGATTTCTACTGACTAAAAACCCACCCTGTTCCTTCGGCTGCCCTAAATTTCCGGGGCCGCGGTAACTCGGTAGAACTTTCCCGCAAACCCCGGCAGGCAATGGCCCTATGAGGCCCCGTCACTGGTGTTGACAGCTCCTTGAGGCGCGCGTGGAACACGACGCGCCGCCGACCCGGGCCTGGTCCTTACCGGACGGTGAGCGACCCCTGCTCGCCGTCCGCAGGCCCGCGCCTACGGTGGCCGGAAATCTGCTCGTGATCCCCGACGCCCGGGGCGTCTCCCGCGGCGGCTGGGGCGCGAGGAAGAGAGTTGCCTCTCCTTCGCGCGTTCGGCCTCCTCCTTCGCTAGCATGACTGCTTCGCAGAAGGAGGCGACCGAATCCCATTCCCTCTCGCTCCGCACCATAGTCTGAACCAGAGCAGGGCGCGAGAGGTCGCCGCCGCCGACCGCCTCTACGAGGACACGGCGGTGCTGCGCCCAAGCAGGGCACACCTCCACCGTATGCTCCACCGTGTCCTCCAGGCGGTCCTCACAATAAAGACACCAATGAACGACCAATATAAGACTTTGGTAAAGTAATAAAACATTTTATATTTTTGTAAATTACTGAAAACGCATGAGAAGTATGTAATTATAAGGAAGTATATATTATATAAGTTTATTGTACACCTTACAATATTTCATTTGATACAAAAAAATAAAACTTGTGTACAATGGGCGGTCTTATCGCTCAGGGCGATCTCTTACAGACAACCTTTGGATGGACAAAACTAAAGGAGACAGATTTAGGGCTGTCAGTGTACAAACATCATAAATAATATTCATTGAAACACAATGATATAATATACATATAATAAAATACAAAAAATATACTATGTATACTAATAAATATTACATGCACAGTTGAGAAAGAAAGGGAAAAGCTACAGGGAAAGATAATGCTCCTTCACCATTCTTTTGAACGCCTCGCTTCTATGTGTAATGAATTCCACAACCGAGCTGCTTGAATAGTAAAAGATTTGTCAAAGAAAGAAGTGGAATGCATACGAATATATATATACAAAAACATGTATACAAAACTTGATTATTTCGGTATTATTCAAATGAAAATTAAGAAAGATAAAAAGTTTATTCCACACAAACATGAATGTGCCTAACATTCATACATAAACATCACAAATATTTATGAGAAAAATTAATGTAAATTACATAATAGTGACTAAAAAAATGAAAGTACCACTTGACCGGTTTTGTCCGACCAGAGTTAGAGCAACGTACAAAGATTAAATCTGGCATAAATTAATAATAACACTGAAATTACATAATTGTTTTAGTATCCGACTTAATAGCGAAATCATTATTATATATTGCTTAATAAAACATTTTACTGTTTGTAATCAGCAAATATTTACCCGCTACAGCATAATTAGGAGGAATTTATTGGAAGTCGTAAAATTAAGTCCAGTAAGTACGTACTTGAATAATACTTATGTTTTCTATACATAATTATGTACTTATAATATATTGAAGTATGTGTATGTGAATTCAAAACAACAGTGTTTCTCAAGTGCTGATAGTAATTAACTTACACGATACTTACTTTTCAACCGACGACAAAAAGAGGAGGTTATCAATTCGACGCGTATATATATATATATTTTTTTTTTGTTTTTTTTTTTATGTATGATCATCGAGTACTCGAAGACGGCTGAACCGATTTGGAAAATTCTTTTTTTGTTCGAATGGGTATACTTCGAAATTGGTACCATTATCACCAAAGTCAGGATCTGATGATGGGATCCTGGAGAAATCGAGGGAACTCTTCAAATATTATAGGCACACCTATGGCGTTTTGGGTATTTCTTATAGTAACTTCTGCAGTTGCTCTCAAAAAGTACCATTTGGGGAAGTGGAACTGATGATGAAGACCACAGATGGCCGCCGAAACTACTCAATAATAAGTATTGAGTGGATTGCGATTCGATTACTTGAATATGGATGTTAAGCACTTTATGCTCGTCACAATGCATATGGTGATGTAGAGCTGATGGTGAAGTACCAGGAGAACTCCTTAACAATTAACGGCCCAGCATTGGGAAAAGCAATATTTTGTAAAAGGTTATAAGTAGTTGACATTTAGGCTCTTGTAACTAGGTAAATTAAAAATCATCCAACTAAAAAGAGTGAAATAAAAACTTATTACCAAAAAATTAAACCGACTCCCAAAAACACTGCAAAGTGAAAAATAACTTTAATTTCGGAAGTCGGTGCCAAAAACGAAAAAACAAAACTAAAGACACCGACTACCGAAATTAAAGTTATTTTTCACTTTGCAGTGTTTTTGGGAGTCGGTTTAATTTTTTGGTAAAAAGTTTTTATTTCACTCTTTTTAGTCGGATGATTTTTAATTTTATACTAACTTTTTCGCTGTCTGTGTATTAGTTCGTCTGTCTTTGTTATTTCGAGCTAATTTCTGGAATGGCAGGACTGATTTTTATGGACCTTGGGAGACAGAGGAAGTTATAATCACTTTATATCCTAGATCACACGTGGTCTACGCGGAAAAATCCACTAGTCGAACGAAGTCGCGGGTACACCTAGTACTTATAAATTTGAACTATATTTGTACGGGCATTAGCTTCGTACACTGAGATCTTGTAATATGTTGATGGACGAATCAAACGAGATGTGACAGGAAATATTATTTATTTATTTAAACTTTATGTACAATGGTGTTACATGGGCGGACTTAATGCAGCATGGCATTCTCTACCAGTCAGCCTTTGGGTAAAAAAAATATAATGTGGTAGGTGCACAAGAAAATGGGATGAAATAATATACAGTATCTGGGGGCACGGCAGTGCCCCCGCCAAGTCTAGCAAAAAACGGCACGGCCGTACCATACCTTTCTCGAAGCAGTTCAGGCCATTTTCGACCCCGTATAACTTCGTTGTGGATAAAACTAGAAGCCGGAATTTTCAGTTACCTAGCAGGCATTGTATAAACACGGTATATTTCAAATTTCATTCAATTTGAACCAGTAGTTTAAGACTTATAACGAGTCAAATTTTCTTAATTTTGTCACTCACTGACTGACCGATCATCAAAAGTCTAAGGCACTTCTAGCAGACATAGAAGCTTCAAATTTAGAATACAATTAGTGTTTAGTGTATGAATTAAGGAAAAACTAAAATACTTTTCAATTTCGGTCCAGTTTTCTAGATACATCAACTGAATAAATAACTTTGTAATCCCCTATATTTATATGGGATTACAAAGTTACATTTACAGTTAATTAATCAGTACACCTGTTTATAATTATGTATAATATAATGGAATAATAGGTGTAGATAGGTATCTAGATACAATTATGTTCAAAGGTAACTTGTAAAATGGTCAACGGAATAAAAAAACCAGAGAGAGGGCTTTAAGAAAATTCGTTGTTGGTAAACAAGAAGTAGAAGGTACCGGAAAGGAAAAAGTAGGACTATCTACAAAAAGAAATGAGATCCCATAAAAAACAATACTTGTCAAAAAAACCAAGTCTCGCAACTCAGTTCTTCTACCGTAAAAAGTTGTGAGATCCATGTAATACCAAGTCGGTTATTCGATTATTCAGTCTCTACTTAAGGGACCTTCTGTATTAAGTTGTTACGTAATTATCTAACCTAACAACATCTTATACTGGCCATATATGTATTACATTTTTTTAACGTTTTAAATAAATAGATTGACTTGGCAATCGCAAAAACAATCTAATTTATATATGTATGTATTACTTGTGAGATATATTGTGTTTTCATGCGATGGCCGAGTCAATCTATTTATTTAAAACGTTAAAGATTTTTAATATTGATATGGTCACTATAAGATGTTGTTAGGTTAGATAATTACGTAACAACTTAAGACAGAAGGTCCCTTAAGTAGGGACTGAATAATCGAATAACCGACTTGGTATTACATGGATCTCACAACTTTTTACGGTAGAAGAACTGAGTTGCGAGACTTGGTTTTTTTGACAAGTAATGTTTTTTATGGGATATTAACTAACAGGGGGCTTCCTGTTAACCCGCAATAGTATAGCTTCCGTACATGCAAAAAAAAAACTTGAGAGGTGTCAAGGGACACCCGGATGGAACGAAGTTCCTTTCGATTAATTAGTGAAGGAACTGTAATATTTTTTTTAAGTTATAATAATATTTTTTTATTATTAACAAAGACGAAAGAAAGAAAGAAAATAAATAAATGGACGAAAGACGAAACGAAAATATCTGGCTTGCTTTCTATAAGAGAGAGAGAGAGAGAGAGAGAGAGACAGACAGAGAAACATGCGCACGCCGCACGGCTTACAATAGCTTACTATAGAAAAAGTGTCGTTACAACTTTTCGTCTTATTTTTTCGTTAAAGCTTTGTTTTCCTAGGATAGCGGTGCCGTCATATAGCGGCCGTAATACAGCGGTGAATGACGTCACTAGAACGTTGTCTATGTAAACAAAATGGCGTGGTTTCCTAGAGAGCGGTAACTGACACCGTAACGTCAAAAAGCGGTGCCGCCATTTGCATATCGGCCGTCTTGTCGGTGACATATGGTTTCGTGAACGTTTCATTGATAGCGATGAAGCAGACGTGTTAAAACGGCCGTGGAACTTTCCACATGTCGTCACCGTAAAGACGGCCGCCTTTTTGCGTCCGGAATATTACGGCCGCTATATGACGGCACCGCTTTCCTAGGAAACCAAAGCTTTAGCTCCCTTTCGCAACGCGCGATAAGGAACTTCGTTCCAAAAATATTACCATTCGAAAACAAAATGTTAAATTGATACGTAAAAGAAACACTTTGTACACGCGTACGCATTCATAAATAAATTGCGACGTTGCCGTCCTTCAAGTACGAATATACTAATAAATAATATATCAATGTCTTTTTTCTTTTAATAATTGACAGTTAATTAGTAAAAACATTAAGTTATGTAATACAAAAAGTAGGTTACTTATGGTGGGCGCGACTATGCTTTAATTAGCAAATGCACACAAGTTATAAGCGACTTTGCAAATGCTTATTCAGGTAAAAACTAAAACAATATAAATGATGTGGCGATGCTCGTAGAATATTAATGCATACATATTTACTAAATACTAATATCTGCGGCCTTAGTATGAGTTTGCGATACTATTATCGTGTTCGAAAACTATAGCTTTGTCTCCTTATCACTAATCTGGTACGTGTGAAAGAGACAAAGCGATAGTTTACGAAAACGACAAAAGTATTTCAAACTCATACTAAGTACGCTGGTGCCTGCCACTTCGTCTGGGTGGACTCCACAATTGGATTCTAAGTAGATAAACAGTTGCCTATAACTTCGACGACATCATCACTTACCATCAGGTGAGATGATGGTCAAACACAAACCTATTATCAAAAAAAAAAAAAAAAATTTCGAGTATAGTCTTTCTTCGTTCGAGTGCGGAATTGGACCTGTTTGACTGCGAGCCATATAAATTAAAGCAACAAGCTTAAATTTTTAGAAAATTAAGTTTTTTAACATGTTTCCCTTCTTCTTTATTACATTCCTTACTCTCTTCTTCCAGCTAGGTTTACAAAAAAGGCCTTTAAGAACTATTTCCTACACTATCAACCTTTAATATTTGTTATATGTGATTGCTTCCACCAGTACCAGTGACCAAAATAGAACCAATCATTGTATATCATCCACGCAACTTGAACTATCTGGTACGGTCAACTGCACTACAGCGATAAGATTGAACTGCCAAACTCAACTTTACCGTAATTAAATAATGGAACAGCCCATGCGAAATTGGTAACTTAAGCGTGCAGTTCACTGTACCTACTATGCGGTCTCAAGTTTATAACGCCGTGGGAATTGACAGCGATTAAGGTCTTAAAAGCTTATGGTGAGTTACCATCAAATATCCTCTTTGCGTAAACACCGCAAACTACTTCGGATCCTTTGTACTTTGAATTCTTTCAGACCTTCCAAAGATAGTCCCCATCTGACTTGAGGGAAGAATGTCAGCCCTATAAACCAAGTCAAGAACTCTTACTCAAAAAACAATTAATAGTATCTGAATATATATTTCTTCATCTTAATTCAAATTTATGCGTTGCCATACAACGTGGCAATGCTCTTGCGTGCATTATCCGAAAGCGTTGAGCGCGAATTTTTCGATGCTTCATTTCAGTTTAAATAATTTATAAGATGAATATACTCTTCTTCTTCTTCTCTCTTCTCATTCTATATACTCTTTATTATATCGCATGCTTTAACTTTTACGAATTAATTTACACATTTAAAAATATTATGTAATGAATTTTAATTGTATTTTTTGGAAATAAATGGCTTTATTATTATTATATATCACATATTCATAATATAATATACAGTATTTCAGAGCACTGGTTTATCTATACAAATCGAAGTACACAAGTTTATCGAATACAAAAATATAATCGAAATACAGAAAGAATATAATGAAGCAATTCTCTACAAATTAAATAAGCCCAAATCAAACCAGCACTCTACCTTTGACAGTTTTTAGCTTGTTAATTGTAGACATTAATCAAAGTATCTGTTCGTTTTCATGACAAACGGAGGTTCGAACTTACTTGGAATATAATGTCTGGCTAATTTCGTGTAACTGTAACTGCTTACCTGTAACAAAGAAAGTAACAGGTTAATAAAACAAAACCATAACCAGAAAGGAATTAGGCGTAACTTTGCGGAAACTCACGTGTCGAGTATGGTTTGTACGCATGTGGTATGTTTTTATTGCATCCCTTCTGCGTGTACTTTTTTTTTATTACTGATGGGCGCACTCTTGTTCTCGATTTCGCCTGATGATAAGCGATAGATGAGGTCTAAGATGGGACGAGCGAGCCCAGAAGATGCCTATTTACTCGTGCGTTAAAGTCTGAAAGGTCATAAGTTGCAGGGAACACAGAAGCCGGCAGAGAATTTCACAATAAATGTGGAGGAGAAGCGCTTGGTACGACAAGACGGTATATCAACAATGTGTGGGTGGTACCCAGCCGTGCGTCTGGTAGACCGGTAGTGAAAGGGAGATAGACGAATCAGGTCATGGAGCTCCTGCGCACACTCCCCGAAGTACAATCTGTAGAAAACCGACAGGCAAGCAACGGTTCGCCGATGAGCCAGGCTATGAAGCTTGTCCACCAGCACCTCGTCGCCTATAAGCCTTTTAGCTCTGCGCTCGATCGAGTCCAATGCAGCAAGTTGGTACTTTGCAAAACCATCCCACAAGTGGCTGCAACACTCCAAGCAGGAACGGACCTGTGCTTTATACAGATTTAGAATCTGTCCAGGCGTGAAGTACCGCCTCACCTTGTGTAGGATTCTCAGCTTTTTTGCTGCAGTCTGAGCTCTGGACTCAATGGTTGAACCGAAGTTGAGGTCTGACGTCAACTCCATGCCCAAAAGCTCCAGGCGATTGGTAACTGGCACAGATGTACTTCGGAAAGTAGGGGTCAATTCATTCAATTTCTTCAATTTATTTCATCATAATTGCTTATTAGATAATGCAACTGGTTAGAAGACACTGGCTCCTGTAACACAGGTAATAATACCTAGCTCAAGAGTCAGGGATTCACCATAATTGTAAAATACTTGTGATGCTAATAAATATATTATATTAATAAATATATTATAAAATTTATTATATATATTATATAATTCAAAAGGGCTCCTTTTAGCGCTGAAAAGACAAGCCTGTGTTACAGAGCGTTGAATTTGACCAGATTACATAAATTTGCGGGCGGGAGGGTGGTGCTGCATACTGCATGCAAAATTGATCATCTAGTTTTTGGCGGGATTAACACTAGATATTTTCCTGAAGTTAAAAGTTACTAGTTTAAAGCCATAACCATTGTGAGTTGTTGCATAAATTGTTTAAAGATAAAAAGATAAAGCTAATTTATTTGTCAAACATGCGTTTATATAAACTGACTAATCAGACTTGGAAGGTATTAAATTAATAGTATGTTGTGAACGTCCATGTTTTGCCAATAACGGCGTACAAATTTTGTATGCATAAAAATACATTTAATTGCATTTACATATAGGTAGTCATTTTAAATTTCATTACAAAATACACAAGAAATAAATAATAATTGATGTCATGACATTATAGTATAAGTATATTATAGTCAAAAGTAAATTAAATTATGTCCAGTATATTATACTATATAAAGCTAAATTACCACTCACTGACTGACTGACTCACTCATTGACATAATTGTTCTCCCAGATGGTGGATGGGGAGGTGGGTATATTTTGACAGATTCGTAAACAAGTAACTCTCAAACCTACGGGAAAAGTGCCAAACCTCCCCTTTTCCCCCCCCTTCTCCCCCCTCCCTATCGAATCTCGGAAACTACGAGACCCGTATTTTTTTCTTTTTACGGATTCGTATAGAGGAGGCTCGGTAAAGTAAAAACCATTTTTCAAAGTCCCCCCCCCCCGCCCCCCTTCTCCTCCCCTTTAGGCGCATCTCGGAATCTAAGAGACTTGTAACATTTTTTTTTTCAGATTCATTTAGAGGGGCAATGCTTTAGTCAAAATACTTCTGCAACCCCCCCCCCCATTACCCCCCCCACTTTTTTTTTTTTTTTTTTCACAAGCACGCGAGGTGCTTGCACCTCGCGCAACACGCAAATACTAAAGCCCCCATCATCCCCCCCACTTTTTTTTCTCACAAGCACGCGAGGTGCTTGCACCTCGCGCAACACGCAAATACTAAACCCCCCCCATCACCCCCCCCCACTTTTTTTTTCACAAGCACGCGAGGTGCTTGCACCTTGCGCAACACGCAAATACTTGATTTAGAGGGGCAATGCTTCAGATTTTTTCACAAGCACGCGAGGTGCTTGCACCTCGCGCAACACGAAAATACTAGTTATACTATATAAAGCTAAATTACCACTCACTGACTGACTGACTCACTCATTGACATAATTGTTCTCCCAGATGGTGGATGGGGAGGTGGGTATATTTTGACAGATTCGTAAACAAGTAACTCTCAAACCTACGGGAAAAGTGCCAAACCTCCCCTTTTCCCCCCCCTTCTCCCCCCCCTCTATCGTATCTCGGAAACTACGAGAACCGTATTTTTTGTTTTTTACGGATTCGTATAGAGGAGGCTCGGTAAAGTAAAAACCATTTTTCAAAGTCCCCCCCCCCCCGCCCCCCTTCTCCCCCCCTTTAGGCGGATCTCGGAATCTAAGAGACTTGGAACATTTTTTTTTTCAGATTCATTTAGAGGGGCAATGCTTTAGTCGAAATACTTGTGCAACCCCCCCCCCCATCACCCCCCCCCTCTCTTTTTTTTTTTTTTTTTTTTTTTTTCACAAGCTCGCGAGGTGCTTGCACCTCGCGCAACACGCAAATACTAAACCCCGCCATCACCCCCCTTTTTTTTTTTCACAAGCACGCGAGGTGCTTGCACCTCGCGCAACACGCAAATACTAAACCCCCCCATTTTTTTTTTTTTTTCACAAGCACGCGAGGTGCTTGCACCTCGCGCAACACGCAAATACTTGATTTAGAGGGGCAATGCTTTAGCTTTTTTCACAAGCACGCGAGGTGCTTGCACCTCGCGCAACACGCAAATACTAGTTATATTATATAAAGCTAGATTACCACTCACTGACTCATTGACATAATTGTTCTCCCAGATGGTGGATGGGGAGGTGGGTATATTTTGACAGATTCGTAAACAAGTAACTCTGAAACCTACGGGAAAAGTGCCAAACCTCCCCTTTTCCCCCCTTCTCCCCCCTCCCTATCGTATCTCGGAAACTACGAGACCCGTATTTTTTTTTTTTACGGATTCGTATAGAGGAGGCTCGGTAAAGTAAAAACCATTTTTCAAAGTCCCCCCCCCGCCCCCCTTCTCCCCTCCCTTTAGGCGGATCTCGGAATCTAAGAGACTTGGAACATTTTTTTTTTCAGATTCATTTAGAGGGGCAATGCTTTAGTCGAAATACTTGTGCAACCCCCCCCCCCATCACCCCCCCCTCCTTTTTTTTTTTTTTTTTTCACAAGCTCGCGAGGTGCTTGCACCTCGCGCAACGCACAAATACTTGATTTAGAGGGGCAATGCTTTAGTTTTTTTCACAAGCACGCGAGGTGCTTGCACCTCGCGCAACACGCAAATACTAGTTATATTATATAAAGCTAAATTACCACTCACTGACTGACTGACTGACTGACTCACTCATTGACATAATTGTTCTCCCAGATGGTGGATGGGGAGGTGGGTATATTTTGACAGATTCGTAAACAAGTAACTCTGAAACCTACGGGAAAAGTGCCAAACCTCCCCCTTTCCCCCCCCCCCCCTATCGTATCTCGGAAACTACGAGACCCGTATTTTTTCTTTTTACGGATTCGTATAGAGGAGGCTCGGTAAAGTAAAAACCATTTTTCAAAGCCCCCCCCCCCCCCCCCCCCCCGCCCCCCTTCTCCCCCCCTTTAGGCGGATCTCGGAAATTAAGAGACTTGGAATTTTTTTTTTCAAATTCGTTTAGAGGGGCAATGCTTTAGTCGAAATGCTTCTGCAACCCCCCCCCCTATCACCCCCCCCCCCTTTTTTTTTTTTTTTTCACAAGCACGCGAGGTGCTTGCACCTCGCGCAACACGCAAATACTAAACCCCCCCATCTCCCCCCATCACCCCCCCCCCACTTTTTTTTTTTCACAAGCACGCGAGGTGCTTGCACCTCGCGCAACACGCAAATACTTGATTTAGAGGGGCAATGCTTTAGTTTTTTTCACAAGCACGCGAGGTGCTTGCACCTCGCGCAACACGCAAATACTAGTTATTTTATATAAAGCTAAATTACCACTCACTGACTGACTGACTGACTCACTCATTGACATAATTGTTCTCCCAGATGGTGGATGGGGAGGTGGGTATATTTTGACAGATTCGTAAACAAGTAACTCTCAAACCTACGGGAAAAGTGCCAAACCTCCCCTTTTCACCCCCCTTCTCCCCCCTCCCTATCGTATCTCGGAAACTACGAGACCCGTATTTTTTGTTTTTTACGGATTCGTATAGAGGAGGCTCGGTAAAGTAAAAACCATTTTTCAAAGTCCCAACCCCCGCCCCCCTTTAGGCGGATCTCGGAATCTAAGAGACTTGGAACATTTTTTTTTTCAGATTTATTTAGAGGGGCAATGCTTTAGTCGAAATACTTGTGCAACCCCCCCCCCCATCACCCCCCCCTCTTTTTTTTTTTTTCACAAGCACGCGATGTGCTTGCACCTCATTCAGATTCATTTATAGGGGCAATGCTTTAGTCAAAATACTTCTGCAACCCCCCCCCCAATTTTTTTTTATTTTTTTTCACAAGCACGCGAGGTGCTTGCACCTCGCGCAACACGCAAATACTGAACCCCCCCCATCACCCCCCCTTTTTTTTTTCACAAGCACACGCAAATACTTGATTTAGAGGGGCAATGCTTTAGTTTTTTTCACAAGCACGCGAGGTGCTTGCACCTCGCGCAACACGCAAATACTAAACCCCCCCATCACACCCCCCATTTTTTTTTTTTTTCACAAGCACGCGAGGTGCTTGCACCTCGCGCAACACGCAAATACTAGTTATATTATATAAAGCTAGATTACCACTCACTGACTCACTCATTGACATAATTGTTCTCCCAGATGGTGGATGGGGAGGTGGGTATATTTTGACAGATTCGTAAACAAGTAACTCTCAAACCTACGGGAAAAGTGCCAAACCTCCCCTTTTCCCCCCCCTTCTCTCCCCCCCCTATCGTATCTCGGAAACTACGAGAACCGTATTTTTTTCTTTTTACGGATTCGTATAGAGGAGGCTCGGTAAAGTAAAAACCATTTTTCAAAGTCCCCGCCCCCGCCCCCCTTCTCCCCCCCTTTAGGCGGATCTCGGAATCTAAGAGACTTGGAACATTTTTTTTTCAGATTCATTTAGAGGGGCAATGCTTTAGTCGAAATACTTGTGCAACCCCCCCCCCCCATCACCCCCCCCCCCCCCCTCTTTTTTTTTTTTTTTTTTTCACAAGCTCGCGAGGTGCTTGCACCTCGCGCAACACGCAAATACCAATTTCTTTTTTCACAAGCACGCGAGGTGCTTGCACCTCGCGCAACACGCAAATACTTGATTTAGAGGGGCAATGCTTTAGTTTTTTCACAAGCACGCGAGGTGCTTGCTCCTCGCGCAACACGCAAATACTAAACCCCCATCTCCCCCCATCACCACCCCCCCTTTTTTTTTCACAAGCACGCGAGGTGCTTGCACCTCGCGCAACACGCAAATACTAAACCCCCCATCTCCCCCCATCACCCACCCCCCCCCACATTTTTTTTTTCACAAGCACGCGAGGTGCTTGCACCTCGCGCAACACGCAAATACTTGATTTAGAGGGGCAATGCTTTAGTTTTTTTCACAAGCACGCGATGTGCTTGCACCTCGCGCAACACGCAAATATTAAACCCCCCCATCTCCCCCATCACCCCACCCCCATTTTTTTTTTCACAAGCACGCGAGGTGCTTGCACCTCGCGCAACACGCAAATACTAAACCCCCCCCCATCTCCCCCCATCACCCCCCCCACTTTTTTTTTTTTTTTCACAAGCACGCAAGGTGCTTGCACCTCGCGCAACACGCAAATACTTGTTATTATTATACTATATAAAGCTAAATTACCACTCACTCACTGACTCACTGACATAATTGTTCTCCTAGATGGTGGATGGGGAGGTGGGTATATTTTGACAGATTCGTAAACAAGTAACTCTCAAACCTACGGGAAAAGTGCCAAACCTCCCCTTTCCCCCCCCTTCTCCCCCCCCCCCTATCGTATCTCGGAAACTACGAGACCCGTATTTTTTTCTTTTTACGGATTCGTATAGAGGAGGCTCGGTAAAGTAAAAACCATTTTTCAAAGTCCCCCCCCCGCCCCCCTTCTCCCCCCTTTAGGCGGATCTCGGAATCTAAGAGACTTGGAACATTTTTTTTTTCAGATTCATTTAGAGGGGCAATGCTTTAGTCGAAATACTTGTGCAACCCCCCCCCCATCACCCCCCCCCCCCTCTTTTTTTTTTTTTTTCACAAGCACGCGAGGTGCTTGCACCTCGCGCAACACGCAAATACTAAACCCCCCCATCACCCCCCCCTTTTCTTTTTTTTTTTTTTTTCACAAGCACGCGAGGTGCTTGCACCTCGCGCAACACGCAAATTCTAGTTATACTATATAAAGCTAAATTACCACTCACTGACTGACTGACTCACTCACTCATTGACATAATTGTTCTCCCAGATGGTGGATGGGGAGGTGGGTATATTTTGACAGATTCGTAAACAAGTAACTCTCAAACCTACGGGAAAAGTGCCAAACCTCCCCTTTCCCCCCCTTCTCCCCCCCCCCCCTATCGTATCTTGGAAACTACGAGACCCGTATTTTTTCTTTTTACGGATTCGTATAGAGGAGGCTCGGTAAAGTAAAAACCATTTCTCAAAGTCCCCCCCCCGCCCCCCTTTAGGCGGATCTCGGAATCTAAGAGACTTGGAACATTTTTTTTTTCAGATTCATTTAGAGGGGCAATGCTTTAGTCGAAATAATTGTGCAACCCCCCCCCCCCCTATTTCCTCCCACCCTTTTTTTTTTCACAAGCACGCGAGGTGCTTGCACCTCGCGCAACACGCAAATACTTAACCCCCCCCATCACCCCCGCCCCCCCACTTTTTTTTTTTCACAAGCACGCGAGGTGCTTGCACCTCGCGCAACACGCAAATACTTGATTTAGAGGGGCAATGCTTTAGTTTTTTTCACCAGCACGCGAGGTGCTTGCACCTCGCGCAACACGCAAATACTTTTTTTTTTCACAAGCACGCGAGGTGCTTGCACCTCGCGCAACACGCAAATACTAGTTCCTAGTATATGCCTAGAAATAACCTTAATCTCTCTTGACTCTTGACTCCCAGGTTATAGCTATCAAAAAACACAGACTCTGGCAGAGAATACCACTATATCATCAAGAGGTTATGATTATAGGTTACGATAATCTGTAGAAGGCACACAAATTTAAACAATCGATCGCAATCCCTTTCAGTTTGTCTATGTAGCGCCAGTTATTAAAAGTAAAACGGATCGGGTGTCATCACTCTTTATAATGGATTCTCTGGTTTCTGTTATATACTTGCTGTAAAATAACCAATATCAATCAACAGCTTCAAGGCAAGGGAACGGCTATTAAAAACCGTAATTTTATTGCAAATCGCTTTTCATTGAAAATCTTTCGGTCATATTTTACGGTTTTTGTTGTAATAGGATTATAACGGTAGGTATTAAAGCTATGAAACTCGCACTGAAATGATCGGCTATCGGTATTCGGTTTTTAATTTATGGGAAACCCGTTAATACAGCTTACGGTCGTTTTGTATGGTATAATTAAATTGAATGATGATTCTATGAATGGGTTTATTATAATTTTTAATACGAGTTATGAGAAATGAGCTAATGTTTGTAGGCAAGTAATCCCTGGATCCACTGTACCGATTCTGAAAATTCTTACATCTATAGCAAGCTATATTATTCGTAAGTGACAGAGGCTTCATTTGCAAATTTTTTTTTTTGCTAAGAAGTAGCTTATGACTTTCTCAGGGTCCAATGTGTCCAAATCGCTTTAACGTGAGAGTGTAAGAGACACACAGAGTTACTTTCGCATTTATAATATTAGTTGGAACTACGACTACTTCTTATTAAAAAAAATGTGATATTGTATTATGGTCAACAAAAGTATTCATGCAAGCTAAAGCAGAAAATAGATATCATTTATTATATGATATTACGGTAGGTACTGACCAGTTACGGCAAAGGAAGACCTTCGCTTTGTTAACTTTCTGAAACCAATATCTATCGAGAGCTCAAAAGGACCTCGGAAGCGGGATTAACTTCTGAATCTGTTAAGCAAGTAATTAGAAAATGGACTCCAGCTTACCGACTTGCAGCGTAGTAGCATCAACCTAATAATATAACTACGTCAAGACATTAATTTTGATGTATCGAATAAAGTATCGGTGGCTTGAATGAAAAACGAATGTAGTCAGACGGAACCTTTGGTCAGGTAATCTTTGATTGTCCTATTTGATTAATCCGATTTCGTGATGTTTTTGAAGAGCACGTGGCTTAATAACAACAGTTCAATAGGAATTCAGGTAGGTAGTAGCTCATGTATGGTCTAGACTAGTACCTACTAGTGTTGCCCAAGCGAGAGTCTCGCAAGAGTCTTGCAATTAGCGATTATCCTATTGCTATTTATTAAACGGTTTTTGAGTTCTCAGAACAATGTAACAGAGTAGGTACATTTTGAGCTTGAATTGACATAGGCCAACCAAATGAATCAATTTAATTGAGACTCTTGAAGACTCTTGCGAGACTCTCATTTGGGCAACACTAGTACCTACTGAGCACTAGACTAGAACCTGATCGCCGCTTTGTTGGAACTAAGCCTAACAGACCTGATGATGATGATAATATTGTTTGCACCACGAAATATTAACAAATAAACAGCTTTCGCAATCACAATCTCTGAGTTTTACATACAGGGTTAAAGATTAAGTCGACGTAGATCCGTTAAGAGGTTGTAGTTTCCATAATTCCTGACTGATTTGCCTATGAAATACCCCAACCCAAACCAACCTAAACCTGGGTGCCTTTTGTCAAAGTTTTTTCTAAGAATTGTAATAATACCCTAAGCTTGTTATACCTCGTTGGATAGCTAAAGAAACGTAGATAGATAAACGCAGACCTGTCATAGTTTTTTTTTTTTTATGTATACCTAAAAGAATTTATTTTATTTTTATTATTTCTTTGTTAAATTATATATCGTCCATTACGACCCAATTGGTTCAGTTAACAGCAATTTTTGTATTGAGAATAATAAACAAACCTATCTTCTACACAAAAAACGCAAAAACAATGAAATGAGAGGCTGAAAACATTAAAAAAAAATAAGGTTAATAGGCAAAAAAACGTTTTTTTTTTTAAACCTTCAAAGTCCAATATCTCGAAAGCGGTTAGGTCTGGGGTGGAGTATTTCATAGGAAAATCAGTCAGAAATGATGGAAACTACAACCTCTTAACGGACCTAGGTCGACTTATCCTTTAACCCTGTATATACATAAGTTACCTATGGAGCCAATTTTTGCATCGAAACTGAGCACGATTCTACGAGAAAATGCTAATTCAGCAGGAAAATGTTTGTTAAAAAATAAAACTTTATACAACAGACTGTCACTGATAAAAACCGACCCAGTTATTTCAGTTGCCCCTGCGTTCCGAGGCCAAGGTATCCGTTTAGAACATTCCAGCAACCCCGCTAGGAGCAAGTCTTGACCAAGCCCCTACAAAACACCGTTAAAATATTTTGGATAAAGACCTTTTTCCCTATTTCCCCTCATATCCTATCATACCACGCATCGTACCCATATAAAAACAAGTTATTTTTACTTATTTCCATCTAAAAATATATAGGTATCTGATGTTAATACGGGACAGATGAAAGAATTGATTTGCATGCCAAAGTAAGGAAACAGAATCGAAAAGTTTATTTTCAATATGTTCTGTTTTTTCTAGAAAAATAACATAACTGTGTTAGGGGAGCTAAGGGTTTGGTGCAGACGTACCACGCAACGTCATCAAAAAGTTGCCAGACACTTGTTGCTTAAAGTTGTTTTGTGAGAACTTGTTGACCCGTGTGTCAAGTTTCATGCAAATCTGTAAAAACCAAAAAGAAACAAAATAATTTCCGCTTATTCAAGCGTATTTGTATGATGATTCTTTAGAATGTTGATTATTTGTACGTGTTTAAAAAAAAAGAGTTTGGAGACCCCAAAAAAATGGAGATCTAGTCTGTTTTTGTTTCCGCAACATGATTGTGTTATTAATTATCTCAGCAGAAAACTACTGTGCATTGCGCACCACAAATTGGACTGTCCGAATCAGGGTGAACTCGCCACACGGTCGGCAACCAATGGGAGCAGTCGTGTACGTGAGGCATTTCATACATGCTATACGCAAGTAAATAAATGCTGTACTAGATATTTAAATACATGCATTTTGTCAGTGCCATTAAAAAAAAATAAGTATTTTTTAAATACTTATTTTTTTTAATGTTGCTGGAAAACTTTTTGTTTGCTCCGTTTGTGTCACGTCTAAACAAACGCTTACACGGAAATGAAGCGGGCCCGTTTAAAAACGAAACAACTTTATTCTATTTTTTTTTTATTAAGAGGAGATGGAAAACTTGGTTGATTTGAAATAGATTGCAATACTAGTGAGATTGGATGCACGTGGCACCATGCCAGCGGAGTTCCAAATAAAATTGCAACGATGCTTTTCTATCAGATCGGATGTAACCGTTCAAACGGAAGTATTTTTGTGGATTACACTGAAGTTTTTTAAAATCTACTAAATTTCAAAGTATTTTCTTGTAAATATTAGTATGTATCCTACGCTGCGAACTAAAATATCCTACTCATTTTATAAATGCGAAAGTTTGTGAGTATGTATGTTTGTTGTTCTTTGACGCAAAACTACTGAACGGATCTTAATGAAATTTGGTAAGTAGATAGTTGACATCTTGGAATAACACATAGGCTTTTTTTTATCCCGGAATTGTCACGGAATTGGTACTTACGCGGGAAAAACCTCGCACGCGAATGAAGTCGCGGGCAAAAGCTAGTATTACATAAATGTCTAGGATAAACATAAATTAATTACTAATATCCTAAAACTTTTATTTGAAAAAATAACTGCTGAAAAAATAACTTATCTGTTCTTCTCCATTTTAGAATGATTGCTAATGATCACTCATGTTCAAATATTCTTTAAGATATTAAATTTTGAAAAGTTCCTTTAAACGTAATACACGAATTGATTTTGTTACCATGCGTAAATAATCAAAATCACTGCTATGATCATTTCATTTCTTAGTAATCTTATATTTGAGCAGTTCTTTTATTAAATACGTATTTAAATGCTATATATAATACACATGCGCGTGCATAGGATTATGACAGGGTATGCGGCGGAGTAATCGGTCACAAAAACTTTTTCTTTTATAGAATTTTAGCATAGCCACAGCCACGCATCGCCACCATGCTACGATGCGTTGCTGTGGCTATGCTAAAAATCTATAAAAGAAAAAGTTTTTGTGACCGATTACTCCGCCGCATACCCTGTCATAATCCTGTGCACGCCCCTGATAATACACGGATCTGTTCCCCAATGACCTTTAGTTACCCGACTTTTTTATTGAAAATAGGTTCGCTTTTGACCGCTATCTCACCTGATGGTAAGTGATGATGTGGTCGAAGATGGAGCACGCTTACCTAAAAGTAACCTATTCACTCTTGACTTAAAGACTCCTAGGTTGTAGCTATCGGGAAACACAGACTCCGGCAGGGAATTCCACTTCTTAGCCGTACGCAAAATTAAGGTATTCCCAAAACGTTTTGAGCGTATGCGTGGGATGTCCACCATGTAACGATGGCGCTTCGCCGTTTGTCTCGTAGTCCGATGACGGAACGGGCTTGGCGGACTGATCATTCAAATTCTGATATTTTTTATGTGAGAAACTGGGAATCGTGGCCTATGGAGTAGGATATCGTACAACTAACACTATTTCCTTTCCGGTCTTTAGGGTTCCGTAGCCGTAGCTGCTATGGAACCTTTCATGGGCGAGTTTGACACGCAGTTGGCCAGTTTTTTTTATTACATTGTTTCAGAGCAGATTAGTTTGAGAGCACTTAGCTGAGCAGTTTTGGTCGTGAGTTCGAGCCCAGGCATTCAAATTACTTTGTGTAATTTTCATCATCACCACTCCTCGCAAACGGTGAGGAACATCGTGAGGTAACCGGCATGTCCTGGGAATCGAAAAATCTAGACATGTGATAGTGGATTACAACCCATCCATAGAGAGGCAGCACGTGTCCTAGCAGTAGGTACATTAAACAGCTAACTATATAACATTAAATAACGTTTCAGACCATGTTCTTGCGTCTACTATGGAACAAGGTATAAATGGCTAAAAGAGAGAGAGAAAATTTCGAATATCAAGACGTTTTTGCTAGAGGAAATAATCAATTGAAACAAAGCCGCGTGGGTAGATATTTTCTTGCTCGTAGGCGGTTCATTAATGGCCTGTCGTGTCCTTTGGCATGCGCCTGCGCATCCGGTCGGACGACACTAAAGTTCACGCTATTGGTCCTTAAAAGGATGAATGGACACTCAATTATAACTTTAATAACATTTATTTATTTATGCACATAGGTACAAAGGCGAACTTAATGCCGTAAGCATTCTCTACGAGTCAACCACGAGTGGTGAAGAGATAGTGTGGAAGGTGCAATATGTACCTACGTTAAAATTATATTGTAGGAAACGACTTTGTTCACGGGTAATCTATCGAATATAAAAGACTTTTATTTTATTGAATAACTAGCAGAATGCTGCTATACCGAAATGGAATTGGGTGAACAGTGCCTCTTTTTGTGTTATCGGATTAAATCCAAAAATAACAACGGAAAGACAGAATTATGGTATTTTTACCATTTTGTTTTTTTTTTTATTCATGGTAAGCTCGCGTTTGACCACTATCTCTCCTGATGGTAAGCTATGATTGGTTGAAGATGAAGCACAGTTGTCTAGAAATAACCTATTCACTCTTGACTTAAAGACCCCCAGGTTATAGCTATCAGGAAATACAGACTCTGGCAGGGAATTCCACTCCATAGCTTTTCGCACAATGGTATTCCCAAATCGCTTTGTGCGTATGGGCGGGATGTCCACCATGTAACGATGGGTCACTAAAGCTACCCCGATGGTTCACCATCAGAACATGGAGGGAAACCCAGGTACTCTTAGGAGACCACTTCGGAAGTCCCTGTACAAGGGCTGTTAGTGCACCTCCCTGGTACAATACTGCCACATGTCATAACAATAATGGAACAAATACCAGACTCAGTGGTTTACTTATGTCCGGCCGACATGTCCTACGAACGATGGTCCTGGGCAGGGACTAAGTTCGGAAACTAAACCGGGAAAAATAAGAAAATCGCGGCAGTCTCTGACGGAAAGTGAAGGAAGTGTTTGAAGAAATAAGCTGGACATCGTCGAGCACTACTGTTGTTATTGTCGATTGATAAAACCTTCGATAAGTAGCACTGCGTTCGCGAATTTTAGCTTTGCACAATTACATGGGAACAGGATGGGAGATAAGGTACTCACAGGTCTTCGTCAGCGACTTGAATCCCGTGGCCACTCCACTACATTGTTCAGGGGCGCCCCTTTAATTGCCACTTATCACTAACGCAGATTGATAAAGTAATCGTCTTGGTAGGTAGAAGTATGTTTGATAAAATGGGTTGATTATTAGAGCCTATTAAATGACCGCGCCATTTTGTTGAGTGATTAGTGTCAAACTGACTTATGGTGAAGGTTTTGGATTGTAAGGAAGTGAATGAATAGGGATGGGAATAGATTAGAATGAGGAAATGTGACTGTGCACAGAGCCGGATTAACCATTAGGCGGAGTAGGCAACTGCCTAGGGGCCCTGCATCAACTAGGGGCCCAGACCCAGTGCACGCACCAAGAAAACACGCTTCTTTGAACTTAGGGACCTCACTGTTATCTCACAAAATACAAATCGTTAGATTTAGTAGTAGAATTAAAACAATTTTAGAACAAATCTGGGAATAAGTAAACGAATATATTAAAAACCACAGCCCTTAATGTGCGTTTCCTCAGTTCACACACGATTTGGTAAGTCAAAGTAAGAAAAGGGGCCCCCAGAATGCCACTGCCTTAGGGCCTCTGACAGGGTTAATCCGGCTCTGACTGTGCATAGACAATTTAGTATCTATTTATTTGTTTCCTTTTGATACTTTAACAACTACGGTAACTATACATTCGCTCGACTACACATCTGACTGCGAAAATTGAATTCAAAAACTTTTCTGTGCCTTATTATGATGAAAATTATACCCTATAAAGGTATTGCCTGTTTTATTGCTGATAAACTCGCGTTTTTCACCATGTCACCTGATAAAATTAGTTAGATCGAAGATGTAGCACGCTTACCCAGGTTATAGATATGGTTATAGGTTATAGTTTTACACAATTGACACGAAATATTTATATAATGTTTTTAACTGGATGCTTCTGATGTTTCTATCAATTCTAATAATCATAACAGATATCCATAATCACAACTGACTATAATAATCAAAATCAACATACATTCACACAAGGCTTTTATACAAATCAGGTTCTATTTATAAATCCTGCCGCCTTACAATGCCTTAAATGGCATGTCACCTACGAGTTTACAAGCGAATATTTTCCAAGCCATTTACAACGAAAAATGTCTTTGGGTCGTCGTATTAACGTCAAGTACGCACATCATATAGAAACTTGCTTTTTCTCAGGGCTTCACTTCTATGGCGTTTTACACAAGAATTGAGCATTTTATTTCCGCAATAACACACACACAGACAAAGCAACAATACGGCAATATTGCAGCTTTCCATAATTAGAATTCAGATCAGTAGGTCTTTCCATATTTTAACAGATTCATGTTACCAACGGAACAAATAATTTAATCTCTTTCTTAAGAAAAACAAATCAGCAAGAAAAATAATAAACAAAAACAATCTTGAAACGTATTTCATATTTCTAGTTCACTGAAGCGTGAAGCTCCAATTGAACAGAATAGGTATGGTTTATTCAAATTCTAATCCGTAAATAAAGGTCAATTTAGACGTGAACAAGTCAGGTGGAATGGCTGGAGGAAAATACACCTTATCTTCTAAGTACTAAGGTAAAATCAGTTGGAAAGACTAAGATCGGTTGTGACACAGATGGTGACAATTTATATACTAGACCAGTGATTCTCAAAGTGAGTCTACCTGTACTCTCGGTGTCTTCTCAGTTGCCCCAGAAGAGCTAAAATGGCAAACTTTGAAAGAGGCTTTGACCTCTGAGTTTGTTGTGCTGTTTTTCTCAGGGTAAACATAGTTAAAACTGAACAAAAAAGACGACGTGTTTGTTAAGTAAGTCACAAAATAAATATAATTTATCACGTGAGTGAACCCCTGCATAATACGCCCAAAATGTTAGCTGTCCCTCCGTAAAGCATGTAGATACCATCTCTTACAATGATAAATAGAGAAATCGTTTCTGGAAACCATGCCAGTAAACTCAATCTTCCTTAATGAAACGGGTCCATGGAAGAAAAAAATTTGAGAGCCTCTGGCTTGGCCTCAAGTAGACACATGAATGGCAAATTCCAACTCATGTCGCGAATTTGCTGGTAAATGCTAATCAGTACCAGATACAAGGCATCAATGCAAATTATTCAAGTCTGTTTCTGTCGCTAAATGTTCTTGACAGTAATTGCATGGTAATGTATTCTTTTTGGGGTCTGTTATTGTTATGTTTTAATGTGATACGCCAAATTAGTAAGGTTTCAAGTGCCTTGGTGCTTGAAACTAAATGTTTACTTTGTGGTTTGAGCGTTGCCAAATGATGAGATCGTCGCTTTGTGGTTTGAACATTGCCTGGAATCTGTATAAGTGTCTTTGTGGTTTTACGTCAAAAACTTAGGGTTATTTTACTATGTACAATTAAACAGTGTACTTTTGTGGCTTCGTAGTGACTTACACAAACCAGAAATAAGTACTATATCGCTGAATTTGTATTTTTCGACAGTGAGCGTAAAAAAAAATATTTAAAAAGTCTAAAAAGCCGACTGATCAACTGAACAACGGGACCCAATTGAACATAATATATTTTTTTTAAAATTGGATGGGTGATGGGTCCCGCCTGCTTGTAACTTTTTAAAATAAAAATGTGCTTGTTTCTTGCATTTCAGTTGAGCAGTTGGGTTTTTTAGATTATTTAAATAACTTTTTTTACAGCTTTTTACTTCAAATATTAATTAACCATTTTTTAGTTTAACTCAAAAAACAAAAACACAATAGGAACTTTGAATTTTAGGGAAAGGTTGCATACATAGTGAAAGATCCTGCCTCCTATACTAGGTCTAGGGGGACCCTGTGACTTAGGAGTCAGTATGATGATAGCCTTAAGGTAAACGTTCTCCACATTATTTTGTCGATAAACAAAAACAGTGTCACTGTTTACAAGGCCTACGAAGAAAACTAGCTTCTTCCGGAAAATTTACATTTTAATATTGTCAATGAGCTGAAAATCACTGTTGAGAAAAACATCTCAGAAGTGTCGGATAACACAGTCGTAACATTTTATTCAAAATGTTAACATCAAAGGCTGCTTCGGGAAAATGATTTATCGTAGCAGTAAAAATACCGGCAATATCCGACTATTAAAATTTAACTCAGCTGTCCTTTTAAATCTACCTTTTATTTGGTTTTTCAGAATACATGAAAGTACTTTAGTCTTTTTAATTATTTAAATAATTTAAACAAAAAGCCAGTTTCGGTATTAAAAGGGAATAAAATATGTTAGCAAAATATGTTTTTGTCCAACAGAACAAACACGATATGTACAAATAATTACTTCCATTCTTTTGTTATTTTTTGTTTCCGTAATGAGCTACGCGTATGTACGAATATGATCTCAATGTTATACGTATCTAAGTACATTTTTAGAAAATATCTGTTAATTGAAGGTATTTTGTACTGTTGCGGTTAACATAAAAATAAGACTAGTACAATCCTTACATGTTGCCCCGCGGTTAATTTTTTGATGTCGTATTTGCGCGCGCGATTATTTTAATATAATTTGCCTTTGTATTTCGTACGTTTTCAAAAATTAAAAATCAATTATCAACAAGCTATATCAAGTGGGGTATCATTAAATATGTCTTTAAGAATTACTTTGAGGTTTTTTTTTAACAATTTTCATTTTAAGCAGCTTTTAAGGACAAAGTTATTTTAAAAATCTAAAAAACTCGTCTGCTCAACTGAAATGCAAGAAATAAGCACATTTTTATTTTAAAAACTGACAAGCAGGCGGGACCAAACTCATTAAAAAAATATATTATATTTATGTTCAACTAGGTCCCGCCGGTCAATTTATCTATAATATGTATGTATTTAGAAATATATATGTATGTTTATCAGTTGTCTAGTACTCATACCACAAGCTCTGCTTAGTTTGGGACTAGATGGCGTTGTGTGAAAGTTGTGGAATATATTATTATATTATATTATTTAGCACACCGTAATGATAAATTTATTATAATTAATATTTAATAGTTATATTTTTTTTTCTTTTTATTATAGACATTATTATCTTAGACAGTCTTACTTTTGACATTACTATAATTATATTTTTGACATTATTATTATTGCGTTATTGCCATTATTATTTTGGGCCAAATTGCATTAATGATGCTGGACAATGCTGTATTAAATTGTATGTTTTTAGAATTTGATTTAGTTTTAAATAACACTGTAATATTTAGCACACCTTAATGGAAAAATGTATTGGGACGCTACTAAATCTAACCAAATTATATGTATACCTACATTATGGCTAATATCTTTGGCTTTGTCAAAATCGGTCAGGAGGACTGAATCTATTTTGTACCCATACTGAATATCCCTTTAAACGCATTATAAACTGAATCAAACGCAACATAACTCAAACGGCACGTATCTAACATCAAATCCTACCCAATGGTGTGGTGTCGCAAGTCAGTACAGACCTTTCCGATTCAGCCCGTAGCTGTATTTGGAAATTTATACTCCGTGCCATTACCGAGTCTAACAAGGTTCGATACTGGCCGCTTTGATATAAACAGGCATTGGCCCCAATCGAAGCCTGTTTAGCCACCATTATATGGAAAATCGTGTGTTCCTGGGACGTGGATTGGCTGTAAGTTCAAGCGATGTAGACTGAGGTAGGTTTTCTTAGAAAAATATGAATCTTAGCTGTTCCTGCGATCTGGTTTGCGGGTAGTCGATATTACCTACCCGATTTTTTCCGTATAAAAGGTTCTGAGAAATTACTACCGGGATAAAAAAGAGCCTTTATGCCCTTGTAGCTAAACCAATTTACGCAGTAGCCATTAAAAGCGATTCAGCCAACAGACATATAAAAAAATTGTTTGTGATTTAGTATCGTGTAAATAGCTATAACTACTTGTAAAAACAAATATATTTTGAAGTTACAGATAGACACTTCAATTTTATTATGTAATAAAAATAACGAAAGCTCAAGAAGACGATTGATACAAAAGTGAAATTTGCTCCTAGAGAAATTTCTTACCGGCGAAGAGTCTAAATAAAAAAGAGATAGGATAGTAAGAACTAGTTAGGATACAACAAAACAATTCCCATTAAAAAAAAATCTAATTTCTCACAAATTATTTAAAGATTATCGTGTAAATAGCTATAACTACTTGTAAAAACAAATATATTTTGAAGTTACAGATAGACACTTCAATTTTATTATGTAATAAAAATAACGAAAGCTCAAGAAGACGATTGATACAAAAGTGAAATTTGCTCCTAGAGAAATTTCTTACCGGCGAAGAGTCTAAATAAAAAAGAGATAGGATAGTAAGAACTAGTTAGGATACAACAAAACAATTCCCATTAAAAAAAAATCTAATTTCTCACAAATTATTTAAAGATCTATCCAGACGTCTAGTGACTTCGCGTGACCCAAGGGCTGGCTTTTACCTTGGACAGAGGTTAAGCATTGCCATACAACGTGGCAATGCCGCCAGTCTTTTGGGCACATTATCAGTGGACAGCGATGCGCACGAATTTCCGGATGCCATATTTTAGTTTATTTTTAGATGTGTGTATGTAGTTTAGGGTTTTTATGAAAGTGTTTAAAGTGTTAAAAATTTAATGTTAAAAACTAATAAAAGATCATTCCCTTTAAATACGAGTAAACATTATAAATCTGCTTAGCCTCTTCCAATTGGAACGATACAGAGAAGATTAGCATGGCCCCTGCGCAAGGATGACACGCAAAATCGTGAAGCGTTCCACATTTTTTAGGCGGAGACCTCTCGCGCCCGGAATTGGTCGAGGCCATGCTGCGGGGCGAGAGGGAGTGGGAAACGGTCGCCTCCTTCTGCGAAGCAGTCATGCTTCCGAAGGAGGAGGCGGGCCGCGTGAGGGAGAGAATGGCGTCCTCCCTCCAGCCCAGCCGCAGTGGTAGACGCCCACGGCGTCGGACGTCAGCCGACGATCTCCGGCCACCGTAGGCGCGGGCATGCGGACAGCGAGTAAAGGGCAACTCGCTGTACGACCATGGACCATGCCCGGGTCGACGGCGCGTTGTGTTCCACGCGCGCCTTAAAGAGCGTCAGCAATATGACGAGCCCCCCCCGTAGAGGGCCGAAGCCTGCCGGGGTCGTGGGACTCATCCCATTACCGTGACCCCGGTACGTAAAGGGTTATTGAAGGAGCACCGTGGATTTTAGTCAGTAAAAGTCTGACAGTCCCTCCCACCCTGCCCGGGGTGGGAGGACTTATTTGATAATTTTACCACGATAAAAAAAAGCCTCTTTCCATCTATATTGGGGATGGCTTCCAGTCTATCCGGATGCAGCTGAGTATTAGTGTATTACATGGAGTGACTGCCTATCTGACCTCCACAACCCAGTAACTGGGTAACACGATACGCTTGAGCTCCTTAGTAGTCCAAAGTTGAGCTTACAGACTAACCAACAAAGGCTTGCACTGACAGGACGGGTCTACTCAAATCTGTGTGGTCCTTTCCTCAAAAGGCCCTTTTTCAGACTAATCCTCATAAACGATTGTGAATATGTGAACTATGTAGGTTATTTTATTCGGGTTAAAAATGATTGTCTGGCAGTTTGAGTGCTTTTTGCGGCCTACCCAAACGTCCTTACCTTGGTATTGTTCGTCAAATCGTTAAGCTCCTTGTTTTAAGTTGAGCTATACGTCATTTGATAAATGCTTGCACTGTATGGACAGGCGTACTCAAATCTGTGAGCATCTTTCTTCAAAAGATCGCCTCAGACTGAAACCTACAAGGTTCTAGTACGCCTTCTGTAGGTTATACTGGTTTAAATAATAATATATAATTAAACCAGTATAGATTGTATGGACTTTAAAAGAGACGGACCCCTGAGTTTGTTTCGGTGTTTCTTCTCAGGGTAGTCAGTTAGGAAACACCGGCCTCATATTATAGTTAATATTTACAAAAAAAAAATGTGTTATTTAATAACCAATTTGCAAAATAAAGATCATTTATCATTTATTTATCATATATATATCCCCTTGACAAGACTGATGTTAGATTTTCTGGCTTCTGCCAAAGGTAGTCCTTGGTATCGACTGTCAAAAATGTACAAACCACAGCCGAGACCAACGGCATAACATACTTTTCAAGGCACGCAGGATTCACGATATGTTATGATAGTCTCCCATCCACGGACCGTACCTTGGCAAGCGTTGCTCAACTTTAAAGACCGATACGGCTGTTTTTATTAAATTACGAGCACCCTGGAAGTATACTTGACCTCGACAAACACTTGAAATGACTCCTTCCGCTGTGAGTGGAGCGGAAGAGAGTGCCAGATTTCTACTGACCCACTCTGTTCCTTTAGCTTTACGTTCCGGGGCCTCGTTAGAACATTCCCGCAACCCCGTAAGGCAATGGCCCTACCGGGCCCCGTGAGTGACAAACACGTAACATAAATATTCCTGTATGATTTGTGATCTTGACGTTTTTTAAGCCTATCAACTTAATTTTTTTTAAACTGAAATGATGTTTTTCCTTTGTCTAGATATTTCTAAGTAAAACTGAGCCGTCTTGAAGAAATATTTTTTATTAAACTTGACACGGTTACACAAAACGACCAAAGGTCATCATTTGTTATTGTGCCTTAATTTTAAACTATAGAAGCGTTTTGGGGTTATTTTATCAGTCGGTGTCCATTCATACTGAAATAAAATTAAAAATTTATAACTAAACTAGCGTGCGACTTCCGTTCCAGGATAAATATCTTCAAGTGAACGTCCCATTAAAATCTGTTAAGCCGTTGCATAGTTTAGGCCGGACAAACAGAAAGACACACAGTTAAAAAAGTTGTTTTGTGTTTTAGTATCGTCTGAATAACTAAGAGCGTTTGAAAACCCAGTTATTTTGAAACGACAGACAGACACTTTAATTTTATTTATACTCATAGATATTTAGATAAAAGTTTATTCATAGTAAAGGCTCGAGCAGATAGCCACAATGTGACACTGCGACAGTGACGAACGACTACGTTTCACAAATTTTGTTTTACTAGTGACATATCCACAGATAAATTTGTATGAAAAGCGGTTGTCGCAATATCGCAAGAACCTTAAGCCATCGAGAGACGTACGGCATTGCAAGTCTTTCATCACTTATCCAAAGTAAACCAAAAGACGAATAATTCATGACTGTTCGTCGAACTTAAAACTTCTTAAAGATGTACATAATTTCTGATCAGACTGATTTGGTATTCAAAATACTTGGAAAGTTCGTCAACAAGGTGACGAACTTAAGTAGTCAAGACTACTGTTGGTGTCAAGGGACGAAGGTTCAAGGTCATGATTATTAACTAATAGCCTGCTTGATTTTTTATTCAGGACTAGTACTCTCGCGGGGCTTCGCTCCCGTGGATTCTATCACGGTAAAAACATAACTCTCCTTTTTTGCAGTCGGGTAAAAAGTAGCCTATAGCCTTCCTCAAGCTTCAAGCTACTTCCATACCAAATTTCATCCAAATCCACCCAGTACTTTCGAAGATTAGCGCGTTCAAGCAAACAAACAAACAAACAAACAAACTAACAAACTTTTCCGCTTTATAATATTAGTATAGATTTGCCCACTCTTGACCTCGAACTCGCCTGATAGTAAGCGATAGATGAGGTCTACGATGGAACGAGTGAGCCCAGAAGATGCCTATTCACTCTTGCTTTAAAGGCTGAAAAGTGATAAGTAGCAGGAAACAGAGAATATTTGTGCTAATTTCTTTAAAGTTGAATGAAGGGAGTGGTTAACAATAATGACACTTACTGCACTAATTTATTTATTTATTTATTTATTTACACTTTATGCACATAGGTACAAAGGCGGACTTAATGCCGTAGGCATTCTCTACCCGTCAACCATGAGTGGTGGTGTAATAACAATTTACATCAAGAGATTAGATTTAGATCAAGAGTGAATAGGTTACTTCTAGCTAAGCGTACTTCATCTTCGACCATATTATCAGGTGAGATGGTGGTCAAACGCAAGCCCATTATCAATTAAAATTATCAATGCAATTATTCTTAACAGTCACAATTCCGTAATCTAGGGATTTTTACAAAACAAACTGAGCCTTGTCATTACTTTAGAAAAATCTTCTTTAGGTATAAATAAAAATGAATCACCGAAATTCATGTATTATTTTCGGAAAGAATGCACCACATTTGATAATTATTTATCTGTCGTGTACTTTATTCTCAGGAGATTTAAAAGGAAATGCTTGAAATATAGTAAAGAAATACGAATGTAGACGAAGTCGCAGGATGAAGCTAATTTATAATAAAAACAAAATCAGATAAATAACCATTTTTAGAAAAATATCACAAATTAATCCTGATCATTATTGATTTATACTATGCACATCAAATCAAAAACAATTTTCCATAGATTACGACAACTTTGAAAAAAACCTTTTTTAAATTCAAAAGGTTAGAATCCAATTAGACAGTCCGCCATGACACCTGTTCCAGCCAGTGTTCTATCCGTCCAACAAAGGAGTTCTTTATCACCGTCGGGAGCGCATTACCCGAGGTGTTGTTTTTAAAGGATCTTTAGAAAAAAAAAATGAAAAACGTTTTAATATCTTTCATTTAGAGAAAACAAAAAACGATGGAAATTATACTATTAATGTTGATTTAGAACTTGAAAATCTGTTTGGAATGTTTTTAATGACGTAAATGTATATTTCTAAGCAATTTTCTTTGCAATTAAATAAATAATTGACAAAATGCAAACATGAGTGTTCATTCTTGGCGGAATCAACACCAGATTTTTTTCTGGAGTATCAGTTGGATTCCCGTCAGTCTTATAAACGTCAACGGGGGCCGGGACTAGGGAATGCAATCCCGCAACAAAATTTTAATCCAGGTATTTGCGGAACTGAGAGGTCTAAGTCTCGCGGGATCCTGGTATTTGCGGAATCCCGCATGTTTCTGAAAGTCATTGAGAAAAGGGTGAAATCCTGTATGACTGATTATGATGTATTGAGAGATTAATAAAAATATATAATAAACGATATAATAAAAGAATAAAAAATATTACAAATATACAATAGGTAGTTTAAGCATTATTTTGAAAGTAACTGCGCATAAAACATAGCATGCAAACGACTTCTAACTTTACATGCCAGATGCCGCTTGTGGGTACAACTGTTAATAATGCTTTTTAGGCGAATTGAACATATTCGCCTTTTAATCCACCAGACTCAAACAAATTAATTTCTTTCTTAATCAAATAATCTTTTTCGCTTCCACGTGCCGAACAACACATTGCGTTTACCGTTGCGCAGTCCCGCCAATCCCACGGGATCCTGGTATTTCGGGATCCTGGTATCCCGGTATTGCATTCCCTAGGCGGGACCAATAATTTAACGTGCTTTCCAAGAAACGGTGGAGTCCCAGTTTGCAAAAAAGAATAATTCATCCACAGTACAGTATCGGTAATAGCAGTTCAACCTTAAAGATTGATCCTCTTATTATTTAGCCACGAACTCGAACTCTTCATTCTGCGTTTTAATACACCAACAAAAAGGAAAGCGATGCTTAATCTTCATGAAATCTCATAAATCTGCTTTCCTTTTAATCTTTTACCAAAAGAAGTAAATAATAAAATCAGTAGCTTATTTGTTATCAGAAAAATCTTTGACTTAGGATTTCTGTGTAACCATTTGCTATAATTCAAGGAATAATCCAACGAACATAGAACACGATATTTCCAAGGACTCTAGAACATAATGATGTTGAACATAAGTAAGGGCAATCTAAAGCGAATGGATGAGCTTTGAGATCATAATAATGACTAGGTTTATGTCCTTTTGATGGTTTATTTGTTGAAGCTTTGCCGATTTTATTGAGCAAAAATTGTTTGATTCGGAGTATAAAGAGTGTGTTTTATCATATCTATGGCTACTGGAACCGCTTGGTGGATTACAGACCTGTGTCCCAGCTTTGGGAACATTGTAGTCGGATTATATGATTTAGAAGTCTGAACATGGTTACTCTGAGTTTAGCAAACATTTTTAAAAAGTTTCAATAGCACGGTTACAGGCACGAGTTGCGAGTTGTAGGTCGTTAGTTCAAAACTTCTTACAGCGATGAAGAATCCAACGTGAGTAATCCGACATTTCCTAGAACTATAACTTCAAAGATATAACAACCACCAACCTGCAATGGGTTTGCGTGGTGGTTTACGATTTATTCTACTCTATCTGGAGGCGTGTTTCCCAGCCGTGGGAACGTTATAGTTATGTTAAGCTATGCACGCTCTTTTTTGGTATCTATGGTATTTTTCAACCGAGACTTACACATTCAGAACAGTGCACACCGTTGTGTTTCTGTGAATCTTACATTTCAATTTCTGAAATTAAGCAATTATAATGTGGCAATCATAATCTTCTTCCTAGCATATCGATGGAAAATGGCAAAATCTAGTCTGCCCAGAACTGGGCAACAAGTTTGGTATCGTCGGAAGTTTCCATCACGTTCTGCAGTGAAAAGCTGACAAGACAAACAGGACAGTAAATTAAGCGCGGCATGGTTTGTGGAGTAACACCGCATGTACACTCCAAGCAATCATAATAACCCACCAACATATTATGTGTAATCGTAATAAGAATGATTATGTAGGTATATAGATGACATTTGTGCTATAGAATGTGTATGCGCCATTCGCATTATTTTGTCTATACTTATTACGATTAGTATAACTCTCTTGAAAAGGATCTCCCATTCAAAATCGATTCCTTACTATCACTCTTTCCTGTCCCGTTCATTCGGAACAACCCAAGCCCTCATTCACTCGCAAAACCGCTCGCTTACTGGCAATACGTATCTACGTACGCCCGCGCCATAACTCTAAAAAAAACTTTTGCTCTTTTGTGTAATTTTATCTGTAGGTGCTATAATAGGGAATAAGCAAGTAATTATTTATACGAGAATAAGTAATTTTATTATAAACTGTTGACAGAGATTCTCTGTCTACTTTATAACTCTGGCAACACTGCGCGCCGTGAATGCGAATGACGTCATCCGCGCTGCGTGCGGGTGACGTCATCAGCTGCGGCTAGGGGAGTTCGGTCGTTTCAGGGACTGCGGCGACTGCGGCGCGGGTAGGTGTGAGAGGTTGCATAGAACTTCATATAAAGAATTCGAATGAAAAGACTGCGGCGCGTGCGGTGCGGCTAGGTCTGCGTTCACCATAAGGAGTGAAATTCCCTGCCGGAGTCTGTGTTTCCTGATTGCTATAACCTGGGAGTCTTTAAGTCAAGAGTGAATAGGTTACTTCTAGGCAAGCGTGCTCCATCTTCGACCACATCATCACTTATCAGGTGAGAAGGTGGTCCAACGCGAGCCAAATAATAAAAAATTAATAAAAAAAGTAAGGACTAATACTCAGCTGCATCCATTGAGACTGGTAGCCGACTCCAACATAGTTGAAAAAAAGGTTAAGCAGATGATAAAATAGGATTTTAACTACTTATAGCTAATGATAAATATGTTTTTGAATTCCCCACACTCATGTAGGTATACTGCGGCTTACATATGTAGTTTCTATCTTTTGTGTGTGTATCGACTTGCACGGGCTCTTTCTGAATGCATTCTGGAAGGAAAAGTTACTTACAAGAAGATGTAAATTACAAGTCCCTTCGATATGAGTACCCAGCGCTATTTCCACCAAGCATCGAGAGAGGAGAGAGAGTTTGAGGGTTTACCACACAACACCAGTAATTTATCACTTTTCAACCGACGACAAAAAGAGGAGGTTATCAATTCGACGCGTATATTTGTTTTTTTTTTTTTTTGTATGATCATCGATTACTCGAAGACGGCTGAACCGATTTGGAAAATTCTTTTTTTGATCGAAACTTTGAAATTGGTCCCATTTTTATAAAAGTCTTTAGTTTTGTTTTTTCGTTTTTGGCACCGACTTCCGAAATTAAAGTTATTTTTCACTTTGCAGTGTTTTTTGGGAGTCGGTTTAATTTTTTGTTAAAAAGTTTTTATACCTATCAAGTTACTGAAAATGCATAACCCGAACCGCGGGAGATTTTAATATAAAAAAACTTTTTACCAGAAAATTAAACCGACTCCCAAAAAACACTGCAAAGTGAAAACTAACTTTAATTTCGGTAATCGGTGTCTTTAGTTTTGTATTTTCGTTTTAGGCACCAACTTCCGAAATTAAAGTTATTTTTCACTTTGCAGTGTTTTTTGGGAGTCGGTTTAATTTTTTGGTAAAAAATTTTATTTCACTCTTTTTAGTTGGTCTATTTTTAATTTACCTAGTTACAAGAGCCTAAATGTCAACTACTTATAACCTTTTACAAAATATTGCTTTTCCCAATGCTGGGCCGTTGATTGTTGAGGAATTCTCCTGGTACTTCACCATCAGCTCTACATCACCATATGCATTGTGACGAACATAAAGTGCTTAACATCCATATTCAAGTAATCGAATCGCAATCCACGAAATACTTATTATTGAGTAGTTTCGGCGGCCATCTGTGGTCTTCATCATCAGTTCCACTTCCTCAAATGGTACTTTTTGAGAGCAACTGCACAAGTTACTATAATAAATACCCAAAACGTCATAGGTGTGCCTATAATATTTGAAGAGTTCCCTCGATTTCTCCAGGATCCCATCATCAGATACTGACTTTTATAAAAATGGGACCAATTTCAAAGTTTCGATCAAAAAAAGAATTTTCCAAATCGGTTCAGCCGTCTTCGAGTAATCGATGATCATACAAAAAAAAAAAAAAACAAATATACGCGTCGAATTGATAACCTCCTCTTTTTGTCGTCGGTTGAAAAGTGATAAATTACTGGTGTTGTGTGGTAAACCCTCAAACTCTCTCTCCTCTCTCGATGCTTGGTGGAAATAGCGCTGGGTACTCATATCGAAGGGACTTGTAATTTACATCTTCTTGTAAGTAACTTTTCCTTCCAGAATGCATTCAGAAAGAGCCCGTGCAAGTCGATACACACACAAAAGATAGAAACTACATATGTAAGCCGCAGTATACCTACATGAGTGTGGGGAATTCAAAAACATATTTATCATTAGCTATAAGTAGTTAAAATCCTATTTTATCATCTGCTTAACCTTTTTTTCAACTATGTTGGAGTCGGCTACCAGTCTCAATGGATGCAGCTGAGTATTAGTCCTTACTTTTTTTATTAATTTTTTATTATTTGGCTCGCGTTGGACCACCTTCTCACCTGATAAGTGATGATGTGGTCGAAGATGGAGCACGCTTGCCTAGAAGTAACCTATTCACTCTTGACTTAAAGACTCCCAGGTTATAGCAATCAGGAAACACAGACTCCGGCAGGGAATTTCACTCCTTATGGTGAACGCAGACCTAGCCGCACCGCACGCGCCGCAGTCTTTTCATTCGAATTCTTTATATGAAGTTCTATGCAACCTCTCACACCTACCCGCGCCGCAGTCGCCGCAGTCCCTGAAACGACCGAACTCCCCTAGCCGCAGCTGATGACGTCACCCGCACGCAGCGCGGATGACGTCATTCGCATTCACGGCGCGCAGTGTTGCCAGAGTTATAAAGTAGACAGAGAATCTCTGTCAACAGTTTATAATAAAATTACTTATTCTCGTATAAATAATTACTTGCTTATTCCCTATTATAGCACCTACAGATAAAATTACACAAAAGAGCAAAATACCAATACCAAATACAGATTTTATACAGATTTTTTAAATCTTCGGTACAGATAATGCTTTCAAAAATCTGGCAACACTGACGGGAACGACTGCAGCGACTGCGGCGCGGATAGATGTGCGAGGCCATTAACAAAAAGCGATGACTTCGGGGACTGTAGAGACTGCGGTGCGGCTAGGTCTGCGTTCACCTTTAGCCGTACGCACAATAAAAGTATTCCCAAAACGTTTTGTGCGTATGGGTGGTACCCAGAAGCTGGGTAATGTCAAAGACAGCCAGGATCAACGGCTTCACGTATTTTCCGAAGCACTTAATCAATTTATTAAATTAACCACAACCAGTACTATTTAAGACCGTAAGTATTACTTATTTATTCGGTACTAGCTTCCGCCCGCGACTTCGTCCTCGTGGAAAAAAATCCCCCGATTTTGAAACATTCTTCATTAGTGCTCCGCTCCTATTGGTCTTAGCGTGATGGTATATAGCCTATTATAGCCTTCCTCGATAAATGGACTATCTAACACTGAAAGAATTTTTCAAATCAGAACCGTAGTTCCTGAGATTAGCGCGTTCAAGCAAACAAACAAACAAACAAACTCTTCAGCTTTATAATATTAGTATAGATTGGGTAAATATTAAATACACACCATTCTTTTTAAAATTGGTAAATACTTTTGACTTTGTCAGCACCACATCGACGTAACGTACGATACATAATTTTATTTAGCTTGTCACGCTTATGCAATTCAATTCATTCATTTATAAACAGATTATGATTATTATTTTCCGATTCACCAATTCTTATGATTATTTTGAAAGCTTTCAATGTTCCCAGAACCATTGTTACACCAAATCCATGCGACTGATTTGCGTCCCAGTAAAACGGAAAATGTCCGTAGATTAATTAAATGGATTACCGATATCTTAGATCCAACCTATTTCCAATTTATCATCAGATTGAAATTCTGAATTGGTTTTCGTTTAGTCCACACGAACTTGTCGAGTTTTTATGGAAGGTTTGTTAAATCCCACAAGCATCGTTCGAGAAGCGAGAAGAGAACGTTTTTAGAATAAAAGGCGCTTCTCATAACGATGTTTTATACATTTATACACTAGCTGTTGCCTACGGAGAAAAAAGTAGTCTATTGAAGAACATAGACTACATTATATTTCGCATAAAAAATCATTTAGCACGAGAGAAGCCGTGGGCAAAAGTTAGTATATAATTATAATTTCATAAGCATCCAAATAGAAATCTACCATTGTATCAAATGTCTTCGGTTTAGTAGCTTAGATGTGAAAAGGTAACAGAAATATAGCCGGACAGAGTTATTAATATATGTTCCAGTCAGAGAATAGTATTTATGTAGATGACAAAATTGGAATAATTGCGAGGAATTCGACAATAAAACCTAAGTCTACTTATGCGAAGCCGTGGCCGGAAAATTAGTATTGCTGATAAAAATGGATATTTCTGATAAAAATGGATGATATGGAAATTTCAGCGGCATAAATTACTTTTTTCTCGTTTTTGTTTTCCTCGTTTTCAGCTTAGGTAATAACAGTTAAGCCACAGTCAACACCTAGTTTACAAGTATTGATTCCGCAGCCCCGGCTCAAGTGTGCGAGGAAGCATGAGGTAATTTATGTCAGTAAGAGTCTGATAGACCCCTTCACCTGCCCCAGTGCGGATGGCATTCATTCAGTAGAGAAAAAGCCTACAAGTCTCCTTTTACTATTTTTGAGAAAATTTATCCCTTCAAAAGACGTTTAAACTTTTGTAAGCTCGTCATTTCAACCAAAGGTATTCTTCGCCACAAAATTATATACACACCTTTGTACCAGTAACATAGACTTTGTACATTGAAAGCCAGTGTGGCACTGTGGACCACGTGGTGCGAATGGGTGGGCAAACACATAGAACACCCGGTGGCTTCACGCTTAGCCCGCCAAGAATAGTACACGAATATAGAAACGGTATTTCTCTCTTTCGCCTCTGTTTAAATTACTTTTTTTACTGTTGATAGGAACACGAAGAACACGGTTGGGTTTGTCAGTAAAAGTCTGACACACCCTCCCGCTTCCCTCAGATCGGGATGATTGGCTGATTTCCCATACTAAAACGAAAGGCTAGCCTTTGACCACCATTTCACTTGGTGGTAAGCGATGATGTGGTCGAAGACGAAGTACGCCTGTCTAGAAGTAACTTATATTTTTCTTGACTTAAATATCGCAGGTTATAGCTATCAGGAAACACAGACTCCAGCACGGAATTCACCCCTTAGCAGTGTGCACAATGAACGTATTGCCAAAACTTTTTGTGCATATGGATGGGATGTACATCATGTAACGATTTCGCATCGCCGTGTGTGACAACTTACTTCTGTTACGTCGAAACCGAAAAGATATGCCAAAACTACGCAATTTCAAATACTTACTAAAATATTCTTTTAAGTGGTTTTTGGCTCAGTCAATATAATAGACAAAGAAAAACGGTAAATCTAGACTCAAGCAAGTTTAAAGCGTAAAATAGTAAAAAAAAATACATTTCGAATTCTACAGATTATAGAAAGGAACTTTAGTATTCTAGCTCTTTTTTGAAACGTTAAGAAATAGTTTCATAGACTAAGCCACGCCACATATAAAACCAATAGATTAAACCTAGAATCAAACAAATTTGAAGCGTTAAATCGCAAAAAAAAACAAATCTCTTAAGAAAAGTTCTTTATTATTATAACTTCTTTGTGGTACGTTACGAAATAATTACATAGACTAAAACCCCGCAACATTTAAAACCAATGGTTTTTCTGGAAAGAAATTAGAAAAACAGTGAACATCGAGTGCAGAACTAATATTTAAATATTCAATGAACAGACTGAATTTGAAGCACTATTTAATTTATCTAGCCAATAGAGCGAATCGTGGGTGCACAATACAATCAACTGAAAAGAACGTAGTTTTTTTTCTTATTTTCTTGTTAATATCCATTTAGCATTTCATTCGCATTAAGTTTGCTTAGGATCAGAGGTTCTTAAACTTTATTGTCTAATGGACCCCGGGCTATTTATGCTTTATCGGGTAAGGACCTTTTGTTAACGAAGTAACCACATATGATCCGTGAAAGTTATAGCTATATAAACTTAAATAACTATGTATGCGAGACGAACTGTATAAATGGATACTTTCTCATGGAAACAGGAGGTCACATACTTACCATTTAAGCCCAATTATTTTTTCTTTTCATAGCCTTCATGCAGAGAGCTGCGTGGACCCCACAGGCGTCCCAGTATACCACTTTGGGAACAAGTGGCTTAGAACATAATAACGGTTGATTAGCAAGCCGCGTGGTAATAATTTCTTTTATTACTTTTATTTTTTGTGGACTGCAGCTAACGGTTTGTTATTCATGTTCAATTAACATTGATATTTGTATTACGAATCTTAACTTCGCCTCATAATTGGTTTTAATTTCGCAACAAACTCAAAATACGATTACGCGGTTCCTTTGATAACCACTAATCCAATCCCAGCTAAGTCGCCTGAATAATGTACAAAATTATATCGTTTTATGCTGAATTAAATTTGGACCCTTGTAAACAATTATCACCCTTTACTTGCATGTCAATCATTTTGGTTTGTGTATGGAACTAAACCGTATTTTGTTAATACTTTGTACCTTATATGCCAAGAAACGATTTAAGCTTTGAGGGTTGAGAATGACGTATCGGGAATTCCAGACGATTAAGGGAAATGGGTTCACCCTGAACTTAATACATTATTAATCTTCTAGAGCATAGAAGTAAGCATGGATACACAAACTATATATTCAGGTTCAATTGGTATTTAAAAGCAGAAACAAGCGCGTGAAAATGACGAAAATTACCAGGGTATTTCTCCTCAGTCGTGCATTCTTGACAGTATGGTCGTGGTAAACGATGATGCCTTTTCTCTAGATAAAGCAGCTCTTGTGATGCGCGATGAGGGTGCTATATTTGTACTAATATTATATAGCGGAAAGTTTGTTTGTTTAAACGCGCTAATCTTCACTTCACATCTAACAGACTCTGTTACATTGTTCTGAGATCTCAACTACCGTTTAATAAATAGCAATAGGATAATCGCTAATTGCAAGACTCTTGCGAGACTCTCGTTTGGGCAACACTAATGCATTTGGATGAAGCTTGAGGTAGGTTATAGGCAACTTTTTCTAGTCTTAAAAGCTTGCGCGCGACTGTTAGTCTGAAATAAACGTTTTATTGTTATATATATTCCTAGAATGACACAAAGTATCCAATGTTTAATAGCACAATCTCGGATGTCACGAGAATTTCTTCATGCGTAATCCAAATTATAATGATTCTCCCAAAATCGCAAACTGATGTCAATAACTTAAAATAGTTTCGTTATTTTAATTTTGCACAAATATAATTAAAATAGTCCATTACATAGGTTATCAATATTAATACACACATCAAAAGTGTCTAGGGATCAAGCATTTTTATGCGGATTTCTTGAGATTGAGATGTGGCCTTGTAATAAATTTATGATTTTATAAATTTATATGGATCCTTTTTGGTGCATTTCATAATTTGAAACAGGAACTGTTAATCAAATTCGAGTAAAAGATGAAAATCAGCTGTCAATATTTTCCCTATAAAAACATACAACGCATTGAAGACATTATTAGTGCTACTGTTTCCCTACTACTGATTAAAACCAACGTTATTATGGAGCGGCGACGTCATTTAAGCAGGGAAGAAATGCTCAGAGCCGTGGGAATGATAGAAGCTGGTTCCCGGCAACGTACTGTGGCTTTAGCTCTGAATACAAGTCAGAGTGTTATCAGTCGACTTTGGACACGTTACCGAAGCACTGGTACCGTGGCTGAGCGCCATGGAGGACGGTATCGCTGCACCACACGGAGACAAGACCGATACATTCAAATCTTAACTCGAAGAGCTCCAACAATAACCGCCATGATGTTAGCCGTGAGGCTTCATCACTCTTCAGGGAACTTAATTAGCGACCAAACAGTCAGAAACCGCTTGCATGAAGTGAACCTTCATTCCCGAAGACCGCTACGGGTACCACCTATAGCAATGCACAATCGTAGGATTCGATATCAATGGGCTCTTGAACACAGAAATTGGGCAGAAGAACAATGGCGTTTCGTGTGCTTTTCTGATGAGTCTCGTTTTGGTATGAGACCGGATACAAGACGTATACGACACTGGAGAACCCCTGGACGCCAACAGTGATTAAAATCCTGCCAGGAAGTCCATCCTTATAGTGGTGGAACCATCATGGTATGGGCGGGTATTTGGATCGGCGGAAGAACTGAGTTGATTTGGATCAGAGGCAACCTCAACGCTCAAATTTATGCTGAGACGATTGTATCTGACGTCATCGTTCCTCTACAAGTGCGAATCGGTCCCTTATTTCAGTTAATGCATGATAATGCACGACCGCACACCGCAAGAGTTGTAAGACAGACTCTCGCCGCAGCTAACATCAATGTCCTGCTCTGGCCTGCTCAGTCGCCAGACTTGAACCCGATTGAGCATGCATGGGATATGCTACAGAGAAGAGCTCTGCCGAATATGGAGGGTATCCAGTCGCAAGAAGACCTAATTTTGTTGTTGCAACGAACATGGGCGGCCATTCCACAGCGTGATTTGGATGAACTCATTTTGAGTATGCCAAACCGATGTTCTTGTGTTGTTAGTGTTCGCGGTAGAAACACGGATTATTAATTGTTTAAGTTACCCAATAAAATTTTAAAGAAAACTGTTATTTCAGTCTTTTTTTCGAACTTTAATGTTAGTGGTTCAAATGTCAAAAATCCCTTTATTAGGAAAATGGCAAATTTCTTTATTAATGCAAAGGTGACTTGGTTTATCGTTACTGTGACAAACGAAAACACTTTATTTGATGAATCCTTAAAGAAAATTTTAATTAATATCAATCAGGAGAAAAGTTATTGCAAAAATATATGTTGATCCCTAGACACTTTTGATGTGTGTATTTCCAGCTGAATTCCACGTAGGTACACAAAATAAATCTACGTCCATTGTTAACTACAATCACTTTGTGTCCGGAGAAACACGCCACAGAATAGCACCGCGGAAATTAAATCTCTGTAAACAATGCTTTTATTATTAACGAATCTACTTAATTAATATTACAAAGACTTTAAGAGCAGGAAGGTTTTAATATAGTTAGTTATTTGTGATTCGCTGGGTGCTAAATCAAATAAGGCCAGTTTTTTTTTATTGATAACAAAACTTACTGGGCATAACTGGACAAACTTGTAACATTTCATGGATGAACGGCCTTTTTTTAGGGGGAAAATTATTAAATGATTCCCCCCGCCATAGTGAAGAGAAATGTCTCCTACTGACTAAAATCAACATAAAACATTACCTACGTTCAAAAGAATGGTGAAGGAGCATTACCTCTCACTTAAATTTTTGCCCCTCCTATCTTTTTCTCTATTATTAATTTAATATGTATTAGTATATTTTTATATATTATGGTATGTATTTTATACCATTATGTTTAATTAATATTATCTATGATGTTGTACACAGACAGCTCTAAATCTATCTCTTTTAAGTTCTGTCCATCCAAAGGTTGTCTGTAAGAGATTGCCCTGTGCGATAAGACTGCCCATTGCACACTAGTTTTATTATTTGTATCTATATATGTGTATTATAAGGTCAACAATAAAGTATATAATAAATAAAATGCTAACTTGTTGCTTTAGTTCCCCTTGAAAGTTCCCGCAACCCCGTCAGACATTCAGGTTCTAAAATAAAGCAGCAGGTGCAAAAAACATATTTTTGGGGTTTAAATATTAGACTTCGTCCAATTGCTCACCTAGATTTTCGTGAAATCAGTTACTAAACTGAAGACCAGCCATTAGTTCGGTCAAAGAATTACAGACAGCATTGCCATACAACGTGGCAATACTGTCAGTTTCCTTGGTCATTTCCATTCCCAATTACAATTTTCTGATGCCGAAAGATTCTTTCCCTGCCCACTTTTTAAATACGTACATATTACAGACTTGTTATCAAATAATTATATTGCTGCTATTTGATTAATCGACACAGTAATTTAAATAAATCACACAGATCTTATCTTCCGATATCCGTTCAAATATCCCAAGATTTATCTAGAGCTAGATATAACAATAATTACGTCTGGATATCGACCTAGCCTATAAATATAAATTGATAAATGGCTCGAAGAGAAAGCCAAACGAATAGCTCAAGAGGTTAGAAATGGTCCTTCAATCTAGATTTATTCATAAAAGAGAACCGATTATTAATTTTTAACCGACTTCAAAAAAAGGAGGAGGTTCTCAGTTCGTCTTGACCTTTTTTTGTATTTTACCTCAAATCTCGAAGACGGCTGGACCGATTTGGTAAAATCTTTTATTTTGTTTGAAAAAGTATACTTTCTAGTTGGTTCCGTTGTCATTACGTTAGGATCTGAGGTTAAATCGAGGGAACTCTAAATAAATATTATAGGCACACCTATTATATCGTTTTGGGTATTTCTTATAGTACCTTGTGCAGTTGTTCTCGAAAAGCACCATGTGGAACTGATGATGAAAACCACAGATGGCTACTGAAACTACTCAATAATAAGTATTTCATGGATAGCGATTCGATTACTTGAATATAGTTAGAAAGATAAAACATTTATTTGGTACAACAACAGGAGGCACAAAATACAATTTATATAAAACACGTAAAAAAACAGAAAATAAAACGTACAGTTAGTAGGAACAAACATAATGAAATAAAGTGAAATTTCGTACATTAAACAAAAAAGAAACATTTAAACGAGACGAGTGCGCTGTATGCCTCGAGTTTGCACCAGTTGGGTGCATACTCGAGACCATATCTCGTTGGTACTTAGCCTACCCATTCATATTTCAAGGTGTATTTTGACAAAATAATAATAACGGCTTAATAATAACAGCGGCACGGGTGGTTAAGCAATTCTTGATAATTTTGGCACCACGAAAAAAAAAAGACTCCTAATTCATTACACACTAGCATGCCTGCAACTTTGTTGGCGAGGGAGGTTGTATCCGCGTAAATATGATCCCATCATTTAAAATAAGCTCCCCATCTTCCAGTGAAAGGCGCTTTAGCTATTCCAGAGAGAGTAGCTCGGACAACAGGAAGACAGAGTTAAAAAAGTTTGGATGAGTTTTAGTGTAGTTTAAATAACTATAAGCACTCTCAAGTGATTTTAAAATGACTATGTTGTCTCAACAACATAGTTATTTTAAAATCACAGACAGACTCTTTATTTTTATGTATATGTATAGAAAGAGGTATTATAGATCAACAAAATAAGGAGTAATTTTCACGTTACCAAAACAAAATCTTTCACCTTAAGCCATTAGAAATTACAATACCGCAATGAGTTATTTTGGCTTCCTATGTCCAATTTTAAAGCCAATTAAAACAGTCTTGGTGTGTATTAAGTATAATTTACTGTTGGCCTAATTGGCGATCGTTAAGGGGTTGATTGAACTCAAAACGCCCTTTAAAAGGCTTGGCACATTTAATATCATATTTCTTCTGGAGCTACAGAGTTCGAGGACAGTGAACTATAGGGGTCGATATAATTAGAAGGACTGGAGAAAAAAGTTGAGGAAGTAGTATACATTTTAGCGAAATTGAAGAACTTTTTTTCGGTGATAAACATACACAACAACAAACAATAGAAAATTACAAACATTAAAAAATGACTCTAAAAATATCATGTTGCTGGGCGAAAGACACCCAGCGCTGGTTTTCAGTTGGCACCCAGCAGTGACATACGGACGAGGGAGAGCTGGTTATACCTATAGCATAATACCTTTATTCTTGTATGCTGAACGAATAATAAACAAAAAAAATAGAAACTATTATGTATTTATTGAAAACCTTTTATAGCGAGCGAATCCGCGAGTAGAAGCTACTCCAGCTTCTACTCGCGGATTCGCTCGCTATAAAAGTTTTCTACATGGGAATGAGATGTTTTACCGCGGTAAAAGTAGCCACTCACACACACACATGTCATTCTCCAGCTCCCTAACCCCAACACTAAAAAAATACACCATCAGATCGCTGCAGTGTGACGAGAAAGAAGGCAAGCAAACACAACACATATAACAATATTAGTATCGAGTATAGAAATATGGATTACCAAACAGTAACACATTTTTATAAACTACTAGGCCCGCGACTTTGTTCACGCGGGGTTATTCCAACGTTAATCCCGCTTGGCGCGAATTCCGGGATAAAAAGTAGCCAATGTGTTATTCCAGGATTTCAACTACCTACATACCAAATTTCTTTCAAATCCGTTCAGTAGTTTTTAAGTGACCTTAGAAATCTAATTACACACACTGAAAAGCTAGTATCAGATACATATACAATTCCTAGGCACCAAAACTTCGTCACCCACATCTGAAACTAACTCCATTAGTGGGAAACTAATGACATTATTTGCTTACTAATGGATATCACTCCGACTATATTACTAGTAAAACTTTTAGTGTTAATACCTTTGTAAAGTAAATTCACTTCAAAGTTTGAGAAAACCAGCTCTGTGGCTCTGTCGCACACGACCCAACATTATGCTGAGCTATAGCCGTTTTGCACGGATATGACTCAATATCTTTGCAAGTTGCATTTTACGTAGTTGATTTTTCTCGTATTTATTTATTTCAAATTTTTCGCAATTTTTTGTGTCTGTGAAAAACTCGGCTAGCTCAATTTTATCCGAACCTGCTTGGGTCTGTAGTGGGTTCAGGGCAATAATGTAATGTAGGGATTCAAACCTGCGACCTCTCGATCACAAGGCAGACACCTTAACCATAAGGCTATTACCGCTTATTATATTTATTAGAGTATTTTCCGGTGTTGAAAGATGATTACTCTATTGAAGTCCTTTTAAAATCAATATTAATATTAACAAGGATCAAAAGATATTCAAAGTTATAGTAAAATAGGTGTCCAATTTTTTTGGTATTCTATTTGACGGACTAGACATAATATTTTAGGAAACTACCCGATTCAAAGGACCCCGGTTACAGGAAATAAATTACCGATGCGCCATTCTGTAGTGTTGCAATGGCTGTAAAAAAAAAACTACACCAATCAGTACTTAGTGCTTATTCGTAATTTAATCGTTGCAAACAATATTTAATGCCTAATGTAATTGTATGGCAAAAATTCCTGACGTGTAAAAGTGTTATTTATAACCAATTTACAAAATAAATATTTAATTTCATTTCATTTCATTCATTTCATTTACATCTAGTTTACACTGGCTTCATCTAATTAACATTTACGAAAAAAAATGTGTGTGAAAGTGTTATTTATAACCTACTAGCTGTTTCCCGCAACTTCGTTCGCGTGGGATGATTTCCCGCGTAAATCACGATCCCGTGGGGATTCCAGGATGTCAACTATCTACTTACCAAATTTCATTAAAATCCATCAAGTAGGTACGGAGATTAGCATGTACAAACAGACAACAATTAATTTTTCCGTGTTACCGTTTCTTGACCCACCTCAATTATTATTTTCGTTTAAAATTTAAAAGTACGGACACACTTCTTTTACTGTTTGTATGTATTGATTGGCAAAATAAACATCATTGTTTCATCAAATCTAATTTATTGGACTGCGGAACGAAACTGATGTCATATTTAAATACTCGTTATACTTTTTAGCTTATACCCACAATGTTATTTAATTTGTTAAACAAGTATTTCTTAAGATTGTTCAATTATGTAGTCGATGTTTTTGGTGCACGGTAAAACTGTAATGAGGGTATGTTGGCACCAATTTAAATGTAAATAATGTGTGTGGACTATGGAAGAAATATCTAAAAAAAACTTGAGTTCTGTGTTCCCTGCCACTTATGACCTTTCAGCCTTTAAAGCAAGAGTAAACAGGCATCTTCTGGGCTCGCTCGTCCCATCGTAGACCTCATCTATCGCTTACCATCAGACGAGGTCGAGATCAAGAGCGGGGTCATCCGTAATAAAAAAAAAATAACAATAGCTACGAGTTCCTCTTGATTCTAAGGAATATAGACACAAAATACATGATTTGCAATCTACGCACCACGCTCAGCTCCAAAGTTATACAATGTAATTCTTTCAAACCTAAATAGGAGTCACAATGTACCTCCAAATAAGCGAGGATACATCGTATTAGGGTCTCATAAGGACTCGCACGTAGTGATGTCGTAATCATACAAGTTCCGGGTCCTTTCGCTCTCGTGTCGTAAACTTTATTTACGATAACGCGTTTTAAATCGTAAGTGTAATGTTTTGTTACGAAATGGAAGATTTATTGAAATGATTGTTAGTGTTGTGTGGACGTGGGTAGGTAATGATTTCCTTACTGTTGAGTTGAAGTACAGGCAGTAGTAATAGTTACATATGAGGCATTCATGATTGATTGGTCGGAAAGGGCAGCCCACCGGGAGGTGGGCGTGGAAAGCTATAGATGGATATACACTTTATTGTACACCAGAACAGAATTAAATAAGGACTTAATTAAGGCTATTAGAGTTATGCTCAGCTGTGGGACAGTATAGGTCAAATTATTTTTTTTTTTAAATACGGGATTGACGCGGGAAAACGTCGCGAGCATAAGCTAGTATTTATATAATTCATTTCCCGCGATTTTCTTCGCATAGTTATGAGTTTTTTCCCGAATTAATCCCGATACCGTAGGAGTTCGGGGATAAAAGTACGGACAGACGTATTTTACCTACGACAGACGAAATTAAAAAAAAGTTAATTTTTAAACATCGTGTTAATATCCATAATTCTCTCACTCCAATTTCATAGATTATAATCCACCAGCTTAAATAATGATTGACAGATTCTAAATTCAATCAAAATTTCAACGAAATTCCTTAGAGCAAATTGAATAAAGAACTCTGACTGATCATATTATATAGTTTTTATACAGAGTGACTCGACGATGTGTGTGCGTGCGTGTGTATTTGTATGGTGTGGATGTCTATGAATGTTTGTGTAACTAAGCGTCCTAAGTTTGGTCTAAATAAGGATAACTTCATTTCCAGAACGGTACCGAGGGGTACAAAAGAAGGCAAAAGTGTTGAGAACTTATCAGTATATACAGCACTAGCAGAAGCGCGCGGCCTCGCTCTTGTCGACTTTATCACGATAAAAACATAACCCCCCTTCTTTTGCAGTTGGGTAAAAAGATCCTCAAGCTTCAAGCTACTTCCATACTAAAGTTCATCCAAATCCACCCAGTACTTTTGGAGATGAGAGCGTTTAAAGTTAAACATACAAATTTATAGATTAACATGAAGCAAAGGACCAGGATAGGTCTTCTTCACGCGTTGCTTCAGAAGTGGACAACTTTCCATTCACCTGACAAGTTTGTAATTGAAAACTGTATTATATCGAAGAAATAACGTTAAAAATTTATGTCCGTTTCTATTTACGTAACATCCGTAACTAAGTCCGATTTAACCTCTTCAATTCTGAAGTGCTCGTCGAAATGTCTTAATACTGCTACAGAATAATAAACACTATTTTTTGCGAGAATAAATAGACTTGTACGGCTCTTAAATTCGAATGTGTGTTATTTTTTATGAGACAATCATATTTTTGGAGAGCTTTTGGCAAAATGCCCGTGATTGAAGTTGTTACGTAAAAGTAATAGGTATCTTAGTTTTTTCTTTTTAGCTCTTGTGTATTTTTCTGTCTTGAGAAAGTTAAATTTACAAACGAGGCGAACGAAGATCATGAGTTACATGGTGGACATCCCACCCATACACACACAGTCACACACACACACAAAACGTTTTGGGAATACTTTCATTGTGCGTACGGCTAAGGAGTGGAATTCCCTGCCGGAGTTTGTGTTTCCCGATAGCTATAAAACCTGAGGGTCTTCCAGTCAAGAGTGAATAAGTCACTTCTAGGTTGCTCCATCCTCGACCACATCATCCCATACCATCAAGTGAGATGGCGGTCAAACGCGAGCCAATTATCAATAAAAAATAAAAGTATTTTTCTACGGTATCCGGAGAAAAAATGCTATATTACCCAAAATGTCCGGGGTTTACGAAGTCTTTGTCTGGTGCCTGCAATTTCGGCAATGGCAGCCCTACTTTCAGCTCACTTGACCGATATACACCTTAATTAAACCGGCAGCAATTAAACAAGAATCACTGTCAACAGGAGTTTCAGACAACTACGAAATGGGTAAGTTAGACAGTTGATTAAGCACTTGTAAACTATTTGAGTTTTGAGTCAGTTACACTGGAGTTCTGAGCGTAAAGTCATTAATATTGTGGCTTTTGAGAATCGGTCAGGTACTTTAAAGCGGGTTGCGGAAATATTCTCTGTATGTAGACAACGTACTGTCAACTCGGTTCCTTATTTATCCCTCATATACTAATTCAGTTAAGTTATTTCAAATTAAGCGGTAATAGCGCAATGGCTAAGGTGTCGATCTTGTGATCGAGAAGTCGCGGATTCGAATCCCACCGATTACACCACTGCCGTGAATCCATTCTAGACACAAGCATATTTAGCTTAGTTGGAGGGGTTAATAAGATTGTTAGTAATATGACTTCTACCCACATTGTTAAATGTCTTAAAAAAATAATTAAAATTAGTTTTGAATGTTAAAATTTACAGAAAAGAAGGACGTGACTCTAACGAACTCTTAGCGGCCTATAGAGCTTTACAATAATAATAATGTGCGAAATGCAAACCAAACTGACTTACCTTTTGATTTGCAAGCTGCACACTCACAATCTTGAACAAAGTAACGCAACAGACGTTACCTATTTCAAATAGATTCAATCCAACATGTCAGTTAGCGCAGTCGACGCTTCATCACACATCTCGTGAAGCGTGTCTTGAACCAGTGCCGATGTATTGGACGCATTGATGCGCCTATCATAGACAGAAGCATGGACTGAACGTTTGTTATCCGCTTGTGAAGTGAAAAGCGTTACAAAAGTGTATGAGTGTGAGAGAGATGGAAAGAGCATGATTCTGCTAGAGCCTCTAAACAGAGGGAGATCAATCAATAACAAAGATATCTAAAACATGAAAAATTTAAAGGATTGATAACTCATTATTTGTGTGTTCTGTGTATTCTTGTAAATATTGTAGGTGTACAGTGCAGTATATAATAAATAAATAATATCATCAGCTCTGATTCGGAGGTGAATCCCTAATTTGACTTGACTAGGCTCATCCTAATCAATCAACAATGAGTTTTTATTTGTGTACCACAGCGTGAGAAAGCATCAAACCAGTAACTATGTAATAATAACGAACCAGGCTCACAGTTTGTAACGTCAATGCTCAGTCGATTCTTCTAAGTCCATAGCTCTAGCACTCAGATTGAATCTATTGAATCGATGCCGTTATGCGTGTCAAAGGACTGCGCTGAGGTGAGCAGGAAGCGGAATAGCAGCTCCATCTAGAGGCATTATTAATGGGGGCGTGAGTCTGACTACTGGTGGAGATAACACGGTTTAATGGTCTAAACAGGTCTATTACAGCAAAGTTCTATAGTGATTTGGTACGTGAAAATGTGTGGAAATTTTTTTGCAGGTATACGTGAAGGTAGCACATCCATTTTATTTTTTGAATTTGTGCTAAATGCTACGCTTAATAAAAACCTAGTATTACGTGAAATGGGTTAGTCTGGTATCTTAAAAGATTTATGAGATTTTCAACCGACGACCAAAAGAGGAGGTTATCAATTAGACGCGTATATTTTTTTTATTTTTTTTTAATGTATGGTCACCGATTACTCGAAGACGGCTGAACCGATTTGGAAAATTCTTTTTTTGATTGAAAGGGTATACTTCGAAATTGGTCCCATTTTTAAAAAGTCAGGATCTGATGATGGGATCCTAGAGAAATCGAGGGAACTCTTCAAATATTATAGGCACACCTATGACGTTTTGGGTATTTATTATAGTAACTTGTGCAGTTGCTCTCAAAAAGTACCATTTGAGGAAGTGGAACTGATGATGAAGACCACAGATGGCCGCCGAAACTACTCAATAATAAGTATTGAGTGGTTTGCGATTCGATTACTTGAATATGGATGTTAAGCACTTTATGCTCGTCACAATGCATATGGTGATGTAGAGCTGATGGTGAAGTACCAGGAGAACTCCTCAACAATTAACGGCCCAGCATCGGGAAAAGCTATATTTTGTAAAAGGTTATAAGTAGTTGACATTTAGGCTCTTGTAACTAGGTAAATTAAAAATAGACCAACTAAAAAGAGTAAAATAAAAACTTTTTTACCAAAAAAGTCGGTGCCAAAAACGAAAATACAAAACTAAAGACACCGACTACCGAAATTAAAGTTATTTTTCACTTTGCAGTGTTTTTGGGAGTCGGTTTAATTTTTTGGTAAAAAGTTTTTATAAATGCTGGGCCAGAGCAGCCGGGCCGTACGTATACGTATAATCTTATCATAATAATATTATTATTAATCAATCAAAATTGACACAACATTAGCGTCTACATTGTACTCATACAAAGCCTAGGCGGATCGCTAGTGTAAAATAAAACTCTCTATCACAGATATTATATCATACTTTTTAAAGGCTCTTAAATTCGCAACAAAAACACGATCGAATCGTACATCAGATTATCGTTACATACGCTCAAATTATCTAAACTGACATCGCTTTTTATCTCACTTTTTATAAGTATGTCCTTATAAAACTGCTTACCCAACAATGTTGAGAGAGAGAGAGATATATATGTATATAATAATAATAATAATTCTTTATTTTCAGACAACAATGATCCAGCGTGTTAGTAAACAATAATATAAGTTATTACTAGTGTTAGTAGTTAAAATACAATAGAGAAGAAGACAGACCATATAGTATTGTGAAAAGGACATCCCCGAATTAATGGTTAGTGATTGTCCTTCTCACAAAACTTTTAATAATCGGAGAGTCGATACTCTCCGCCACAGTTTTTAGAATGCTGTTGCCACTCGCCCGCAACCTTGACAACAGCGACGCGGTTCTCTTGCGAATGACGGCGTGGAAGCCGTCAACTCGGTTTTGCGCAAACATAGCAGATGCGCTGCACCATCGTGGCAGTCCCAACAGCATCCTAAAAATATTATTATACTGAACGCGTAGGTCATCCAGCGTTCTTTTGGTATAGTTGACCCAAAGATTCCCCGTGTAAAAGCACTGGCAATACGCCTTAAATAGTGTTACTTTCACAAGACTGCTACACCGAGCGAATCTTCGGGCCAACATGTTACCTCGGACCGCCAATGCCCTACGCTCCCTTTCAATATCGACATTGTCCTTAAGGTCGTCAGTGAGAAGATGCCCTAGATATTTAAATTTCGTCACTCTTTTGACGTTCAAGCCGTTTAGGGTAATGTCAGGTATAGTATCTGGGCATTCACCGCTGGCCTTAAAGACAATGTATTCGCACTTCGTAACATTATAAACAAGTCCGTGCGAGGCAGCATACGCCTGACAGATCCGCAGCATTTCATTTACAGCACTTGCCGTCGGCGCCAGCAAAGCCATGTCATCAGCATAGCTGATACTATTTATTGTTACACCATGAACGCTACATCCGACCCGCATATTGCTGAGGTCCACGATTAGGCCATCTATATATGTGCTAAATAGCCTAGGAGACGTCAGACCACCCTGTCTCACACCGCATTCCAACCTATAAGTCTCAGACTGTGCATTGGACCACTTAACAACATTTTCTTGGTTCGCATACCAATACTGTAGGATCCTGAGGACTCCTGCCGATACACCCCTGTCCTCAAGCTCTCTCCAGAGTACATCGTAATTTACCAGATCGAAGGCTCTGGAAAGATCCAGAAAACAGGCGTATACCGGCGTCCTACGATCAGTGTAATACTGGACCGTATGTTTGAGACTCACTATGGCACTTTCCGTTGACAGTCCAGGTTGAAACCCGAACTGTGAGTCATGCATGGATAGACATTCCTTCAAGCTAGAATCAATCATACCGTCCAGCACTTTTGCCAATGTGGTTGCGAGAGATATAGGTCGATAGTTTGACTTATCAGATATGTCGCCCGTCCTGTTCTTAATTATGGGAACCACCAGTGTTTTCATTAGTCCTGCGGGCAAGTAGGAGTGACTTAGGCACATGGTGTAAAACAACGACAACACCCTTGGCAGATGTACCCCCGCAAATTTGAGATGTTCAATACTGAGCCCGTCATATCCAGGAGATTTGCCTTTGCTCATATTTTTAATTACTGTTGCAACTTGTTTGGCCGAAAAGAACATGAATGAATCCACTCTCTGATTTTCAGGCCCAGCATTGTTCATATCAATTGAGGGACCCAGCGGAGACTGCACTGTAAAATGTTCCTTGAACATATTAGCAATCTCCCCCGGATCACTCCTCCCACCTACATTCACGGATAGGCCAGGCTTAATATCAAGCTTACTTATATATATCTTTATTTGTTTAAACATGGTATACATACTCGTATAAGAACATGCAAGATATTATATTGTTTGAGTCCAATCATGTTTAGCCACCAGTATCGGCGCGGCGTACAAATATTTCACATAGGTGATGAGAGCAATTATAAATAATCAAAAGATTAACTAAAATAGTCATTTACAAAGTTGAAAAATTAGAAATTATATACATTTAAAATCCTATCCTATTATATACATTTACAGTCCTAAATATTGAGGAGATCGTGGCTAAATATATATTTTTTTAATTGATAATAGTCTCGCGTTTTACCACCATCTCACCTGATGGTAAGTGATGATGTGGTCGAAGATGGAGCAATGTCTATTTCTATTGTCTTTGAAATAAATCAAAACTCAAGAATTTATGAAATCGGTCCAATCGTTTGATTTTATCTACTCAAAACTATTGGACCAAATTCATAAATTCTATATAGGTATATTACAAAGTTTATATATTCTATGTATGTAGTTCTTAAAATTAATTAGTATTTTTTTAGGTTTAAGATAAAATTATTATTATATTATTACTAACATAGAATAACAAATGATAATGATACTAACAAATTAGTCATAAAAACTAGAAATAAATAAATTGATTGGAATAAATCCTTTCACCAATATAAAGTTACATTATCAACAAGAAACAAAAGCTACCTTTAATATCGCTGGTAATAAAACCATTACACGCGAGCAAAGCCGCAGGCAGAAGCTAAGACATGATAATTAGATCTAGGATTCTAGATAACACAATGGCCGCCAGTTACTATCGTTACGTATTTACTGTTATATAGTTATTTGAAAGTAAGCGCGATGTCGCCAATATGCGTGACACATGCGATGGTGTACGAGTGTACGACTATCTAAGATATCTAGACAAGTGAGGCGGAAGATCGTTCCTAGCAGCGATTTTGTTTATTAGTGACAAGAATACAAAATATCTCATTGGCTTGTTTTCTACTGACTTCTGTTCTATGCGTATCTGTTTTTTTTATTTATTTATTTAGGTTTCCCAACAAAGAATACACTTACATGCTAAAATATCTTATAAAACTATATCACCTTGTGTTTCTCCAATTATAGGGGAACACATCATGCGTGAGTATATAAATTACATGAAAAATCATTAAATACACGAAAAAAAGTCTCTAATTATACTTTCTTAAAAAAAAGTATAATACTATTATTAATAGGATAAACTGTGCGCTACTTTACAGCGAACAGCGAAGAAAAAAAAAAAAACAATAAAATTAAGATAATTTCAGACTGTGGTTAGAATTAGTGAGTATACCTATTACATAATATAATAATATATCTGGTATATCAACACATATCTTTCAATTGCAAAAGGATAGAGGATTTATATTAAATTAAATTAAAAGAGACGGACCCCTGAGTTTGTTTCGGTGTTTCTTCTCAGGGTAGTCAGTTAGGAAACACCGGCCTCATCTAGTTAATATTTAAGGAAAAAAATGACGTGTAAAAGAGTTATTTAATAACCAATTTGCAAAATAAAGATCATTTATCATTTATTTATCATTTATTTTACTAATTTATTTGATAAAATGTCTATGTCTACCGAGGAGCAAGCTATAGTATTGTACAGACCTGTCACTCTTGCAACGGTTGAATGCTTACCCAAATTTGTGCGGTATCGCCAGGTATCGCGGGATTTTAAATAATGGGCGGGGTTGGCGTGGGATTCTGATAGGAACGTTTATATGAATTCTGCTAAGAAGATCTGGACTGTTGATCCCATTGTTTAGTAACTTGTACAATAATATAAGATCAGAGACAGTGCGACGAGATTCCAGAGTAATCAGTTACAAAATGGTTCATTCTATCAGCACATGATCGACAATTCCGAAGTTTGAATCGGAAAGTTAAATGACGTGAATGTGAATACTACTCTTTATAAAAAATAAAAAAGTAATTTCGAAACTCAGGTCAGCCCAAAACCTATGTACCTACCTATATCTTTCATTTCAAAAATACTTAAAAATAATTTCCTATCTTTTTTCAAGTTTTTTTTTTATTGATAATAGGCTCGCGTTTGACCACCATCTCACCTGATGGTAAGTGATGATGTGGTCGAAGATGGAGCACGCTTGCCTAGAAGTAACCTATTCACTCCTGACTTAAAGACTCCCAGGTTATAGCGATCAGGAAACATAGACTCCGGCAGGGAATTCCACTCCTTAGCCGTACGCACAATGAAAGTATTCCCAAAACGTTTTGTGCGTATGGGTGGGATGTCCACCATGTAACGATGGCGCATCGCCGTTTGTCTTGTAGTCCGATGATGGAAAAAAATACATGCAGCAAAATCTTACATAACGCAAAACAAACAGAACATCGGATGCATACTATTGTTCTTAGATAATTTCACTGCTTCCTGCATTTGCATCGGTAAACAAGATGCTATGCCCACAGACAATTCAATTCCAAGAGACCTTGTGACGACAATGGTTGGTTCTTGTTCAAACGAAGCATTTCTTTTATGTTGTTTAGAAAAGAAATTCGACTGGGCTTGTACTTTTCAGCATATTTATTGAAAATCTATACATATAAGTAAAATGTCTGTCTGTGATAATAAAGTAACTTGTTGAAGTGTATACATATATAAGTGTGTTTATAGTTACCTATTTATAAGATACTATAACGCAAACAAACTTTATTTTTTCTGTCTGTCTGTCATTCTGTTTATCTAGGCTAATATTTAAGAGTTTCCCTGGAAGATAGAGGAGGTTATATCAATAAATAAATGGGCTACATTATATAGTGTTTTTATCTAATCTCCTACGCGAAGAAAGTCGTCGACACCGTTCTTTAAATAAAGTGATTAATTTTGTACAGAGACATGAAATTGTCTATCGCTCCTGTTTCGAAACAGTACTTACAATCCACTCAGTACTAACTACTTCATCTCACTCTAAAACGTTGCATCTGAACGAGCAATTAAGTAGAAGTAAACAAGAAACCAAATCGATATTCGTACAGTCAACTGCACGCCTGCACAACAAAAACCACTGCAACGACATAAAGGCGACGTCAATAACGTGTGGTTGACTGTACACTACATACTTTCATTTATTTCCGGGCAATAAAGTCGTTGTTTATTTTATTATTCCGTTTGGAAACAATTCCCGTCGATTTACGACTTTAAAAGTTGTATTATTCGGAGGGAGTTCACGACTTCCTCGCTTCCGGGGCGTGAACAACAGGATTTAATATTTTAATGACAATATTTAGTAATAATTCCGCCAAAAACCAGTTGTTGAAGCGTTAATAGGCAACACGCAACCCATACCTTTAATTAACAAGTGTTTCATCCGTCTACGAAACATTGTAGAACGTGTTGATTCGTCAAGCGATTCACTTTTTTATTTATTAAAGGGGATCGTTCTTTCTTAAAATTATTTATTTATCATGAATCATCGCAAAATAACGAATGATTTCATTAAAAAAAGACATTTTAACTACAGATTTTAATATTGGGTATCCCTGACTCTGAAACTAGGCAAATCCTGTACCTAACTTTCTGATTTCCTTATTCCTGTTTGTTTCTTGTCCGCCATTGCTATGTCCACCGGTGGGGTAAGCAAATGTTACATCCTTTTTAAATACAATAGGTTACTTAATAACAAATATATAATATATATATACAAGTTTAGATATTGTTTATTCAACACTAAACTCTATTACGTTTAGAAGACTTTCGCCAAAAACTGTTTATGTGGACATAAACATGAGTTACGTTCTAGTTTCTCTGTTTGCACTAAAAACATTTGCTAAACTTTGTAGATGTTTGTCTACCGTCTCTCAACGCTCTTAGCTTAATAGTCCTGACTGAATTTCAATCAAGGACAACCTTAGCTGGGGCTAAAGTGATAAGCATTCTTCTTCTTCTTCGCATTTCGATGGTAAATGGCGCAAGAGTATCGGCCTAAAACTGGGCAATAAGTTTGGCACCGACGGTAACGCCCATCCATGTATTCCTGTAGTGAACACGACAGGACACGCAAGACAGGAAATTAAGTGCGCTATGGTTTGCAGAGCAGCACCACATTTACAATCCGGGGCAGAGTCATCAATAAATAACAATTATTGACGCGGGAGAAATAATAATAACTCTAGCGCGTAATAAAATCACGGCTCAACGTTAGTCAAGTTCGTTCCGTACTTACATATTACATGCTTGAGAACAATCTTAGTCAAACTGGATGCTGAATACGGACATACCTGAAAGAAAGAAAGGATTATTTATTAGTGTGACTCAAGAAAAAAGCGGCAATAACTCGCATACGTCGCATAATAATTCGAGATTATGTGTAAGGTTCTTGACTTCGACTACCTTTTGAAAGAAATCAGAATTGGAACATATACATATGTGCTGAATACAACAGCATATAGGTTCTGATTTTTTCAAGATGATTAAATATGTGTATTTGGTTTACATAAAAAATGAGGAAACAACGATCCCTCACAGTAACACAGAAACGTTATCAGTCGTCACATCTAACTGAACTACAAAGCCCAAGGTCCACAGTAGTACAGCCACATCTAAAAGCTCACTATGGCTAAGAGAATAGCTAACCGAAGGCCTCTCGGACACAATATGGACACTATTCACAGGCAACAGCATAGCATAAAGGCTCTTCCATATACATATAGGCTTGCTCTGTGATTTGTATTGTAGGGCTGTGTTTGAATGGAGAAATGGTCGAACGCGATTAGTGATTTGAGTGCGAAAAGGAAACTATAAATGCGACAATGCTACAACGTTTTCATAGTAATTGTTAGAGCGCCTTCACACTAGCGTTTGTCCAGCGTAGGCGTTCGATAAACGTATACTCTGTGTTGTTGCGGCGTTTCCTCAGGAGTCAATTAAACGCTGCGCTAACGCGGCGCAGACGTCACACAAGTGCGTTGTCATTTCGGAAATATCATTAACAAAATAGTTTCTGACGAGAAAACTATTTTTGGCTTTGCTTTTAAAAAGTAACGCAGTAACGCGTCGCGTACCTGCGGCGCCAGCACAGCATATTCATTTACCCTTGCACTGAAGCCACGACAACGTGACGCCTGCGCTGCGTAGTCGCGGCGTCTGCGCTGCGCGTACGTTCATCGAACGCCTACGCTGGTAAAACGCTAGTGTGGAGGCGCTCTTATAGAGAAAACCGTTTGTATGAAAGGAGGACCTCATGCCTAATCATCAAAACAGCCGCATGGGTTGACTTTTAAGGTTAAATAGCGCCTTCGGACGTCGGTCTGTAGACGGTCGGCCTCTTTACATGTCGAAATTCCTCCATGCTTCGGAGAAACGTCAAGCGGTTGGTCGCTGTCATTTGTACATGTGCGACAGTCGTTACGGTATGTCAGAAGGCAAAGAAATCTGACACCAGTCTTGGACAGAGATGACGTGTTACCCAGCTACTGGGTTTGGAGGTCAGATAGGCAGACACTTGTAAAACACTAGACTGCATCCGAGGTATTCCTCGAAGCGCTACCATTTTGAAGCGCACCTAATGAAGCGCTCCTTTTTTATTCCTCGGAGCGCACCTTTTAGTAGCGCATATTTTTAATTGCTATCGGGAGCGCTACTAGAAGGTGCGCTCTGAGGAATAAAAAGGAGCGCTTTATTAGGTGCGCTTCAAAATGGTAGCGCTTCGAGGAATACCTCCTGCATCCAGTTAGACTGGAATCAGACTTCAATAAAGTTGGTAAAAGGCAAAGAAATTGATATTTGTATGAAAACGCGTTGTCGCATCGTGGCCGCATTCCTTGGGAGTTCTGAAGCAGCAGATTATACATTCCAAATAATCTGAATAATTTAAAGAAAAGCTGAAAAAATACCTCTGAGGTTAAAAACCAACTGAATTAAGAAAAATATCTGCATTTTATGCTAAACGAGAATGAATAATATAATATTCAATTCAAGGACTGTAATTTAAATAGCCTTGTTTAAATATTAGCAGACTTCAGGTTTACTTTAATTTCAGAAGCATATTCCAAATTTTTTCCCGAAAGCGTGATATCTGAAGACAAAGCCAGTTTGTCGTTTTATGATAATTAAATACCCCTTGTAGACATCCTTTAAACGCGTGCCAGCTGACCTTATAGGAAAAATTATTTAAGCCCAAAGCAACGCTAACAGACTTTTTTTTAATGATTATAGGCTCGCATTTGACCACCATCCCAACTGATGATAAGCGATGATGTGGTCGAAGATGAAGCACGCATACTAGAAGTAACCTATTCATTCTTGACTTAAGAACCCCAGGTTACACCTATCAGGAAACAGAAACCCGTCAGACAGAATTTTTTGTTAGACCAAACCTAAAATTCAGACAGTACTCCGCTACGAAGAGGGATACTACAGAACAGTGGCGAAGGGTGAATTTTCATAAAAGGGAAGCCGGACCAAAAAATGCTTACCTTGCTCAAGTGTGATGCGTGAATTCCAGTAACTGTGGCCCTGTGGCTGACTTCGAAATCTTGTAACTTCGTAAATAATTATTTGTTTAATTGAAAATAATAGATTACTATTCATATATAAAATAATAGACTAATATTTGCCATATTTCAAAAGGGAAGCCGGTAGGAACCGAGTTGTATGGAGCCTTCGCCACTGCTACAGAACTATCATTAAGAAACCACTACCTACCGTGTGTACTCGATAGATTGAACGACAATATTTATTTCTTATGATAAGTTCTTTATGAGATCTAAAATTCTTTAAATCAATGCAGTATAACCGACTCCTTAGTCCTTATCGTGTTACACGGTCACTGGGTTGAGGAATTCAGACAGACAGCCGCTGGTAATCTTGCTGATTCGTCACCAGGGCAGTAGTAGGGTATTTAGTAAGTGCCCATGTAGGCCTATGGCCTATCTATACATCTATCTCGAACTATCCGGAACGGCTGAATCGATTATAATGGGAATTTCATTGTAAAATAGAAGATTTTATAGGGCAATATATAAATATAAATATAAATAGGATTTTATGACAGGCCCGTTGGTATAGTGGTCAGTGGTCCTGACTGCTATGCGCAAGGTTGTGGGTTCGATTCCCACCTAGGACAAATGTTTGTGTGATGAGCACGGTCATTTGTTCTTTGTCTGGGTGTAATTTATCTATAATATGTATGTATTTAGAAATATATATGTATGTTTATCAGTTGTCTAGTATCCATATCACAAGCTCTGCTTAGTTTGGGACTAGATGGCGTTGTGTGAAAAAGTTGTGGAATATTATTATTATTATATTTATTTAATCTATGTACATATGAATTACATTTTTAAATATTAATATAAAAAAATAAAAACATTTAAAAATATAAAAAATAGTAGCCCACCGGTATCGGGAACAGGGTCCAAGCTACCGGCGGTCAGGGCTCCATAGAGAGGAACCTCCTCACAATACGCGCCGTTTCCAGGAGTACTGCTTTCTGGATCAAGCCCTTGATCCAGCTACCCAACGAGAGCCTCCTTAGATGTTGGTCGAGGCTCTTGGCTATTATACCATTGGCTGTGACGACTATCGGCACAATGATTGCTGTCTCCACATCCCACATGTCGACAACCTCGCGCGCCAGGTCAAGATACTTATTTTTTTTATCTATCTCAGCTTTCACGAGGTTCTCGTCATGGGGGACTGCTATATCAACAATCATTGTGCGACGCTCTAATCGGTCTATCACCACTATGTCAGGCTTATTGGCAACAATAGTCCTGTCAGTGATGATAGACCGATCCCAGTACAGTGTAATATTGCCATTTTCGAGAACTGGGTCGGGCACATACCTATAGTATGGTACTTCTGATTCCACAAGATTGTATTTAAGAGCAAGTTGCTGGTGAATAATCCTGGCCACGAGGTTGTGTCTATGCAAATAGTCTCCGTTAGCCAGACGAGAACAACCGGAGATAATGTGACGAATGGATTCTCCCGGTTTGTGACATGCCCGACATATGTCTACCGTACCATCCTTCACAATATATTTCCGATAGTTATTCGTCATCATAACTTCGTCCATAATCGCACAGACAAAACCTTCGGTTTCCCCAAAGAGGTCACCAAAACGTAGCCAGGCTACGGACGCTAATGTGTCTACATCAGACCCATGAAGGGCCCGGTAATAGCGCCCGTGAAGCTCCTTGCTCTGCCATACTTCTCTGCGGTCATTAGTATCTAATACTACAGGTTTGCGCCAATTCTCGGTACCTAAGGAGAGCGGAGTAAGGCCTTTGTCCACCGCTACCACATCTCGATGCATACCCACGTCGGCTTCTAGGAAATATTCCCTAAGGCTGCTTACCTCACGGTTGTGTAGGGTCTTTGCATTTAAAATGCCACGACCCCCGTACTTCCGCGGGATATACAGCCTCATCACCGATGAACGTGGGTGATGCATTCGATTTGCAGTCAGCGTTGTGCGGACCCGCCTGTCCAAGGCGTCAAGTTCAGTCTGAGTCCATTTGAGTATGCCAAAAGAGTACATCAATACTGGCATGACCCAACCATTGAAGGCACGCACCTTGTTTCCGCCTGATAGAAGACTATTCAGTACTTTATTCAGGCGGCCAAAGAAGCGTTCCTTCAATGACTGTTTAACATAAGCAACATTGATGCCTAGTGCCTCTGACATACCCAAATACTTGTAGGTTTCAGTTGAGCCGAGGGCTCTTAGGTGTATGGAATCCGAGAGTTGAGTTCCCACGGATTCCATAATCTCCCCTCGCTTTACATGCATGACTGCACATTTGTCCACACCAAATTCCATCCTGATGGCGCTACTGAAGGTTTCCGTTACCTTCAGTAGCTCCATGAGTTGCAAGTTGCTGGGGGCAAAAAGTTTCAAATCATCCATGTAAAGCATGTGAGATATGACCTGACCACCTCTTCTCAACTGGTAGCCTAGCCCTGAACCCTCCAGCAATGTACTGAGAGGGTTGAGAGCCAGACAAAACCACAGTGGGCTCAGACTGTCGCCCTGAAAAATGCCTCGCTCAATCCTAATCGGTTCGCTGTTTTCCTGGATCTGTCGACATCCTGGGTAGCGAAGGACCGTCTTCCATTGCCCCATACATGACTCAAGGAAGGTGCGTAGGGTTGGATTTATTTTGTACAACTCCAACACCTTCATAAGCCATGTATGAGGGACAGAGTCATAGGCCTTCTTATAATCTATCCAACATGTCGACAGATTCTTTCGGGAACGACGAACCTGTTGGTTAATGGCAATATCAATGAGGAGAAGCTCCTTAGTACCGCGGGACCCGTTCCTACATCCATTCTGAGAAGCAGACATGATTGAATTTACATCAATATGATTATTAATTTTGGCTCTCAAAATGGAAGTAAGAACTTTATAGACCGTCGGTAAGCACGTGATCGGTCTATAATTTTTAGGTTCCGTAGTACTGCCTGATTTATGGAGCAGGTGGGTTATTCCTGTAGTTAGGAATTGAGGTAGCGATCCTGACTCTAGGGCAGACTGGAACTGAAATGCCAAGCGAGCGTGCGATCTTTGGAACCATTTAAGCCAAAAATTGTGCAGCCCGTCCGGCCCTGGGGATTTCCAGTTAGATAACGGACGGACTGCACGGGTTACATCTTGGGGGCTGATCGTGATTGTCCCCATTTCTGGTAAAAGATCGCACGTGCGCCTGATCTCCCGCATCCAGTCACCCTCAGTGTGACTGACAGGAGCTGACCAGATGTTGCGCCAGAACGAACACATGGCGTCATCATCCGGTAAGCACGTATCAGTCATACCTTGGTCAGGTCGCTCCCAGGTCCTATAAACCCACCTTTCATTGCTTTGGAATGTGCGATTCTGAGTGTATCGCTCCACCCGCCGCTTATATCTGCGAATTCTATTTGCCCACGCATAGACTTTCTGCTTCAGGAAGTCGATGCGCTCTGTGACGCAGGTCAGATAATCCCGAGGATTAATATCAGTCCCCGCGAACGCCCGCCTCACAAAGCGCATCACTCTAGGGCGAGTGTTGCCCTGTCTGAAGCAGATAAGTTTGCCAATGAGTGCTCTAGCCCCAGCGATACGACGTTCGATCCTGCACTGCCAAGCTGGTATAGCTGGTCGAATAGCTCTGTCAGTCTTTGGAAACTTGACATGAGCTACCCGACATGCTGCAACAGCGGCACAGTACAGAATCGAATGGGTATCGGTGAGGTCTTCGCTATTGTCAAAATAATTTGACAACAGTGAATCTAGAGCACACACTAGCGCCCTATTTTTCTTATGCATGGGCAAACGAGGCAGGCGAGGTCTCAGCTCAGGTGGTGTGGAGCGATACTCCCGTAATGCACACTCCAAAGCACTCCTCAATCGTTCACTGCACTGGGTACTCACGGATGTAGCCCGGTCCTCATCATCTTCACCGACGTGGTCGGGTCGCGGTGAGATACTAGGTTGTAGTTGCACCGCAGCCTGTGGTGAAGCAGATGAGACACGACTGCACCGTGATTCGAGGCGTAGTCTATCAAGTACGGCGTCATCCAACATATGGTTACGCTGGATGACCCGCACCTGATCCGACAGTCGTTGGGCCGAAACGTTGACAGCTGGTTCAAGTACCTGAAACAGAGAGAGCATCCGACCACGGTACGCAGTGAGGTTAGTTCCCCCCTCTGTAGCCCCAAAGTATGAGCGCATGACATTTTCATTGATGGAATTTGTCCATCGCATACGCTGCACACTTCCACCGGCAGCGGGGACCCTATCAGAGGCCGGTGGGCCTCGAAGTCCGAAGCTGGCCGGAGGGCGGCCTCTTCCTCGCCGACGCGCAGGTGGTGGTGTCGTCGGCGGCGAGAAGTATTCGTCACTCGAGCTCGACGCAACTGCAGCGGCCGGAGTCTCTTCACTCACGGCTGGAGCTGGTCCCGGCGGCTGCGAGGCGGAGCTGAGCGACGATTCCGCAGGTCTTGGTTGTGTGTTCAGAATCAAACGTGCCCGGTTTCTTGTCAACATATTGATTTTTCCATTTATTGTTTTTTCTATTTACTCTTCTATTTATTCATGTCTAGATTTTTTTTTCACTATTTTCGTTTCGTTGAACATGATTATTTTTGTTTGTTTGGCTATTTAATTTATAAATTATATTGAAAAATTCGGAGGAAAAAATTTTTTGAGATGTTCTTTGACAACCGGGCCACAGATTATTATTTATTTTTATTATTATTATTATTATTATTATAATATATACATTGGTTACTTTTTATCCCAATTTGCCCCGCGACCGAAATCGATCGCACAGCTTGTATGAAAGAAAATATTTTGATAATCGTCAATAGTCTAGTGGTTAAGGTGTCGGACTTGTGATCGAGAGGTAGCGGGTTCGAACCCCACCCATTACACTATTACCGTGAACCCACTCTAGCCACAAGCGTATTTAGCTTAGTTGGAGGGGTTAAAAGGGTTGCTAGTAATGTGAATTCTACCCAAATTGCTAGTAATCTTTAAAAAAAAAAGCTGCATCCCGATCCTGCCAGTCTTACATATTTATGCAAAAGCGAAACAAACAGACATGGCTTTTATTACACTGTAGCTGGTAGCACTTACTTCGCAAATTGATACGATAAATTCAATTTATCAGGAAATGCGGTTAGATGCTATTTTTTCTTACAAAATGTCGTCATATGTTTCGTTCCATTCTTGAACTAAAGTATCCACTTAATATCTCTCCGCTCCCCTCCCGAGACGAATTTCTGTCAAATTGAATGTCTCTTTTGTCTTGAGAGTCTACTTACATATATGTTGTTTTTCTAATTGATTGTTGAGCAGCAACATTGGCACAGTTTTGTACAAATATGATTTATTAGATATTGGAAAGAAGCCTTTGGGAATTCTACTATGCTTTCAAAACCATAAGAAAACATTATGATAAATGTATTAATGTTAAAGTGGTGAGGATTAAGCAAATAGATTTGGATCTTTGCGCGCAGCCGAAAACCTTTCTCTTATTTTATGTTTTTATTTATTAACCGACTTCAAAAAAAGGAGGAGGTTCTCAGTTCGTCTTGAACTTTTTTTTTGTGTATGTTACCTTATAACTCGAAGAAGGCTGGATGCGATTCGCTTACTTGAATATGGATGTTAAGCATTCTATGCTCGTCACAATGCATATGGTGAAGTAGAGCTGATGGTGAAGTACCAATATTTTGTAAAAGTAGATTAGTTGTTGACATTTTGGCCTTTGTAACTAGATAAATTACAAACCGACCCACTAAAAAGCGAGAAAAAAACTTTTTAGCAAAAAATAAAACCGACTTCCATAACAAAACACTACAAAGCCAAAAATAACTTTAATTTCGGTACCTCTCGTTCACAATTCGGACCCCTTGGCCATTAGGTTTTCGCTCATTGCATGGGAATTACACATAAAACGCCTTATATGGATTTGGGATCCATCTCTGCTTAACACTTTTTTAAAATTTAGGAGTTTAAATTTTGGTTGTAAATCATGTCCGGAAACGCGACAAAACAGGTACCTACTTCAATAGGTAACATGCCTCGAACTTAGATTGCGGCAATATTACCTAGAAAGATAATAAGAATTTTTTTTTTTTTTTTATTTAGAGTAGGTTCGCGTTTGACCACCATCTCACCTGATGGTAAGTGATGATGTGGTCGAAGATGGAGCACGCTTACCTAAAAGTAACCTATTCACTCTTGACTTAAAGACTCCTAGGTTATAGCTATCGGGAAACACAGACTCCGGCAGGGAATTCCACTCCTTAGCCGTACGCACAATGAAGGTATTCCCAAAACGTTTGGTGCGTATGGGTGGGATGTCCACCATGTAACGATGGCGCTTCGAATTCAAAGGTAAAAATAACATTAACCTCGTGGTTAATATAAATTAAGGCGACAACAACTGCCAAAGACATTAAGGAAGTAAAACGGACCAGCGACGCTTCACCCGACAAAGTGAAGTCGAAAAAAAAAACTTTCCTTATAATTCTTTGACTTCAAAACAAAAAGACGTCCTTGTCTTTGAGCTGTTGAAAGTTTCATTAAATTACGCCTAGTGGTTTTGTCGCGATATTCGCTTTTATGTCCGCGGCAGACGTACCTAACTCATAAAGTTGATGACACTTTTTAAGACTAAGTAATATAATTTTAATGTTCATATTCTTGTCACATTCTTAAGAAAATAGAATATATATAGAGTATATAATTTTGAGTTAATTTTAATGTTTTATTGCGGACTTTTAGACTGCACTGCGTATGACAGTCTCATCAAACCCTAAGCCTACACTGAAAAAAAAAGAATGATTGATTTTACTAAATTCCGCGTAAATTTTATCAAATCCGCGGGTTATATAGGTCCTACACACGAAATTGTTGATTTTACCAAATAGAACTGGTTGATTATGTAAATCAACAAAGTGGATTTTGTTAAATTCGCTCTTGTTATAGTAAAATTAACTATGAAAAGGGTTGACTATCGCAGTTCATTACTCAACCTACGCTACTTTAGTACATTCAACAATTCTTTTTTTTCAGTATATATACGTTTATATATCTATGTCTTATATTTGGACTGTGCATGTCATCAAATGACTCCTCCCCCTTTGGGTGGAGCGGAAGGGAGTGTCAGACTTCTACTGACTAAAAACGCATCCTGCTCCTTCAGTTGCCCTTGTGTTCCGGGGCCGCGGTATCTCATTAGAATATTCCCGCAACCCCGTAAGCCAATAGCCCTATCGGGCCCCGTCAATGATGCTGACTGTTCTTTGAGGCAAGCGCGGAACACGACGCGCCGCCAATTCGGGCCTGGTCCTTACCGGACAGCGAGCTGTGTGCATGTTTATTTATTTATTGAAACTTTATGTACAATAGTATTACATGGGCGGACTTAATGCAGCAAGGCATTCTCTACCAGTCAACCTTTGGGTAGATCACTGTGGTTAAGACAGCAGCCTGTGGAATGTGCCTAAATCGAGTCCGTTCCAGTTACATCAGAGATCATTTTTATAGGACTCAAATCCAAGGGCGGATCCAGGGGGGTCATGGGGTCACCCTGGGCTGGGTCCAGGACCTAGGTGGACCACGAATTAAAATTTTTAAACATTGTTACTAGATAACACTCCAGTTTCCGTCGTTGTAAACGAATATCGGCAGTGGATGGCCAAGTGGCAGCGGTCAGGAAATACAAATTATAACTTCTTGTGACTTGACCAAGATTATGTAACCCCCCCCCCCCCTGGAACCAAAGCTGGATCCGCCCTTGCTCAAATCAAACTAATCAGTCTAATATTGATGGACATAGGTCTTAACGATTGCGATATTCAATTTTAAATCGTATCATATACATGCATTTATGTAGGCAGAGCAACACTTGCCGAGATTAGCGAAAGACATACACACATACATATTATGTTACATATTGTACTAGACGGTATCGTGTTACCCAGGAAATGGGTAGTGGAGGTCTGATAGGAATTACCTTCGTGTAAAATATAAATGCGAAAGTTTACGTTGTAGGTTTACGTTTGGATTCATACATTTTTGTGAAGCAATTACGCTAGAATGGGTAAATGAAAATTGTATGAAATTTGGAATATAGTAGTCTAGTCGTAGCGTACTGGCTTTTTATACCGGGAAAATGTACGAAACCAGTGAGATGGAGTTTCAGTTTCAGTCGGTTCAGTTCGGGGTAAGACAGTTCTAACATCAAAAAAGTTGCAAGCAAAAGCTAAACTTGAAACTAACCCAAAATAATTAAGAAAAGGGCTAGGAACGAAGTAAAAAAATTACTACCTATCAGTGGCGAAGGCTGCATACAACTCGATTCCTACCGGCTTCGCTTTTGAAATATGGTAAATATTAGTCTATTATTTTATATATGAATATATGAATAGTAATCTATTATTTTCAATTAAACAAATAATTATTTACGAAGTTACAAGATTTCGAAGTCAGCCACAGGGCCACAGTTACAGGAATTCACGCATCACACTTGGGTAAGGTAAGCATTTTTTGGTCCGGCTTCCCTTTTATGAAAATTCACCCTTCGCCACTGCTACCTATAAAACTTTCCAAGAGAAAGGTTCGTTAAGTACTTAAGGAAGGAAGTATGAAAGAAAAAGTTTTTTTATAAAAGCATATTATTTATTTAAAATGTCACTTCATTAAGTTACATCACCGGCGATGCAACGATGCAATTAATATAATCTGTCGACTAAAAGCAAATGTGAATGAACAAAACATTTGCTGACAGACACCTACACATCTTCTCATAACAAATATATTAATGACGATATTATTTCATAACATCTCCCACACATTACTTATCAAAGGTTTTAATTAAGTCATAATATTTTCAACAGATTTGGATCTTTTTGTTTTTTTTTTTTTTGCTCCGGATGAGCCCGCTTTTGATCTCGATCTCGCCTGATGGTAAGAGATAGATGAGGTCTAAGATGGAACGAGCGAGCCCAGAAGATGCCTGTTCAGACTTGCTTTAAAGGCTTCAATTAAAATCACTCTGAAGACTGGGTATAAGGCATAGAAACCCTTCCCGCCTTTCTCACCATCGGCGTCTATTTCACCGAACGCAAAAAATTCAGAAACTACAAAATATATGTTCATTCAATTTTCAGAAATGGATGGGCTTAGTGTAGAGAGTATAGTCTTTGGCTTAGTGTCTCGTCGGTTTGAGAATTTAGTGAGCTATGGCAAAATACGTGAGATTTGGCATCAAACAAATACAAATAAAATTGAAGTGTGTGTATGTAATTTAAAAATAACTGTGTTTTCTCAAGTGTTTATAGTCATTTACACTACACTAAAACACAAACGAACTTTTTAAATTTTTGTTTGTCTTTCTGTTCGTTCGGGGTAATCTCTAGAACGGCCGAACAGATTCTAATGTTACTTTTTCGGAAAGATTGAGGAGGTTGCAAAGCAAAATATACTTTAAATCCCAGAATTCCTAAGGATACAGCGGAAAAATCTTCCACGTGAACGAAAGCGCACAACTAGTTTTTATTAAAGTAATAGAGCAGGATTATCTAACACTTGGAAATAAAGCTCAAACTGAGCTAAAAATAACTCAAACTATGTTTTACGGGGGTGGGCGGTGCCGGCAAAGGTCATCTAGTTTCCTACAACATCAGTTTGATGCAGCTGGTACCATGTCTCAAGTAATTATCAATATCAATCACTGATTTGTGTTAAGGAGATTAGAGATATTCAGAAGCAAATATATCTTTACTTAATTTTTTAATGAATAAAAATCTCAAATGTCGCAGTGTTTCTTATTGTTGATTATTCTGTTTTTAACACGCTTTTATTAGGTCGACCTGTATGTAACTAACTATGTAATGAAATATAAGGTAACTAATTTAACCATCTTCCAAGGGTCGTAGCGTAATGAAAATTGGCAGCTGTATGTAGTTCTGATGACAATACAATAATATGGTACCGTCGAACTGATCTGATGATGGAGCCGGAAGATATGAACTGGAACTTCATGATGGAAAATCGTATCATAGCTGTTTTGGATTTCTTAGAAAGGTCTTGTAATGAACTTTGATCACGATTAGGTTTCAAGGTCTGATGATGAAGCCGGAAGATAGGCACTGGCATTCCATGATGGAATATCGTATCATAGTCGAGTTTGCACTTGTGAGAAAGGCCACGTAATGGACTTTGAACACGATCAGGTTTCAAGGTTATAACAAACCTAAAGAAAATCTGTTATCGGTTTTCCTAACCTTTTTGAATTACCGCGTAATCCATAGATTTATTATTAGGTCGATCTGTAACGAACTAAATATGCAATAAAATCTAAGAATCTGAATTAAACCTACTTCTAATTGTTGCATCATCATGAAACTTATAGATATATATATGTAGATTAGACGACAATAGAATATTATGGTACCGGCTGGTCTGACGATGGAATTGGAAGGTGGCTGATGGAACCTTGGACTGCCTACTAGTAAACATTTCTAATTTCTGCTCATTACATTAGTCCTAAAAGCGTGTTTTGGTTTTTTAAACTATTAATTTTTTTTGTGTAAGTCTAGCCACCTAGTTTATTAAGACGAAAAATTTGTTTTAATATTAAAATTTAAATAAACAATTTAATAAAAAAATAAGATTTAAAAAATCTTTCACTAATATAATGCTACATTATCAGCCAATAACATATAGACTCCACGAGGTACACAAAACCTACTTTAGTAATTAAAACATAAGACATATTTTTCTAGGGTTCTAAATCAGGCCGGGGTTGCGGCAAAGTTCTAACGAGATACCGCGGCCCTGCAACTTAAGGGCAAGTAAAGGAAGTGTGTGAAATGAGTGTCAGACTTCAACTGACTAAAAACCCGCCTGTTTGTAGTCAATAGACTGTCATTCCTTTCCGCTCCACCCAGAGCTGAAGAAGTCATTAGTTCCCACCAAAAAAAGGATTCTATACCAGAAAGGAAAACAATGGAACCTTTTTACTACTAAACCTCTGCTGTTCATCCGTGTGTCAGTGAACTGTATCTCATAAACCGAAATAGGTAGGTGCCGAAATTCAATGTATGTATATATTTGTTTATTATATAATTATAGTAAGATGTTTTATTTATCGTAATTAGTATTTATACACACTGTGTCTATCATCTCCTCTTGAACTCTCCTGTCGCAGGTCTGCTGGAAGAAATTTCTTAGGAAATAAGCAGCACCTTTGTGCTCTTTTGTCTGCATTTAATTTTTTTTGTAAGTGTCATGTGTGTACATAAATAAATAAATAGGTGAATAGTTAAGAATTTCACAGGATGTGTATTTTTATGTAAAAAATACACATCCTGTGAAATTCACAATCAGGCCTAATCCGCACTGTGGTGTCAGAATTTCTGGCTTTTGTACTTAACGAAAAGACGTTCGAAGACCTACAACTGATACACAAACCACCTCTCTGAATCATGGAGAAATCTCGGTATATAATGGATGCTCAACCCTCCACGTAACCACCTCAACAAGCTTTGCTTAACCTTTAATGTCCCCGAACGCCTGGCGTAACTTAGCTAGGAACACGTATTGGAATTGAAAACTTCTTCCCTACTAATATGAACTCAGCCTGTCTGTTACACTTTCACGCCTAAACCGATGACCCGACATTGATGTTTAGTGCAAAGATAGATTAGAGTTTGGACAATAATATAGGCTTGTTTCGCTGAAAAAGAAACCTTTTTAAGAGAAGGAAGCCGCGATCAGATGCTAGTCTACACTAATTATAAAGCGGAAAAGTTTGTTTGTTTGTTTAAAATTTGTTAGTCTTCGAAAACACTGGGTGGATTTGGATGACATTTTAAAGAAAAAGTAAGTAACTTGAGGAAGACAAAGCCACTTTTACCCTACTGCAAAAAAAAGAACGTTAACTTTTTATTGTAATAAAGTCCACAGAACCACAGACCGAAGCCCGGCGCGACTTTTAGTTATAAATAAAAACAAAAGCATGCATTTTGTTTTGTAAGTTATGCAAACAAAGACATTTAAGGAAGTAGACGATTACGGAAATGGTGTTGAAAGCAAGCTATCTTACTTTCGTTGATTAACTATTACAAAAACAAACACATTGCTATTAAGGATAATCTCGACGGAATATGTGAAAGTCTCCGTTTCAAAATGCACAACAATATACCCATTTTGAGATAAGTGCTTATATGGTAAAATGACCAATGATTGTAAGATAAAACCTAAACACGAAAAAAAAATACATAATAGTGCATTTATGAAAAAGAAGCAGTGAGAGAATTCAGTAGGCATAAAAAAATTCAACAACGCTGACAACGGGAAGGTAACCCAGAGAATATTGCCACTAAGCCATTGCCATTTAACGTGGCAATGCTGATTCTTTGACAGAAGAAAAGACCAGCCCTCTGATTACCTAAAGAGTCGACTAATCGTAAATGTATAATTTATGTAGTTAAAATTTATGTAGGTACCGCTTATACTGTTTAAAACATCAAAAATAAATGAAGAATTTCAGATGTAATAAACTAAAACAATAGAAATGAGTACCTCTTTCTTTTATAAAGTCGGTTAAACTTTGATGACTGTTAATTACAGCATCGTTATTTATTAAATTATAAACAATCTCAACAAATCGCTATGACAGCGGACACGTAACAAACATCAATCTATAGGTGTTTCTGCAAACCTGTCATAACCTGTCATAATCAGCTGATAACGTTCCCATTGTTGGGACAAAGGAGGACTGAAGACTGAAGGAGGAGAAGGACTGTTGAGGGAATGGGTTGAAGTCCACAAAGCGGCCCGCGGGCCCAGTACGGGTTTTTATATGTAGCATGTCTTCGAAATTTTCGATCCATGGACACGCCGGCTTCCTTCTGTTTTTAGAGCAGTGTTGACGATGAAAATTACAAAAGTAAAGGCAAATTACTATCTGTATGAGTTCGAACCCACGACAACAACTCTTAAGCCGTGCTCAAACTTGTCATTTGGACAATTTTTGGGCTAAACATACAGCTATTAATCAAATAAGTTGGAGGCACGCCTATATGTCGAAACAACAAAAGTTTTGATTTACGGTCGTTTCGTACAGACGTCTGTGGTCCTGTGTTAAACGTTTATTATGCTGTAGTTTACTTGATTATGCTTAATGACCATAACTTCTAGTTACATCTGGTTATGAGTGATATAGGGGGCGGCCTGTAAATCAGCATTAACCAGTGTTATGGTCTTACAGCACACTGATCAACATTTGCTGCGCTCGCTCCTTTTGCCACATTGAAATTCGTTGTTTTTAGGGTTCCGTAGCCTAATGGCAAAAAACGTAACCCTTATAGTTTCGTCATGTCTGTCTGTCTATCTGTCTGTCCGTCCGTCCGTATGTCACAGCCATTTTATTCCGAAACTATTAAGACTATACATGTGAAACTTAATAATTAGATTTATTATGTGAACTGCTTTCCAATATTAAGAATGAAATTTAAAAAATAATAAAAATTAAGGGGGGCTCTCCATACATGGAACTTTTTTTCATGAAACCTATGCGTATGTGGTATCTATAGAAAGGTCTCTAAAAATGACATTGAGGTTTCTGAAACCACTTTTTCATAAAGTCAATCCTTTAAAAGATATACCCTTGTTTCCAAAGTGGAAAAATGTGCGTGTGTGTGTGTGTGTCCTCTAACTTCTATAATCATAGAGTAAAAAATCTAAAAATAAAATGCTGTAGATCTTAATGTAAACTTTCAACGAAAATTGGTTTGAACGAGATCGGGTCAGCAGTTTTTGAGATATAGCATATTTTCTAAAACCGTAAATATAACTTTGTAATTCATACAAACACTATGAAAATCAAAGTTATTTTGCGTAGTTACTACGGAACCCTTCATGGGCGAGTCTAACTCGCACTTGGCCAATTTTTTATTGTTTTTAATACATATAGGTCTATACGCGGTATACAAGTCCATGTGTTTTTATTAAATAATTATTGTATAGATATTCTCTTCGATCTTTCGAATGAACCTGTATTGTGTCATTATCTAATACATAAAAATCTCGTGTCACAGTGTTAGTTATCGAAGTCCTCCAAAACGGCTTTTTTTGTTACGTGGTAAAATCATCAAATAAGTCCTCCCACCCCGGGCAGGGCCGGAGGGACTGCCAGACTTGTACTGACTAAAATCCACGGTGTTCCCTCAATAGCCCTTTACGTTCCGGGGTCACGGTAATGGGATAAGTCCCACGACCCCGGCAGGCTTCGGCCCTCTACAGGGGGGGCCTCGTCATATTGCTGACGCTCTTTGAGGCGCGCGTGGAACACAACGCGCCGTCGACACGGGCATGGTCCATGGTCGGACAGCGAGTTGCCCTTTACTCGCTGTCCGCATGCCCGCGCCTACGGTGGCCGAAGATCGTCGGCCGACATCCGACGCCGTGGGCATCTACCACTGCCTCCAAAACGGCTTGACCGATTTTTATGATTATTTTTTTTGTGTATATTTGGTAGCTCTGAGGAAAGGTCGTAGGCCATTTTTATTTTCACTAGAAATAATGTATGTATATGGCAAAACAACGAGTCAGCTAGTAAACACGTATTATTGATATTCAATTGTTAACAAAGTAATTTTTTTGTTTCTGTTCTTTATTATTGCATAAATTATACTTGCATAACAGATCATTATAATATTCATGCTAATTTTTTTGTAAAAAAGCATAATTCTACGCGAATATTTGATTGATTGATATGGATTTATCTTGCCTGAGCATTACGAATAAAGCCCCGATATTACCTACCTACCTAATTAACCATAATATCATGCACAAAAACCCAGGCATCTACAAACATTACCTGAACCCACTGCAACTTGTTGCTTGTCAACATTAAACGCTATCCACATAACACTGACTGTTTACAAGCGCATTCACAGAATACGCAATGAGTACTGAACCAATGACATAGATTACAAATACCCAGCTGTGACTAATATGGGACGGCAAAGTTGCTAATAAATCTTGTCTAACTTTATCCCGGTACTAGTTATGTAACCCGGTTATTTGTACAGATTTGGTGATATTCTGGGTAGTTTCTCTTTGTTTTGGAGTTATAATGTTCATCTGAAAGTGAGAGATATGGCTTGCTGAAGCAAATGAGAAGTCTTCAGTTGTATATAAATAATTCTATAGCTAATCTCATGTCTTAAGGGTCTATACTACCTCAGCGCTTCTCACTAGGCCGCGGTCACGCGAGCAAGCGAGACAGGGTGGCAGGGAAAAGACTCCAAGACACCGATAATTTAGTTTATTTCTTTTTACGGTGAAAATAATTGTAATTTAAAAAAAGTAAATATCATAAGTCCTGCTTTATAGTTAGTTCAATTAATATGCAAAGTTTCATTATCTAATTTGAAGTTATTTTTGAATACCAGCGGTTTATTGTTCGGTTTGGAGGTAATTTTGAATTTTTTTTCTATCAAGAAAATTTTATGGAATCGTGTTTTCGTCAAACATAAGACCTAAAATTAATCCTCAACTTTACCATATATTTAATTCAAAATGATTGCTGCAGTATTTTCGACATAACGGACATAGGCGTAGGAAGGGGGGAGCTGGGTGGGCCGTGCCCACCCCAGAATGGTCTGGTGCCCACCCGAGAATTTTTACTAACAAACAATTCTGACTGAAAAATTTAAAAATCTGGCCAAGTGTGAGTCGGACTCACTCATGCAAAGGACCGTTATGCGATACATGTTAAATTAATTTATGTGAAAATTTTCATTTCGTACGTTAAGAGTTGACGCAACTTTGATAAGCGATCATCGCTTCTACTACTGGGGGCCAGGCCCCCCCCTGGGAAATATCTCTAGACACGCCAATGATAACGGAGGATCATGATAAGCCATTTAAGGTATGGCCCTGGAAAATTATCAAATCAGTCTTCCCGATCTGGGTGGATGGAAGAAAGTGTCAGACTTCTACCGACTAAAAACCCACCCTGTTTTCTTCAGTTGCCTTAGCGGTCGGGGCCGCGGTATCTTGTTAGAAAATTTCCGCAACACCAGCAAACAATGGCCCTATCGGGTCTCTTCAATGCTGCTGACTGCTCTTTAAGGTGCTGGGCCCGGTCCTTGGACAGTGAGATACCCCTGCTGAATCCTGCCCTGTGTAATTGTTTATAAATCAATCACTCCTGAACGGATTTGGTTGACCATATGGCTTAGCGTCCTTACCGATGAACAGAGCAATAGAAAAAAAAAATACTAAGATAAGCATATATCCAGCCTTTCAGTACGTAAGTCATTATCATCTTTTTTTTCCCATCAATGACGGGTCTAGTCTAGTGTTATACATGGAGAGACTGCCTGTCTGACCTACACATCCCGGTAGCTAGATAACACGATACCCCTTTTTTTTTTAGCGTGGTAAAATTATCCAATAAGTCCTCCCACCCCGGGCAGGGTGGGAGGGACTGTCGGACTTTTACTGACTAAAATCCACGGTGTTCCCACAATAACCCTTTACGTACTGGGGTCCCCATCGCGAGGGGAGCACGCTCCCCCGCCCATGGCTCCGTCTCCGACGGAACCTGAAGCTGGCGCAAACGCGGACCACAGCGACGACGACGTCTACGACGCTCCAGAGGTGACCGAGGTAGACTTGAGAGTGGCGGTACAACGGCTCAAGGCCAAAAATACCGCCCCAGGACCCGACGGCTTGCCAGGTAAAGCGTGGGTCCTGGCCTCGGAGACTCTCGGGCCTCGACTAGGGGGGCTCTTTAGCGCATGCCTGGAGAGGGGCCAGTTTCCGCTTCGCTGGAAGACGGGAAAGCTGGTCCTGATCCAGAAAGCCGGGCGCCCTGCGGATTCTCCGTCCGCATTCCGGCCCATCGTGCTGCTCGACGAGGTGGGCAAGCTCTTGGAAAGAGTGATTGCAGACCGCCTCTTCGGGCACCTGAATCGGGTGGGCCCGGATCTTGCGGAGTGCCAGTTTGGCTTCCGCAGGGGGCGCTCGACGGTGGATGCTGTCATGCGCGTGAGAGCCCTCACGACGGGGGACGCGGTATCCCGGGGCAGGGTCGTCTTGGCGGTGTCTTTGGACATCACCAATGCCTTCAACACCCTGCCCTGGAGTTGCATCAGGGAGGCACTCCGGTATCACCGGGTGCCGACCTACCTCCGTCGCATAGTCGAGGACTACCTGACGGACAGAGCCGTCATCTACCCCGGTCACCGGGGAGAGTGGAACCGGCGAGAGATGTCGTGCGGTGTCCCACAGGGTTCGGTCTTGGGGCCGCCCCTGTGGAACATCGGATACGACTGGGTGCTGCGCGGCGACCTCCCTGACGGCGTCAGCGTAGTATGTTACGCTGACGACACGCTCGTCCTGGCGCAGGGAGAGTCGCACCAGGCGGCGGCCGACCTGGCGACGCAAGCGGTTGCGACAGTCGTTCGTAGGATCCGGCAGTTGGGACTCGACGTGGCGCTGCACAAGACCGAGGCAATGTGCTTCCATGGCGGTCGGAACGCGCCACGGTCCGAGTCCCACATAACGGTGGAGGGGGTTCGCATCGGCGTCGGGAGGACGATGAAGTACCTGGGACTCGTCCTCGACAGCCGGTGGAACTTCAGGGAGCACTTCCTGAGTTTGGCCCCAAAGCTGAACCGGGCAGCAGCCGCCTTCAGGCGACTCCTGCCTAATCTCAGCGGGCCAAACGCCTCCTGCCGAAGGCTGTACGCCGGCGTCGTGCGGTCCATGGCCCTCTACGGGTCCCCAGTGTGGGCCCTGTGCATCCGGACGCGACCACTAAAGTTGGTCGCATGCCAGAGGGTCATGGCTATCCGAATGATCCGGGGATACCGCACGATCGCCGGCGAATCGGCCAACCTCCTTGCCGGATTGCTGCCCTGGGATCTGGAGGCGACTGCCCTCCAGCGCGTCTATGAATGGCGCGTGGAGGCGCAGCGCCGGGGCGTATCCCCGCTGCCTCGAGAAGTCGAGGCGCGGCGGGAAGAGCTCCGGCGCGATCTCAGGGCAGTATGGAGGGAACGACTGTCGCAACCGACGGCCGGGCACGCCGCAATTGCGGCGGTAAAACCCCTCTTTGAGGAGTGGCTAGATCGGCGTCACGGCGTCCTGACCTACCGCATGACGCAGGTCCTCACCGGACACGGAAGTTTCGGGAGGTACCTGTGTCTGATGGGAAAGGAGGAAACGCCTGGGTGTCACCACTGCGAGGGTCGCCCTGAGGACACCGTAGAGCACACGGTGCAAGACTGCCCCGCCTGGGCAGAGCACCGACGTGTCCTCACGGCGGCGATAGGCGGAGACCTCTCGCACCCGGCATTGGTCGAGGCCATGCTGCGGGGCGAGAGGGAGTGGGAAGCGGTCGCCTCCTTCTGCGAAGCAGTCATGCTTCCGAAGGAGGAGGCGGGCCGCGTGAGGGAGAGGATGGCGTCCTCCCTCCAGCCCAGCCGCAGTGGTAGACGCCCACGGCGTCGGACGTCGGCCGACGATCTCCGGCCACCGTAGGCGCGGGCATGCGGACAGCGAGTAAAGGGCAACTTGCTGTCCGACCATGGACCATGCCCGGGTCGACGGCGCGTCGTGTTCCACGCGCGCCTCAAAGAGCGTCAGCAATATGACGAGGCCCCCCAATAGAGGGCCGAAGCCTGCCGGGGTCGTGGGACTCATCCCGTTACCGTGACCCCGGTACGTAAAGGGTTATTGAAGGAACACCGTGGATTTTAGTCAGTAAAAGTCTGACAGTCCCTCCCACCCTGCCCGGAGTGGGAGGACTTATTTGATAATTTTACCACGATAAAAAAAAAAAAAAAAAAAAACGTACTGGGGTCACGGTAATGGGATAAGTCCCACGACCCCAGCAGGCTTCGGCCCTCTACGGGGGGGCCTCGTCATATTGCTGACGCTCTTTGAGGCGCGCGTGGAACACAACGCGCCGTCGACCCGGGCATGGTCCATGGTCGGACAGCGAGTTGCCCTTTACTCGCTGTGCGCATGCCCGCGCCTACGGTGGCCGGAGATCGTCGGCCGAAGTCCGACGCCGTGGGTGTCTACCACTGCGGCTGGGCTGGAGGGAGGACGCCATCCTCTCCCTCACGCGGCCCGCCTCCTCCTTCGGAAGCATGACTGCTTCGCAGGAGGCGACCGCTTCCCACTCCCTCTCGCCCCGCAGCATGGCCTCGACCAATGCCGGGCGCGAGAGGTCTCCGCCTATTGCCGCCGTGAGGACACGTCGGTGCTCTGCCCAGGCGGGGCAGTCTTGCACCGTATGCTCTACTGTGTCCCCAGGGCGACCCTCGCAGTGGTGACACCCAGGCGTTTCTTCCTTTCTCATCAGACACAGGTACCTCCCGAAACTTCCGTGTCCGGTGAGGACCTGCGTCATGCGGTAGGTCAGGACGCCGTGACGCCGATCTAGCCACTCCTCAAAGAGGGGTCTTACCGCCGAAATTGCGGCGTGCCCGAACACGATACCCCTTTGGTAAGACTTACTGGCTTTTGACTACCGGTAACGACTGTAAAAGATGTCCAAATGACAGCTAAGACCACCGGGTTAACGTACTATTCTCTCACTCCAGGCTACTTCTGAGAAATTTCAACAGCACTTTTTGGCTTCTGACACCCGTAACGACTGTCATAGGTGTACTAATAAGGGCCAAATAAAGCACAACAATCTCGTTATGTTGAGACTAGCAAACCTTCGCTCCAGTTGTCTTTATCACGTTAAAAACATAACCCTTATTCTTTTGTAGTCGTGTAAAAAGTAACCTATATAGCCTTCCTTAAGCTCCAAGCTACTTCTATACCAAATTCACTCAGTACTTTCAAAGATAAGCGCTTTTAAACAAACAAACTTTTCTATTTTTTCTTTTTTGTAATTGTTTTTTTTTTGTCTTATCGAAAATAGGTTCGCGTTTGACCACCATCTCACCTGTTGGTAAGTGATGATGTGGTCGAAGATGGAGCACGCTTACCTAAAAGTAACCTATTCACTCTTGATTTAAAGACCCCCAGGTTATAGCTATCGGCAAACACAGACTCCGGCAGGGAATTCCACTCCTTAGCCGTACGCCCAATGAAGGTATTCTCAAAACGTTTTGTGCGTATGGGTGGGATGTCCACCAGGTAACGATGGTGCTTTTCCGTTTGTCTCGTAGTCCGAAGATGGAACTAAATATGGATGGAAATAATATTAGTATAGATGGTCAACTGTCATCAATTTCAGCACACATTGCTTAACCTTATAGAACCAGAGCGGCTGTTAATTCAGCCACAAGCTCCCTTTTACAGCATGTAAGTAATGTCAAACTTAAAATTTTAATTTCCTAAAAACGACAAGTCTGACGGTCAAAGGACCATTCTGTACTCTGACGTAAACATGGACACAAATGGCACACAGCTTCCAACCCTGCTATTCTCACAGGATAAGGAACAAAGCTTGTATCATATACGAGTATTTACTTTACCGCCAGCTTCCCGGCAAGATCTGTGGTAATCTCTTTTGAAACCACGTCTGTACTGAGCTAAGATTATGTTGGACTTTGTGTTTGTTTTAATAACAATAATTCTGTAGCTACTAGATATTTATTCTTAAAAGAACGATAAATTAATTAAGTTTTATTATACTGCGAAAGCTTGGATGAATGTTTTGGCGTCCATTCAACAATTTTGGCGTGACTGAGTAACAAAAATCAATACTTCTAAACTTTTGCATTGGTAATATTATAGAAGTACCTACGATTAGTATAGATATACTTAAATTAAGGTCATGTTAATTAACTAATAGTATTAAGATTACGTTATAATTTGGCTGACATACCTTATAGAATACAAGTCACTAAAAAAAAACGACAGATATACTCCCAAAAAACGTCCAGTCAGTCAGGCTTTCACTTTTTTAGGGTTCCGTACCCAAAGGGTAAAACGGGACCCTATTATTAAGACTCCGCTGTCCGTCCATCTATCCGTCTGTCACCAGGCTGTATCTCATGAACCGTGATAGTTAGACCGCTGAAATTCACAGATGATGTATTCCTGTTGCCGCTATAACAACAAATACTAAAAAACAGAATGAAATTAATATTTAAGGGGGCTCCCATACAACAAACGTGATTTCTTTTTTTGCTCGTTTTTGCTCGATATTGATAACGGCAACAGGAAGACACTTGACATACCTACTCAAAGAATATTTATTTATATATTCACTTTAGAAATAAATGATTAAAATAAAACAAATATTTAAGGAGGGCTCCCATACATCAGACATGATTTTTTTGCCGTTTTTATAGATAATGGTACGGAACCCTTCGTGCGTGAGTCCGACTCGCACTTGGCCGGTTTTTATTTTAAATGATTCATTACATGAAATGACAGGACCCATAAAGTATCTGTTATTGCACAAATATGTACCTAATGTAAATAAATTCATTTTCTTTCACAACACAAGAACCGTTATTGAATTAAATACAAACCATTTTACTCCACCCACGGACACGTAATAGGTTCTATTATTCTATGGGAAAACAAACTTCCTTATCAAGATACAATAATTTCCTTTTAACCTAATATGTAGCAGAAGCCTGTGAAAGTGCTAGGATGTACACAGATCACTTTTATCAAACCAGGTGAACGTAACGCCACTTAGGTAGGTACATACTAAGGTTCAGAACACACCGAGACTCAATGTGATCAGATGATAAATGTAGCCAGAATATTCGCGCAGATTTCAAAATAAAAATACAGGAAATAATCTCTGAGTAAGGGGTAATTTTCATCTGTTTTCTTGAGTAAGTTCTATAAGATTTTATTTTTATTTTGAATAAAGGCATTAATTATGCTGTATTTGCGTAAGATTTTTTTTAATTGCAGATACCTAAGTTATTTTAATTCAGGTACTTAACAAACCGGTGCTTATGACTCATTTATAATAATTATTATTTAAAAAAATAAATTGGCTATTCTTACAGTAAGCCATCAATATGACATCGCGCATGGAGCGAGACTTTAAGAGAGCAATGTGTAATTAAATACGATAGATATTTACAAAATTATAACTTTACGGCCCACTAAGTTCTGAAGAAATTATCTAAATATATATAACTCAAAGGTGACTGACTGATTGACTGACTGACATAGAGATCTATCAACGCACAGCCCAAACCACTGGACGGATCGGGCTGAAATTTGGCATGCAGGTAGATGTTATGACGTAGACATCCGCTAAGTAACGATTTTGCGAAATTCCCACGGGATAGGGATTTACACGGGAAAAACTTCCCACGCGAACGAAGTCGCGAGCAACTGCTAGTTTATTATAAGTCAAGAGTGAATAAGTTACTTCTAGATAAGCATGCACCATCTTCGACACACAGCATTGCTTACCAGCAGGTAAGATGGTGTACGCGAGCTTATCAACATTTTTTTTTAAATTTAATGGCGTCTGTTTGTCGTTGTGGTGAATTTTGATAACTGTCATGTCTGTAGTAACACTCGCGAAGTTGAGAAAAATTGATTGAAGTAAGAATTATCAAAACCGGCCCACGCGTTTGGCCTCTACAACGCCACGTATGTAGAAACATACATACATAGATTATGAAACACGTAATGTGTTCCGCAGTCGGGTAATAAAAAGTGCATCGCGCCACTTCACAACTCGGTGTGAGCCGACCCTTACATTTACACTAAACTCATTGTTTCAGGCTGGGAGAAAGTACTTGTCTAAACGGTCCATTGTTTTGGTTAACTTTCTACTCGATCTAGACTCGTTTGCTGTCTATCTAAGCCTTATCTGTAGTGCAGCTTTTAATGGTCAACCGTTTCTCTAAATTAAATCAACAAGGATTATTTTGAAAACAGAAAGTGTTCATCTTAGCTCTCTTTAGTCGACACATCAATTAAAGTTTGATAAAGATCTCGCAATCCCGTTTGAAGAAGAAATAAGTCAGGTAAACTTTCACAGGAGTCGATCTATAAGATGCAATGCTTGCCATGGTCCGTGGATGGCTGTCCATCTTGACGTACCGAAATCCCTCTATGTCTAGACCTCGGCTGCCATTTGAACATCTAAAGGTGTGTCCGAACATTGAGCGGCTGTCGAGCGCGGGTGCCGCGCGCGTACCGCCGCCCCGTGTTTAGACGACTGCCGCGCAAACATTAGTCGGCTTTGTCCTAACTAGAGCGCGGCAGGAATACGTCCTAGAAAAATCGCGTGTTGCTGCCGCGCTCTTGCTGCTCAATGTTTGGACATACCTTAACAGTCGTTACCAGTAGTCAGTAGCCAGAAAAAATTACACCGGTCTTGCAAATACCATCGTATTACCCAGTTTCTCACTTTTATTCATATTGTCTTTTACAATTATACAAACCGTTACGCGGGGCTTCGCTCCCGTGGACTTATACAAACGATAAAAATGTAATCCTCCTTTTTTGCAGTAGCCCATAACCTTCCTCATATATACTTCCATACCAAAATTCATCCAAATCCACCCCGTACTTTCAAGCGCTTAAACAAACAAACTTTCCGTTTTTATAATATTTCTATAGATAACAAGGAGACTGAAAACCACTGACTCATTGAATAAGTTTTCTTGGCCTAGATCCCTCATGATTAAACGCTCCCAACAGTTTGACAACGGCGCGTCAGCAAGTTTTCATAAAAAGCCTTATCGCATCATTGCCTCGCGCCTGTCTGGGAGAACCCTAATCTAAGCCTTTTGTCAAATCTTAACATTCAAGAATTTTGGGTTCTATTACTTTGACATAACAGCGATAACTAAGTTTAACTTAGATTTAAATCGAAATAGTTTCAGATAGTCTACGATTAATTAAGTTTTGGGGCCCGGGCCCGAAATACATGAATATAGCCTTTATGTTTAGTATGTACACTGACCACAATATTATGTGTAAAGGAATTTGCTTGCCTCCGTTATAGGTAAGGGTTATATTAAATACATAGTCCGTAGACCAAACCCTTTCCTTGCAACATAATACCCTGACATATAGAATTAGGCTTTTCTCAACTTTCCAGTCAAATCAGATAGGTACAGCTGAATACCAGTGTTTTACATAGAGCAACGCCTATCCGACCTTATCCAATAGCTAGGTAACACATTGATTTCCGGGGTTACGGAAATGTTCTAACGAGATACCGCGGGCCCGTAACTTAAGAGCAACTAAAGGAACAGGGTGGGTTTTTAGTCAGTAGGTTAAAAAGGTAACACTATAACCCCTTGGCAAGACCAGTATCAAATTTTCTGGCTTCTAACTATTAAATTTTGCCAATTAATATCTTCTATCAGAGTTTATTACAGTCGGCAAATAAAATCACAAAAAATCATAACTCAGTAATGTCGTTCTAATAAAAACAGCTAACACCATTAAAGCTAACAAGTATGTTACGCAAGCAGATCCAAGGCAACGTTCTCAATCGTTATAGCAAGCATCAACCCAAATTGCCACGATAACACAATGGAAAGTACCAAGTGCTGACGTTGCACCTCAAGTGTTCCAAGTGGAGACCACACCGCCAGCGTCGCGCGATCGCTGGAAACAGAATCGTACAGAATGGAGTCAATCGCTGACATCTAAACACTTCTTAGTAATAATTAGCTGTAAGTTTTAAATTGTAATTCATAAATATAATTTGTACTAAGTAAATTGGTTTCTCTTGCATCCTTCGCTGCCACCAAACATAATTAGTAGATAAATATATACTGTTTAGCTTTAGATATAACAACATAAACCGGTTACATATTAGAGCACATTAACTCGAGAGTCCGAACTATCATAAATATTTATAACTTCCATAACATTATGTTTCACAAACGATATCAATCAGATATGTTTTGATATAAAAATGTAGTTGTTTCGTAACAACTACAAAAGTTATAATTCCCTCGGATGCCAAAAAACCAATATTTTGAGACAGTCAACAAGGAACCCTTGTAGTTTCGCTATGTCCGTCTGTCCGTGGCTTAGCTCAGAAATTATTGGTATTAAAACGCTGAAATTGGGCACGGATATACATATTAATCACGGCGACAAAGTGATAAAATAAATCATGAAAAATATTTTTTAGGTTACTCCCGCTACACGTAAAGGGGATGGTTTTTATTGTACGGAACTCTCAGTCAGCTAATCCGACTCGCACTTGAGGTTGTAGTAAACTAAGGAACGTTATAACACTGCGCGTGGCCCGACATGCACTTGGCCGATGTTTTATCCCTTTCTGCAACTTGCGAAAAAACTTTGTCATTCATTCAAACCTTTTCTAAATCCCGAGACGACGCGACACGACGAGGGTGCGTCGTGTTTTACGCCTGCCTTAAAAAGCACTCATCCAATGCATATCGAGGTTGCGGAGGTAAGGAACAGAATTGGTTTTTAGTCAGTGGAAGTCTGAAAATCACTTCCGTTCCACCCAGGGCGGAAGCAGTCATTTGATGATATCCTCCGGAAAAAATCTTCTACTAAAAGTTAAAAACAAAGAATCTGTGTGCATCTGTCTGTTTCTACTTACTTCTTCGAAACCACGCAATGGATTTTGATACTGTTTACACAAACAATAAGGGCGGTAAACGAGAGTGGTTTACGTATATTTTTTTCGACGCATATGCTGAGTACAACTTGTTTACTATATGCGAAATTAAGTTTTTATTATTTACGTTTCCACATCTTTCATACGAGTTATAATAACATTCAGTTTATATTTACCCGTACAATCATAATGCATAATTATTAGAGCCTTGAAATATTCATGTAGAAAAAATATCTTTTTGAATCTGTAATAAGTTTGTTCCGGTATCTTTTCTTGCTTTCTTTACATAACAGTTATCGATATCGATAATATAAGCCCTCAAGCCCATTAATAAAACGGTTATATTGGACCGCTCCAATTCAAGTTTTCACTCAAAGAATTCTTCAAAAGCTTATTTTATTATTATAGAACCAATTCTGTTCGTCAAATGTTGACGACGGAATTACGATTTGAAATTCTGCTTTGGAGTGTTATATTGAATATGATTTGTTAATAAGGGCTTTAGCAAACATTGTCGCTGGAGCTAGTATTTCTAATTAACCTAGTTGTTCAACATACATTGAAATCTACGTATACAAGCATTATAAATGCGAAGGTATTTTTTATTATTGAAATGCTTACGTTTGACCACCATCTCACCTAATGGTAAGCGATGACGTGGTCGAAGATTAGTAATAATAATCAAGTGAAGTAATCTATTCACTCTTGACTAAAAAACCCCCAAGTTATAGCTATCAGGAAACACACTCCGGCAGGGAATTCCACTCCTTAGCCGTACGCACTATGAAAGTATTCGCAAAACGTTTAGTGCGTATCCACCATGGAATATCCACCATGTAACGATAGCGCATCGTTGTTCGTCTTGTAGACCTATGATGGAACGGGCTTGGTAGAATTATTTTTGTGTTTTATTTTCTCGGTACCTATTTATTGACATTTCCGTTGATATCTAATCTTTTTAGGATTCCGTAGCCAAATGGCAAAAAACGAACCCATTATAGTTTCGTCATATCTGTCTGTCTGTCCGTCCGTCCGTCCGTATGTCACAGCTATTTTATTCCGAAACTATTAAGACTATACACATGAAGCTTGGTAGATAGATGCATACTGTGAACCGATTTCAGATTAAAAAAAAATATTTAAAATTAAGGGGGGGCTCCTCATACATGGAACTGAAACTGAAAATATTTTTATTCATGAAAATTATGCGTGTGTGGTATCTACACAAAGGTCTTTAAAATGACATTGAGGTTTCTAAAACCACTTTTTCATAAAGTTATTCGTTTAAAAGATATACGCTTCCAAAGTGGTAAAATGTGTGTCCCCCTCTAACTTCTATAATAATTAAGGGAAAAATCTAAAAAAAATATATATCTGTAGATCAGTAGAGAAATTGGTTTGAACGAGATCGGGTCAGCAGTTTTTGAGATATAGCATATTGTCTAAAACCGCAAATATAACTTTGTAATTCATACAAATACTATGAAAATCAAAGTTATTTGTCTTAGTTACTACGGAACCAAGAAAAAATACGGAAGAAGAAGCTTAAATTCAAGTTCTTGGCCAAATATAAGATGTAGATATATTATAAACGTATATAGGCTTAGGGTTTGATGAGAATGTCATACGCAGTGCAGTCTAAAAGTCCGTAATAAAACAAAGAAAATTGGCTAAGTGCGAGTCAGACTCGCCCATGAAGGGCGAGTCTGACTCGCACTTGGCCAATTTTTTATTTCTATTCTGGTAAAATGTACGAATAATCTACGAGTACCAAGTCGCGGGCAACAGCTAGTTATTTGTCTTAGTTAGTATGTCTAAATAGAGCTGGTACTATAAAAAAACAACAGAGAAAAAGTATTAAATGCCGATCTTTACATAATATTGTTTCTGAGAAAAGGCAGAAAGAAGCGCCATTTGAGCAATTTAATCGTGATATCCACGCGACGCTTACGTAATGAGCTTAAGTAGCTTGGCACAAACCACATTATGCAATAACAGGATTAATTTTAGAAAAATTCAAGCATTTTTAGTAAAACCAAAAACTATCAAAATAGACTGATAAACACATTACCCTCCTTTATGTCGCGCAGTTGGATAAAAAAGGACTTCAGCGCTGTCAACTGATAATGCACTCAAGTAATTGGCTACTTTGTCTCGTTGTATGGCAATGCTAAAAGACATGGAAGTGTATTAATATAATATAATTACTTTCGCATCCATAATATTTGTAGGGAAGTAGGAATTTAGATTTTACGCAAGAAGGTAACATATAATCAATAGGTTACACCATAGATGTTAAATGAATAACATTATTTAGCAGCATTGACGGGGTTGCGGGAATGTTCTAACGGGATACCGCGGCCCCAGAACGTAAGAAAGTGTACCACAATGGGCGGTCTCATCACTAAAAGCGAAAATATAATAAAGTGCTAAAGCGGGCGTACTATTCTTAGGCTAAGTCACGTACCGAGCACTTCGCTATCACTTAGGTAACGTAGACCCTAAGTCTAGTGACCGGTGCCATTACAATATCGAGGATCCTGAACAAATATCTGCGGATCTGCTGTCAGTATATGGACCAAATCCAATAGACTCTTGAGAGGTATAAATATACAGAGTTGATACGACAGAGGGGCATTAAATTACACTACGTATACTATACGTGTTTAGTGTTAATTTGATACAGTTAAAAAATAAAAAGAGCCAAAAAAAAAAATGATTTTTTCAAACAAATTAAGTAGCTTACAAATCAGAGTAAAACGCAACCACACATAAATAAATGTGACTGACCTTAATTAAATACCTAGGTAACAAAGTGGCAACGTAGCGCGGCGTGTGTTATCTCTTGTCTTGGTCAGATTTATCGCTTTAAGGTGCATCTCATCAAAATCAATTGCGACTAAACTATTTCTCCTATTTAATTGATTTTTGGTACAAAGCTTGAAAATGGTACCTAGTATACGCAGTTTAAAGGAAAGCCCCTCGGTCGCATCAACTCTGTATATAAAACGCTTCCGTTACTGACTGACTGATAGACAACGCACAGCCGAAACTACTGGGCGCAATAAGCTAAAATTTGGCATGTATGTTCCTTGGAGAGTGTAGGGGAGCACTAAGAAAGGATTTTTGGAATTTCCCACGGTATCGGGATTTACACGGGAAAAACCTCCCACGCGAACGAAGTTGCGGCCAACAGCTAGACTTTCTATATTTTGTCCACTTATGCTTTTAGCGCACTAGTGAAAGAAATAAAGAAAAGTCACAAGTACACACAATAACAAAATATAAAACAACATATAATTATAACAGAAGGGTATAAAATAAAATAATAACTTACTGACAATTCTATGACAAAAATCTTACTGTGTGACTCACGGCTGCGCCAAATAGCCAGCAAAATGCCGGACAACTAGTGCTCGACGCTGATTTTCAACTAGACACCACAAACCAACCACTCAAATCTTTTGTGCAATTCTGCAAAAAAAACTCTCAGTGACCACTTATGCTAAGTGATCATGAAGTGGACTGCCAATCCATTTAATCAAGTTTGAGTGAGATACAATTTGGTCTCCGTTCATCTCACTAAGTAATCATAGTACCTACGTATTTACAGAAAAGACTGCCCATTACCTGATTGATATGTAGAGAAGTGTAAATGATAGTATTACTTATTCATAGGCTGTTTTAAGGGTTCCGTAACCGAATGGCAAAAAACGGAACCCTTATATGTAGATTCATCATTTCTGCCTGTCTGTCCGTATGTCACAGCCATTTTATTCAGAAATTATTAGGACTACACAGTTGAAAAGTAAATAGATGTTTTCTGTGAACCGCTTTTCGATTTTTATACAAATAAAATAGGTCGTCATGTATGTAACTGGAACTATTTTTTTTTATTAGCCTCGTTGGTTTCTGTGATCGCAGGTGCGACTACTGAGCATGAGGTCTTGGGATCGATTCCTGGGTCAGGCAAAAATCATTATAACTTTGGCGCTATTTAATTAATTGTTAATAAATTGACTAACAATCATTCATACATTACTCATCCAAACTTCCGCAATTAAACGGCACTAACTTAATGGTTAAGGTGTCGGACTTGTGATCAAGAGATCGCGGGTTCGAATCCCACCCATTACACTATCCCAACCCACTCCAGACACAAGCATATTTAGCTGAGTTGGAGGGGTAGCAATCTTGTTATTCTAGTAATGTGAATTCTACCCACATTGCAATTCTCTTTTTAAAAAAAATATGTAAAGATAATATCAGTAGAGATTATAATGATATGATTCTGTCAGTTCCTCTCACAAACTGGCTCTATATCCAACGTGTTATGTACGTAATTGAGGTGTCAAAATGTAAAATGCATGCAAGCGATTACATTAAGCTCACAATTATAATTAGGTGGACAAAAACTGAACTGCGAGCTTGTTCAGACAGGTTTTAAGTCTTAAAATGACTGATCGTATCTATATCTAGGTTGTATCAAGTTTATAACGGTATAGCCTACGGGCATTTATTTTTAGACCCGTGTTAACAACTTTAATTAATGTATGTGTATTTTTTATTATTGGTTTATAAGCCTTGCAGAGAGAATAGGGAATAGCCTTGTGGTTATATGCACGACTTACGAGTTAAAGGTTGTGGGTTCGAACCTGAGCGACATTACTTTGTGTTTTTTTTATTATCATGCCCTGAAACGGCGAAAGCAAAACATCATGAGGGAACGGCATGCCCTAGAACTGAAAAATCCAGAGACATGCTACATACTCGCTACTCATGGTTGACTAGTAGAGAATCCCTACAGCATTAAGTCCGGCTTTGTACCGATGTGCATGAAGTGTTACAAATTAAACACAACAAATTTTTCTTGGTGGGAAAATCGTCGAATGACTTCTTCCGCTCTGGGTTAAGCGGAAGGGTGTATCAAACTTCTACTGACTAAAAACCCACCCTGTTCCTTCGGCTGCCCTATAGTTCCGGGGCCGCGGTATCTTGTTAGAACATTCCCGCAACCCCGGCAGGCAATGGCATTTAGACAGACTAACAGAGAGGAGGCCTGAGTCCTAACAAGGGGAACGATATATGGTGGCTAAGTTAAAAGCCTAACATGATAATGTAAATGAAATCGCTACTTTCTAATGTCAGGAAAGCACCAGTCTTCTTATACTGAACCCAACATAATATTTAAATTATTACTACCATCGATTTGAAGACGAAGAAGTCTTCTTATAGATGAAGGCACATGAACACATTTTTAAGACGTTAGGGAAATTTATTTAACTTTAAGACACTAAAAGATTCAAGCTTACAGCTTGAGCTTTCACTCGCTTAAAGATGTCAGAATCATCATAACGTTGATTAGTTGATTTCGTTTCTCTGAATATCATTACTTATTTTAGTTATGTTACGTCTTACTCATATAAAAACTCCACAATAATCTCTTTGCCCCTTCAAAATAATAGTAACGTCGTCCAATTCGCAAAAAACCTATAAAATAGAACATTGATCCGACACCCTTAAAAGGGTTTAAAATCGATTTTAAGGAGTGTCAAAAATTTAATTATACGGCTATCTACAAGCCCGGTATTGTACTAATGAAGAAAGCTTTTGTCTTGTTTGTCAGCAGTTTCGGAGCGTTTTCAGTGTTGGATTTAACCAATGTGGGCCCGGAGTAAATTCTGTCAAAGGTCTCTGGGCATGGCGTCTTTATTTGTAACTAGATTCTACTGGAAGCTTAGCTTGCATTATTTTTTTCCTGCAATAGAATGTCACTCACTAATAACAGCATTTCAATGGAGTGAATGATTTTTTGGAAATCTGACTAGTAATTTTCGAGCTCTATCGTTACAAATATGCAAAATTACAAATCTTTCTTCATCAATGGAAAAATGATTACGTCAGAATCGACTGCTTTCCAACATCCAGTGTGCGGTGGAGAGGTGGACAAAGAATAGCAAGTACGCTCATTTTTGCAGCACCATCTAAGGTCACCGTATCGTCAGAGATCCATATGTAATTCCATGTCACACAAACTGTTAAGATTATTATGAGCCTTGATAAGTCTTTAACATAGCTCATGCCAGTAAACAATACCAGTGATTTTAAGAATAAATACCAGGAACGCATGAGAAGCGGGCTCAAAGCTGATAGTAATTCGCATAGGTATTATGGAATTTAAATCCAATTCATTTAAAAGAATGACAAAACCTATCTGAATTATGAATATAAAATTATCGTACACATTTTTTGCTTACAGCAACGCGTTGATTACTTTATAAGAGAGAAGATAATGCTATACTATTTAGATGATATAAATAGTATATGTATATTATGGTATACATATGGTAGGTACGTCTAAGCGCGGGGTCCGTACCATTTGCTATATGTCAAATTCGACACTGGGCCTTTTCGATTTATCGTAGCATGAAATTCAGTTAGGGCATTTGGATTAATGGATTTTATATGGTGTCGCGTTCAACTTTATGCGTGCAAAGCATTGCAAAGTGAAATCACAATAAAAATGTTGTTTTTAATTTACAGCGAGATAACACTTTTATTTTTAAATAGAGCTTATAATTGTTGTTGAAAAATTGAACACATAATGTAGAATATTAAACGCGAGCGAAGCCGTAGGCAGAATCTGGTTATAAACTAAAACACAACTTGAAGAATACTAGTACTCAGCTGTATTCGGTTACAATAGTAAGTCGATGACCTACTTATGTAGGTATATATTCCACCTCCAGAATTTCCTACACAATTTTATACCTTAGTTTAAAATCTCCGTTTTTTTAAGTAATTCCTTTTTGATTTATTGGAGTAGGCAATCCATCATAATTTGCTCTCAAAATACCACCGCTATTTAACGATAAAACTGTAGGATTATTTTTATCTTACAAAAAATATAATAATTTTCAATTAATATAAGCGGCAGTGGACCACTCCACTATATGTATATTAAGGGATTTATTTTAGAAATTAAATGATGAAGTGGCTCCTTGGAGAGGAGCCTTAGATTATTTATTCATTTTGATAGATTGCGGTACCTTGTACATATTACATTTTCAATTCGCAAGCATATTTGGTCACAATGAGAATACATTATCGCCAGTGCCTTCGCTACCTGAAATCATACAACCTAACAATACTGTTGGTGCAGTGATCGAACGACTGACCGCTGCGCTGCGTGACACGGGTCCTATTCCCGCTCGGAACAAATATATAGACAGATAGATAGAATATACTTTATTGTACACCAAAATTTAAACACACCTATTTAACATTATTTTTTGATTCTATGGTTACAATGGCGGTCTTATCGCTATATCTGCCCGCGACTTCCTTCGTGTGGGAAGGTTTTCACGCGTTAATCCGTCAAAATGTAGCCTATGTGCTATTCAAGGATCTTAACTATCTACTTACCAAATTTCATTCAGATCCGTTCAGTATTTTTTGCGTGAAAGAGTAACAAACATCCATCCATCCTCACAAACATTCGCATTTATAATATTAGTATAGTAAGAAGATTAGTAAGAAGTAAGATTTATAATATTAGTAAGATAAGAAGTAAGATAAGTATCTCCTTCTATAATAGTAACATTAAAAGAATGATTCAGTTGTATCGTGTAACTAACATCGTACAAGAACTATCTCATGTAGCTAGCAAGAAGTAGTTCATAGGTTCACCTATTTTAAAGTAACAAATTATTGTTAAGGGAACATAGTACCGGGGTGTGAATTATCCTGTGTCCTATGCCAGCAAAGGCAGGTTTTATACATACACGTACGACGTACGTTACGACATGAAGAGCTAACCAACAGACCGTTCCTATCGCATTTATCATTCTTAACACGTTGAACGCAAAAAATGCATCCTACCGTTCAGGCCGCGTCAGTCAGTGATGGCCGACAACTAAACTTGCCGTTCAGGCCGCGTCGGTCAGTGATGGCCGACAACTAGACTTGCCGTTCGGGCCGCATCGGTCAGTGATGGCCGACAACTAGACTTGCCGTTCAGGCCGCGTCGGTCAGTGATGGCCGACAACTAGACTTGCCGTTCGGGCCGCGTCGATCAGTGCTGCCCGGCGTTTAATATCTCCATAATTAATGACTAAAGTTGACTTTTGTTAATTAAAACATACATTTGGACATTAGATATAAGTATCTAATTTTTTTTTTGAGGTTGGCTTCCCATCAAAGCAACAATTAAAAAAACATTTGGTCTAAATTTGGATAGAACTGTGATTTTTGCTTGGCCTAAAAGGAAAGCTCACTGTCGGTCAGCACTGACCGCGTGCCTCGGAAAGCGTTAAGTCATTGATAATTTTACCACGTTAAAAAAAAAATGTCGTTGGTCCCAGCCATCTTTGACATTCAAAGATGGCTGGGACCAACGACGTTACCGGTATTCAGAAGCCAGAAAATCTGACGATAGTCTAGACAACGGCTATCGCGTTACCCAGCTATCCAGTCACTCCGAGTAAAACGCTAGTAATCAGCTGCATCCGGTTGAAGCCGACTTGGGGTCTTAATTGGAAAAAGGTTAAGCAATGATGATGATTAGTGTGAATAGGGATTTAAATAACTACCTTTTAAATACATTTGAAAGATTTATAAAACAATAAACATGACAATAACATTTTACTGGCGTGTTTTCAACTTGTAAAATAAATAATTTTGACAGTATTTATTTATTAACTTAAGAACAACGGAACGAGCAGCACTCACCATGATTGAAATAAGCCAAGTTTGTCTTTAAATCATCAGATAATTTATTGTGGGTACATTTATTTTTAATCATTCTGATCGAGGGCGTAAAGAGAATAAAACAACACAATCACCTATCAACAAACACTTCCCGATAAATAAACGACCTTTTCAAAACCAAGTCCCTAAAAAAACAATAATAATCTTATAGCCCAAAATGGCGCTTCAATTACCATAACTTCGCATAACCACATAAAAACACAACAAGCAATCATATGCAATCAAAATCGAATAAATCATGAATTAATAAAGTTGCCATAATCAATAAGCATCGTGAATCAGTGTTACATAATCTAAACATATAACAGTGGACTTACGTAATAAAAACATAACTGAGAGGATCTCGTGGCTAAGAAATAAGACTCGCTTGATTCGATCTTAAAGGTTAAGCAACGCTCGGCGAGGTTTGTTTATAGATGGGTGAACGTCTTATATACTTTGATTCCTCCGCCACTCACTCCCGCCGCTTGATCAAACGGGGTAGGCTGGCATCTGTCAGGGTTTTTGTGAGTGGCATCTCGCAGGTCAACATCTGAGGTTGTCGGCTGCTTAACCGGGCTTGCCTGTGGTTGCCTTAATTAATTAAAGCCTCCAGCCATGGCTTATTAAAAAACTTACAAACTAGGCGACTACACGCTAAGGGAACCCCCTGTGGGGGTACGGACCTCGGCTTAGGGCGTCGCAGGGGAACGGCAGCTAGGGACAGGCTGGATCATATCATTATTTTTTTTTTTAACCAAAAGGCTGACTGGTAGAGAATGCCTTGCTGCATTAAGTCCGCCCATGTAATACAATTGTACATAAAGTTTAAATAAATAAATAAATATTATTATTAATCCTAGGGTCCGCGTTGAAGAGTATTTAAGTACTACCGGAGCCTCCGGCGAGATTGTGCAAGTCCCACACTGGGTGGTTTTAACCAGTTAGAGTCCAACAGCCCTGTTCTCCACACCAGGGCCTAGGGCATCAATGAGGATATCCACCTGGATGAAAAAGTTGGGTAACCAACCTCTTCAAACCCAGAATTCACCATCCCTTGGTAAACATGTTCAGCCGTTGGTCTCAGCTGGTAATAGTGGTAAAATAACAGATCAGACACAAATCTTGCCAAAAATTTTTCGTGATTCCAATTTATTGCGTGTAACACACCGGTATACACCTAAATCCGGTTAGACTGGTAGCCGATTCTAAAGTAGAAAAGGCTAGACAGATTAAATAAATACATAACTGCTTGCCAAAATGGTGATGTTGCATAACACCGATTAAATAATTAAAATGTAGGACAAAAGTGACATTTTTAATTCCACTGCATTGGCGCGGTTGGTCGACAGAATTTATAATTTGTGGAGCAATAAATTAAACGATACTTGGTCTATGTTGGCGGATATGGTACCAAGTGTTAATCTCCCGCATAGGCTACATTAAGCTGTATAAGGATTTGAGATATTCAACTTAGACTTTATGTTATGTCGGAAACAAAAACTACTATGTACAATGTATCATTTTTGCCTTAGGTTAGGTTTGTTTGTAAAGGCTCGGGTCGACGGCGCGTGGTGTTACACGCACGACTCAAAGATCAGCCTCTCTCTCATCTTGAGAAAACACATTTCAGAAATTTTAAATGTGTATCAAAATAATAGTGCGAGTCAGACTCGCCCATGAAGGGTTCCGTAGTACCTAACTACGCAAAATAATTGTGTCACCCTTTTTAGTTGTTAAGTCCTTATTTTTTTTTCTGTTATGGTGTAGGTACAATAAATAATTTATCTATCAATCTAGAAAAGAAGTAGTCTATTAGAAGCCCGAGACTTAGAAAGACTTTCAATTATAAAAAAGAAGCCTATATCGCTCTCCAGGCCTTCAACTATGTCCACCCACACCAGAGATCACATCGATCAGCTCCTAATAATATTAGCATGAAGTGTATAATATTTACTAAATCAGATAAAACAACCGTAGCCAAACAAAAAATATATTTCCTAAAATCTTCAGTAAAACGCTTACAAAAATCAGTAACTGTACAGTAAGCAATGTAATTAAGTTAAAATATCACAACGTCGCGTGCGGGTAGTCGTTAAAACGTTGGCTATAACCCGTTACACACGATCATAGATGTAGTGTACTGGCGGGCACACAACTCATTACAATAAATAATATTGGGTTTGTTTTGTGAGATCAGCTGTGTTCCTACCCAAACCTATGCTTACACCCAGTTTCTCGAAGGCTGATCAAACATTAACTAATCAGCTGTTAAATATCTCGTCAAATGCCATTTGCGTTGCTAAAAGCAATGTGGAAACATTAATAGTTTAATTAGTTGATTACTGAACTGAAAAGCCTTTCAGAAACAGGGTGTTAGCAACGCAAATGGCTCTTGACAAGAGATTTAACAGGCAACTTTAATGTAATTTTTGCGTTGATCAGCCTTTCAGAAACCGTGTGTAATGTAATTGTCCCACCGCCGACGATGTAGTAGTGAGTACAGCTAGCATCTGAAAACGAGTTGACGAGCAGTGAGCGTGTAGTTACGAGAGTTTTGTCGCTGGGCTATAAGCGAGTGTGCGACTGCAACGGGCTATTACTCGCGTCACTCGCTAGTTGGTCCGCTGCACCGCTAGTTGGTCTCTGGGCATGAGGTCTGACGCGAGCATCGCTGAGCGAGTATTATCTTTGATAGCTCTTGTCGTACAGCGACAAAACTAGTGAAGCGAGTAGTCGCCGGCTGTGTGAACAGTCAGAGAGCAACTATTAATATATGCATCTCTTTCGTTTACATGGAATGTAAACGAAAGAGTTTTTTGGGCGAGTACATCGCCGATAGTTAGTCGTTTACTCGCCGGCAGTTGGATAACTGCCTAAGAGGCTTTGAGTTAGCCGACCAGTTCACTGGATCTGACTTCGCCAGATTTTTTCCTTTGTGTTTTTTTTTATCTCGCGTTTCTCACAACAAACCAGAAACTAGACCAAAACGAATACATGAATGTTTCGCATTAACGACAGAAAACACTCTCTTAATGATAAATTACATTTGTTGACGACGAAAAACCGAGTCTCGAGAAATTGTGATAAAAACTTTAAAGTAAATGCTTTTGTTCTGTGAGCAAACGCCATCTTGAAAATTTGTCTTTCATCTTAGATTTTTTGTTGTTTTGGGTAACCGCGGCCTTTTGAGGCATGTTCGTTAGGGCTGGAGAAGTCATTTGTCAAAGACATCTCGTTAAATTAACTACAACAACGTTTTTATGACAAAAAAAAAGGCTAAACGATTTTTAATTACTGTTACATGGGAACTGAAAAATTAATCCAAGTACGAAAAACGCTTAGACCGACTTAGCCTATTTTGTCTTTGATTACAAGATAAACAAGATTTGCTTTTGGTCGTGTATGGAGTACTGCTCTCATCTTTGGGATGGATCTGCTAAATACCAACTGGACGCGCTTGAGTCTATCGAGAAGCGGGCCAAGAGACTCATTGGCAACGATGCACTGGTCGAGTCAAAGCTCCAGAGCCTTGAACATCAACGACGAGTTGCAAGTCAATCGGTTTTCTATCGGTTACATTTCGGGGAGTGTACGATGGAATTACACAATGTAATTCCACGAAGCCCGTTCCATCATCGGACTACGAGACAAACGGCGAAGCGCCAACGTTACGTGGTGGACATTCCACCCATACGCACAAAACGTTTTGGGAATACCTTCATTGTGCGAACGGCTAAGGAGTGGAATTCCCTGCCGGAGTCTGTGTTTCCCGATAGCTATAACCTAGGAGTCTTTAAGTCAAGAGTGAATTGGTTACTTTTAGGTAAGCGTGCTCCATCTTCGACCACATCATCACTTACCATCAGGTGAGATGGTGGTCAAACGCGAAACTATTTTTAATAAAAAAAATGAAAAAAAAAACCTAGATCCTAAAAAATGGCACAGTATTGGTTTCATATTGCCCATCTGTAGTCTTCTATCGGGAAACACAGACTGCGTCATGGAATTCCACTCCTTAGCCGTACGCATAATAAAAGTAGGTTTTCCAAAACGTTTTATGCGTATGTCTTTACTCCTGTAAAGCGGGTGCCTAAAAAACTATGTTTAACACATGCAGCTAGATTTGTTTTTCATCCAAACTATGTATGTGTTTTAAACCAACACTGCAAAGCTAGCAGTTCGAACTTAATATTTCCTGAAACTTGAAGTAAAAGTAACTTGAAGTCTCCGTAGGAAACTACGATGCAAAGTTAACATCAATGCGGTATACCACCGTAATGGCGGAGTATGCTGCTAAACTACAGGCCTGAGTACACGAGATATATTCAGAGATTTTTAAATGGCCACTGAAATCTCTTATACTCTGAATAACGTGTTTTCATTTCTGAAAAATTCCGTCTAACTATTACATTAGTTTTGATGTGCTAGTGAGTTAAGTTTAAAGAATTTTATTTCTCAAGTGAATAGTTCAGTTGTATGAGATTTTAAATGAAAAAAAATAATAATTTAGCGTCGTTTAATGACGCAGCATGCAGTGAAAAATAAAAAATACATAAATAACATTGAAAGATTGTGTCAAAAGGGTTGTGTCTATCTAAGATTTCAAATCTTAGATGGGCAGCTAGAAACCAAGGTACCCTCATATGTTCAAACAATTGAATGTGTGATTTTAGGTGAGAAATATGGGGCCCATAAATTACGCCGTATTATTCCCTTCCTTCCGTCCCTATCACAGCTAGTCACATTTGTGCGACTCCCCAGTAAATACGGTGTAGTAACATACATAAGAATTATATATATAGAAATAAATAAATTAAAACAGCAATTCCGAAATTAATTTTAGGTAAGTACTTTGTGCCTTAACCTCCGATAAATTTAGTTTTTTTTTTAGCTTTTTTCCTATTTTTCTTTGTATTTTCAAGCAGTCTAAAGCGGTTGCTGGGATTTCTATGAGGTTAGTCACAAATTTGATGACATCAACTGCATGAAAAGTTTATTTGATACTGTATTATTTTAAATTTATAATTGCATCTGCTTTTTATTGTATACCAGATACAGAACATAACTGTTCAATACGACCACACATTTCGAAAACATCCTGTACCATAATATCTCAAGATTTGAAATGCCAGGAAGTGCTTGAGAAATATATACCTAGAATTTGATTACCGGACACATACAAACAGGCAAGTTTAAAAAGAGAAAGGCGACAGTACTCGACTGTACCACCAGCAGAATTGTCATTACAATCACGCTATCTTCACATTGCGGTGCCGAGGTGACGTGACACCGTCATCGTCACACTGTTGTTATTTACAAGTAAAGTGTGCTTGCAACACGAGTCTAACCATTTTGGCAGTAAGTGTACCTACTTGTGATGACAGATATCCTTTTGTTATTGTGTACTATGAGAATGGGGTACATTGTATTTTTTCTTTCGCGTGAAAGGTTTTCCCAAGTAAATCCCGATCCCGCGGAAAATCAGGAACAAAAGTCTATATTTTGCCCTATAACCACCTCTATCTTAGAGTTTCGGCCGTTCCAAAGATTAGCCCGGACAAACAGTCAGAAATCATATTAAACACGTCTGTTTGTGTTTTAGTATCGCGTATCAGATATTACTTGAGAAAACACAGTTCTATTGAAATTGAAAAACATTTATTTGTATAAAGACACATACAACACAAAATTACAAACATTATAAAAAAATTACAACAAAAATTTCGCCAAGCATGTCTACACCAAAAGGGTTACCAACTCAGCTTAAATTAATAAAAATAATTAAACAAAACCAATTGTACGATGCCTTATTTCATATCAAATTAGATCTATCTAGTCAACTTTTAATATAACTTATAATTAAATAAATAAAAATATAAGAATAAATTTGTTATAAATATTGTAAGGTGTACAATAAAGTATACAATAAATAAATATCTTTTTGTTCTTTTTAATTATATTATTTATACCAAAATAATCCCGATTTTCAATGAACTTTCGCTTGCGCACAGCACTCGCAAACTGTCAAGAACCTCTCTAATTTCCCCACATATTGACAAGTTTTTGACATTGATGGTGATTGATAATAAGATCATATTGGATTCTAACGTAAACGTTTATTTTTTTAATTTTACCTCAGGTGACTTGCTCTTAGTCATTACTATTGCAAGCTATTGGATAATTTTATTACTTTTTCAGGCATCTTTCTCTCAACTATGCTCCCAGACTAACCGGATCCAGCTGTGTACTAGTTTTACATGAAGCGCCTACCTGCAACGAATATTATGAACAGATTACCGCACTGTCTGGCAGTTTGAGTGCTTTATACGGCCACGGTATTGTTCGTCAAATTGTGCGAGCTCCTTAAGGTTCTAAGTTGAGCTTCGCGATATTTGACAAATGCTTGCACGGGCCTGCTCAAATCTGTGTGATTCTGTCCTCTAAAGGGCGCCACAGACATAAACCTACATGGCTCTCATACGGTTTGATCACTAGGTACAGATTGTATGGACTTTAAGAGACGTTGACTTCTGAGTTTGGTTCAGTGATTCTTCTCAGAGATGTCAAGTTAGGAAACACCGGCCTCGTCTAGTTTACATTTACGAAAAAAATGACGTGTAAAAGTGTTATTTATAACCTATTTGGAAAATAAACATCATTATTTAATCATTATTATGCCTGTCTGACCTCCACAACCTAACACGATGCCCTTTGACAAAATTTGTGTCAGATTTTCTGGCTTCATGCTACCCCCGTACCATGTCAAAGATGTTCGAATGACAGCCGGGACCAACGCCTTAAGAGGAGGGAGAATTGTATGTAATTTTGTATTTATATTCTGAAACAATCACGCATACAATCAAAATGGACCTTTAGTAGATGATTTATTGGATCTTTTTCTTTCCATGTCAAGACCAGTTTCGTAATTGGAACATTTTCGCTAGATTCTAGATTAATCGAAAATCATGTCTTTTTTAAAGATTATTCAAAATTTAATCAAGATTACTCGGCATTTTTTCTCTAGATCAATTATCACTTTAGTTATAAACGAAATAAGAATTGAGACTTACGACATTTAGTTTCGAACCCGAATATGATAAAAGAGCGCACGCGATATTCAACATTATTACTGCTGCGTTAGCGTTTAGCACACAACGGCAGTTGCCAAACCGAACATGGTGAAAGAGCGCACGCGATATTCAACTTTATTACTGCTATGCGTTTAGTATACAACGGCCTAACTGGGGTGGATGGGGGCTTTCCGAGGTACGGTGGAATCGCAATATGCTAGATGGTCATCCACGAACTGACCTCGGCAAACGTTACTTAACCTTATATGTTGATGTTATTAATAAGCCACGAGCTCCTAACCTATATGCTAAAAAAATACAAATTTAAAAACCCTCTACGCAAAAAAATACTTATTATTTATTATTAGTAGTTTAAGACACATCCCTTACAAAAATTAAAAAAAAAATAATCGTCGCGCCGGGTATCGGTATGTAACAAACTTTAAATATCGATTCTAAATGGCAATACCTCGCCGCAACTATTACTTTTTTTTTAAGGGATGTGAAATATAAATGAACTACTTATAAGTATTTTTTTCTTAGGGGTTTTTTTAAATTTGTAATTTAATTTTTATTTTAAAGCTTAAAATAAAAATTAAACTAACAAAAAAACCGCATCGAAATTGGTTCACTTAGAACTTTGGTTGGTTTGCTTAGAAGCTACGGTGCCACAGACAGAAACTTACAACACCCCTCTGTTTTCGTCGGGGGTTAAAAACAACGGGAGAGAACCTTCTAAGGAAACTACTAGTTGTAATAGAAGGGCATCAACACAGAAGGAAGTGAAAAGACTAGTTCCCTACAAAACCCATTTCCTTGCCATCAGCCGGGAAGCCATAATCCTAAACTCCATCCAACTCTAATAGAGCCTAAGAAAGCCATATCAAATCAACTGGCATCGCTCAGATCCGCACAATGCATTTGAACGGCATTCCGATTGACATTGGAATCTAGACCTTACTTCCCACGTAATAAGTGTCTTCGTTGTGACAGATTTAGGCTGCACCCGTATTTGGGAACGAGGTTGGCAGACAATACATATGTGACGGATTTAATGATAGGTGCTGAGAGGTTTTGAGATTGATTGGAGTGGAAAGGCAGGTGACTGTTTTGAATAAATGCATGCCTTGCGTGGGAGGTGCAGTGTCGTGTAACTTACGGATAGCGAATGACATAAGTCATTCTTGAGTTCTTGACGTATTGCTTATATTGATAAAACTATCTAAAAAAAAGTTTGCAAGCCAGAAAAACTACCTCCTTTGGCATTATTGCGAGATACGGTAAATAAACTTAAATATGAGTTCCATTACGGATCGAATAGAAAGTGAAGTGATGACCCAAACATACGAAAAACATCAAATCAACTTTAAATTCAAAAACTAGTTGTATGAGCTTGAGTTTTGAGTGCAGTTTGCAAAACCGGGGTGCACCTCTCATTTGTAAATACATATATGCACAAGGAACCAAATCTATTCTAGAGCTTAACCAATACAACACGTGTTTCACCACTCAATAGTACATCCTTAGAAGATGATCATTCGCGATTTAGCAGTCGACAAGTCAACATCTGAAGTTGCTCCGTTGGGGGCCAAAATACATGTTAAATACAGCTTGATTTTTGGACGCGATTAGCAATTTTTAAATGTCTTGAATTTCTCCAAAGTCCTGATTCCATTCTAAATTCCAAGTTAGAGTCAAGAACTCAAGTCTTCTTAAACAGCTGTCAGCACTAAGGACGGAACCCGATAGTATCATTTCCTACCGCAGTTGCAGGAATGATCTAACGAGATACCACAGCCCCGGAACGAAGGCTAACTGAATTAACAGGGTGGGTTTTAATCGGTAGAAGTCCAACACTCCCTGTAACTACACCACAAAAAGGGCAAAAATGGCCTTTTAGTGCAAACAAAAGCAGGTGCATTATCATCAAAAACTCCAACAATTTAATTGCTTAGACACCATTCTCTTCACAGTAAATTAACCATACAAACAATAAAACATTAGATAAACCGTAAGTCACAGACATAACGCACGAAAAAAAAATCCAACATGGCGTCAACACATTACTCGTCCGACATTACCCTACCCTACCTACTTTCACTAGCGTCGAAAAACTATAATTACGGTGATTTTGAATAGCAACAGAGGTTATGATGGTAACCATAACTATTGTCTTTAAACCATTAGACGGTGTCCGGGTCGAAAGGTGACAGCTTGGCTAAGTTCGGATGGTGTGAGAAAATTTGTTTTGTGTTTAAAAAAACAATTAAGGCTCGGCGAAAGTGTAAGCATATTGTTTATCGGTGTATGCTTTCTTTACAAGGCCAAATATTTGCTTTATTTTTTTTTTAATATACTGTTATTTCTTATTTAGTATGGAAGACTTACAGTTCAGCTAAACGAAATTGAATAAAAACAGTATATGAGACTGAAAGCCAATAAAAGTCTTCACTTATAAAAACAGACTAACAAATTAAGTTTTCTTACCACTGTAAGGTAAATTAAGTTAGAATTAAGTTAGTTAGGTAGGTTCCTTGTAAAAGATCCAGCAAAACGCGGGCCGCGAGTTGGTGATGTGCTGATGTCACATGTTTTCGGATGTTCGGATTTCCTTTACCGATTTGAGAGTGATGATATAAATTACACACAGTAATGTGCCTGACTGGATTTCGGATCGAAACCCACAACCTACAACTCACAAGTCAGCCCACTGGGCTACCACTGCTCTAGTTGTACAATATGTAGAACAGAATAGAATAATGTGCGTACGGCTAAGGAGTGGAATTCCCTGCCGGAGTCTGTGTTTCCCGACAGCTACAACCTGGGAGTCTTTAAGTCCAGAGTGAATAGGTTACTTTTAGGTAAGCGTGCTCCATCTTCGACTACATCATCACTTACCATCAGGTGAAATAGTGGTCAAACCTATTTTCAATAAAAAAAATGAAAAAAAAAAACGTATTAGTAACAAAATCATTTATTTTAATCAGCAATCATAGAAATATCTTTATGCTAGTTCCAACTTATAAATGCCCACTCAAATACACATCGATCATTCATCAACTGCAATAAAGGTCAGTGCATACTATTGTGTAACAAACCGCGCGGTCTTAAAAATCTGTATAGGATTATTACCTTTTTTTCTCGGAAGGGAAAATCATCAAATGATACCTCCCGCTCTGAATGGAGCGGTAGGGAATCCGCCTAGTGACTAAAATTCTACTCTGTCCTTTCAGTTGTCCTTTTGTTCCGGGACCGCAGTATCTTGTTAGAACATTCCCGCAACCACGACAAGCATCGGCTCTATTCGTCAATGATACTGACTGCTCTTTAAGGCGCGCGTGGAAAAGACGTTCAATTGCCTCGAGATATTATTATCTTACCAAAAGAAAGTAAATCGGGCATAACAAATGTGAAGTAAGGACTCAAAATGGTGGCAATCATGAGGCTTAGGGTATTAATGGTAGTTGTAGATCGCAAATCCCGTGAGAATCCACCGTACGGCACATAAAGACTAGCCAGTAAAATAAAATGAAGACACCGGGGGGAACTGAAAGATATTTTTATGTTTTCATACCGAACAAAAGTCGTTAAAGCAAAATTTATGTCTCCTACCTGTATGGAATGTCTTTTAAAAGTGTACGTTTTACTTTGCTCTTGGGTTTCCCAATGATTTAATGTAAGGTCACAATTGGTTTGATTTCCTGTGAGGAGTTTTGTTGAGTTGTTACATTCGGAACACTACCTGAGAAATGGTACCTGATAAGGCTGGCTCAAAGATGGCACAAAACCCAGTCCCTAAGTGATAGTATTTAGTAAACAAACGTTATCTATTCATAACTTGGAGTTGACCTTCAAAAGCGACACAAAACCACAAAAGACTTGACATGTATTGTTAAAATCATTCCCAGAATTTGGTTCTCACATTATCTGCACCGGGCATGCGGTTAAAAGCGCCGTAATGTGTATCGACCTTATGAGCGGCGCTTGCGTCACTTTGTGAACGAATTTGACATTAAAACACAAAATGTTCAGAGGTTATGTTACGTTCTCTAATGTGCCAAGGCTGTATTTAGTTTACATTTATCTATACTACACATATAATGTTATAAAGAGGTAATATTTGTTAGAAAGTTTGTAAATTCGTATGTAGAGGTAATCTCCAGAACTAATGATATTTTTTCATTGGTAGGTAGGTGCATTATTTCTGAATGTTGTAGGTTATAAATTATTTTGACATCGAAGTGCTTTTTTTTTAACGTGGTAAAATTATCAAATAAGTCCTCCCACCCCGGGCAGGGCGGGAGGGACTGTCAGACTTCTACTGACTAAAATCCACGGTGTTCCTTCAATAACCCTTTACGTACCGGGGTCACGGTAATGGGATAAGTCCCACGACCCCGGCAGGCTTCTGCCCTCTACAGGGGGGGCCTCGTGATGTTACTGACGCTCTTTGAGGTGCGCGTGGAACACAACGCGCCTTCGACCCGGGCATGGTCCATGGTCGGACAGCGAGTTGCCCTTTACTCGCTGTCCGCATGCCCGCGCCTACGGTGGCCGGAGATCGTCGGCCGACGTCCGACGCCGTGGGCGTCTGCCACTGCGGCTGGGCTGGAGGGAGGACGCCATCCTCTCACTCACACGGCCCGCCTCCTCCTTCGGAAGCATGACTGCTTCGCAGAAGGAGGCTACCGCTTCCCACTCCCTCTCGCCCCGCAGCATGGCCTCGACCAATGCCGGGCGCGAGAGGTCTCCGCCTAGACATCTAAGTGCTAGCAAATTATAACTTTGTTCGTTTGAAATTGCATCACAGGTTTAAGAGCGGGGAATTGCATGTAATTATTTTATTTACATGCATACTCCCAAATCTTTGCTTGGTAAATTTTTATTAGCTGGAGTAAGCATCAACATCTTAGCCTTTTCCTGCTATGCTGGGTCGGCTTCCCGTCAACCGGATGCAGCTGAGTACTAGTGTTTTACATGGAGCATTTGCCTACCTGACTTCTATAACCCAGTCGCTGGGTAACACAATACTCCTTGGCCAGAGTTAGGCTTAATTTACACCGCCGCGGAATGGAATAGAAGCGACTTTTTGCAACGAAATTGTACATAGCATAATGAACTTTGTCAATCGTATAACATAGGTACAGTCGCCAGCACATCAACCTATCCGAATCTGTCAAATTTGCCAAATTGAGTTTGAACCTTATCATGTTGTAATAAAGTTGTAAATCTATTATTTTGATAGATTGGAGTAGGTTGTTGTGCCGGCTACCGTACAAACTAAATAGGAGCCAAAAATAGGTTGCGCGTATTCCCGGAAATCCATTCTCGAGAATTCCCCTAGCTACTGTCGGCGCCGTCTGTGGAATCCGCAGGAAGTGACGCGAACGGGGAGTCGGTTGGGTCGGTCACAGCAATGCGGTGCCAACTAATAGATCTAGACTGAACGTCCCACATGGCGCATTCACGCGAATTCGCTTGAATGCACGAGAATACTCGAGCATTCCAGTGAATTTGCGCGCCTTTTCGCGTCATGAGGCGAAATTGACGCTTCCATTCCATTCCATTCCGCGGCGGCGTAAATTGAGTCTTACTGGCTTTTGACTACCGGTAACGACTGTAAAACATGTCCAAATGACAGCTGAGACCACCGGGTTAACGTGCTATTCTCTCACTCCAGGCTACTTCTGAGAAATTTCAACAGCACTATTTGCCCAACCCGACAGAGTGAGAGCAGTTATGTGCCTGAGTCCGAACCCTCGAACTACAACTCATATGTTGGGCCTGGAAACAGTGGACCACTTCTGCTCATTTTAATAATATAAACCGAATACTTTGAAGTGATTTTGAAGTGTATTAAAATTGTTATCACCATATATTCCAGAGTCATTTACAAGTGAGGCATATAACTATAACTTGTTACATGAATCTAACAGCAATTGCATAATTTATCTTTCGAAATGTACAAAACAAAGAAATCGTTTGTAGATACATACATACATATATGCATATTTAAATACAAGTGTGATCGCGTGACGAGACAGTGTAGACAACACGCGATATTACTAGATTCACCACATAGCGATTTATGAGGCTTAAGGCACCCTCCTGACAGACGCGACGCGATATAGCGACAGGAAAACCGAAGGCTATTTTAAATGCTTTTATATTTACACATCGTTTCATGGTGGACATCCCACCCATACCTACGTACAAAACGTTTTGGGAATACTTTCATTGCGCGTACCTACGGCTAAGGAGTGGAATTCTCTTCCCGAGTCTGTGTTTCCTAATCGCTATAGCCTGGGGGTCTTTAAGTCAAGAGTGAATAGATTACTTGTCTTCGGATTTGCGGTCCTACCTTCACCGTTTTGCAAGCAGCGGTGATGCTGACAATTACTCCAAAGTAAAGTGCCTGCCTGGGTTGCGGACCTACTGCAAAAAAACGCAGTAGGTCCGCAACCCAGGCAGGCATTTTGCATGCTATATCTACCAACACGCAGTGCACACGCGTGGTGGATTAGGGCCCATTCCCTCTCATAGAGAGAAGGTCTTTTTTTTCCTGGGTGGGAAAATCATCGAGTGACTTCTCCCGCTCTGGGTAAAGCGGAAGGGAGTGTCAGACTTCTACTGACTAAAAACCCACGCTGTTCCTTCAGTTGCCCTTAAGTTCCGCGGTATCTCGTTAGAACATTGGCAATGGCCTTATGGGTCCCGTCACTGATGCTGACAGCTTTATGAGGCGTGCGTGGAACACGATGCGCCGCCGACCCGGGCCTGTGTGCTTAGTATGAGTTTGAAATACTTTTGTCGTTTTCGAAAACTATCGCTTTGTCTCTTTCACACGTACCAGATTAGTGAGAAAGAGACAAAGCTATAGTTTTCGAACACGATAATAGTATCGCAAACTCATACTAAGGGTGCTGGTCCTTACCGGACGGTGAGCTCGCCGTCCGCAAGCCTGCGCCTACGGTGGCCGGAGATCGGCTCGCGATCCCCGACGCCAGGGGCATCTTCCGCGGCGGCTGGGGCGTGAGGAAGAGAGTTGTCTCTCCCTCGCGCATCGCCGCTGAAGATTCAGCATCCAGACAAGGGCCCCATAGAGGGCCATGGACCGCACGAACCCCGCATAGAGCCTCCGGCAGGAGGCGTTTATCCCCCCTAGATTGGGTAGGAGCCGCTTGAGTAGGTATAGCCCCCGCCCGCTCCAGTCTTGGAGCCTAACGTCAGAAGTGCATAGAGAGAAGGCCTGCGTGAGGCGTCTAGCAGCGGTGGAAACATTATAGGCTGATTATATTATGTTTATATATCTGCGGAAAACTGGAGTGGTTTATGTCTAGTAAACGTACTATTAATTATTTGTTACTAGCTTTTGCCCGCGAGTTCGTTCACGTGGGATGCTTTTCCCGCTTAATACCCGATCTCATGAAGAAAAAAAAAGTATTTCCATGCCAAATTTCATCTAAATCGGTTCAGCTGTTTAGACGTGAAAAGATAACAGACAGATACACAGAGTTACTTTCGTATTTATAATATTAGTATGGATTATTGTAGAAAGTTCAAAACTTCAAACTATAAATAAAACAATGACGTTTGCTAATGAAAATGACGTCTAAACTTTCATTTCGATCTATTTTTAATTTGTCATCCTACTATCTAGTTGAGTTTAAGGTAAGTTCATGAAAAACGACCACAAACGACTGCGGCACCACACGCCTGAAGACGCGCAGTGTCACTGACAAACAGTTTCTGGGTAGGTTTAGCCGCGCGTGATCGCGGTCGCGGCTTTGTGTCGTACGCCTAATGTCAAATTATTACGATTAACTCGTACGCGATGATCATACAAATTAGGGCGTGGAGGATATCTTCCTGGAGTGAATGTATTATCGATTGCATTCGTTAGTGAAACGATAATTAGGTGGTAAATTGTGTGATAGAATCTGAATAATTATATCGTCGCTACCGTTTAGAAGCCGCAGCTGTGGCTTCAAATGGATGCAAATTGTATTTACGAACCTTCTTCGTTAGCTCTAATTTTATTGGTGAAAACCATATTAAAATCCGTTGCGTGGTTTAGTAGATTTCAGTGGAGAAAAAAAAATATTATAAAAATAATATTCACGAATACTCACTTAATGTAGTGCGCGTCATGTAAAAACAGAGAGTATACAATAACCACTTTTTACATGACGCGCACTATATTAAGTGAGCATTCGTGAATATTATTTTTAACTACCTAAATAAATGTCTCAGTAGAATATAAGAGTATTATAAAGCTATGAATTGAAACATAATTATACTGTCCTGTTATTCAAATAAACTTTTTATATTTTTCAGTATATTTTTTCCTTTCTAGAGTAAATGTGTGGGAAGTATTTGGAACTTAACCACCGACTCGCAGTGAGTACCTAGAATTATGTCCTAGCAGGGTAACGATATAAGCAGGTTTTAACGTGTGTCAATTTTAATGTCCACTATTAATAATTACCTCACCAAATGACAACCATTCCGATCTCACGACCTCAACTGTTCATCTTTTAATTAATTCATTTATGTCATATTTATATGTAATTAAAATAACCTAGCTAATTACGGTAGATAATTCAAATTATATATGAATATTATTTCAAAATAAGGGTAAACATTCACAAAAGCCGCGTTAATCAACTCTCAGCACGATATAAAGGCAAAGCTTGTGAACAAAAAGGTCCGTTGACAAAACAGTAAAAAAATGGCTAACCATTACACAATAAGAGGACAAAAGGTGGATTAAGTACGTCGATTTAATAAACGTTTTGTGCACAATAAAAATCCCAGTTCATCATGTTGTGCTGGTGTTCCCGCTGCGGCTGTGGAAAACCTCAAGCGAAGTAATTTTAGTAAACCCAGTGGTAATTATCAAGACGCCTTTTTCTTTTTTTTTCCCAAAAATGATGGAGTCGATTTTCAGTTTAGCCGAATACTAGTGTTTTTATGTGGACTGACTACCTATCTGAATTCCACGACCCAGTAGATAGGTAAGAACAGAATAGTGCCAGATTTTCTGGCTTCTATGTAAGGTGCTATTCATACACAAAATATTTTAAAAACCATAGCATAGAAACCATAGCAACAAAAAACATTACCTATGTATATTATTTAAAAAATAAAATAATTTAATATTTTTTGACACACGTAATAAATACTGGTTCCTTATTATTTTTTTACATCCAATACGCCAGTTTACGCGAGCGGCGCGGCGGCGGTATTTGAGACGGTGCGCGGTTTTTTTTTAATTGAAAATAGGTTCGCGTTTGAAGAGTTTTTCTCTTTTATCATATGAAAATTATAATAATTACGTAAAATAAAAAAAACATTGCGATTCATTTTTTTTTTGTGTCTATAGTTTCTTTACCAGCTATAGATATGTCTCTTAAAATATTTCGTATACGAATAGTTATACACACCTTATACAACGTGTAATTTAAAGGGTATATACATACCGAGTGCACGGCTTCTTTGGATGATAACAAACGATATGACAAGGGTTTTCTAATTCTATGTGTACATGTGTGGAGCATATTAGAAATTTCAATACATTGATACCAGAGGCCGAATTATTCAAATTAAGAATAACGAAGAGAATTATCGTTTTATTGGCAAGTGACGTGGAAAGTGATGACCCTCATAGTGCTGTGACACGTTTGTTATTACTGGTATTCAAGAAACATATGAAACCAATAATTTGGGGTCAATTCTGTGAGTCACTTATTTTGAGCTGAAACTTTGCATAGAGACTCCATACCAGATGTTGTCTTCAGTCCTTTTGGATAGATATGGGGTTTCCGTTACACATTGTATACACGTAATGACTGCCAAAAACATATTGCCATAATGACAGCCGGGATACATGGTTGAACGTGCTTTTCGAGGTATGGAGGAATATCGATATGTTAGGATGGTCACCCCTCTATAGCCTGACCTCGGAAAGCGTTGCTTAACCTTGAAGCACAAATTCTAAAAACAATTCACTAATAGATATTCCTGTAACAAAATACTTAAATATAAAACTAATACAAAAACACTGCTTCTACTAAAACTATGTAACACTACTAAATTTTACATAACAAAACGCACAGAATCCTTTTCTCATAAACCTTTTCTCGTTATTACTAAAACCAAGTTATTCAATGTTCAATGAATGGACCGTAAGCCCTGTAATACCCCTGACGACTCGACCCTGAATATATTTCCCTCCAAACCTGACAAAGGCCTCGACGGACCGGACCTCTAAAGGGAACTGGGATGTACCTGAAACAAAAAAACATCACTATTAGCTCGATTTTATTCGGAAAACTTCGGGAAAGGAAAGAGCTATTTGTACATAATGCAAAGGTATTTTTTTCAAAGGACGGCAATGTTTTCCGGTCCCCATATCAAAGGAATTTCTAGGAATCGAATCTCGTGTGGGTGTCAATGGAGCCTTGAATTTTTATTTTAGCATATTCCGAGCATCATAGGAATGTCTAGAAATTATATTACAAGCATTAGCGAATCGAGGGACGAACTCTGCAGAAATGCGGGACACAATAATTCGAAAACGCTGCGGATGAATTACGGGTATTATGCGTAGAATGATTTCTCTACATTTTTGTACATTTGAATACCATAGAAATAGATTTTCCTCAGAATATTTAACTCTCGCGGTAAATTTTAATTTCGCGCCTTTTTGTCAAAAACTATTTCTCGGGGACTCCTCCCGTACGCATAATTTTCAGCTCGGCGCGATGATTCACTCATCGCGTGAGTCAAAATTATTTATATATAAAAACTTTACCAAAAAATTAAACGACTCCCAAAAAACACTGCAAAGTGAAAAATAACTTTAATTTCGGTAGTCGGTGTCTTTAGTTTTGTATTTTCGTTTTTGGCACCGACTTCCGAAATTAAAGTTATTTTTCACTTTGCAGTGTTTTTTGGGAGTCGGTTTAATTTTTTGGTAAAAAGATTTTATTTCACTCTTTTTAGTTGGTCTATTTTTAATTTACCTAGTTACAAGAGCCTAATTATCAACTACTTATAACCTTTTACAAAATATTGCTTTTCCCAATGCTGGGCCGTTAATTGTTGAGGAGTTCTCCTGGTACTTCACCATCAGCTCTACATCACCATATGCATTGTGACGAGCATAAAGTGCGTAACATCCATATTCAAGTAATCGAATCGCAATCCACTCAATACTTATTATTGAGTAGTTTCGGCGGCCATCTGTGGTCTTCATCATCAGTTCCACTTCCTCAAATGGTACTTTTTGAGAGCAACTGCACAAGTTACTATAATAAATACCCAAAACGACATAGGTGTGCCTATAATATTTGAAGAGTTCCCTCGATTTCTCCAGGATCCCATCATCAGATCCTGACGTTTATGAAAATGGGACCAATATCGAAGTATACCCTTTCAACCAAAAAAAGAATTTTCCAAATCGGTTCAGCCGTCTTCGAGTAATCGATGACCATACATTAAAAAAAAAAAAAAAAATACGCGTCGAATTGATAACCTCCTCTTTTTGTCGTCGGTTGAAAATACTCAAACACATTTTATAGTTGTGTGTATGACAAATATTAATATCTTAGATTGATAAGTAAGACGACTTATGTTACATATAAAAAGAAATCGAATCTTCAGAATTACCCAACTCACATGTAGCCATTTGTCTTAGTTTACTCAAGCTGTTGTGTGTAATCAGCCACTTGCAGTTGTTCTCACTTTCAGTTACTTCAGCAAGTAATAGCTCGACAGTATGTATGATAAATCTTACACAAGAATATTATCTTAACGTTCACGTCTTTCTCCCATATAACATTGTATAATGATCTTCAAGTAACGAACCTCTGAAGATGAGGTCGCAAGTCACATGAGAAAATTCAGTACCGTATTTCGTAAAATAGTAATACAGCAAGATTTTCTCTTCTTTTGATATGTCAGACCTCTGCTCGTCAATCCGGTGCTGGGGATAAAATATAAAGGCAGGCAGTCACGACCTTAGAGCGCTGCCACACGGGCGCTGCGGGTCTGTAGCGTCGTCACAACGCAATAGTTTCTACGTATAGGGTGCGACGCAAACAAGTACGGTGACTGACGGTGCGGTGTACGCAACGCTCTTTGATACCCTAACGACGCGACGCTTTCTTAAATGATAAATGACATTTCTTTTGTAAATTGGTTATAATTTTCACTTTAACATGTAATTTTCTCGTTTGAAAATTAGACTAAATGAGGCAAATCAACGCAGAAATCAACTTTTGAAGTCCAGACAATCCGTACTGGTCAAGTCATATGAGAGTCATGTAATGTTATGTTTGTCAGTGGTGCTCGTTTGAAGCAAGGAGCACACAGACTTGGGTGGACATGTCCAAACAGAGCAAGTATTTGCAAACAACTTGCCTTGTCTGGTTTTTGGGGGATTTCTGTTTGCTACTCTAGCTATTTGTCTATTGATCGCGCGTTTCGTGAACCCATAGCGTCTCACGTCGTCCTTATTTGTGACTAAAACTCTGCGTGATCGCTTCGTCGCCGTAGTCACAACGTCGACACCCGCGCCGTGTGAAACCCCTCTTATTATACTATCGAACGTTTCTGTACTTATTTTTACTGAGATAGCGACATTAGAAACACGATTTTGAAGAACACGAAGTTAACTTACTAACCGTTATTTTTACCTGTCGGTATTCATTAATTGGTGCAGGAAGTTGTTTAGCGATTGGTGTATATGTCATGATAAGTCGGAAACTTCACCCGTGATTACGTACGGTAGTTTGGTATTTGCGTGCGATGGACACATCCTAAAGAGCATGTCTGAAATGTGAATATTATTTTAATGCATGCTTAATGACTATAGCCGTTTTATATCTTGTATAATATCCGGGATGAGAATTGAACTTTACGGGACATACTTGGTGTTTTTCAACTTAATAAAAACTAGCCATTTTCCGTTGCTTTATTCCTGAAGGCCTGATTATATTTTATTCACATTTAAATGTTTGTTCATTCTGTTGGTAAATTCAAAAATAATGTTCTCGAAACACTAAGTAGACAATATACTGGGTCCGAACTGGTCCCAAGTGGTTTACGGCCCATAGTGGGACAAACGTTTTACGAAGGAGGCTTGTTTTGTTATTTTACTCCGTTTTGGTTTTGTAATTTAGCATCCAAAAAGCAGTTAAAAATAAGGTTTACATTATAAAAAAATAACAGTTTACTTTTTATTTAGGCTATAAGCTTATCAGAGATTATTTTTATGATTTCGAAGAAAATGTTGTTGGTCAAACATTAAACCATTTTCTCTACATGAAACATGCCACTGTATTCCCAAATAAAAAAAAACAACTGCAAAGTCGCCATAAAATTCTCATCAACTTACAAAAAACATAACTTGGAACATAGACAAAAATGTCTACCAAAACTAATCGTAATAACAACAATATGAAGAACATAAGATGGGTGGTCTTATCGCTGAGAGCAATCTTATAGACCTGTTGCTAAACGAGAGAGGACGAGAGCTTTCGGGACTGCGAATAGCCCATAAAAAGGCACTGAACTTTGATAAAATGTTTACTTATAGGTCAGAACAGAAAAAAGGCCGAAATGAGCTTGTAAATAATATCAAGGTCCATAGTTAAGTTCTAAGCTACACGATAACTGATAAATGCGGGCACTGTCTTGACAGGTGCACTCAAATCTTTGTAGTGCATTCAAAAGCCCACTTCAGATCTAACTTACAAGGTTCTCCATACGAGCAGTACGAATGGTTTTTACTTTAAAGAGATATTGACCTCTGAGTTCGTTTCGGTGTTTCTTCTAGGTAGTCAACTAGGAAATACTGGCCTCAACGCGAGTGAAGCCGCAGCCAGAAGCTACCATAATTGTACTTAATACAGTTACCTACATATTAGTTATTTCAAAAAGTCACCTTATACTCAAAACCTCTATAATCTAACTTTATTTACATTGTTTTAAATCGACTTACAGTCCACTCCTACGCATTTGAACTTTGTGTCTAGCATCCTACGCACCACAATTTATGGGAATTTTAAATGTAATTTATGGAATCGATAAAAGTAAGTGATAAAATAGATGTAGTGCGATGTACTAACATAACTAAAAATAAAAATGTTTAGCTTCACGAGACATTTGACAGGCCTGTTGGTCTAGTGGTCAGTGACCCTGACTGCTATGCACAAGGTCGTGGGTTCGAATCCCACCCAGGACAAATGTTTCATCATTTGTTCATTCATCATCATTGTCGATCATTTGTTCTTTGTCTGGGTGTAATTTATCTATAATATGTATGTATTTAGAAATATATATGTATGTTTATCAGTTGTCTAGTACTCATAGCAAAAGCTCTGCTTAGTTTGGGACTAGATGGCGTTGTGTGAAAGTTGTGGAATATTATTAAAAAAAAAACATGTAGTTACTTACTAGAAAATAACATAATTTATTGTTATTTTATGAGGCTTGTCTACGAAGTAGTAACAATTTTATAAGTTTTGACACAACGGTTCTTTTTTTGTAAAAATAAGTTATTTTTGTTTTAGCTCTAGCCGATTTTTATTTGCAATTGAAATAGTGATGAGTTGCTGTACTCCCAGCTAAGTTATGTAATGAACTGTATAAGGGAAATAGTCACAGTCTTTATCCTATTTGAAAAGTGGGGGAGTTGCCATTATTTTCCCTATTATGGGTAATGGGGGAAAAATATCACCTACCCCACTTTTGAAATAGGGTAAGGTATCCTACCTATAGTTTAAAGACCTATATATATTTGAAGGTTTTCATATTACCAATAAAAGCCGATTTCATACAAAGTTAGGTAAGATGTTAACCAGCCAAGTCCCAAACGTTCTCATAAAATATTCCTTAACTATGATATGCCGTAAAATTCATAATTATTACCTACATAGTAACCTACAGATTACGTCGTTTGACCGAACAGTTACTGTGTAACCATTTAGCTTATAACTAGACAGATGGATGGCTAAATCATTTATTCGATGCAATAAAACAAAAACACATCTTAGCAGAAAAAAGATCAGACAAGTTCGAGTCAGACTCGCCCACCTAAAGTTTCTTACTAATTTGTAGGTTACAAATAGTTCTGGAATCGAGTTTCGAGCTTTACCTAAATTATTATATGATAAACTTGATAGCTTTACAGGTTCATCATACAATCGATCTTTGACATTCAAAGACGGGGCAGTCCAAAATGTAACTTCTTTATACCGCTTATACAGGGTGGCGATTAGGTTATCACATTAAATTGTACAAGTTGTTATCAGTCCGTTAAAATAATAAAATAAATATATTTACTAAAATTAAGAAAATGCATTTTGCAAACAAAATAAATGGCGATATTGGTAAAAAATAAATAATACTTTATAATATTAGTTTACTGACTTGTAAAAGCGACAACACCGCGGCGCCGCAGCACGCGCCGAGTGATTGGTCAGCTGATTACGTTTGTTCAATACATGATGTTGTAAAATATTAAAATGGGGAAAAGGTCCCACGGCTATAATATTGTTTATTATTAAATTATTTAAATTATATATGATATAATACCTAATACAGAGTACGTGGTTTCAATTAATGTGATAACGTAATCGCCACGCTGTATATAAATACCGCTTGTATGCATATCCTGGCAGATATAAACGGTCTCACGTATTAGGCAGTTGTGCCACTGGCGACAGTGAACGAAAAACGAGTAGAGCTAAAAACTTGAAACGAGCGGCGAGCAGCGAGAAGCGAGCATGTAGTTCCGGTAGTTTTGTCGCTGGGCTATATATAAGCGAGCGTGCGAGTGCGACGGGCGATTACTCGCTAGTTGGTCTGCTGGACCACTAGTTGGTCTGCTGGACCACTAGTTGGTCTCTGGGCGAGTATTATTTTTGACAGCTCTTGTCGCTCAGCGACAAAACTAGTGAAAGGAATAGTCGCAGGCAGTGTGAACAGTCAGAGAGCAACTATTAATCTCTCTGTTTACACGGAATGTATATTTTATTGAGCGTTTCTTGAGCGAAAAAATCGCCGATAGTTAGTCGTTTTCTCGCCGGCAATCGGACAACTGCTTAAGTAGGGTTAACTTTCTTCAGTCAGTGATGCATACCAACTCCTCTATCGAATAGAAGATTTCTCAAAGCAATACCGTGCAAGTAAGTGTTAAACACGAGCATTAAAAGAAAAGCGAAGAAACCTTAGAATTTACTTTCAGATTCACACATCTTACCTTCCAAGCCAGTCCCATGTAGGTTAATTAGGAGTACGGTACTCTAAAATCCAATTAAGTCTGGATACAACTTCTTCTACACCTCAAAACATTACCATTATGCATGGATAGGTGCAGAAGTTTCATTTGAACGAAAGTTTCTAGGTATCCTTAAATCTTACACAACGGCAACGGGCGAATCAAATGCGTATACTCAGTTTTCAGAGAAATATTCTTATGAAAATGGAATTACATCAGGTATGAATTTGATAGGTAATACTGGATGCCGTGTCTTCCCCGGTCCAGTATTTGTTGTGAACCAACAAAATAATACTGGATTAGACTAATACTAACTGTTCGAAAACCGCATCATAATATTAATATTTGTCATAATATTTGTGAAGTAATAGGTACTACAGTTAGGATTTAAAGCATAAGTTTATAATTTGTATGCATGTCCGATTTTCCTTTCTAAATAATGTATATTTAAGAATAGTATTTCGTAATTTAACTCGTAGTAATATAATGTATACCGTTAAATAACAGAAAAAAGAACGCTTAAGCCATAAGAAACAGCAATCGGTAGGTGCATGATATCTTCTACAATGTCTGAATGAATATGAATAATAGTAGTTGTTATTATAGTTATTATTTTAGATTGAGAAAGATAGAAAATTAGTATTAGTATTTTTTTGCGTGGTAAGATTAGACGTGCTTATAAACCAAGAGAGGGACCAAGTTAGCCTTCTGTTCGTTTATTTCATAGTCCGGGTGTATTTAGCTGTGCGCAAAATGACTATCATTAAACCGAAGTTAACACTGTTGGTTAACCGCCGTGGTAATTTACAATTTGCCGCGCAATTCTGTTGCCACCACAGGGCATAAGATGAGTTGTAAAAACACTATTCGTTAGTAATTTTATGGTATTGTACATTGCACTTTGGTTTCGTCAAAAAAACGTCGTTCTTAATCGTTCGTCGAAATTAATATATTCTCGAGGTTAAGCAATTGTTGCCTAGGTTGGTACGTGGATGAGTCGGAAAACACGCTAAGCCATCGGTACTAGCTATGACCTGAAGAAGTCTTTTCGAAAATTCGAAATCATGTTACCCAATTAGGAATTGATATTGATTAACAAAATTTAAACAAGTTTTTTAATCAAAGACGGTATATACAGGGCTACTGGTAACTCGACGTATTCCTTGCAGGACGTAATAGTAGGGTTAAAATGCAACAAATTAAGCCACCAAATGTTCTACCGAAATTCAGTAGTTTTTGAGTTAGTTAGATTTTTCGTTTTTTAATGAAAAATCCCAGATTAAATCATTTGAAACCAATTTAAAAATGATTTTCGGCGCGACTGTACTGAAATTTAAGTTATTATCATAATTGATGACGTAGCAGATTTTTGTTAATAATTAAAAGTTCAAAAAGCCTTAAACCTTGGCAAATATCACTAACCAAACATTTATTAACCGACTTCAAAAAAAGGAGGTTTACAATTCGTCTTGAATTTTTTTTTTTTTTTTTTTATGTATGTTACCTCATAACTCGGAGACGGCTGGACCGATTTGAAAAATTCTTTTTGCGTTTGAATAGGTATAGTTTCTAGTTGGTCCCATTGTTACGAAATCAGGATCTGATGATGGGATCCTGGAGAAATCGAGGGAACTCTTCAAATATTATAGGCACACCTATAGCGTTTTGGGTATTTCTTATAGTACCTTGAGCAGTTGCTTCCGAAAAGTACCATTTGGGGAAGTTGAACTAATGATGAAGACCACAGATGGCCACTGAAACTCCTCAATAATAAGTATTTCGTGGATTGCGATTCCATTACTTGAGTACGGATGTTAAACACTTTATGCTCGTCACAATACATATGGTGATGTAGAGTTGATGGTCAAGTACCAGGAGAACTCCTCAAAAATTAACGGCTATGCATCGGGAAAAGCAATATTTTGTAAAAGGTGATAAGTTGTTGACATTATGGCTTTTGTAACTAGATAAATGACAAACCGACCCACTAAAAAGCGTGAAAAAAAATTTTTTGCAAAAAATAGAACCGACTTCCATATCAAAACACTACAAAGGCAAAAATAACTTTAATTTCGGAAGGCGGTGTCTTTAGTTTTGTATATATTTTCGTTTTTGACACCGCCTTCCGAAATTAAAGTTATTTTTGCCTTTGTAGTGTTTTGATATGGAAGTCGGTTCTATTTTTTGCAAAAAATTTTTTTTTTTGTAATTTTTGTTATTACTTCATACAAAATGTTGTCTAGTGCAAAAAAAATTGAATTTCGGTGGAACATTTGGTGGTTTAATTTGTGACATTTTAACCCTACTATGACGCCCTGCAAGGAATACGTCGACTTACCAGTAGCCCTGTATAAAGTACTATAGACATTGAAGTCTATGTAATATGTGCCTTATTGATTTAATTTATTTATTTTATGGTAGTATATGGAGTGTAACTTTGGTATTTATTTATCATCAGCACTGCAAAAATCTGGTGACATGTGACATCCACCATACCTCATACTTGTGTGCTGGATTACATTACATAGGCACATTCTCTCTCGCAGAGATGAGAGGCTTGTATCTAAGCAATGGGAACAAAGTATAGGCTGACTATACACAAGTAAAGTTGGTACTATCTCAAGTCAAAATCAAAATCAAATCAAAGTCAAAATGTCAAAAAAACACGGAAGCACAACAAACAGTTATCTTTTAATCACATAAGCAGAACCTCACAGCATTACTAAAGTGTAACGAATAAATTAATCGACCCATCAGCTAACACAAGAAAAAAGTCCCAACGCAGATTACTACCGGATAAAAAAACGTACAAAACCGATTGGCTACATCACTATTATGTAACCCTTTGTCTCAACAAATGAAGCTGTCAGCTCAACACTTAATCAAAAGCCGATTACTCCAATTATATTAAAACCAGTTTACATAGGAACGCGCCGAAAACAGGAACTAAAAGTTTTAATGCACATAATTTGACGTTTTCAAGTAAGCTTTCGCTAGTAGCGCCACTCTAGAATCTCAAAATAAACTGGCCCTTTAAACTATGCTCTTTATCTTGAGAGTTTGCTGTCATGTCAAAATGTTAGAGTTGACAGTTTAAATTATGGTGGGATTATAAACGTGTTTGCAATTAATTGGTGATGATATCTACAAAAACTCTCTTGATCTAAGCCAATCTTGACTGTTGCAACTAATGCTGGAATTAATGAAAGTAAGTAATTGGTCGGTTTAACGGACGCCTTGTTTTTCGGATGGGAAAAACATCGAATGACTTCTACCGCTCTGGGTGGAGCGGAAAGGAGTGTCAGACTTCTACTGACAAAAAAAGTAAAAACCCACCCGCCCTTAAGTTCCGGGGCCGCGCTATCTCGTTAGAACGATCCTGCAACCCCGGATCATTCCCTCAACAGGTTTTACTGATACCTAGTAGTTGTCAAATGGAATATCATTTGACAACATGCAGTATCGAACTAAAAACCTTTGAATATTCGAGGAATCGACCAGTCCGAAAGATGGATCAGATATTCGTTCAGTTATTAAAGAATATAGTAAAGAATGCTGTTTCAAAATATTGTTCTTTCCAAAACCGCGGGAGAGTTCAGTATGCACTTTTGTATTTATCAACCGACGACAAAAAGAGGAGGTTATCAATTCGACGCGTATATATATATATATATTTTAATGTATGATCACCAGTGATCGGAGTAGGTAGATTGATTTTTGGTACTTGTATCATAAATGCACACAGAAAGAATAACATGGATAAGCCATTTTCCCGGAAAGTAATTCCGGTATTTCCGGATTCAATTAAACATTGTTAAGTTGGTAGTGATATTATTCCTACTCAATTCAAAATTTAAAGGAAGGTATAAAAACTAAATTAATTCATTATTTATCTGTTGAATAATAAAAACAATCTAATTCCGATCGAAGCTTTAATTTTTATTTTTTTTATTTTTAGCCTTTTATGGCTAGAACTTTTATAGATAGACATAAATTGTTGCACTTAAATTTAAATATTTTCATAGTGGTCATGGTAATTTGCATTAAGGGTAGAATAAATGACGGGGCCCCATAGAGGGCCAATGCCTGCTGGGGTCGTGAGACTGTTCTAAGGATGCACCACGACTCTGAAACGTAAAGGGCATACGAAGGAACAGGTTGATTTTAGTCAGATTTTAGGACCAAAAAAAGGGGTAGAATAAAGAAAAAAGATAAAAATCAACATTGTTTATCGTTAAATATGTACATTTTACTCGATTACAATGTCAGCATCCTGGTAATCCTGATCTTTACAATTAAATTATATAACTATGAGTTTCTCTATATTTTCAATTTTCAACCTATTTCTTTTAACATCTAAAATCCATTTATAAATGGAAAAAGACCGTTCTACATCTGACGATGTCAAAGGAGCAAATTTTAAAAAAGGTATTAAATTATGTGCTTCATTTTTTTCAATGGCCTCACTATATTCTCTAAGTGTGTCTAAATCTGGGTTTCGTTCCATAACACATTCTATTTTATTTTTTATATTTTCTGAATTGCACTGATTTATAGCATCTCTGACGTTGTCAAATGCTAAAAGTGAATCTGTCAACGATAAATTATGCTTTTGCAATTCTTTTAAAGACAAATGAATTATAAAATAATTGTCTTTAATGTAATTTAAATCTTCTTTAAAATTTTCTTTTTCTTTAATATTTTTTGCCTCTCGAATAGATACCGCATCAGAGCTGCTTAAACAAGATAATACTTCTTTTATTTTTTCAAAGTTTTGAGCGTAATAAAATGCTGCCTCTAACCAAGTGCCCCACCTTGTAACAACTGGTTGGGGAGGTAGCGGCAAATCTGGATATTTTTCTTTTAAAATTTTGACTCTACTTGGGGCTTTCAAAAATACCTTTTTAACATTTGCTATTAAAATGTTAACATCGTGATATTCTAACCTAATTTGCTCAGATACGCGATGAAGAGAGTGCGCCAAACATGTTACGTGCTTCATTTCAGGTAAGTATTGTTTTAAATTTCGTCCTGCAGACAGCATATATGCAACGCTATCAGTGCAGAGGACAAGAATGTTACCTACCTTCGATTCAAAAGAATCTTCCCAAAAGTTTTCCAAACATTCTAACACTTACATGCTACCAAATAAGGTCTAGTCAAATTGCTAGGATGTAATGGTTTTATTAAAAAATGGACTATATAGCGACCTAAAAAGTCTGTCGTTTCATCTAATGATATCCATAGTTTCTCATTTTTATAATTTTGCCGAATCCAATTGATTTTATTCTTAAAAAACTTGTCCAAGTAAACTTTCCGTAACTGTGATTCATCTGGCAGAGTACGATTAGTACACGTACAACAACAGGTACTACACATATATTTTTTAAAGAAATCTTGAAAAGTAGTATTTTTCATCTGAGACCACGGAATATTGCACAAAATGAGAAATTTTATAAGATCGAAATAAAATTCCTCTTCGGGCCGCTCAAACTTTCCCTGGTGTACTGCTCCTTCGATATGTCTTTTAACGTTTCCTTTATTTATGGTTTTCAAATGGCTTTCACATTTTGAACAGTATAGTATTGTACCACTAGCGTGATCGTAAAGTAGTTCGGGATGACCGGATATCCATTTTTCTACAGTTTCAGCCTTGACGTTTGCCATATCTGAACTCTGTTGTAGAGATGGAACCTCGTATATATCACCTAAAACAAAGACATGAAAAAAATACATTTTATTTAGCTTACTCCGTTTGTTTTATTTTTCGTGGATCAAATTTAGTCATTGAAATTTCACCCTCTTCCTGTCAACCGATTGATCTAAAATTTGGTATTCGCCTTTGATTCTGGTGACAATACAATTATGTATATTCAATATTATTGTCAATCCAAAACGGCTGCCGCTACAAGATGGCGGACAACTTAGTTTTTTTTCAATCCCATCAATATGGGTATCAAATGAAAGGGCTTGTTACGTAGAATATTTTGTAGAGAAGTAGATAAGGCCTATAGTAATTTATTTTACCAATACATTGCAAGAGGACACAGCACACAGGGCATTCAAATTATATACGGATTCCAGTAAAATGTCGGTTAATAGTGGAGTTAGCTGAATTGCGACTACATTACTAGAATATCATAATTTTGTTTCGCAATAAGCTCACTGGTTCATACTCTATTAAAGATTTAACAATATTAAGACTCATGGTATGTTCAGCAGGTTAAGCGAACAAACACAATACTAAAAATATTCTTATAGTTACATCCAAACATGCTTTATACTCCTTGTAACTAGTAAAATATTACTTACCAAAGCTTGGTTTAAATATGTAGATCCAATTCAATAGTGAAAAATCTGAGTCCGTATATTCGAGCCAAATCGTGGTTTAGAGCAGATTCCAGAAGTCAGTATGTACACAAGCCAGGGTCAAGTAACGTTTTCACAACACAGTAACAAACAAAGATGCGCACTCTACGAACCGAAGTAAACGAGTGAGCTACCTGGCATGTCGTCGGCGGGCGTACGCATTGTTCTGATAACCGGTTATTGTACCACCCATGATCCTTTGTTCTGATTGGTCGTTGGGTTTTGTCAAATCGTGACTGTGTGCCGTTAAAAAAAATATGAATAATAATAAAGAATAATATTGCTCATTTTATTACAATTCCTACCTTTTTTTTGAGGATGGCAAATCATCAAATGACTCCTTCCACTCTGGCAGAATAAAATTCCTACATAAGTTCCGGTTTTATTTTTAATAATCCACCAATTCCGGAGGAATGTCCATATTAATATATACGTTTCGGATCAATGACCCCATTTCAATCTACCTACTCCGATCACTGATGATCACCGATTACTCGAAGACGGCTGAACCGATTTGGAAAATTCTTTTTTTGATTGAAAGGGGTCGAAATTGGTCCCATTTTCATAAAAGTCAGGATCTGATGATGGGATCCTGGAGAAATCGAGGGAACTCTTCAAATATTATAGGCACACCTATGGCGTTTTGGGTATTTCCTATAGTAACTTGTGCAGTTGCTCTCAAAAAGTATCATTTGGGGAAGTGGAACTGATGATGCAGACCACAGATGGTCGCCGAAACTACTCAATAATAAGTATTTCGTGGATTGCGATTCGATTACTTGAATATGGATGTTAAGCACTTTATGCTCGTCAAAATGTATATGGTGATGTATAGCTGATGGTGAAGTAGGGTAGGGCGGGTCTAGTTGAGCAATTTTTCACTTGATCGGTCATAGCTCATTAACGATAAGTCCAAATTGCTGGTAATTCGTACTAATGGGTAAGTAATTTATTCCTTCTAAAACTCTACATAGTAATTTATTATTAAGATATAGCGTTTAAAAGTTACTGCAGTTTAAGTGCAAAAAGTCAGATATACTCAATGTGCCCCATGGGCGGGGTAAGTAGAGCAAGGGTATGGGGTACATTGAGCAGTTAGAAATTCTAGTCTAACCAAGGTTTGTAGACATGACATAAAAATTGTATTTGATAATCAACTGTTCATTTATTAATCTCTAAGTGAAAAAAGTGAAACAAAACATAAGTTCTTCTAGATAATAAATATAAAAATAGAATCAACAAAAACGCAACATATTTTAAGATTAATTATTGGAATAGATTCAGTCTTTCCACTTAAAATCAGACTTCAACAAATACTAAATATCAATAAAGGTTAAATTAAGAAAACATCAATAATTACTAAAACTAATCATCATCGTCATCGGAATTGCAATTGATGCAAATGAAATGAAGGCCAGTGACTTGGACACATTTTTTATGTGCCTACTCTTTACAATCTTCGCATTGGATCCACTTCTCTCCTGGTATGCTGTCAGACCAGACTTCGCTACAAACCAGGCAGACATTCACTTTGTCACTTTCATCACTTGACTGAAGTATTTTTTTGCTAACACTCTTCTTTCTTTATTCAGTCATTCGCTTGATATCGAATTCCTTGGGGGCGGCATTACACTTTTCCTTCATTGACAACATCATCATAACTGTTGAGTAGAGTAGGAATCTCGAAGTTTTCCTTTTATAGTTAAGTCCGTATTCTAAAATGAAAGAAAAAATATGTCACTATCATTTTAAATTGCAGGGTAATTTGAGTAACAGTTGCTCAACATACCCCGACCCGAATATTTGAATTAAAAGTGAGGTTATAAAAAAACTGTATTAGTTCAAACAAGATCCTTATTAGATATCAGAAATACATCAAATTTATGAACCTTTAACACTTACTTGATTTAAAATGTTTGACTCGTACAGAAGAAATATACACAGACACGATTTTTTTACTTTTTGGTCGCAATATAAACAAAGCGCGCGCGTGTCTTACTCGATCGACAAATCGCCACTAGTGGTCGCGTGATCGTTTCCCTCATTTGACGTGATAGTGTACGGTGTATAGTTTCGGAGATATTTTGATTGCCCAACTTACCACTATGCTCAACTAGCCCCGCCCTACCCTACCAGGAGAACTCCTCAAAAATTAACGGCCCAGCATTGGGAAAAGCAATATTTTGTAAGAGGTTATAAGTAATTGACATTTAGGCTCTTGTAACTAGGTAAATTAAAAATCAACCAACTAAAAAGAGTGAAATAAAAACTTTTTACCAAAAAATTAAACCGACTCCCAAAAAACACTGTAAAGTGAAAAATAACTTTAATTTCGGAAGTCGGTGCCAAAAACAAAAATACAAAACTAAAGACACCGACTGCCGAAATTAAAGTTATTTTTCACTTTACAGTGTTTTTTGGGAGTCAGTTTAATTTTTTGGTAAAAAGTTTTTATTTATTTACAGAAGCTTATGTCCCGCGACTTCCCGCGAATTTGGTTTATGAAAAGAAGCCTACGTTTGACCCCTCGGCCTTATATTACCAAGCCGAATTTCATGGAAATTGGTTTAGCATTATTAGTATGGATTAGTCATACAATAATGTTTACGATTAATAATTCGACAATACATAACCACGAAAGCTTAAAGTATTTTACCTAGCAACTATTTGTGGAAATATTGACTTTTGCTCCGGTCTTAAATAAACTGACCTACTTTTAGTTTTGCTGATAAAAGCCATAAAACCATTATTGACTTTTACCAACTCAGTTGTTTTATTTTTATAACCAGTTGGATTAAAAATACGACCAGTACTTTTAGTTACTTGTTTCATAAGAACACGTTGTGTAAAAGTAAAAGTTGCCAAAACAATAAATAAGTTTTCATAAAAATGTTCTAAGGATATTAAAACATTTGTATGAATATCGTTATCGCTTCGACTTACAAATGTGTCTTCAGTCGTGTGTTCGAACTTAGTCAGGCACAAAACAATTGTCTTTATCACTACGGTTTTCAAAACGGTGAAGGGAATCATCGTGAGGAAACTTGCATATCCTTGAATCGAAAATTCCAAAGACTTGTCACAACTTTATAGGCTGGTTATTAGGGTTCCATAGCCGAATGGCAAAAAACGGAACCCTTATAGTTTCGTCATGTTTGTCTGTCTGAAACTGAAAATATATTTTTCCATGAAACCTATGTGTGTGTGGTATCTATAGAAAGGTCTTTAAAAATGACATTGAGGTTTCTAAATCCACTTTTTCATAAAGTCAATCGTTTAAAAGATATACGCATCCAAAGTGGTAAAATCTGTGTCCCCCTCTAACTTCTATAATAATGGAGGGAAAAATCAAAAAATATATATATGCTGTAGATCTTAATGTAAACTTTCATAGAAAATTCGTTTGAACGAGATCGGGTCAGCAGTTTTAGAGACATAGCATATTTTCTAAAACCGCAAATATAACTTTGTAATTCATACAAATACTATGAAAAACAAAGTTATTTGGCGTAGTTACTACGGAACCCTTCATGGGCGAGTCTCGACTCGCCCTTGGCCATTTTTTTTAATATTGTTATAACGACGCACTTGTGCACTGGGAGACTTAACATATAACATATCAGGACAGGCGTGGTCCTGATGAACTCGCTTACACACGTCCCTGTCAACCAGGAATAGAATAGTTGATGATGTAAATCGATTATACATACATGGCACTTATAAAATACAATTTTACAAGAGCGTTGTGTTTTTTGGCACACTATGTCCGGAAAGGGCTCTTTTACAACTAGATATTTGGGATCCCATCAGGTGTAGCCCTGAAATTACTTAAAAGGTGACTAGACTTTTAGAGTCAATCTATACTCATGGTAGGAGTCTTGTGGATCCTTTGGAGGTTTGCCTCTTTCCAATTTGTTTAAGTATTAAATTTGACCTATTCTATTTAAGAAAGTAATAGATTAAATTGTGCACATCTCATAAACAGGGTACCGGAATCTTAGAAGTCGCTGATCGTCAGTGAGATAAGTTTTTATCACATCCCGGACACAGTCGTGTAGCTATATTTTTCAGAACTTGACGGACCACTGTCCTTCCACTGATATATGAGGATCAACCCTTAATTTATGTACCGAAATCATTCAGGAAGGAACGTCAGTTTTGATATAATTTTACGGGGAATATACGGAAACTTCATCCGCTCTGCCTCTGAGTGAAGCGGAAGGGAGTGTCTGTCTTTTACTGACTAAAACCTCAACCTATTCTTTCAGTTACCTTTGCGTTCCGTGGCCATTTCTTTAGAACATTCCCGCAACCCCGACACACATTTAACATCCTAAATAAAGTGAAAGCAAAGGGACTTTCTCATTCAGTCCATTCTTTAAGCAAAAGTGGTCATTTCTATTCAGTCAATTTAAGCGCAAAGACTTGTTTACAAAACGCCTCGCGCGTGTCACTTGGCTTTACAACTAGACTGCAAAGTTGTTCTAGTTTTAGTGAATAAGAGTTGGCAGAATAATGTAGGGTTGCTATTTAATTTTATCCGACCCCCGACGCTAAACGTGATTTCATAGAATTATTTTACAGCATGATTTTTGCACGTAGTAGACTGATTTTGCGCATTTAGGTGACGTAATTCAGTAATCATTGAGAGAATGTGACGGTGTCTATGGCTCCAACACTCTTTTTCTTTTTTTTTATTGAAAATAGGTTTGCGTTTGACCACCATCTCACCTGATGGTAAGTGATGATGTGATCGAAGATGGAGCACGCTCACCTAAAAGTAACCTATTCACACTTGACTTAAAAATTCTTAGGTTATAGCTATCGGGAAACATAGACTCCGGCAGGGAATTCCACTCCTTAGCCGTACGCACAATGAAAGTATTCCCAAAACGTTTTGTGCGTATGGGTGGGATGTCCACCATGTGATGATGGCGCTTCGTCGTTTGTCTCGTAGTCCGGGCTTGGCGGAATTAGATTGTGTAATCCCATCGCACGCTCCCCGAAATGTAACCGATAGAAAACCGATAGACTTGCAAATTTTCGTCGATGTTCAAGGCTCTGGAGCTTTGACTCGACCAGTGCATCGTTGCAAATGAGTCACTTGGCCCGCTTCTCGATAGACTCAAAAGCGCGTCCAGGTGGTATTTCGCAGATCCATCCCAAAGATGAGAGCAGTATTCCATACACGACCGAACCTGGGCTTGATATAAATTGAGCAGCTGTTCCGGTGTGAAGTAGCGTCTCACCTTGGCTAGGATTCCCAACATTTTTAATGCTAACTGAGCCTTAGCCTCGATAAACGGGCCAAAATTGAGTGTGGAAGTTAAAGTCACCCCAAGAAGCTCAATATGATCGGTTATCGGCACGGTTACACCACCGAAAGTAGAAGCAGCCCAAACTAACCCTTCGGGGTTGCGGGAATGTTCTAACCACATACCGCGGCCTCGTAACGCAAGGAACAGGTTATTTTTAGTCACTTAAAGTCCGACACTTCTTTCCGCTCGGCATTTGATCATTGCCCCCGAAATAAGAGCCTCCTTTTAATCTTAAGATTAAAAGAGTTTCTTAAATCGACTTCTGAAGCTGTAGAATGGATTGTAAAGGTTCTAAGTTTCATCGATCAAGCTCATGAGACCCTCCAAAGATTCCTTCAATTAAGGCCTCAGCACTACATTCAACCATTTAAAAATAGATTACTAGCAATGTGGGTACAATTTAAATTACAAGCAATCTTGTTAACCCCTCCAACTAAGCTAAATGTGCTTATATCTGGACTGTGTTCACGGCAAAAGTCGAGACCTCTTTTTTTTTTTTTCGATAGGGCCACTCGTAGTTTAGCTCGCTAAGGCTAATATACTACTTAACCGGGCGATCCTGTGGTGACCTCTAAAATTTAAAGGCCCCCAGCCAGGGCTTACAGACTAGTATTTTCAGTCGAGTCCTCTTCGAAATTACATATCATATAGAATTCAGATAACGTCATATTGTAATCTCACCCCTTACACGGCTCTGAGGCACGTTCCCACCATACTCACGACACAAGAAACGTTGATTAATTAAGAATTCTATTGCTACTAACGTCAAGCAATTATTTCACACGAGTTCTGTTCTAAATTATTCATAGAAAATTCGATTGCTAGCTGTGACAATAATACGGGGGTTTTGCTGTAATTGATTCTGAGGCGCGGAGGAGACTAATTATTGATTACCCATCTATGAACCGACCTCGGAAATAGCTTTTTTAACCTCGAAGGTCTTTGCTGCCGTCACTACTTAACCGTTTGCTTTTCCTAATCCGTCATCTTTTCATGCAACCATTATTGCTTTAGTGATCGACACGTGCGGCTCTTATCATTTAGGCACGAGCTCCTCCACTACTGTGAAAAGTAATGTATATTTATAAAGAAAATAATAAACACCGCCACAAGAGAGGAACATTCCTAAAAGTATTGTCTTGCTCGAATCCTCGGGAGCGATGAGCAAATGGAATGTCAGTCACTCCGGTAATACGAAGGTAACTCGACGTGCGTGCGAGTTTGCTATCTCAGAACCAAATAAATTGTATTGTCTGATTTCCTTCATGTGTATCAGTGTAGCAGAAATGTAGTTTGTATAATCTATTTTTAACAGACTTCCAAAAAAAGAAGAGGTTCTCATCACATTCCAAAAACTGCCAACTTGTGCAAAAGGCTATGTCAAGGGCCGTTTTCGAATGACGAGTGATGACTTATGACCCATTGTCAAGTTACATCCATCTGGGTTTGCGGGAATGATTTATTTAAATAACGGCCAAGAGCAATTACACACTAATTAATATAATTTATTTAAAACATTTATGCATTCTTTTCACAAAAATTCAAACATTCCATTTTTTTTTTATTACGGATGAGCCCGCTCTTGACTTCGATCTCGCCTGATGGTAAGCGATAGATGAGGTCTAAGATGGGACGAGCGAGCCCAGAAGATGCCTATTTACTCGTGCTTTAAAGGCTGAAAGGTCATAAGTGGCAGGGAACATAGAATCCGGCAGAGAATTCCACAACTTGGGTGTGCGCACAATAAATGTGGAGGAGAAGCGCTTGGTACGACAAGACGGTATATCAACCAAGTGTGGGTGGTACCCAGCCGTGCGTCTGGTAAACCGGTAGTGAAATGGAGATGGAGGAATACTGTAAGAATATTAGAATTATTGCAAGAATAAATTATATTACTTAAACGTCGGTTTACGTTACGTCGGTCGTCGATTACTTAAACGGTTCCGGCCGTCCATATTCCATTCATAGGCAAACATATCCAAATCCGAGGGGTTTAGGGAAATGTTTTAACAAGATACTGCGGCCCCAGAACTGCAAGGCAACTGAAAGAACAGGGTGTTTTTAGCCAGCATGAGTCTGACACCAGAGTGGGAGAAAGGCCGCAAGTTCAATCAATGCCAAAATTCACAGCCAAATACCAATTAACAGCTGCTAAAACCCTACCTGACCATGTTCAAACAGATTTCAACACAATAGGGTAGTTTTCTGTGTTACAAAATAATTATTTTATTTGGTCCATTAGGTAGATTTTCAAAAAATATTGGTCACTTATTTTTATGCTTTTTCAAGTCAAGAAAAATTCACAAAGATGGAAAGCTTCAAAGTGCAGGAGTGGGGGCTGCTGATGTCACACTTTGCTAAGAATTATACCGAGGTGTGACGTCACGCGAAACTTCAACTCACTGTATCGTCTTAATTTTTCAATTACGTGAAAATATAAAAAATACGTGTCCTATGTTTTTTGTGACGGACTAAATAAAATATTTTAGAAAACTACCTTATTCTCACGGTAAGCTCAAACAGCAACCGGTTACCGCGAACCGCGTAAGCCGCCCGTTCGATACTCGACACAATCTTGTTAATCGCTTCGATCCATAACGAGGATTGAAGATTTATAGTGCTTATACGTACTCGTGTTATTTTCCTGATCATTTTGAAGAGGTGTTATGTTTGATTTAGACGCCTTTAAAGCAATTAAAACCATGATGGTGGGAATATTTATATTTCCGGCCGTTTTCTGTCTAGAAAACTACGGTTTTTGATTTGTATTTCTACTTAAGCGCTAGTTCATCTTTGCGAGAAAAATAATTTCAAGTTTATTTATTAGGTAATTCTACAATACAGCACAGTATAAACAGTTTGATATATGTAAAGTTATAACTACAGAAATAAAACAAAGTAAAAGTCGCGCGTAGCCCCACTCCCGTGGAATTTGTCACGATATTAACATAAAACCCTTCTTTTATTTGCAGATTTTGCTACTTCTATACCCCATCCAGTACTTTCGAAGATTAGCGCGTTTATACAAACAAAATTTATATAGTGTAAGTTTTACTAGCTATGTTGTACTGATAACATCATAATTAAAATTTCATTCATTTACGGAGCCGCGAGGTACCCTTTTTAGACCTTTGACAAATAGAATGACTTCAATATTTTAATCAAATAAAAAAGTCTTGACATTTTATTGACTATTCTGAAAGTCCCATACATATTTTTCATTATCTATGGAAGAAAATTGACCAATAGAACCAAAGGGGGAAAACTATTCGGTTGTTCGGATCAAATCCGACCACATTAAAATTTCGATTGCGCAACTATTAACTGTTATTGCGCAACAATTTTTCGTATGCTAGTAGTGTGGTCAGTTGTTCTTTAGAATTTGCAATGATTACTGTTATTATGGCTTCAAATAAAATGAATAAAATGTTGAAGGACGTAACTCGATTGACGTCGTTGCGCAGCGTCAAATAGTAAAGTTTATATTTCTGGAAGGACTCACAGCCGCCGAAGCCCATCGAAGATTAGTCAGGGTGATGAGTTCTAACGCGTTCTCTAAAACGACTGTGAAACAGTGGTACCAACGCTTCCGAGTTGGGAGTTTTGACGTTACGGAGCATCGTGGAGGTGACCATAAATCTGGACCTGAAACTGAGGAGCGCGTGAAAATATTAAAAGATGCTTTCCGTGAATTTAGAGCTTCGTCTATCACGTCGCTGTCGGCTCGGACAGGAATACCTAGAACCACTTGTTATGAAATTATCACGAAAAAACTTGAAATGAGGAAAATCAACACCAAATGGGTACCCCACAAATTGACTCAAGACCAGAAGGATCAGCGAGTAGACTATGCAAAAAATAATTTACGGGCATATAACCAGCAGCCGAGCCGATTAAAACACATTGGCTATTGATGAGACATTTTAATTTCAGTGTGGTCGGGTTTGATCCGAATGACTGAATGTACCTTTTTTCCGGGTGAGAAAATCGTCGAATGACTTCCCACGCTCTGGGAGGGAGTGTCAGACTTCTACTGACTAAAAACCCACCCTGTTCCTTCAGCTGCCCTTAAGTTCCGGGGCCGCGGTATCTCGTTAGAACATTCCCGTAACCCCGGATACGAATATACTAACATAGGCTGAAATCATGTCACATTATGTGTCAATTACATGTTAAACAGAAAGTTTAGACAAAATCTTGATGAGATTAGAGATCGCCTTGAATGTTAAAGTTAAATTCAATGCTCGGACTTCAATTCGGCTTCGTCTTTCAGTTGTTTGTTTGTTTCGTTGTACTACTGTACGGGAAGGGGACTACGAAGTCAGATTCACATTTCAATTGCTGATAGTGGTAAAGGATAACACGTATCAAAGTGAGAGGTGAATCTGAGATGCACTAATGCGTTTCATTGGGTTTTGATTTTTTGAAGCATAACGTGCGGTTGCCGGTAGGGTTGCCACCCGTACTTTATAATAAAGTATTGTACGTTATTTCAGGTAATTGTACTCTATACTTTATGAGAACAATAAAGTACATGAAAATACTTTATTTAGCATGATTTGATTTCTTTGGGATTTTGAAAAGTTTAGTCATAATAAACAAAGCGTCTCTGAATTTGATAAAAAATCAATTACTTACTTTAAATATATACTTACTTTAATTTAAATATAGACTGTAAAGATGCTGTGCAATTGTTTAGTAGAGATGCTAATTTGATACAAACTGGAAAAAGTAATAAAAAATATGTTTTTGAAAATAACTAGCTGCCCATTCCGGCTACGCTCGGGTGCAATTTTTCTTTCGGTATCATACAGTTTTCTTTCCAAACCCTATCCAGACAATTACGAACAAAAAAAAAATAGTCAAATTATTGCAGCTGTTCGAACTAATACGCTTACGTACATATAGATTCGGCAATTAAATTTTAGCAAGTAACCTGCCCTGGCTTCGCATGCGTTCTTTACAGAAAATATAAAATAGCCTATGTTACTCCGAGGAGAAGTAGGTTTCGGTAAAATTGGTTGAGTAGTTTTTGAGTAAAATCGTAACACACAAAATATCAATCATCGTTCCTCGTTATACATAATATTAATTTAGATGATTAGGATTAATATCGTATTTGTTACCTTTCTAACCGACTTCTATAAAAGGAGGAGGTTCTCAATTCGAATGTTTGTATTTATCTTTATTTATGTTTGTTGGGGCATAGCTCCGTCGCTTGCCAACCGATTTGAAAAAAAAATTTTTTTTTTGGAAAGAATATACTTTCCAAATGCTCCCATGAAAATTTTATCGAAATCGGACAAGCCGTTTCTGAAAAATCAACAAAAATCTGAACAAAATATTTACATTGATGATCTTTTCGTTCACTCTGCATTGCGTTTTTTGTTCGCGCATAACTTCGTCATTTACGAACCGATTTGAAAAATTCTTTTTTTAACAGACTTCAAAAAAAAGGAGGAGGTTCTGAATTTGTCTTGGACTCTTAATTTTATTTTTATTTATGTATGTTACCTCATATCTCAAAGACGGCTGGACCGATTTGGAAAATTATTTTTTAGTTTAAAAGGGTGTTTTTTCTGGTTGGTCCAATTATCATCACGTTAGGATCTGATGATGGAATCATAGAGAAATCGAGGGAACTCTTTAAATGTTATAGGCACACCTATAGCGTTTTGGGTAATTCTTATAGTAACTTGTGCAGTTGCTCTTGAAAAGCACCATTTGGTGAAATGGAACTGATGATGAAGACCACAGATGGCCACTGAAACTACTCGATAATAAGTATTTCGTAGATTGCGATTCGATTACTGGAATAGGGATGTTAAGCACTTTATGCTCGTCACAATGCATATGGTGAAGTAGAGCTGATGGTGTAATACCAGGAGAATTCCTCAAAAATTAACGGCTCTGCATTGAGAAAAGCAATATTTTGTAAAAGGTGATAAGTAGTTGACATTTTGGCTTTTGTAACTAGATTAATTACAAACCGACCCACTAAAAAGCGTGAAAATAAACACATTTTATTTTATGCAAAAAAGTTTTTATACATTACCGCTTTATAATTGCCAATTTTTTTAAGTATTAAAATAGACATAGGTAGGATGTTTATCTTTAACATTTAGACATAATTATGCCATCGCGGACTTTGCTATAGGCATATATAAGATACACAATTCCACCATACATTGATATACTACATAAACTTTCGGACTCCCTCGGCACGGAAGCGAGGCACACGGTCAAATCACGGTGACACGAAATTAATTTCGTTGCGCGATATTTTGATTTTGCAATATTTCCTATGGTGTAAAGGGAAAAATTAATCTTCATGAAATGCTCAAGCCAACTAACGTTTTTAAAATGATAAGTATTAATACAGTATTTGTGTAAATAGCTTTCCAATTACCGCTTAATAATTGCCCATTTAAGACCTTTTTAAGGTGTATAGTACTGTAGTACATTATTTTGATCTATCTCGTACGGTTCAGGTAGCGTTTGCAATGTAAGCACAAAAAAATTGTTTATTAAGACATCACATTAGAAAAAATTAAAATGATAAAATTATCAGTTTCTACTATATTATGCATGTATTATACATATAAACCTTCCTCTTGAATCACTCTATTAAAAAAAAAACGTTAGTTTTAAAGATCTAAGCATACATAGCGGAAAGCGACTTTGAAAATAAATTGTACTTTATTTTGATGCTATGTACTTTTTTTTCTTACCTATTTTAACCAATGTACTTTAACTGCACAAAAAAAAGGTGGCAACCCTAGTTGCCGGCCACATAGCCAACATGTGGTTTTAGTAGGTAGTTCGATAATACCTATGTACCCGCCGTCCTCCGTTAATAAGTACACTATTTATTTCCATTCGTATCTCTGATGCATAGAGCGTGGGTTAATAATAATACCATCCTGAAAACTGTCCTTACTTATTCTGGGGAAATAATTTAAGGATAGTCTGGTAGGAAGCATGTACTTTGGTCGTTTTCTGCATAGCCTGCGTTTTAATGTTTTTGTTCTTGTTGTATATTACTAAGACTAGGCTAGTTACCCTGCGTGTTGCTGGTTCAATTCCTCCACAGGAACAAATGTCTCTTTGGCCTTCAAATATTTTTTACGGTTTGAGTGTTTGTGCAAGTTAATTTAATGTTTATAAACACAAACACAATACAGGAGAAATTCCTATTGTAGGACAGTTTTATAAAAAATAAAACAAAAACAAGAAATACTTAACCAATTGACCAATACGATGAACTAATCGTTTTTTTTTTTACCAGTAATACAAATTCAAGGCAAAAGGTGACCTACAAAACAAAGGCTTTTCACATCTCAGTAACAATAACCTCATTGGAGCCCCTTAAACCGATAAGAGATCAATATAGAGGCAGTTTTTGTAACAATTCATCATGCGGGCATATCGTTGAGCAATCTTCAATACGATACTCATTTATTTAGACGAGGGGGCGGACAAAAACTAACTCAAACAATAAGATAACAATTAATTTCTTAACTATTGCTAAGCAATTAATTTTGTAGGATGCTGCAACGTCTTGCCCTATTGGCACACCAATCCGTCATGAAAAGATATTTCTTAACGTGGTAGGCTTTGTGTTTTGGGTCGTATTGTGTGGTAAGTGAATACCCTCATCTATACTATAATATTATAAAGCGGAAGTTTGTTTGTTTGTTTGCTTGAACGCGCTAATCTTCGAAAGTACTGGGTGGATTTGGATGCAATTTGGTATGGAAGTAGCTTGAAGCTTGAGGAAGGTTATAGGCTACTTTTTACGCGACTGCAAAAAGGAGAGTTATGTTTTTACCGTGATAGAATCCACGGGAGCGAAGCCCCGTGTGAGTACTAGTTTAATTATATTTATGTAAATAGATTTAAATTGTATTGATTGTTTTGTGATAAACAGATAGATAAAACTTCTTTTAGCTCTGGCCGTCACTTGTCATTCGGCATTGACTCACATTAAAAATTCACTAGGTCTGCTAATTTAGATAAAGAGCCTTCATTGTTATACGACGAACAATAATAATTATTTAACTAAAACAGTTAATTAATGCTACTGAGCTCGAGTATAAAGTTTACGTTACCAACTTTACAGCGAAAAAAGCTTGTTTATTGTGAACGATTAAGTGCTTACAGCATTTTCAATTATGTCAGACAATTAAGATTAAGTTAAAGAGTTTTATGATAATATTTTAATCAGTTGGGTTCGTTTTACTTATACAGTATGTTAACTAACAGAGGGCGTTCCCGTTAACCCGCAATAGTAAGTATAGCATCTATACATGCTAAAAAAATATTACCATTCGAAATAAAATGTTTATATTTTTTTAATATTAAAATATTCACTAAAAATGTTAAATTGATACGTAAAAGAAACACTGTACTTACGTACGTACTTGAAGGACGGCAACGTCGCAATTTATTTATGAATGACGGGCCGCGTGTGCGGCGATCTAATTGATGTGCAGGTGCTTATACTATTGCGGGTTAACGGGAACGCCTTCTGTTAGTTAACATACTGTATAATATTCTTAACATTCATCTCGTAGAAAAAATATTTAAAATGTGTACAATGGGCTTATCGCACAGGGCAATCTCTTACAGAAATTCGTGGGATAGACAGCACTAATTAAAGGCTATCATAAATAATATTAATTAGTCATGAAAATCGGTGACATCTTTTAAGCCTATCGGTTGTGCTAGTGGAATTTCGCAATCCAGTTAAAGAGTAAATTCCCTGCCGGAGTCTGTGTTTCCTGATAGCTATAACCTAGGGGTCTTTAAGTCAAGAGTGAATAGGTTATCTACTTCTAGACAAGCGTGCTTCATCTTCAACCACATCATCGCTTACCACCCGTATTTGTTTTCTCCTTCTGTGTGTGTGTGTCTAATTCAACCAAATGATGTTCGTAAAAGAGAGCTAGCTAATAACGATAAAATCGTCCATTATAACACCGTTTATAGTTGTTAAGTCCTTATTTAATTCTGTTATTGTGTACAGACGTTAAATGTAATCGTCTCTCAAGAACGACACACCAAGCGTTAGCGTTAGCGTCAGGCCCGTCATAATCATTTACTTTAGTAATTAAACTAAGATCACATTTGCTATCTATAAATATCTCTTACGATCCTTCAAGATTACATCTGCCATCTTGCTATAAATATCTGTTACATCCTTATCTGACATAAGTCCACGGCTAAATGACACTTTTTTCCTGTTAGAACATACCTACTCGTAGTTTATTATTACGGACATTACCCATACATGTCACCATTAATGGAACCTGTTTATCGGGCTGTACTTAGCTGAGGTTATTTTATTAATAGTTACAGAGTTTATTGCCTTTTTAAAGGAAAATGGTGTCTTCTAAAAACTATCTTGTCGAATCAAATTCGGCCGCGGCGGTCAACTTTAACGGAGATTTGGTAAGTACGTAGGACATATTATACTGCACAAGTGTGACAATCACCGTTCTTATGGCACAAACCAAAAGCCTTGTTGTGATAGATTATAGCTATAGACTTAACAGTAACACATAGTAATAAAAAAAATAAAAATAAAAAGCCAAAAGGACAGAAAAGTATACAAACAAAATGGGTCAAGTGCGAGTCAGACTCGCCCATGAAGGGTTTCGTAGTAACTACGCAAAATAACTTAGTTTTTCATAGTGTTTGTATGAACTACAAAGTTATATTTGCGGTTTTAGAAAATATGCTATAGGTATATCAAAAACTGCTAACCCGATCTCGTTCGAACTAATTTTCGTTGAAAGTTTACATTAAGATCTATAGCATATATTTTTTTAAAGATTTTTCCCTCAATTATTATAGAAGTTAGTGTAAGGGGGGACACATTTTACCACTTTGGAAGCGTTATCTTTTAAACGATTAACTTTATGAAAAAGTGGTTTTAAAAATCTCGATGTCATTTTTAAGGACCTGTCTACACATATAGGTTTCAGGAATACACACGTATAGGTTTCATGAAAAAAATATATATTTTCAATTTCAGTTCCATGTTTGGGGAACACAAAAAATAAAACAATATTTAAAATTAAGGGGGGCTCCCCTTAATTTTAAATATTGTTTTATTTTTTTCTTAAAATCGGAACGCGGTTCACAGAAAACATCTACCTACCAAGTTTCACATGTATAGTCCTAAACTAATAGTTTCGGAATAAAATGGCTATGACATACGGACAGACGGACAGACAGACAGACTTGACGAAACTATAAGGGTTCCGTTTTTTGCCATTCGGCTACGGAACCCTAAAAATGACGAAAAAAGCAATATTTCATCTATACTAAAATCATAAAGCGGAAAGGTTTGTTTGTTTAAACACGCTAATCTGCGAAAGTACTGGGTGGATTTGGATGAAATTTGGTATGAAAGTAGTTTGAAGCTTGAGGAAGGGCTACTTTTTACCCGACTGCAAAATAAATAGGCTATGTTTTTATCGTAATAAAGTCCACGAGAGCTAAACCCCGTACGACTGATAGTTACTACATATTTCTACATTGTAACCGCGTTTACCATCACGAACAGATGCTAATGTTCTTCCAATACATCTTCGTCATCCTTGACCTTCAGTCCTCATCCTCAAAGGCCTCCAGCCAACATTCTGCAACGTTATCTAAACCATCAGGTGTCGTGTCTTTGCAAAGTTCGCAGATCGTGAGAAACGGTGGATATTAGCATTCACATACACTGTGCCTGCAACTTGCATATTAAAAACTGACACTAATAGATTACCGGTAAGTGGCATGAGACTGTATGTCTGTCTGTCTGTCTGTTGCACGCGAGAATTATTATTTGAATAGTCGCTAGTCGCTGGCAAAAGCAGCGATTCGTTCGCGTGGGAGGTTTTTCCCTCGTAAATCCCGATCCCGTGGGAATTCTGGGATAAAAAGTAGTCTATGTGTTATTTCAGGATGTCAACTATCTACTTACCAAATTACATTGAGATCCGTTCAGTAGTTTTTGCGTGAAAGAGCAACAAACATACATACCGCACACCCAGATCTAAAAAGAGCTAACTCAAAAAAATCTCAATTTTTGATATACATACCATCGAATTCCTTATTACGTAAGGAATTCGATGGTATGTATAACTCAAAAATTGAGTTTTTTGAGTTAGCTCTCTTTAGATCTAGGTGTGCGATACATTCTCACAAACTCGCATTTATAATATTAGTAGGATTAATTTAAAAAAAGACTACATTACTTTAGGCTTTAAAAAACGGCCATGTCCAAAATCTACAATGTCCAGAAATGATTACCTGGAAGAGTAACAAAAAATAGTCAGGGTTTGTAATGAATATACCCATACACACACACACCGACACATTCATTTAATATTCCCCATGCACACTTTTAATACTATATTAATAATGTTAACGTTTATTATTCCCTAACACTCACCTACACGTTTGTTACTTATAGTGAATAAATTGTAAATCCGTAATTGGTTATAAAATTAGATATGATGCCGGCTCTTCACGTTCACTTCTCACTTCTTCACTTCACATCTTGGGTTGTATTGCACACCCTCTAGCCGTTGGCCAATAGGCATTATTCGCCACTATGTTGGCCAACGTGAAGAACCGGCCATTTATGATACAATAAAAACATTAAGAGCTGTGGATTTTGTTATAAATAAATAACACATCCCACACCTGCATCCAATACAAGACTTATTAACGAATAACACATTAGAAGCAGAACATGATGAGAGCGACCTCCTTTGACTCAGAAGACCAGTATGAGAAATCTTTTACGAAAGAGAATCACCGCCAAAGCCATGTTTCGGTGTTTCTTCTCAGAGTAGTCAGTTAGGAAATACCGGCCTCATCTAGCTAAACTAAACACGCAAAAAAACATGACGAGTAAAAGTGTTATTTATAACCAATTTACAAAATAAATATTTAATTTAATTTCATCCAGCCAAAAAGATTTAGCTTCAGACGAAGTGACTTGACGAGACGTGTGGATAAATCCTCAATTTTTTTATTTATTACTGATGGGCCTACTCTGGAACTCGATCTCGCCTGATGGTAAGCGATAGATGAGGTCTACGATGGGACGAGCGAGCCCAGAAGATGCCTATTTACTCTTGCTTTAAAGCTGAAAGGTCATAAGTGGCAGGGAACACAGAAGCCGGCAGAGAATTCCACAAGTTGGCCGTGCGCACAATAAATGTGGAGGAGAAGCGCTTGGTGCGACAAGACGGTATATCAACCAAGTGTGGGTGGTAGGTACCTCAATTCGTCGCAAGATTAGTGTCAGATATTCTGGCTTCTCCACCCGTAACGACTGTCAATGATGTACTATCGACCAATCTTCCGCATGCTCACCTTTAAGGCTATAATCGCATAGCACAGCTCACAATAATATTTTTTTTTTAATATTTTCTTTTTAATTAATTTTTATTTTAAATATTTCATTCGAAGCAATAGGATACACGAAGCGTATTTTAATAGTGTTCGTAATAGTAAGTATTAATATAATGTTACACGCCCTGTACTATCAAAAAACATATTGTCTCTAATAAGGCGAAACCAGGAAGGGATGTGGTTTGTCACTAGCTGCGCTTCCACGTGAGCATGCGTATCTTTGGTCGATAGTACAAAAGACAGCCGGGACCAACGCCTTAACTTGCTTTCCGAGGCTTGGAGAAAACTCATGTTAATGCTCACCCATCCACTAAACAACCTTGGCAACCGTTGCTTAACCTAGAAGATTGACCCGTGCTGCTGTTATTATTTTACCTCCTCTAAATTAATGGAATATTATTTTTTACTAGCTGCCGCCTGCAACTCCGCTCGCATTAAAGTCAGTAAAGGAACTTCATCTCGTGATCAAGTGTTCTATGTGGTCTGTGTGTACACAAACCAAACCAAAATATATTTAAAAAAAACATAACTGTGAAACTTAAAACAAACTTATAAACTAAATCTGTGCATAATCGTAATAATATGTGGTCGTATGCCACATTACGCTAGCAAAATAATACGTTTTAACGGTAGGAAGCGATCATAACCTTTTGGCACAGTATAAGAATATGAACAGCTTTCGGGCCAAGTGGCATTATGACGACTGCTATCCTCTGAATTTATAAATATTGAATAGTTTGTAGGTAACAATTTGAAATGATATTATTACTTTAAACTAGTCGTTAAAGTAGTAAAGTTTAACGTTTTAACTTAGATTTTTTATGCAAAGCTGTTCAGTACCCAAGAACTATATAGGTAAGTAAGCCTGCTCTTTAAACCGTTCTTTGAAATCAAAATTGCTTACAGAAACAGCAAAACAATTATAAAATCTGGCAGCAATTAATAATTACTTAACTAATTCAAATAAGTTGACACAAATTGTGAAAGGGCGCAAAACAAAAGTTTGCGTCACCTTGTCGAAACAACGCGACAGTAGAAAGTTCAAAATTAAACGCACATGTTTATTAATATCTCGTAAATATGACAATTGTTGTTGTTTTGACACAAAACTTAATGAACGGGTTGCTAAATAGTGAATGTTTAAAGCAAAAGACCTGTCGATCAATATCAAAACGTTTTATTAACGAAGCCCGTTCCATCATCGGGCAACAAGACAAACGGTGATGCGCCGTTTTGGGAATACTTTCATTATGCGTACAGCTAAGGAGTGGAATTCCCCGCCGGAGTCTGTTTCCTGATAGCTAAGTAAGTCATGTAAATAATTCAAGAGTGAATAGGTTACTTCTAGGTAAGCGAGCTTCATCTTCGACCACATCATCGCTTACTATCAGGTAAGATGGTGGTGAAACGCGAGCTTATTATTATTCATTTAAATAAATAAAATAGAAGAATATATAAAAAATAGACACAATGACTGCTTTTAATAAGCTGGGGTCGCGGGAATATTCAAACGAAATACCAAAACTAAGTTCTAAGCTACCGTAAATTATTTTATTTATTATATACTTTATTGTACACCTCCAAATGTCTGTCTATTCTGGAACTTGTTCAGCGGATTTATAGACAGAAAACTTTTATTGGACTACAGAAGACATCACACAAGGGTACATTTACATATTACCTACCTTATCGTCGTTTTAACGATTGCGAAAATTTTTATAAAATTCACATGTCTTCCGATCAGAATTTCTAGAGATAACAACATACAAACAACCAATGTATTTAACCTATTTATATTCTTTTTTATTCAAACTCTAAACATACAGCCAACAGGCTCAACAAAACAAATTATGCAATAAATCTACTATCTAAAAATAAGCGGATACTACAAATCACTTTCGTTCGGCCAGCTACTAATGCGACAGGGAAATCAAACCCATACATATGTATCACGTAATGAAGCGAAAACAATACCCTGGCCCGTTCGTCAACACAGCAGGTGTACTGCATGCAAAATCAATTGAGCTGCGTCACGCGGAGTGGTGGCAAAAAAGGTTGTAAGGGGCACGAGTTAATGTCACTATGTAATTAAGAGCAAAAGGTACAAAGCAATAAAGGTTGGAACTAACAATCGAGCTTGCTTGAAAAATGCCTTGCGGCTTGCAGACTAGTAATTACGTCCCGCAATCCGAAATTACATTTCACATTTAATCCATAAATGCGAAAGTGTGTTTGATTGTCCTTCATTTTCGTGGACATCCCACCGATACGAACAAAACGTTTTGGGATTACTTTCATTGTGGGTACAGCTAAGGAGATGCATTCCCTGCCGGAGTCTGTTTCCTGAATTCCTGATAGCTAAAACCTAACCCATTTTTGACTTAACGGCGACCAGGTTCTTAAGTCAAAAGTGAATACTTTACTTATAGGAAAGCATGCTCCATCTTCATGCCGGTTACCTCATGATGTTTTCAGGGAATTGATTTGATTAATTGACCTTTTTGATATGTAATTCAATGTCCGAATAGACTGAACTTACTGCTAATTCTCTGATCGAATGGTAGTGGTTCAATGTGTCACGCAATTATGTTCTTAATTGACAAGTACGACGTCCTACACCAACTTTGTATTGACAATTGACAAAAAGCGTTTCAGAAAGTACCTAAATATGTCTCTCATGCTAATAAATCAAAAATTTCGCGAATTTCTTCTGTGATCTTATTCATTTGTGTTGCCTTAATTAAAGTCTCACATGTAGCCGTTTTACGAAACGGTTCTTTGTTTTCAGTTGTCAATGTAAACAAAAACGAACGACTTAATTGTGGGAAGTAGTCTGAATTTAACATTGTTACTAACTATACAACAATAATGATAACAGTCATATTAAATATAGTGTAGTTTTTAAGACCTCGTAAAGAAATAACACGACATAACATACATATGAACTTATGGACCCATAATGTCCCCAATGTTGGGACAAAGGCCTCTTCTCTATGAAAGGGATTGAATCTGTAATCCACCACGCACGCCGAGTGAGGGTTGGTGGTTGTCGCGACTTCACATTTTCAGTCTTAGGACATTTCATATTGGTGGTCCAGTGGTTCTAAGCATGACTCATTAGCAGAGGTCGGAATTAGGTGGAGTTATTTATGTACGTACGCTGATTTCATACAACGACAGAATAAAGTGGATATGCCCCAAATCCCGGGATTAATTTTGAAGAGTAGAAAAATCCCGTGATTTATTAAATAAAAAGTTAATTACTTTTACACAATTTTTAAAAAAGGTGAAGTATACATAAGTATGCCATGAATTTGCTTAAGACTATTAATAATTTGTATCGTGAATTAAATATGTATTAATAAAATTGTATGTTAATTATCTTTGTTTTATCTATCTCTGAGGTTTTTATTATTATTTACCTATTAGAAATCCCGGGAAGATCCATATTAATATCAACATTTCGATGCAAGTACATAAATAACTCTACCTAATTCCGACCTCTGCTTATTAGTTTTAGGTGGTGGGTTAGACCTCAGATAGGCACATTGCTTTGTGTAATTTTCATAATCAACACTGCCTGATTAAGGACAGTGTCCCAGCATTGAGAAAGTTATTGGCTGGTTACTACGTAAAGAAGATAAATTCAGAATCTACTATAAACAGAGAAGACTAGTTTCTCTGACCAAGATTACTGATTATGGAGTTAATTTCCATTAAATTGGAAGCTCCTAACATCGCTGATGATGAATGAAGTAAAGACTGTCTACAAACAAAATACCGGACGGACAGACAGACAACTATTAATAATAAAGAAGACTAACATGTTATGTTAGTAACTGGCTTCCGACCGGAATGTCCGGTTATGATGTGATTACAGATTTGTTAGAGATTCTACGGATACGAACTGTGAGATAAACTTGGAGGATAGAAAATGGTTTGTTACCAACCGACGTAGGTAAGTTCATGAGACTGGCAATAGAAATATTATGAAGAAACTTGTAACATGTAAAAAGAGGGAATGAAGGAATATTTAACAAAGGTCAGAGGGGCAATAGGGTAAGTTCCTAAAATATTTTATTTAGCCCATCACGTAGTTTAACAAAAAAAAGGACACATATTTTTTATTTTTTCACGTAATTGAAAAATTAAGACGATACAGTGAGTTGAAATTTCGCGTGACGTCACACTCCGGTATAATTCTTAGCACTGTGTGACGTCAGCAGCTCCAACTCCTGTACTTTGAAGCTTTCCATCTTTGTAATTTTTTCTTGACTTGAAAGGGCAAAAAATAAGTGACCAATATTTTTTGAAAATCTACCTAATGGACCAAATAAAATTATTTTGTAACACAGGAAACTACCCTATTCTCTTATTTTTACAGAAGCGGTGTTTCATACAACCTGGCAAATATGTACTAGTTTTGGAAAAGGATGTACTGATTTATGACTGACAGGTAAAGACCAGGCTCAAGTTGGCAGCGCGTGGTGTTCTTAGCGCGCCTCAAGAAGCAGTCAGCTGCATTGACGGGGCCCGACAGGGCCATTGCCTGCCTGGGTTGCGGAAATGTTCTAACTAGATACCGCGGCCCTGGTATGCAACTGAAGGGGCAGGGTGGATTTTTCGTCATAGTTAAAGATATGTTAAGTTTAACTGTGTCAAGTTTCTTACTCCTCTGTCGACGTAACTTGTATTAAAAGGAGTTTTCGCTTCACGTTTCAATATAAAGATAAGGAGTTGTATGAATCACAGTGAAAAAAAATTTTTTCGGCGGCAAAATCATCAAATTCCCCCCCCCCCCCCCCTCTCTAAGTGGAGCATAAGCGAGTGTCCATCTTTTCCTGTTGTTATCCACCATGGTATCTCATGAGAACATTCCCTCACCCAATTTTTAACCTACTAGGTATATCAAATAATAAATCATCCAATATCCTCAGCCAGGAAACAAAATATTCAAGTACAAGTTGAAGTCAAGCTCTAGTGGAGACATAACCTCAACCGATTTCGCTTATTACCGCACCTTGCATAAGCAGGTTGATGGCCGAGAATCATTTTATATGCCTACTGCTCAGTCCGGAATCACAGCAGGTCAATCAAGTTTTTAGATAATCTTAATCTATAAACGTGTGTTTGTCTGTGTATATCATTAATTACATATCAACACAGAAAAAAGCACAAGCGGTCATTTGTAGGTATTTGAAGATCGTTTTAACTACCCGTAGTAATAATAAGCCCTATATTCCGAAAGGTTTTAAAAACAGTACTCTACAGTTTTGTGTATTTACAAAATGTGCCTGACTTCAGCGTGCATATTGGTATAGGTATAGGAGATTAAGGAGGCCTATACCATTGCCTCCTGTCTCATCTGACTCTCCTCCAGTTTAGACCAGTAGTTAAGTATATCTATTAAAAACCTTTCTGCTATTTCGTTTATCACTATGACTTAACCACTCTCAAATACGTACAAGAAAAAGATTTCATAAAATCTGACACCAGTACCTATAGTCAAGGAGCATCGTGTTTCAAATCAGATCAGTCGCTGCATTATAATCGGATCTCATTGTAGTTCTGCAAAGGCTAGTCATGGTGAGAAACGTATGACCAAACAAACCAATATGTCCAAAGGTTATGAAGTCAGAGAGAGGTTCCGGAAGTCTCGAAATCTGCGGTTTCAGTAGCCGTAAGGATCGGACGATCGCAGAGGTTACGCGGCGCTGCGGTCACTCTGATTTATCAACGTTAGGTAACTCTGTAGCTAGATAAATTTTGTTAGCTACCGTTTTGCCTGGTATGATTGTATTTTATGTAAATAGCCCTCCCTCCTATATAGTCGGTTTAAAGCAGCATATTCGTCAAGCTTGAAGTTACTTCCGTACCGAATTTCATCGAAATCCACCCAGTACTTACGAAGATCGTTTAAACAAACAAAGAAACAAGGTTTTCTGCTTCATAATATAATAAAAATTAATTAATAGCTACAGTTTCTTTTTTCTCGAGATGTAAATCTTAATGGATATCCTAAGTTAAGGCGTCAGCCCGACACTGTTTATACATATAAGAGTACATATTAAAGTGCTACCCCAGACCCGAGACAGAGGTCCGGGGTAGCACTTTAAGGGCCTATACTACCTCAAATGGCTTAGCATGATCCTCCGTTATGTCAAAAATACTGCAGCAATCATTTTGAAATAAATATATGGTAAAGTTGAGGATTAATGTTACGTACTATGTTTGACGAAAAAACGATTCCATAAAATTTTCTCGATAGAAAAAAATCCGAAACTTACCTCCAAACCGAACAATAAACCGCTGGTATTCAAAAATAACTTGAAATTAGATAATGAAACTTTGCATATTAATTGAACTAACTATAAAGCAGGTCTTATATTATTTACTTTTTTTAAATTACCATTATTTTCACCGTAAAAAGAAATGTGTCTTGGAGTCTTTTCCTGCCACCCTGTATCGCTTGCTCGAGTGACCGCGGCCAAGAGTGAGAAGCGCTGAGGTAGTATATGCCCTTAATATGTACTCTTCAACGGAGTCGCCGACTGGCGCCAGCCCATATCTCCTGGCTGTCCGGTTAAGCAGAGCGAATGAGGTATTGACTCCCTCGCGACTAATGAATTCAATTTTAGGGTCAATAGCTAAGGTTGCGGTGATAGCAATGGTTAAGGTATCGGCCTTATGATCGAGTGGTCGTGGGTTTGAACCCAACCCATTACACTATTGCCGTAAAACCACTCCAGACACAAGCATAATATTTAGCTAAGTTGGAAAAGATTGCTAGTAATGTGAATTCCACCCAAATTGCTAGTTCCCTTTCAAAAAAACTTGCAATCCCTTGAACCGCAAGTTTACGTTTTAAGTTTAGTTTATTTTTAATGAAAATTAAAAAAAAAAAACTAAACGATATCCAGTTACAATTTACTAGCTTTTATTTAACTTATACCTAATGTATATTTGTTTGTTAGTTTGGGTTAAACCTTGCAAGTTAAATTTGGACCCACTTAAACAACAATTCTTTTGTTGAGCAAGGTCAGTCCGCGAAAGATCATAATGTATTCAACCGCATTTGGAGACGAGGTAAGTATATTTTATGTAATACTAAGATGGTAGAATATTTTTACTGTCCATTAGCTCTGCTGAATAATTTATTATTTTTCGCCTTCTACAACACTTTGGTAAAGTTACTTAGGTGTATACAAAAATATTTTCAAAGAAACTCAGTTCAGGACATTATTTCCTTTTTTCGATCTAATTTTAACCGTATACTGTATTAAGTATACAAGATTCAAACTAAAAATATATACATCTTTTAACCTTCAAGCGGACGCGCGTAGTCGAATCGACCGCGCATAACACATTTTCGTTCATATTATTATTATTACCCATCACATGTAATTTTCATTTCTAGTAGCCTGTCGCTATGTTATTGGGACTTAAATAAACAATTTACCGTCGACGCAGGCGTTCCCCCAACCCCACAAATCACGATTGTTTAAGTCGCGGGGCAATCGTCGAAACGACTACACGCGCCTGTCGTCGAAAAGGTTACGCGCGACTCTCAACGCGACATATTACTTCGGTTATCGCTCAATATTATCGAGTAATATATAGCTTATATATATGTATAGTAGTTTGAATATTGCTTTTTTTATAAAATGTGTCGTAGATCGTGACCACAGAGTGCAATACTCGAGGAATCACTAAGAGAAGACGAAGAAGAGCTCAAAGAATCTGAGCTCTAAGGCTCTGAAACTTCCAACCACATCGTGTCAGAGAAGGATGTGAGGTTGATTTGCCTCTTTCAGAAATATATAGCTGTTTTACAGGGTGCGAAGGTAACGAAGTGGCAAATATCTAACAATTACAGAGTGATATCTTTTATATATGTTTACATAAAACTGTCTTTTACCTTATTCAGTGGGAGAGAACGTTGTGATCGATGAGATGATGGCAGGTTTTCGAGGAAAATGTCCTTTCTGACAGTACCTACATAAAATCAAAGCCCGACAAATACGGAATAAATACAGAATTTTACGTCCTCAGCATTGAACTTTATGCTGGTAAGCAGTCTGAAGACCAGTTTAGTAATATTGCGGCAGACATAGTGAAGAGGCTAATTACACCAATTCCTGGAAGAAACCTAGCAATCGACAATTTCCTATTATCATTAGTGAGCCTTTGGTGAAAAATTTGGCAAAGCATTATAAGATAAAAATACTTCCTTAGAAGGAAATACCTTCATGCTTTATAGATAAAAACTGACCTGAATATTCAAGTCAATGATCTCATGATCTGAAACTGATCCTGAGGAAAACTAAATCAAAGTTTATTATTATTTATTCTTATTTTATCATTTTTATTGTTTCACTAGGTATATAAACTACTGTCTAGAGTATGTTAAAGGGTTCTGTGTTCCTAAATTGTTTTTTGATCCAAAGAATATTTCAGTTATCTTTATTGATTTCATAATTGTTTATTTTTCATAATTTTAAGTACTTTTTTTGACAAATTAGACTTTAAAGACCATGATAATATATCTGAGTATAAAAAAATAAGTAATTATTGTATAATTATTGCTTTATTTCTCTGATTCATCCCATAGGTCTTTTCGGTTACGCGCGCTCGCTCCCGTTACAAACGACCGCGCGCCCGCTTGAAGGTTAAAAGATATCATCTTTTAAAACGATATTAAGTGTTAATTTCACCAAATAGATAATTAGTAGTAAGTAAACACGCTGAATATGATGCAACATACAACCCAAACGAATACTCAACACGTTGACTCCTCGATGGTCAGTCGCGCCTTCTGCATGAACACGCTGCACACTGTACTCGAGAACCGGAAGAACTAGAATTTGGTAGGATTAACACCCAATAATGGCATGAAATATTTATCTATATATCATGGTTGTAAAGTAACGACTGATTACTATTTTTATTGTTGATAGGCTTGCGTTTGACCACCATCTTATCCTGATGGTAAACGATGATGTGGTCGAAGACGAAGCACTCTAAGTGAGTGTAAACGTATAAAAGTAACCTATTCACTTTTTCTTGGCTTAAAGACCCTTTACAGTATCCCCTTTTTTCTGGGTCTGAAAATCATCAAATTCATTTCAAGAACTATTGAGGGGTAACGGGGCCACAAATGACGAAACACGGATGCGTTTTAATCAGTAAAAGCCTGACACACCCTCCTGCTTTGCCCGAATCGGGAGGTAGTCATGATTCCCCATACTTAAAAAATGGTGATCATTGGAGCGGTTTTAGTGAGGTGAAAATCCCAAAATTCCATGCGTCTTTTGAAGGTCTCTCCACGATAACAAACAAAAAAGATACATCAGCCATTCTTCTTCTACCCCGCTAGCAATCGTTAATCTCCAAACTTTTAGGTGGTCTGTCTAGTATAAAAACTTCTAGGTAACACAAAGTTAGATAAGATATCATGAAAACTACACAAATATCTCCCAAGTTTTAGGTCTAAGTCTAAGCTGTAGTTTACTTGAACTTATTCTACTGTAATGGAGTTATTTAGGAGTTCCTTTAGAACAAAGAACGGAATAGTATTTATATAAAAACAGCAAATTATTAAAGCAAAAGTGTGAAAATATGATGTTTTATTACTAAAAAATATCTACATCATTTATTTATTTGGAGATCATTATACATTTTTATTTAATTTAACAAATAAATTAAACTGCGGTTTAAGTACAGTTCTTGGGACTATGTAGAGTTGATGGTTTCCATGCTGTAGCTCTTTTATGAGCCGTGTTCATGATTCTGACAATGGAATAATGAGAGCCATATATGAAGTTACTTCTTTGTACACGGTTGTAAATATTCCAGCTAATTTAATTGATTTCTCATTTCGTTGCTAATCGAACCAAACTTAAAAAAAACTTGAATATACTTATAAAACTTATAGGCCAGCGTGCCTGCAATAAATGTTTTTTTTTTTAACATTAAATATATTTGATACGTTCTAATTCTATATATTTAAAAGATTTGACTAAAACGGTACGATTAGGTAAGCTATAACTGTGAATATATATATATAAGTGATTAAAACAAGAAGCTACACGCTTTTGGAGTTATCCTTCTATTCTTTACGCGCACCTTGCTAATGTCGTAATTAAATAGCTTTATCTTTATCGAAAAAAGTTTTATATTTATAACACACAACTCCAGTTATTCTCAGAAATACTCAAAAAATTGCTTTTCACCGCGTGATAAAGCGTTTCAGCGAAAAATGGTTTGGCAAACTACTTCCTATGTACAAACGCACCCACAATAATTACCATTACCTTTATATATAGCTACTTTTTAAACGCTGTGAGACACCGTACCTAAGCCAAATTACCGTACCGGACATAGCCATGTAACTAACTTAGACACAGATAGTAGTTTCGTACTTTCACCGAAGTTCTAAGCTAGCTAACGAAATATTGTCAGGACGGAGAACTTAACAAAGGTTGAGTGAGCTGTACTGCATGTGGTTACACGGCTTATGGGAGAGGACTGACGTACAACTTAGCGTGACAAGTTATAGACATGATAGATAGATATACTCTTTCTTTTACACCACATTGTAATCAAATAAGGTAAGTACTTAACAACTAAAAAAAGGTATTTAAAAAATCTATAATATCTAATCTCGGGACAATTTTATAATTAGGTATATTACGTTCAATTGGGTCCCGCCTGCTTGTCACTTTTTAAAATAAAAATGTTTTTGTTTCTTGCATTTCAGTTGGGCAGTCGGGTTTTTTAGATTTTTAAAATATATATATATTTTAATTTTGAGCTTTTTAGTTTAAATATTAATAACCATTTTTTCAGTTTCCCTGGTGGTGTCACATTTATTAGTATTACAGTTATGATAATAATGATATACCTTTTTGAAATTCTTGTGTTAAGCCCTTTAATTTGATACACATATTGTAGAATTTGAAAAGATATTTTTTATTACTACGTATAATGGTGATGCACAGCGGCCATGTTTTATTTTTTTTAACGTCACCTATCTAAGAACACTTGGGTTGAGACGAATGTAACGATACCTCACCTCATGGATATGTAAATCCGTTCAGCGGTTCTGGAGATATGAGGTAATAAAGAATATTAAACACATACATACAAGATACGCGCGAAAAACATAAACCTTCCTTTGCAGTCGGGTAAAAAGGGTGTGTATTGTTTCGAATTTTCGATATTTCGGCACTGCAAGCGACGGCGCTTGTAGTATCGGTACTACTTAATATAATGTAATTACGGGATCACGGATTAACTGATGAAAATGGCAAATAATAATACCGTTTCAATTTCTTATAATACTGTCAGTATGTCTGTTTAAAAAGTGATCAGGAACAATCAAGATAAGAAAAACTGGCATATGGCTTGCAGTTTGCATATATTTGAAGTAAATTCTTTGGTTGTCTTAAAGTTTCTAAAAACACCATATCGATTAATAGCAACACGGCAACACGGTTGAGCGATTGGCTGTTCCGCTTCGTGTAGCGGGTTTGATTCCCGAACCGGAAATAGTGTTTGTACGGCTTAAACACAGTTGTTCCCGGTCTTGGTGTTTCTGCATGTGACTTTAAATGTTTTTAAACGCACTCACTACTCAGGAAGATTCCAAAGTAGGAGAAAAACGTATCCAGGATAGTCAGTCAGATGTAATTTTTACTTGATTTTCTAATCAGATTGAAACATGTGCCCAGATTCAAAATTAAGCATACCTTCATTTAAAACATGGTGTAATTTTGGGTTATGCTACATCGATAAATATGGCCGCATTACAAGAAACCTGGCAACGCACCGTGGTGGCAGAAGCGGCAAGCATCGGGATGGCTGACGTGGAGCGAAGTGAAGCGGAATTAACTATGTTATTGACTGTAATGACTATGACAACAAATTTTTGAAGTTTTCCGAAATTAAGAAAAGTATAAAAATTCTAAGCCAACGAAATAATACACTAAATTTGAATTACAACTGCATATCTAAAAAGGGTACAATACCCTATTATTTTAAAACTAAGATTGTGGAAATGTCGACAAATACTAAGAATAAAACAGTACTAAAATCCTTACCGCAAAAAATAGGGACTATACCGTACTATTTCCCTGTAATAGAAAAGTGTCAAATTGGCCTAACTTCTAAAGACAACAATCTTTTTCGTGTACAATAACCTACGCATACTACATCAAAACATAAATGGACTGCTAGCCAAAAGTGACATAATAACGGAATTTATAGACACTCTTTCAAACAGTGGCAAATATGTACATGTCTTATGTTTTACAGAACATAATATGACGATGAGCGATGTTGATCTTTTGAACATTCCAAATTACACTTTAGCTACCTCCTTTACTAGGCAAAAACGGAACGGTGGGTCTTGTATATTAATACACAACCATATTAGATATACAGAGATAGATTTTGTGAAAGTCGCAAATGTATGCAATGTTTTTGAATGCTGTGCGGTTGAGCTAACGGATCATAAAATTACAATAGTATGTATATATAGAGTACCAGGACTAAACAAAATGGAAATATTCTTTGACAATTTAACTTATATATTAGAACAAATCTGCTATAGAAATAAACATAAAATTATAATCTGCGGTGACTTTAACATTGATATGTTACAAAAAACAAAGTATTCCTCTCTATTTAAACGTCTATTAAAAGAGTTTAATCTTAAAATCGAAATACAGCAACCCACTAGACCCAGTAGTGGTACTTGCCTTGATAATATTTTTCACAATATACGGGGCTGTAATAGTGAGATACTAGAATTAGGGGTATCTGACCATTTAGCGCAACTGATGCAGTTTCCTGTACAACAAACGTGCGCATTGAAATATTATTATGTTCATAAACGTGATTACAGCAAGGAAAACATGTATAAATTTAGGCAATGCATAGGCAGTTTGAACTTTTCCGATATTTTTGAAGAAAATGACCCCAATGAAAAGTTTAACGAGTTTTTTGACTTATTCAAACTTTTCTACGACCTATGTTTCCCAATAGTAAGATGCAAAATATCGACAACTCATAGACCAAAATGGATCACACCGGGCATTAAAGTCTGCAGCAAAAAAAGACGGTATTTGCTATGGCAATATAGGTTAAACCCAAACAAAGACACTAAAACTGCCTTATCGACATTTAGCGCCAGGTACCGTCGCGTTATCAAACAAACACAAAAAGCGCAAAACAGCTGCTACATAGAAACTAGTAACAATAAGTCTAAAGCTACCTGGAAAATAATAAACAATTTGAAAAGCAACGTACCGAAAACACATATTAACGCTATTGAAGTAAACAACAAATGTATCACAAACCCTCAAAATATTGCGCAAAATTTTAATGATTATTTCACAGACCTAGCTCAATCCAATGTAAATTGTCAAACTTATAATAATACGAATGTTTTAAAATCCCACAAATCTATGTTCATGGAACCAATAGTCCCAAAAGAGATGACAACTATAATAAATAACCTCAAAAATACAAATAGTACAGGGTATGATGACATCAAGACCAGCGTGATCAAATCAGTAGGACCTATTGTAGCACCAGTGTTATGCGATATAATAAATGCTTGTATACACAATGGAGTTTTTCCAGAAGCTCTAAAAATCTCGATTATCAAGCCACTACACAAAAAAGACGATAAAACAAAAATGTGCAATTATAGACCTGTAGCTTTAATACCAATATTTTCAAAAATTTTCGAGAAAGTTATTTACAATAGACTCAACAATTATTTTGAGAAAAACAACATTTTTTGTAAGGAACAAATGGGATTTAGGCAGAACAAAACTATAAATATGGCCGTGTACAATTTCCTTAAAAAGATACACCATAACATGGACAATAGGAAACCAGTTGTAGCAATGTATATGGACATGACGCGCGCTTTTGATTACGTTGACCATAAAATACTATTAAAAAAACTCTATAGCTACGGTATAAGAGGTAATGTACTTGATCTCATGCAATCGTATTTAGAAGGTAGAAAACAGGTTACTCAGATCAGCCAAGTCAACATTAAGACAAAAACTGAAACAATATACTCCTCAAGTACGCGAACAATTTCGTATGGTGTTCCACAGGGGTCTGTGTTAGGTCCATTACTTTTTATCTGCTATATAAATGACTTCCCCAATGTAACCAGTCATCAGATGTGCTTATTTGCAGATGATAGCACTATTGTTTTTGACAAGGGAGATTTTAAAGAAATTGAATCAGACATAAACACAAACCTAGTGTCTATCATAGAATGGTTGAATGCCAACAATCTAAAAATTAATTTGACTAAAACTAAAATAATGGACTTTAAACTTCGACAGAGAAAACCGACACAATATCAAATCAGGTACAAAGGAGACGCAGTATTAGAATCGAACACTACAAAGTTTTTAGGATTACACATTGACAATGATATGACATGGAAAGCTCAAATTGATAGTGTTTGTCTGAGACTTTACAGATTCTCTTATGCCCTTTATATGTTAGGTAAAATCGCAAACAAAACTGCCCTCCTAACGGCATACCATGGGTATGTAGCCTCCACGTTAAGGTATGGACTCATATTTTGGGGTAATGCTGCAAATATATCCTCCGTACTTTTGGCACAAAAAAGATGCATCCGAGCCATCTGCAAATTAAAAACGACAGATACATGTAAGCCACACTTTAGGGATTTAAAGATTCTGACAGTACCGTCGCTGTATATCTATGAGGTTCTGATGTTTGTAAAAACCAATATACACTTGTTTAGTCATGTAGAAAGTCAACGTCGCTCAGATAAGTTAAAAACAACAATCACCAAAACTGCTTTTGCTTATAAAAGTATCTATGCAATGGCACCTAAATTGTATAATAAATTACCTTGTCATATTAGAAACAGTAAGAATAATAATGAATTTAAAAATAATATCTTTAAGCTATTAAATGACAAAGTATATTATTCAGTCAATGAGTATTTGGATGACAAATTTTGATCAATTTTTATAATTTATATTTTTAATTTATTGTGTTTTTTATTTTGCAATCATTTGACATTGTGTATTATTATTCTTTCCTATTTTCATGACATTTTCCCTATTTTATTGAGACAATTTTATAATTTGACATGCATGTACTCGTATCTTTGACATTCTTTTATATCAAATATACTTACTAACATCGTAAGACTGATTTTGTATGCCTATCGGCGGAACATGGTTTGTACAATTGAAGTTTAAAATATTGAAAAACACCTGTAATCACCTATGTTCACAAAATGAATAAATGAATTTGAATTTGAATTTGAATTTGCGGGAAGCTCAAGACCGATCGCTATGGAGGATTACTGTGGACGCCCTCTGCCCCATCTAGGGGTCATAGGAAATTAAGTCAAGTCACAAGAAACCGACCACTGCAGAAGTGTGAAATTAAAAGAAACAAACTTATCAAACAAAGAATTACTACGAAGGAAACTGTATTGTTTTATTCGAAGAAAATGACGCTTGAAGATAACAAGAAACTACAAACAATGTTTGTGCCAACATTAATGCACACCAAGAATTGTCTGAGTATTCAATCTTTCTACGAGACTGGTTATGAAGAGCTTCCTAGAAATTGAACCATTGAATATTTCGGAATAAAAATGTGGTAAATTAAGAGATATACATAAATTACGTCACAGGTTAAGAGGGGGTAAGAACAGAGGGTCGACGAAGTGTGTGTAAAAATCGTGACGTCACATTTAAAAACCTGAATACAAAATCATTTAAAAAATGAGACACGAAACGAATAGCATACTAATTACTTAAAAATCTGCTTTAAAATAGTTCCAACTCCGTTTTTAAGAACATAAGGTTAAGGAAAACTAAATTATTTCATAACTGCTGTTATAATTAAAAAGAAACCAGGTGTAAAATTCCAACATATTTATAACTGTATCACCGAAAGGATAATAGGTAGAATATGCGTAAGGCATTAAATGCGCCCCTGGTTGTTTGTGTCCGTAAAGTGTTACATAGATAAATATGTAGTTAACAGCCACGACCAAGCTTTCAACAAGTAACTAAAGACATCCTTAACTTCAAGCAAAACAGATTTAAACTGTATTCTCAACAACCACAGCTACTTATCTTCAGAGAAACAGTTAGTAACAACATACTTTTAAACTAAATGGCACGTCCCTCTCGTTAATTTACGGATAAAAGGCTAAAGCTGGACCCATTCGCATTGATCAGGACCGCAAGAAAGTACTAATTTCATGCAAATTGCCTCTCAGTAAACGATTGAGCAACATAGGAGGTACAGCGATTAGTTTGTATCTAGAGGAGGGTAGTCGTGCTTTTACAAAATAGTGGCAGAGTTTGTAAGTACCCTGCAGCATGTAAAGAGTTTTTAAATCAATTATTCAATTTGTTATGGTTTTATTACATAACTGTTGGCTACGACTTATTTGCGTGGAAATTTCCCGGGATAATATAGCAATGTGCTATTTCAGACTATATGAAGTCGGTTAAAAATACATAAATAATAAAATGTATTTAAGTATTAAGTAAATAAAATAAAAATGTACATTAATTACAAGCGAGGTAAAATTTTTAAGTAACTGTAATGTAGGTTAATGACAACCTTTGTTTCTAAATTTAATGAGAGGTCAACAATTAAATTATAATTATTAGAAGCTAAATTAAAAAGAAAGTATAATATTTTCAATCTTTTTGCCGAATTTCATATAGCTCAGCCGTTCAGCCATTTTGGTGTGATTGATTAACAAATACCCACACATGCATTCGCAATTTATAATATTACTAGAAAGTATGGATATTTGTCATAGAACCTGGATAAATTGATTTAGCTTCCAATATAGGCCACTAAGGGTGTATACAATACACTAAATTCAAAATCTGTGTGGTATTTTAATTCATGAAATTGTGTTTCGACTTTGTTCAGCAAAATTACATGTCAAATATTAGTTGTCACTAAACGCGTTTGGAACTTAGAATGTGAAACAAAGTTAAATTGTACCTGATGGGTTTTTTGTATATCAATGTCCCTGGTACACAATTTAGTGAAACACAGCTTTTAATAGAATAGTTTCAGAAAATAATTATGATGCAAGGAACTGTCAGAATATTGATAGGGTGAGACGAGAAGGCAAGATGGCGATGGCTTGGGTTCTTTATGAGACCATACAAGGCATATGCAATATGAAAAACACGTATTTTTGCTTCAAAATAAAACCTGGGAAATTATACTTTCAGCAATGAATAGTGTTACCATAGCTGAACATATGACCAACCAAACAATATACCTGCAAAGTGAATGCATATATTTATACATCAATATTTTCAAAAAGGATTGAAGTCTCGTCTCTTCTGCGAAAATCAGGTGACCTCTCCCAAGATTTCTATATTGTGTTCCACATGAATGCGAAATCATAAAGATATCGCTACGATAGATATAAGGGTACATATTTCATTCGGCACAGGTAGTAAATGTCGATATAGAGCTCGTAAAAGATATACTAACGATCTGTCAATTCAAATAATACAATACCAGTAATAAAACCCCATTTCCTGGTTAACTAGTTAAAAGAAACATTAGATTGCATGTAGGAGAGATTTCTGCGATGCATTTAGCCGTTAAATTAAGGCGAAATAAGCAGTATTGCTTGCGACATTCAAATTAACATTTATTTATTTTAAAACAATATGTGATCTTATGTAAACTATTAATATTATTTTATCATATAGTTTCCTGTCGTGGAAAGTGTCGCGTAAAGGCCATGACACTCAGTGAAAACGTAACATTCTACTGGTGAAAGATTTTTCAAAATCGGTTCAGTAACCAGAGATTACTTCCTACAAACTCACAAAGTTTCACCATCATCTGCTTAAGACTTTTCCCAACTATAATAATAATTATAATAATAAGGACGAAGTTATCTTGACGAATAATTACCGGAGACATATTATGAAGGACGGGACGATTGACGTGTGTCGGGCATGCCATCATCCTGGTGAGTCCATCAGACATATTGTCTCCGGTTGTTCTCGTCTTGCTAACGGCGAGTACTTGCATAGACACAACCAAGTAGCCAGAATTATCCATCAGCAACTTGCTTTGAAATACAAACTTGTCGATTCTGAGGTACCGTATTACAAGTATGTGCCCGACCCAGTTCTCGAAAATGACCATGTCACGTTGTACTGGGATCGGTCTATCATCACTGACAGGACTATTGTTGCCAATAAGCCTGATATAGTGGTGATAGACCGATTAGTGCGCCGCGCAATGATAATCGATGTTACCATCCCACATGAGAATCTCGTGAAAGCTGAGAAAGAGAAACACATAAAGTATCTCGACTTAGCTCATGAGGTTGTTGACATGTGGAATGTGGACTCGGCTGTCATTGTGCCGATTGTCATGTCAGTCAATGGGCTGATAGCTAAAAGATTCGACGACCATCTGTCGAAGCTGGCGTTGCACAGCTGGATAAAGGGCCTGATACAGAAGGCAGTTCTCCTCGATACAGCTCGTATTGTGAGGAGGTTCCTTTCTCTGGAGACCTAACCACCGGTAGCTTGGACCCTGCTCCCGACACCGATGGACTGCCATTTTTTATATTTTTAAATGTTTTTCAACCGACGACAAAAAGAAGAGGTTATCAATTCGACGCGTATATATATATATATATTTTTTTAATTTATGATCATCGATTACTCGAAGACGGCTGAAAGGATTTGGAAAATTCGATATTGGTCCCATTTTCATAAACGTCAGGATCTGATGATGGGATCCTGGAGAAATCGAGGGAACTCTTCAAATATTATAGGCACACCTATGTCGTTTTGGGTATTTATTATAGGAACTTGTGCAGTTGCTCTCAAAAAGTATCATTTGAGGAAGTGGAACTGATGATGAAGACCACAGATGGCCGCCGAAACTACTCAATAATAAGTATTGAGTGGATTGCGATTCGATTACTTGAATATGGATGTTACGCACTTTATGCTCGTCACAATGCATATGGTGATGTAGAGCTGATGGTGAAGTACCAGGAGAACTCCTCAACAATTAACGGCCCAGCATTGGGAAAAGCAATATTTTGTAAAAGGTTATAAGTAGTTGATAATTAGGCTCTTGTAACTAGGTAAATTAAAAATAGACCAACTAAAAAGAGTGAAATAAAAACTTTTTACCAAAAAATTAAACCGACTCCCAAAAAACACTGCAAAGTGAAAAATAACTTTAATTTCGGAAGTCGGTGCCAAAAACGAAAATACAAAACTAAAGACACCGACTACCGAAATTAAAGTTATTTTTCACTTTGCAGTGTTTTTTGGGAGTCGGTTTAATTTTTTGGTAAAAAGTTTTTATTTATTGTAAGTTTTTATAGAAAAATATTTAAAAATGTAATTTTTGAGATATGTGTTGAATAATAAATTTTGAGTTATAAGTTGGGTAATAAAGATTATTATAATAATAATTATAATAATCTTTATTACTCAAAAAAGGTTACACAGCAACACATGGTTAAATAAAATGTAAGCATAAAATGAACAATAATAAAAAGAAACGTGTCAGTAGAGACCCTGACTCCTAAACTAGGTATATGCCCCTGTATCTTAGGAGTCAGTGTTCTTCAAACATCAAGCACAAGTAGACCACTTTACGAGTATACAGATTGATTGAAAAATGTAATCTATGTAAAGGTACTAGTGTTTTATATGGAAAAACTGCCTGTCTGACCTTCACAAGGAGCTAAGTGACACTCCTTGGCAAAACCAGTGTCAATTTTTTTTCTGGCTTTTGCCGTAGCCGTAACTACACATTCAACAGAACAGAAGTTCAGTTTCGTCAGTAGAGCGTCGATTATCTGAACTAACTGGGAGACGTGGGTGTTCGGAAAACCGGTATTTACTGATAATCGACCTACCTATATGTATATTGATTCAGCCATCCATATTCACGTACAGGTAAATGAAAACTATATTTACATTTATATCTTCAATAACAAATAGGAATTAAACAAAAAAAGTGCAGACAATCTTGTCGTAAAACATGTATGTACTAGGTACAATTAACGCTCAAAAAAATCTTCAATCTTCGTCTGCCGAACCAAGCCTACCCGCCTACGAGCGGCTAGGTCACGCACTATTTTAAGGACAGATATTTGATACTGGTCGCTTTCAGCCTGTGTTTCAAACCAACGCAAGGCAATATCTAAGAAAGTAAACGCTTTAGAAGCACTAATTATGTTTTCATCTTCATTATCTGAACTTGTAGTTGAAGAGGTGCTAGCGGTGGCGTCAGCCTTATTAGTCTAAAATTTCGCTATCCTGCATAATTTGGTACCCGGGATCTTCACGCAGCAAAATTTAGACTAGCGGTTACTTGGAACTGACATACGAGTACAATTAAAAAGTCGCGAGTAGCGGGCGTAGTAGTTCGGATAAGCGGTCGTTCGGTTAAGCGACGACGTTCGGATAATCGACGCTCCACTGTCAAAAATGACCGCTGGGACCGACGGCTTATACTGCTTTCCGAGGATGGCTTTATGAAAGTGGAGAAAAAGAAGAGAAGGCAGCCTCCTTGTCGTAACCAGTGTGGTACCGCACTGGCTGGACCCAACTTCCTGCTGCGTGCAGCTGTACCAACGACGCAGCTCTACGTGTCCAGGCTGTACTACGCTACGAAGGATGAGGAGATCATGGAGTACGTGCGAGCTAAGACCAACTGGACTTTGAGGGTCGAGGAGTTGAAGTCGCGTCATGAAACGAATTTTAAATCGTTTGTAATGCGGGTTCCAACTCATCTGTTAGAGACATTCCTCAAGCAGGAATTTTGGCCGAGAGGTGTCGTGTATCGACGATTTCGCGGAAGATTACGCGACACCTCGCAGCGCAACACGATGCCGTCTATTCGTGTTAACTAGTTTTTGTTTTTATGTGTTTTAAATTTGTTATGTATTAGTTTATTTATAAGATTTTGTATTTGTTTATTGTTTTTTATGGGCCTAGTTGCCTGAAATAAAGGATATATTATTATTATTATATTAAATATCTCTAACGATTGTCCCACTCTGTGTCTGTGTGGTGAATTACGGTCTATTCCCTCTCATAGAAAGGAAGCCTTTGTCCCAGCTGTGGAAACGTTATAGGCTGTCTCACGTTGGACCTCAATCACACGTAAATGAAAACGATGTTGCTGTGGACGCTTGCCTACAACTAACCTTACTCTTGATAGTAAACATCCAGATTGAAGCTTATTGCATTAACGTTAGCACACTCCCCGTTTGATTAAAACGATTCAGGTTGTGCACACATGACGACGAGACGCAGAGAATAGGCCGAACTATCGTGGCCGACTGGTCGGCTGACCCTTTCAGCATCGTACATAGCATAGCATAGCAGGGGCGTGCATAGGATTATGACAGGGCATGCGGCGGAGTAAAAACACACAAAAACTTCTTCTTTTATAGATTTTTAGCATAGCCACAGCCACGCATCGTAGCATGGTGGCGATGCGTGGCTGTGGCTATGCTAAAAATCTATAAAAGAAGAAGTTTTTGTGTGTTTTTACTCCGCCGCATGCCCTGTCATAATCCTATGCACGCGCCTGTAGCATAGTAGGATATATACAGACGGTGATTGTGCACCAATTTGCCTTCTAAAGACGAGACCTCTTACTGCAGATTATGTCATGATTTAACTATCATGGACTCATGGTCGCCTTACGTCATGCCTTGTTTTAGCTTTTTGAAAGTTTAATCCTTAAATGGTTATTAATGTCCAAATACAGCCTCGCAGTGAAACAAGCGTCATAAAATAAGCTCCGCTTCTGGTTTTTAAACGTACGTCTACAAAACTATTCGAATCAAAGCATAAGTAAAAAAATACATACATTTTTCTTTGCATTTGAAAGCCTATTTTAATGTGATCTATCTGAAATTAATTACAATCTAAGGGTTAATCTTATTCCGAAAAATTTTTGGCGAACGAAAATGCGGGCAGGTTATAAGTAAATGATATGTTTTTTCAACAAGAACCTTCAATTATTTTCCAAGAGCTTGTTACTAAGTAGTCAGGACTCAGTCCTGCTTGTCAAAGAAAATACCTACTCTCATACCTTTCTAATTTTCCCGATGCAGAATATTAACCACTTTTCTACATAGTCCATTGATAATAATTGCATCGGCATTTTTAACGAAAACTTTTAACGAAAATTGGTTTGAACGAGATCGGGTCAACAGTTTGTGAGATATAGAACATTTTCTACAACCGAAAATATAACTTTGTATTTCATACAAACACTATAAAAACCAAAGTTATTTTGAGTAGTTACTACGGAACCCTTGACCGGCGAGTCTGACTCGCACTTGGCCATTTTTTTATATGACTTCTACTCCGTTCATCTATTATTATTATATCCAATTTTTTTCATGACGGTAAGTCATCAGGTATTGAACGATATCTATGAATGCAAAGCAATGTCGTTAGCCATATGTAATGTAAAATCCAATTTCATTTCATAAATATAAATATCTGCCATAAATTTTACGTGATAAAATACATAGCCGCAAGCAGACAAGATACTAATTGTTCAGTAATAGCGAGAACGACCTAGCCTTGATCGTTTTAGACAATTAGAACAACATTATTACGATCCTGTAATCGTTTCTAATTAACAACTTAAATGCTTAAATTTATTAATCTATTCGCTTAGCAGTTACAAGTGGTCTCTTATAGTAATGTAAAATTGTTTGGGTTTAATTTTTGTTTTAATTTTTAATGCTCGGGTAAAGTAAGTATGAGTATTTTTAGTCAAAATAAGTCTGGAAAGCCGTAGCCTGAAAGAAATTCAGTCTTGTCCTTATCTATTTCTTTAAAGATGGAACAATATTATGTCGTCTGTTTCCTTAATTTCCTTTTGTTCATTACTACCATTTTCTTTCATCTTCATGTTTGTTACTCTTAGTACTGAAAGGGTTTCAATGAAAAGTGGTATGTAGATAGTTGAAATGACACACAGGCAATTTTGTATCCCGGATTTCGTATGGGATCCGGACTTACGCGCGAAAATCCTCGCTCGCGAAAGACGCGGGTGGAAACTAATTGATTTATAAACCGAAGACTGTCATCTATTTAAATCATTCCCTCATTATTGAGGATCGTGATCGTGATCGTGTCATCGTGTGGCTTTTGCTGAGTTAATGATGGACCTCCATCAGTCCTTACCCATTACCGCACTTACTGCCAGGTGGAATCCTTAACTTGGTCAGACCATCTGGTTGGCGAACGACATCGATCAGACTGCCATATCCCACGTTACTTAACTAAAGCATCAACGCCAAAAATTATACGCTGTTGGACACGATCCTTCCCAAGCCTTGCATTCCATATCAATATAATTATGTGAAACTATGAATGTAAGTATGTGTGTTTGTATTGTCTTCACGTCTTAAAGGCTGAACGGTTTTGAATGAAACTTGGTACACGTTACACCAAGTCCTGGAATAGGACATAGGATACTATTTTGTCTTAGAAGATTCTTGTAGAAAATTTTATTTTTACTTCAAGCAGACTAAGCTGTTGGGAAAAAAAAAGTTCAAATAATCAACTAATTCGGCACCGCTAAAAGAACAAATTGTGTTCACTAAAACCAAGTGTTATTAATGTTACGACCTGTCCATTACAACGCTCCTTTCGCGCCATTCCGAGTACTGAACAAAATGGCCGCCGGACACAAATTGTCTCCAAACGATCCTCATTTACTTAGCTGAGGTCAGGTTAATATTTAATGAAGGCAAGCCAAGCAGCTTAAATAAAAATCTACAGTATGGCCGAGTAGGTTGAATAAAATAATGTCACTGTCTTAATCGTGTTTGAATTCATTTTATTTCAAACTAGCATTCGCGCAGGGCTTTGACCCCGTGGAATTTATCACTATAAAAAACTTTTTACCAAAAAATTAAACCGACTCCCAAAAACACTGCAAAGTGAAAAATAACTTTAATTTCGGTAGTCGGTGTCTTTAGTTTTGTATTTTCGTTTTTGGCACCGACTTCCGAAATTAAAGTTATTTTTCACTTTGCAGTGTTTTTGGGAGTCGGTTTAATTTTTTGGTAAAAAGTTTTTATTTCACTCTTTTTATGTGGTTGATTTTTAATTTACCTAGTTAAAAGGGCCTAAATGTCAAGTACTTATAACCTTTTACAAAATATTGCTTTTCCCAATGCTGGGCCGTTAATTGTTGAGGAGTTCTTCTGGTACTTCACCATCAGCTCTACGTCACCATATGCACTGTGACGAACATAAAGTGCTTAACACCCATATTCAAGTAATCGAATCGTAATCCACGAAATACTTATTATTGAGTAGGTTCGGTGGCCATCTGTGGTCTTCATCATCAGTTTCACTTCCCCAAATGGTATTTTTTGAGAGCAACTGCACAAGTTATATATATATATATAACTTGTGCAGTTGCTATAAGAAATACCCAAAACGCCATAGGTGTGCCTATAATATTTGAAGAGTTCCCTCGATTTCTCCAGGATCCCATCATCAGATCCTGACTTGGTGACAATGGGACCAATTTCGAAGTATACCCTTTCAAACAAAAAAAGAATTTTCCAAATCGGTTCAGCCTTCTTCGAGTAATCGATGATCATACATTAAAAAAAAAAAAAAAAAAAACAAGTATACGCGTCGAATTGATAACCTCCTCTTTTGGTCGTCGGTTGAAAACATAATCAAGTAAAAAGCATATAACCTTCCTCAAGCTTCAAGCTAGTTCCATACCAAATTTCATCTAAATCCACCCAGTAATTTCGAAGATTTGCGCGTTCAAACAAACAAACTTTTCCGTTGTATAATATTAGTATAGATTGTTTACACATTATCGGCTGATGTTCACTCGTGGATATGTATCCCAAGTTATATACCTAGAAGGTAAAGCCACTAATAGTTAGTAGAAGTTACGCAATATATCACAATTAAATAAGTTTCTGTCAATATCAATATTAACAGCTCGTGGGAGGAGTTCCTGTCTAACAACCTCACGTGTCAATCTTCAAGGTTATATAACGTTGGTTTGTGGATGGATCTGAACATACTGAGATTCCTTCATGACTCGGGAAGCAAGTTAAGCCGTGTGTCCCGACTGTCATTAGTACATCTTTAACAGATCGAGCGCAGGGCTAAAAGGCTTATAGGCGATGAGGCGCTATTGGGCAAGCTTCATAGCCTGGCTCATCGGCGAACCGTTGCTTGCTTGTCGGTTTACTACAGATTGTACTTCGGAGAGTGTGCGCAGGAGCTCCATGACCCTTCATCTCCCATTCACTACCGGCCTACCAGACGCACGGCTGGGTTCACCCACACTTGGTTGATATACCGTCTTGTCGTACCAAGCACTTCTCCTCCACATTTATTGTGCGCACTTCCAAGCTGTGGAATTCTCTGCCGGCTTGTGTTCCCTGCCTCTTATGACCTTTCAACCTTTAAAGCAAGAGTAAACAGGCATCTTCTGGGCTCGCTCGTTCCATCGTAGACCTCATCTATCGTTTACCATCAGGCGAGATCGAAGGTCAAGAGTGGGCTCATTTCGAATAAAAATACGGGTAATAGGAAAGCAGAAAATGTAACACCAGTTTTACCGGGGGGTATCGTGTTTTCCAGCTACTGGGTTGTGGAGGTCAGATAGGAAGTCGCTACAACTGTACACAGTATTCAGTAGTACTACAGACTGAAAGCCGACCCCAAAATAGTTGACAGATAGACGCTAAGAGAGAAAAACACACATTACTATGCGGTAGCGACCTCCCAAATTTCCTTAAAACTTGATAGCCCTCTCGGATGTTGCTGAATTAAGAATTATTATACTACGTGAACATTTTTATTAAGCAGTTCTTTGCTTTAAAAGTCTGCGTCAAAAACATCGCACTCTTAGAAAGTGACCTAACTCTAAATTCGTGTAATTTCAGATTTTGATGTAAACTGGCCTGAAACATTACTCTGAATTGCCCTGGAAACAGGAATCTGAATTACGAGTTATAAATAGACAGCTTATACATTTGCCACTTGAGATATATGAATATAATTTATTCAATGCTGCTTTATTAGTTACTAGCTTGTGCCAGCGGCTTCGCCCGCGTGGGAAGTTTTTCCCGTGTAATACCCGATCCCGTGGGAATTTCGCAAAATCCTTTCTTAGCGGATGCCTACGTCATAACATCTACCTGCATGCCAAATTTCAGCCCGATCCGTCCAGTGGTTTGGGCTGTGCGTTGATAGATCACTATGTCAGTCAGTCAGTCAGTCACCTTTGAGTTATATATATTTAGATTAATGCTTAAATCCAAAAATACTATTTTTTGAGTAAGGTCCCTTTCATTCTGAGAGTGCGACATGCCGAAACAAGAAACTAGTTACAACAATAAATCCGCGCCAATAAAATTCATTTGATCGTCAAATGACGAGAACAGCCACAGCCAAAGTCAGGTAACAAACTCCAATAAATTAGTTTCGTTTATTTAAATAAATGCGCGTAATAACTCCGGTCAGATCCGTTCCAGCCAAGTGACTTTCTTTATGCTGCCGTAACTAGCTTACTTCGTCAAATATTTGTTTTGGCTTAAGGCTATGCGCAGACCAATCCATACAATAAATCAAATAGAAGTCTCTGTCGTTGAATTCAAAGTAACTGTGTCATCTGAAGTTACACAACAAAAAATTTAAAACAAAAGCAAACTTATTCCGTCTATCTGTCTAATTGGTTAATCTCTAAGCAGTACTTTGAGACTGCTAGACTGACGAGACGGTTGAATATGAAAAACTACTTGGCTTAAAAGGCTAGAAAGAGAGCACAGCTTTCAAAGAGTAAACAGGAGTCCTGCGATGTTTTGAGTGTGTGGGTGCAGTCGATGAGACCAATATGTCGCTCTCAGTAGCCTTGACAGACCATCAGAGGTACGCTCTTAAAAACACAGACTCGGAGATGAAAGTGGGTTTGGGAGAATGTTCTAACGAAATACAGTGACCCCGTGACGCTAGGGCATTTAGTCTGATACTCCCCTTCTGCTCTGCCCAGACCGAGAGGAGTGATATATTCCCTCAAGAAAAAAAAATATGTTAGTGGATTACAGAGACTAGTCAAGAGTGAATATGTTACTTCCAGATAAGCGTGCTTCATCTTCGACCACGTCATCACTTACCATTAGGCGAGTTGGTGGACCAATAAAAAAATATTTTAAAAAAAGTTCCTCAAAAGGTCACTTTAGACTTTAATCTCCATGCTTTACAAACATAGGATTTGATCAGTGCGGATCTCCGTGGTGCGGATTGTATTGACTTTAAAGGACTTTGACCTCGGAGTTTGTTTCGGTGCTTCTTTAGAGATATATCATTGAAATAAAAAGAAAGTTAAAAGGTCGATTAAGACGAAACCGTTTAGTCGATCTTCAAACGTATTGTCGCAATGTCGCGTCGGGATTGTCTGTAGATTTTAGTCGTGCTCACTGCATTGCCTGCATTTAGCTCAAGGTTTAAGGGTTTTTCCGTAAAAGGGGGCGAAAGACGCTTAGAGATTAGTTGATAGCCTAAATAATGTGCTTTACTTCCTTCGAGTATCGACGGGTTCAGTCGGGATTTAATGAGCTATGAGCTGGCTTTAGGCGCCGTAATGTCTGCTTGGAAATTGTTGCCGTCAACACAATCCTACTACATATTTTCATTTTGTTTTGCTTTAGATAGGTTAGATTTTAATAACATGAATACATAACTAGTCTCCTTTCCGCAGTTTTTTTCGCATGCACAATTCTTTCAGCGAAAAATTAACGGGTGAAGGAGAGTGATGAGAATTTTCTAATGTCGTATGAGTACTTTCGTATGTAACTTTCTACGTACAAGCTCGTCACAAACAATAGCCCTTTATACAACGTGTAATTTAAAGGGTATATACATACCAAGTGCATGGTTTTTTTGGATGATAACAAACGATATGGCAAGGGTTTTGTAATCCTAAGTCTACGTGTGTAGAACTTATTACAAATTCCAGTACACTGATACCAGAGACCGAATTTTTCAAATTTAGAAGAACGAAAAGAATTATAGTGTTATTGGCAAGTGACGTGGAAAGTTATTGACCCTCGTAGTGCTGTGACACGTTTGTTATGATTGGTATTCAAGAAATATATGAAACCAATAATTTGGTATCAATTCTTTGAGTCAGTTATTTTGTGCTGAAACTATGCATAGAGACTCCATACCAGATGTTGTCTTCAGCCCTTTTGGATAGATATGGGGTTTCCGTTACACTTTGTATAGTAACTAACAGTCGCGCACTTTATCGCGATAAAAACATAACCCCCCTTCTTTTGCAGTCGGATAAAAAGTTAAAGCTACTCCCAAACCAAATTTCTTACAAATTCACCCCAAATTTGCTAGCAAAGAAACAAACTTTTCCGCTTTATAAAGTTAGTATCAATATAATTATTGATATCTATAGTAGATTTAGTTTATTTTAAACATAGTTTAGTTTATAGTTTATTTATTTCTCTTTTCATTATTTTCAATTTTCTCTTAATCTATGTGTAATAATAACAATGGGAACACAAAACAGCAAGAAGAGATAACGTTGCCGACTGTACTAGTCTGAACTGTATCGCAGTCGACAGCATAGGTCATCAACATAAGTTGTTGTTAGATTTTCAGTTACAAAATTGAATTAATTGTTTACCACATTTAAGAAAGTGTCTCGTGAATTTCATAAAATACTAAGTTTTGTCATTTGTCTGTGAGGGGAAGACAGTTACAAAATTAGTAAAGTTTATATTTATTGGGAATCTTCTTCAAATCAAAAGCATTTCACATTTAATTAGCCTGACTTCATCATAATTCTCATCTCTACTGAAAACACTGATGGGTTTATGCCTCCCATTTCTTGTGCCAATCTCCATGGTCGTTTACGAATACGACTTTAGGACTTAATCTACGTTGGGGTTGCGGGAATGTTCTAACGAGATACCGCAACCCCGGAACCTAAAGGCCACTTAATGAACAGGGTGGAAGTTTAGTCAGTAGAAGTCTGACACTCTGACCGTCATTTGAAGATTGTCCCAACGAAAAAAAGGCCTTAACGATAAATCCATAAAACCCTACCGTCGCACAAGCAAAACAATAACGACAAAACATGGCAGCGTGTACTGGTAATCTAATATTCCTCTCATCTCAGTTTATGTTATGTTGCAGATAATGGTGTTACATAAATTCCCATTATAGTGGAGGCGCAGCGGGTGGGCGAGGCTATGTTACGACGATGCAGGGACATATAGATGGACGTAACAGCTTCCTATATAGGTTTTATTGTCTGGCACAAAGGGAGTATAGAAAAAAAATGGTTTGTAGTTTTGACGAATACTATTGCAATGTGTCTATTAAATTGGAAGGATTTTTCAATTACCGCGTCACGATTATCTGCTCTGGCGTTGTTGCCGGACCGAGTAACTGGGCTTGGCAATTGTATTGTTAAAATTATGTAGATCCGGACATCAAAACATTATCTAATGTTATTCCGAGTGGATGGATCTAACACGTCGTTAATTATAAACAAATATGTATACCGAAAATTTTTAAACCATTATTTACAGAGAGTAACTATGAATCATGCGAAACGACGTTGTCACTTAATTATTTTATATAATTATGCTTCTGAACTGCAACTGTAGTCGTTCAAAGAGCTTTTTAATGTTCTAATGGAATTATTTAACTGAGTTAAAATATGGCGGAAAGTTAATAATTAAAGTATAATTTTACTCAATTTTTCGCAGTAGCAAGTTTTACGTTAGCGCAAATTTTAAGAGTATTGTGGGAACACCAATAAAATAAACAGCAATTCATTGCGACACCATAATTTATTGCCAATTATTGTATCGATACATAAATGTATCATTTGACAATTTTGTAACGATTTACAATGACCTACTTTCGATATTTATTTTTGGTACGAGTACAAGATAAATCAGCTTAATACGACCAATTTAAGAGTTTAAACCTCGAGCCATTAATGTGACATACTTGTAGTGACGGAAACATGTAACCAGGCAGCTTTATACATAATCTGACATGGTACTTATATGAGAATGCAATTTATTTCAACGGAACGCAAAAAAATAAACTTGCAAAATTATTAAGTATTTCCATCATCGGACTACAAGACGAACGGCGATGCGCCATCATTACATGCATGGTGGACCCATCCATACGCCATGCATACATACGCGTTTTGGGAGTACTTTCACTGCGCGTACAGCTAAGGATTGGAATTCCCTGCTGAAGTCTGTGTTTCCTGGTTGCTATAATCTGAGGGTCTTTATGTCAAGAGTAAATACGTTACTTCTCAATCCCTTTGCCCCTTCCGAGAGAAGCTGAGTTAACTTCCTATTTCCCGCAAATTCGAAGCTTGAGATTACCCTTTCAGCCTCGTTCCTCGTAAATTGTAACACCTGGTAGTTATACATGATACATCCTCAACCACACCACCCTCAGGACAATTTAGAGTTGGATTTACCCATCATAAGGGCAATGATGTTTAGTGCATCTAATCTCCTCAATCCAGAAACTGCAAACCACGGTGAACGCGTGATTGCGAAACAGTGAGATCTAATCGTGCCGTAACTAAAGCCTACCTACTGTAGCGTAAAACCGCTACGGTTAAAACTTCCTCCAATTCTAATCCAAACTTTTCAATAAAATTTTTTCTTCATAGCTGTTATTCACATTTGAACAAGGAATCGTGAAAAAAATCCTCGGATGTTTTGCCTTTTGACGGCGTCATTACATTTTTGGGACCCGATATGTGATGGTCGACCTTATTTTTTGATTCATACCGAAATTATGAAGTGAAAGTTTTTTTCTGTTGGTGTAAAGCCAATAAAAAATATAAAGTGTCCTAGCAAAAGGATAGTCTGTGGGTGATTTTCTGGTTAATTTGGTATGTTTTGTCGCCCTTTTTCTTTTTGATCCATTTCGCACTAGTTTCATAATTAATCAAAGATTCAGCTTGCATCGGTGGTCTGAAGTTTCTTTTTGTTTAGATCCCGTTACAAGCCAATTTTTGGCTCCACCCTACGGGCAAACGACGTCGGTTATCGACGACGGAGGTCGGGGCGCTCTCGCCCGGTATCCGAGCACATCCTGTGCCTGAGACGTCCATCTCAAAGGCCTGAAGCGAGTACGAGGTAGATGCGGACTCCGCAGCGCAGTGGCTCCGTGATTTCTACGTTACTTCCCACAGTCGTGTTCAGCCGTCCAGGAATTACCGAGTTTTCGCAGCAAGAGTTCTATTTTAAATAGTGCACCTAATTTGTATATTTCTAATCTAAAAATTCTCACGTCAAAAACTCTTTCTAACCTAAGGCCTATCAAGACGCGTTGGATGCTCTTAGTGTTTTTGTAACTAAAATTACTAATATTGCGTATTCGCCTAGCTATAACCGATTGCAATCGATTTTTTTGTTAGGTAAGTTAAAAATATTTGCATAATACTTTCGATAACATTCTTTTTCTTTCCGCTAAGTTAACCCACGCCATCACTGAAAGGTTCCCAATAATAACTAATATTTAACTTTTTTATATTTTTTAATTAAGTACATGTTTTCTATCTTTTTCCTTTTAATCAAAATTAAACGTGTTAAGTAGCGGTTTGTGTTTTACTGTACACTTAATCTTATTTACGCTACAATATGGCGCCCGAATTAAAGTAAGTTTGCATATTAATTGTTACTAAAATACCTTTTTTTTTGTTATCTCGTGTGTGGTTGCTCTTGAGAGCAATCTTTAATTTTCATCTTTCTTGTTGTGAGTTTCAGGTTTTAGAATTGGTCAGATACCCGTATGGAAGTTAAAAGGATTACCTGTCTTGAATGTTTTCCCGATTCATACGACTGGACTACAGAATTGCTAACTGAATTTATGTTCTTTGCTAAATTGTGTGATGTTTGTGAAATTCAATTTTAAAGATTAACTTTGTAACTATACCCAATTTCCAATTCTTTTATTTTCTCCCAAAATATACGTATCTATTCCGAGTTTTATTTTATCCCAGTAGGTAGCGGTAGTTAGTTTCCCGTAGAGTGTGTTTGATGTGTGGATCGTTAGGCATCGTGACCAAAGGTAAGCTTTTTGAATGGTCGTGTGCTAGTGTCTACCTTTCTTATTTTTTTTAGCCCGTCTGTTTGCTTTTCTGCTATTTGCTAGTATCTGTTTTTGTTGGATTCTTAGCCCAGCCGATTCCTTTGACGTTCATGTTGTTGTCTTCTTCCCGCATCGATATTACGGCACGATATCTAACGATTTCCTGCTAAGTCCCGCTCTTTCATTTAATCTATTTCTATTTTGTGTTTAAAAATGTCCGAAGAAGGTTCTATCGTTGAGACTCCTTTACACGGAAGTATTATTATTTCTAGACCTCCTCCCATTCCGCCTAGGCCCACTCCGGGTACTAGTCGTTCTAACTTACCTTCTCCGATGAAATCCGAGGACTGTCCCGGTTACTTTCTAAAACGATTTTCGCTAAGAAAATGGAACATAAATTATACTGGAGACACCAGTGTTCGAAATTTTTTTACCAGTATCGAAGAGGAGAAGGATTCAGACGACATAACTGACAGTTATCTGCTTAAACGCTTCCACGAAGTGTTATCCGGTCGCGCCTTGAATTATTATAGGTCAATCCGTCGACCTGATATGACTTACCCTGAATTAAAAGAAAAATTCTTCAAAACATTCGGGGAAATTGATTTCGAATTTAAAACCGGTCAACAAGTTAGGAATACAAAACAGAAATCAGATCAACCTGTTTTACATTTTGTGCATCAGATTTCTCAATTGAATGATACATTACGTAAACCGGTCGATAAATCTGAACTATTAGAAATTATCACTCACAACATGCATCCTAGATATTTTCCATGCTTATCGATACATAAATTTACTGACTTAGATGCGCTCATTGACACTGCATCGCATTTTGAAAGTTTTTTGCCCAAATCTACAAAATTAGTTTCAAGCGCAACAAATCAATCACAAATCTGTCCAAAATGCAATAAAACAGGACACCCCTATCGTACTTGCCCTGATTTCCCTGGTATGCTATGTTTTAAATGCCGCACACCTGGTTTTATAACTCGTGATTGCCCAAAATGCAATCCAAAAAATGTTTAGCCCACCGGCGACACGCATTACTCCGTACAGTGTCACCGGTGATAGCGTCCGATTCATCTGATAACCGTCCTTTCATCGAGATCATATTGTGTAACCGGGTCGTTAAAGCCCTTCTTGACTCTGGTGCACAAATGTCCCTTATTAGTGATTGTTTAACCCAACAACTGGGTATTTCTTTAAAATCAAACGTTCAGTGCCCACGTGTTATTTCCGCTAATAACTCTCCTATTGATATTTTAGGAACTATCTTTCTCCCAGTTAAGTTTAATGGTACGACTTTTATCCACGAATTTTTAGTAGCACGTTCTATGTCTTCTTCAGTTATTCTAGGTATCGAATTTTGGAATAAGTTCGGTTTGACTTCAGTTTTTAGTCAAGCTTTTAACAAAAATATCAAAGGTAATATGTACCTTCCTCCCGACTCTAATTCCCTACCTCCTGACCCACATACCCTTCCTTCTGACTCTCAATCCCTTCCTCAGATTAATTGCATTAGCGAGGTTCGATACATTCACCCTCGTAACGTTTTATTACCAGACCAAGAGCTAAAGTTGCAACGGGTCATTGAGGAATTCGATGTCATTTCATCCGATAAAGTTGGCCTTGGTAAGACTACTTGGCTATCACACAAAATAAACACTACTGGACCACCAATTAGACAACGGTTTTACCCTCTTTCACCTGTTAAGTTAAAGTTACTCAATGAGGAAATCGATAAGATGCTGGAGATGGGTGTCATTCGTCCCTCACGTTCTCCATGGGCCAGTCCTGTTGTGATGGTTACCAAAAAGGACGGTTCTGTACGTTTTTGCGTTGATAGTAGGAAATTGAATAGCGTTACTGCTAGAGATTCTTATCCACTCCCCCGTATTCACGATATTCTTGACAACCTTCGAGGTGCAAGGTATATAAGTTCTCTTGATTTTAGGAGTGCATTTTGGCAGATTCCTCTCGCTGATGATGAGAGTTGTGAAAGAACCGCGTTCATAGTTCCACAACGAGGTTTATTTGAGTTCGTCAGAATGCCATTTGGTCTCACGAATGCAGCTTCCGAGATGCAGCGCCTTACTGATATGATCGTTAATTTTGAATTCACTTCGACCAGTGATAATTGCGTTTTCGGTTACGTCGATGATCTAATCATAATATCAAAAGACTTTGATAGTCACCTCTCGCTCCTTAGAAAAGTACTAAACCGTCTCAAGGAGGCCGGTTTAACTATTAACCTAAAAAAATGCGAGTTCTGTAAAAGCGAATTGAAATATTTGGGTTATATCATTAACGAAAAGGGTTTACAAACTGATCCCAGCAAGCTCGATGCTATTAGGGATTATCCCGTTCCTACTACAGCTAAGTCACTACGTGGTTTTATTGGGTTATGCTCGTATTATAGGCGTTTTGTTGATGGTTTTTCTTCTATAATAGCTCCACTCACTGCCCTTATAGGAAAAAAGAAGGGTCGTGACCCTATAAGTTGGGATGATGCCGCCGATCAAGCATTCCTAAAATTAAAGGATGCGCTCATCAATACTCCCGTTATGGCTTGTCCAGATTTCTCGAAGCCCTTCATTTTGCAATGTGATGCGTCAGCTGTCGGTCTTGGTTCAGTTCTTTCTCAAAAGTTCGATGGTGTTGAACATCCTATCGCTTATTATTCACGCTTATTCTCAAAAGCAGAACGCAATTATAGTACAACCGAACGTGAACTTTTATCCGTTCTTGATTCCATTAAGCATTTTCGCTGTTATTTAGATGGAATGAAGTTTTCTGTTATAACCGATCATATGGCCTTGAAATGGCTCCTCACACTAAGTAATCCCTCAGGGCGTTTGGCGCGATGGGCTACTGTGATTTCCCAATACACGTTTGATATCATTCATCGCAAAGGGTCGCAACACGTCGTTCCAGACGCTTTATCTAGAATGTACGCGAGTCCGGTTACATTCGATCAAGGACCTGACCATACCAATGATAGATGGTATAAAAAGGTGTATTTAGGGGCTCGTGACTCCCCTCAAGCGTTTCCAGCTTACGCCATTCGGAACGGTGTTCTGTTAAGACGCATGCCAATCACTAACCCATTGTGCTCTGATCCTTGGCGCATAGTTTTACCCGTTGAAAAGGTTAAATCCGCTATATGGGAAGCTCATAATAATCCTCTCTCTATACATCCTGGAGTTTCAAAGACTTATTTTAAGCTCAAGGATAACTTTTACTGGCCAAATATGTTTCGAGATGTTTCTGAGACTTTAAGGCAATGTGAGGTTTGTAAAGCTTATAAGATCGCGAATTCCCAACCACGTGGTCATATGTGTTATCCAAAGGAAGTTTCTTTACCTTTACAAATGATTTCTATCGACGTTATTGGACCGCTTCCAATCGCTTATTATGGGTTCAAATACATTTTATCTATGGTCGATGTTTTTTCTAAATATGTTTGGTTAGTCCCCCTTAAAAGGATTGACGCCAATTCAGTTATAAAAGCTTTGGAATCTGAAATATTTTTTAACTTCGGAGTTCCACGGTCTATTCTCTGTGATAATGCTACCGTTTTTCGTAGTAATCAGTTTTTAAACTTTCTTAGGTCGTTTCGCATTGAATCCCCTACGTATACCCCTTATTACACTCCACAAGCAAACACGGTAGAACGTTATAACCAAAGTGTCGTTACTTGTTTGAGCATATTGGTTGGCGAGAACCAAAGGAATTGGGCTAAATTGTTACCCAAGGTCAAACTTTACCTCAATTCATGTATTAATTTAGCCACAGGGTTTACGCCAAACTTTCTCATATTCGGTAGAGAAGTCTGTATGGATTCATCGCGTGCGAATATCCAGACTCTAAGCACTAATTTAGCTGAAAGTCGGGAACAACACGCGAGTAATCTGACTTCGCTCGCCGAGATTTACGCAAAAGTAGCGGACAATCTTTCTTCTGCTTTTCTCCGTAATTCACGAAATTACAATACGAACCGCACGGCTATTACACTCAATGCCGGCGACATTGTATGGAGGCGTAATTTTTCAAAATCGTCAGCTGCTGAATACTTTACAGGAAAGCTTGCTCCTCGTTTCATTAAATGTCGTGTGATCAGAGTCATCTCCATGACTACATATGTCCTACAAGACTGTGATTCTCATCATATTGGACAATATCATATAAAAGACATACTTAAATGAATTAATTTGTTCCATATTCTTAACTTAATCAGCATTACTTATGTTAGGCCATCAGTTTTCAATTAACGACACCTCTTTTATTATTTCGACCCTCATTCCTCCCTGGAGTTAATATTTATTCATAACCATTTCCTCTCATTAAGCGTCGTATTTTTGATTTTGATTTAAGGTCCACCCTCTTCAACTTAACCCTCTCTCTTTAACTTAACCTTCTAACTTATCCCTCTATAACTTAAGCTCTTGACTTTGAGTCGTGTTAGACTTTGAGTCGTGTTTCACTTTGAGTCGTGTTTGACTTTGAGTCGTGTTTGACTTTGAGTCGTGTTTGACTTTGAGTCGTGTTGGACTTTGTGTCGTGTCTCACTTCGAGTTATTATCTGACTTCGAGCTTTTGTGTTCGACTTCGAGTTTTTGTTTGACTTCCTTTGAAGTTATTTTTAGGTTATTTCTTAATCTCAACTCTTATTTGTTTCGTCTTGAATATTGTTCTTTGTTCCTATATATTTAAGAATATTATTCTAGTTCTATCGTTTGTTTTTCTATTCTAATGTAGGTTTAGGAGACGCATCTGAAGCTCGCACTGTTAACGTCTAAACTGGAGGCCGGCTTTCAATTTTATTCAGTATCAGCTGCACTTCGATGTCGTTGATTTGATGTATTTAGTTTAAAGTTAGTTAGGCTAGTTTATTTAATTTGTATATATTATGGTTTTCACTCTTGGTTGATGCTATCCCTTTTGTGTTGTCAATCTGTTATTGTGTTTTCAATCTGTTATTGTGTTTTCAATCTGTTGTTGTGTTTTCAATCTGTTGTTGTGATGTCAATCTGTTATAGCGTTGTCACCCTCTCACTGGGTTGATACATTCACTTGGGTTGATCTCTCACCTTTCTTTTAGGGTTGTCAACCACCTTTCTTTTAGGGTTGTCAACCACCTTTCTTTTAGGGTTGTCAACCACCCTTTTTTTAGGGTTGTCAACCACCTTTCTTTTAGGGTTGTCACTCACCTTTCCTTTAGGGTTGCCACTCACCTTTAGGGTTGCTACTCTCATTTTTTTTTTTACTGGAAATGGGGTACTGTAGCGTAAAACCGCTACGGTTAAAACTTCCTCCAATTCTAATCCAAACTTTTCAATAAAATTTTTTCTTCATAGCTGTTATTCACATTTGAACAAGGAATCGTGAAAAAAATCCTCGGATGTTTTGCCTTTTGACGGCGTCATTACATTTTTGGGACCCGATATGTGATGGTCGACCTTATTTTTTGATTCATACCGAAATTATGAAGTGAAAGTTTTTTTCTGTTGGTGTAAAGCCAATAAAAAATATAAAGTGTCCTAGCAAAAGGATAGTCTGTGGGTGATTTTCTGGTTAATTTGGTATGTTTTGTCGCCCTTTTTCTTTTTGATCCATTTCGCACTAGTTTCATAATTAATCAAAGATTCAGCTTGCATCGGTGGTCTGAAGTTTCTTTTTGTTTAGATCCCGTTACAAGCCAATTTTTGGCTCCACCCTACGGGCAAACGACGTCGGTTATCGACGACGGAGGTCGGGGCGCTCTCGCCCGGTATCCGAGCACATCCTGTGCCTGAGACGTCCATCTCAAAGGCCTGAAGCGAGTACGAGGTAGATGCGGACTCCGCAGCGCAGTGGCTCCGTGATTTCTACGTTACTTCCCACAGTCGTGTTCAGCCGTCCAGGAATTACCGAGTTTTCGCAGCAAGAGTTCTATTTTAAATAGTGCACCTAATTTGTATATTTCTAATCTAAAAATTCTCACGTCAAAAACTCTTTCTAACCTAAGGCCTATCAAGACGCGTTGGATGCTCTTAGTGTTTTTGTAACTAAAATTACTAATATTGCGTATTCGCCTAGCTATAACCGATTGCAATCGATTTTTTTGTTAGGTAAGTTAAAAATATTTGCATAATACTTTCGATAACATTCTTTTTCTTTCCGCTAAGTTAACCCACGCCATCACTGAAAGGTTCCCAATAATAACTAATATTTAACTTTTTTATATTTTTTAATTAAGTACATGTTTTCTATCTTTTTCCTTTTAATCAAAATTAAACGTGTTAAGTAGCGGTTTGTGTTTTACTGTGCACTTAATCTTATTTACGCTACACTACCTGAAACTTCCAACTTTCTCTCAGGAAGTTTGAAATCAATTTATAGTTTCATCTTCCCTTTATGCAATTAATTATTGACGCGACAAATTCTCTAACTGTATCACAGACTCCGGAGAGCAGTTACGTAATTTGCTTAGCTTGTTGCTACATGTCCAAAGTCAGTTGTTTGCTAGAAATGAAGTTACCAGTGGGATTTAAGTTATATTAAACGTAGGGTTGCCAGATCAAAAAATCTAAAATCCGGAGTAAATTCCGGATATTTGATGAAAATTCCTGACTTTCTTTAATCCTTACTAATATTATAAATGTGAAAGTAACTCTGTCTGTCTGTGTGTTACACAATCACGCCTAAACTACTGTACCGATTTTAATGAGATTTGGTACGGACATAGTCTAGAGCATGAAAAAGGACATAGGCTGCTTTTTAATGTGAAAAAAGGGCTGTAAGGTTTTGAAATAGGGGATGAAAGTTTGTATGGAAATTACGTCATTTTTAAAGCCAGAAGCTTGAAACCTATTTTTTAGACTTTTGATTAGACATTAATAATTTTTTTTTTTTTTTTTAGGTAGGGCCACTCGTAGTTTAGCTCTATACGGCTAATGTACTACTTAACCGGTCTGTCCTGTGGTGACCTCTAATAAATTAAAGGCCCCCAGCCAGGGCTTACAAACTAAAGTTTACTTAAAGCTAATGACCGCACGCTAAGGGCACTCCCTGTGGAGTACGGGCCTGGGCATAGCGGGGTCATTTTGGGAGGGCAGCAAAGGGACAGGCTGGGTCATATTATTTACGGGAGTATTTATTGCTACTGGCTCAGCATCGCGGGCTGGCTCGTTTGGCAAAGGTCGGGGAGGATTTTCATTACAAGTACGCGGACGTCGCGATGGGCCTCGTCGGCGAGGCCGGAATAAGGAACGCGTTCTGTATTTGTGTTTTCTAAGAGTGCTGGTTTCCCTACTGCTCTCTTGTCGGATGGTGGTGGGGTCGTCAGGCTCGTCTAGGATGTTACGCGGGCGACGAACCCGAGAAATCTTGGAGGGTCTGTATCGGGCGGCCGATACGATCAGGGGGTTAGTGTGGGTATCAGCAGAGGTGAAGTAACGCACTGACATGCGTTTCAACACTTGCTTTATGGTCGGGAGTTTGAGGTCTACGTGGAGATCCTCATTCCTACAGAACCAGGGCGCGCCCGTGGCCTTTCGGAGAAAACGGTTCTGAATGACTTGCATCCTATGGATCTGATTGGGACTGGCATGAGCAAACACCGGACAGGCATACGTCATGATAGGACGTATGCATGTCGTGTATATTCGGATTTTATATCTAAGGGAGAGCTTACTGTGTTTATTCAGCAAGGCGTGGAGCCTACCGAGAGCGAAAGCGGCTCGCGAGCGAACCGACTTTATGTGCTCACTGAAGTTAAGGAACTGGTCGAGGATCACACCTAAGTATTTGGCTCGCTTCTCCCAAGGGATTGGCTTGCCGAACATAGTGATCGGGCGAGGGGGGGTGAATTGTTTATGCTGGCGAGCCCTGCGAAACAGGACTGCTTGACTTTTGTCGGGATTTACCTCAATCCTCCATTTCCTAAACCAATCGCCTAGTGCGTTGGCTGAGGTCTGGAGGGTATGAGCGATGCTAACGGGATTATGTCCCAAGTAGTAGATGGCCGTGTCGTCGGCAAATAGGGATAACTCTACTGGGGGCTTTTTGGGGATATCGCTAGTGAATAGCGTGAAGAGTGGGGGGGAGAGCACGGCGCCCTGAGGGACGCCGGCTCTGATAGGGCGGGGAGTGGAAAGCGCTCCTTCGATACGATATCTGAAGGAGCGGTTCGACAGGAAGTCTCGAATGATGAGCACGAGACGGTCCGGCACACCTAGTTGGTAAAGCTTATAAATTAAGCCATTGTGCCAGACTTTGTCGAAAGCCTTCGCTATATCAAAGAATAGGGCCCCCGTCACCAGACCGCGTTGAAAACGGCCGCTAATGTGCTCTACGATGCGGTGGGCTTGGTGGACACTGGAATGATGGGCTCTAAAGCCAAACTGTTCGTTAGGGAGTAGGCTCTTGGCCTCGACAAAGTCCTTGAGCCGATTAAGAATAATCCGCTCGTAGACCTTGCCGAGGGCGCTGAGCAGACTAATGGGTCTATAGCTAGTCGGGAGGTTCTTGGGCTTTTTGGGTTTTGGGATACCTATCACTATAGCCTCTTTCCAAGCTTGTGGAAACAAGTTGTTGGACAAGGCGCCATTGAAGATGGCAGCCAGTAGGACTATGATCGTACGTGGGAGGAGTTTAAGTGCCCTAGTGGTCAGTCTGTCAGTCCCGGGAGCTTTCCTAGGTTTGAGTTTCTTGATGATCTCCTCCACCTCGTCTACCGTGACGGGGGGGAGGGGAGCATCAGGGTCCTCGACAGGGGGCAGGGCAGATCTACGTTCGACCTCAGCATCCACGTGGGCAAGGTGGGCTGGGTCGACTGGTTGGGAGCTGGGAGAGCACTGGGCCTCCAGGCTGTCGGCTAGGCATTCGGCTTTGTCTTCGTCGTCGAAGGCAATGCTTTTGTCCGGGCGGATAAGGGGAGGCATTGAGGCAACCTCAGTGGCGCGCATTTTCCTCTGAAGTTGCCAGAAGGCATGGTGGGTGGGTTCCAGTTCGCTCAGGGTCTTGTCCCAGCCGGCTTCACGCCACTCTCTGATGCTGTTACTTACTTTGCGCTGTAAGTACCGCATGAAAGTTTTGTTATTCTGGCAGGGGAAAGCTCTGTAGGCACGGACTGCTGCGTTCTTCTCAGTCAGCAGGGCCCGTACATCGTCCGGGAGCTTCCGGCGCCAGTGCTCTGACACCGGAATCTCCCTTGAACAGTCGTTCAGGACAGATTGTACGTGCTCCGTGAGTGAGTCGATCGCAGCCGTCGTGTCGGCGGCGGACTGGATGTGGTCGGGGATCTTGTCCAGGTGAGGAGACGTGTTGGATTTCAGCAATTCGCCTACTTTCCTCCAGTCAGTGATCACCTGTGTGGGAGGGGGGCGGTTAGGGTCATAGGGACCCGATCTTGGAGTTAACTCCATGATCACCGGTCTATGGTCAGAGTCAAGTTCGTCTACCGTCTCTAAAGAGTGCAAACGTAAGTTCACATTCTTCAGGAGGGCAATGTCGAGTACGTCGGGCAAGTGGGATGGCTCGAACAGGTAATGAGTAGGCCGCATAGGACCTATGATATCTATGTGGAGAGGTGTGCAAAGGTCGTATAGTACCTTCCCACGGGGGTTGGTAATACGACTACACCATGCGGGATGTTTGGCATTGAGATCCCCCGCTATAAGGACGGAGTCACTCATGTCAAGAAGGGCTGTAAGGTCGCTTCGAAGTGAGGCGTTTATCGAAGAATTTGAATCTACGTCGTTGTACGGTGGGAGATACGCGGATACTATTGTGATAGAGGGATGGCCCGTCATGCCTAGCCGGCAAACGGATACCTCTAAGTGGGCAAGGGGCGGCGGATCCATAGGGATGCAGTGCAGGGAGTTCCTATAATATATTAGAGTGCCACCTCTGTGGCATCTAGTCCTATCGTTCCTAACTAGCCGGTAATTGGCTATCTTGGGATCCCTAAGGTGGGGTTTGAGGAAGGTCTCTTGGACCAGAAGGATGTCGAGACTATGATCGCGAAGGAAAGTCGCGATCTCGTCCCGTTGATTGGTGATGCCATTGGCATTGAAGTAACCTAGCTTTAAGGATCGGGGCTTAGACATTAATAAATACGACATTCAAATTATGTATGAGTTATGTTTTCAAAATAATTAGCCTAAAAAATTAAAAATGCTGCCGAAAGTCACTATTCCGCGCGGACGAAGTCGCGGGCACAGCTAGTTTGAAATAAAAACATTATATTTTTTTATGTTTCACTCTTCCATTCAATTGTAGAAATTCCGGACGGTTTAGGATTCCCTCCGCATTCCGGACAAAGACCTATATTACCGGACATGTCCGGAAAATTCCAGTTGTATGGCAACCCTAATTTAACGTAAGTGTTGTGTTTTTTCCTAGATGTATTTATATGTACACGAATCATAGTATGAAAAGATGTTCGTGATCCTCAGACGCGAGGAGAAGAGAAAGACGAAAAAGGAATTTCGAACTAAATTTTCTTGAAGTCCTTTTTTTCGAGAGGCGAAACGTTCCAGGAAACGATATCAAGGTAGAACATTCCCGTAACCCTGGTACTTAGGCAGTATTTGAGAATATAGTTAGATTACAGATCTCTACTTCCCTATGAATGATTTAAATGTTTGATAAAGAGATAAATCAGACCTTGGGGTAGGCTATAAACTACTTTATTTTTATCTGGACAAAGTTCCACGCGAGGGAAGCCGCAGACAGAAACTAGTTAATATAAATACGAAATTTTAGATGTATGAATGTTCGTTACACATTTACGTCAAAATTGCTCAAAGGATCAGGATCAAAATTGGCGAAACCATAGATGCCTGGAACAGCACAAAGGCTACTATTTACGCCGGAAAAACAAAACACGAACAAAGTCGCGGACAACAGCTGATATACAGGTAAACATTCGACACAAAACTCATCTTTTCAAAGCATTAAATCTTTAAATCAACGTTATTATCTTAGGACCAAAGATTCTACAACACTCGTCTGAGCAAAGCAGTTAAATCCAACTTGTACTCAACAAAATGGTTTTATAAGTACCCACAATTGTCATGCATAGAGGCTGTTGTCAAATATGGATTAAAGTTATTCAGGGTTATTGTTTCTTTAATAGCCTGTGACAATAGTGACCTTTGGAGCTGGCACAATGAACTGCTTTTAACACTCCCATTTATATTATTCAAGAGCTCTTGGTTTCGAAGCATTCATGTCGTAAAACTTAAAATTATTATCGCTGTTGTCAAGACAGAATAAGCTGTTGAGCGATGATGTGGTCGAAGATGAAGCACGCTTGCGTAGAAGTAACCTATTCAATCTTGACTTAAAGACTCCCAGGTTATAGCGATCAGGAAACAGACTCCGGCAGGGAATTCCACTCCTTAGCTGTACGCACAATGAGCTTTTATACTTTTGCCGGATTCGGGAATACTCCAATGAGATACCGCGGGCCCAGCATGTAAGGTCAACTGAAGAAACAGTGTGGGTTTTCAGTCAGTAAAAGTCTGACCCTCCATTGCGTTCCACCCTGAGCGAGTGGAGTCATTAGATGATTTTCCCCCATAAAATTAAAAGGGCGGTTACACCTTATCGTGTTTCAGAGGAACTTTCAAGGCCGTATTCTTGGAAATTAAAGAACCAATTTTAATGAGACTTGGTACACATTCACAAGATACTTAGGACTAAATAGTTACTATAGAACTTTTTCGAAAAAGAGTTCAGAGGGAAAATGAAAATGAATTTTCAATTCTATCATGATTTGCTTTGCCTTTTCCTGACTTTCTGCGATCCGGCTTGGCTTCGCACGGACTCATAATTCCCTAATTCATACAAAACTCTCATAAATTATAGGTACACTAAAACCTTCCTCATAAATAATTCTATATGTACAGACGCCAGCACATCAAGCTACAACAATCTGTCAAATTTCTTTAATAGATTTTCAACTTTATTGTTAAAGAAATTAGGTTCAAGGTTGATTGGGAAAATTTGACAGTTTGTTAACCGGATCAAAATTTGTTCGGTAGGTTTTGAGTTTATAAACAGACAGAAGCGGTGGGAGATATTTTATATTAACACTAGCAGTAATGCGGGGCTTCACTCCCGTGGTCTTTATAAAGATAAAAACATACACGCGTAATATACACGGTAAAACCTTTCTCAAGCTTCAAGCTACCTACACACCTAAATTCATCCAAATCTACCCAGTACTTTCGTAGATGAGCGCGTTTAAACAAACAAACTTTTGCGCTTTATAATATTAGTACAGAATTTCATATTAGTGACCCGGCCCGGCTTAGCACTGCACCTAAACCTATACATACAGAGTTGATACGACAGAGGGGCATTAAATTACACTACGTATACTTAACGTGACCATTAATTCTTTGACTCAAAACGGGACGGTTTATTCAGGTCAACTAACAGGTGGTCAGAGAATTAAAAATAACCTTTTTTAAAGTTATTTATTCAGAAAAGTCAGCTTAAACAAATTGAAAAATACATGTACACGAAACGTTTAGTTATATGTATTTATATTTATCAGAGGAACAAATCTGCTTTAATATAGGTGATGTATAAGTACGAATGAAACTCTTGCCACGTTTTTTTTTTTTATATCCACCTGATCAGCATCGCCTTTAGATTACCACGACTACCCAATCTTTCGCACGGTTTCAGAAAACGGGACAATTTTGCGTCCCAGAGTCCATTTCGGGGACACTGGGACTTGTAACTATAAAAAGGGACAGTCCCGTTCAAAACGGGACGTCTGGTCACGTTACTTATACTATACGTGTTTAGTGTTACAAATACAGTCAAAAAATAAAAAGAGACAAAAAATTTTTTTTTCAAACAAACTTGCTTACTAATCAGAGTAAAACGCAACCACCCTTTGTAAATAAATGTGACTGAGCTTAAATACCTAGGTAACTAAGTGGCAACGTAGCGCGGCGTGTGTTATCTCTTGTCTTGGTCAGATTTATCGCTTTAAGGTGCAACTCATCAAAATCTTTTGCGACTAAACTACTTAAATATTAAATAAAATCAATTAAATAGGGGTATTTAATTGATTTTTGGTACAAAGCTTGAAAATGGTACCTAGTTGTACACGCAGTTTAAAGGAAAGCCCCTCGGTCGTATCAACTCTGTATAATAATACACTAAAACCTTCATGAATCACTCCATCTTTTTGATTCCCACATGAAATTTTATTAGCAGTTTGAGACTTTATTGCCAACAGACTGACAGACGCGGCTCGAGACTTTGTTCTATAATATAAGTAAGAATAGAGCCAAATGTAGGTACTACATTTTATGTTTTTAAATTAAGTACATCGTTATCTATTTGCAACTCAATTAGCATTAAGAATGGAATATTAAATTCTACTTTATACATTCTTAATTCTATATTGTACAGACGCTAGCACATCAAGCTACAACAATCTGTCAAATTTCTTTAATAGATTTTCAACTTTATTGTTAAAGAAATTGGGTTCAAGGTTGATTGGGAAAATTTGACAGTTTCGGGTAGCTTCATGTGCTGGCGCCTGTACATCAAATGTAATTCTCTGATAACAAGTACTCGTACAAAGCCAGGCTGATTCAAAGTTCTCTTCAAATAAACTTTAAATGTTAGAGTAAGCCTAATGGATAAGGTGTCGGACTTGTGATCGAGAGGTCCCGAGTTCGAATCCCACCCATTACACTATTGCCGTGAACCCACTCCAGTCACAAGCATATTTAGCTTAGTTGGAGGGGTTAACAGGATTGTTAGTAATGTGAATTGTAAAATCTTTATAAAAAAAAAAAAAAAAAAAAAAAAAAGGAGCCCTTTTTTTCCTGGTAGGAAAATCATCGAATGACTTCTCCCGCTCTGGGTGGAGTGGAGCGAAAGGGAGTGTCAGACTAAAAACCCACCCTGTTCCTTCAGCTGCCCTTAAGCTCTGAGACCAAGGTATATCGTTAGAACATTCCCGCAACCCCGAGGATAGTAGTCATTACATTTATAACACAATTCAAACTAATAGAGTTTCGATTGACTTAGCTCCCGTCATTTATTCTCCAACGAAGTGAAACTTAAAGATATTAAACGTTCTTACTTAACCAACCGTCTTTTACTGTTTTTTTTTTCCTTAAACGTATTTGGTAAACAAATACTGTTAGAAAAACTCACGTTTCTCGCAACAAATATTTCTCTTTGTTCAACTGTTCTGACTGTATCTATTGCTATTTTTAAAAACGCCTATTGCCATTTCAACGAGCCAGTGTCCGCTTAGGCTACAGTATGTTTATTTATAACTAGCTTTTGCCCGCAACTTCGTCCGCGTGGGAGGTTTTTCCCACGTAAATCCCGATATCATGGGAATCCCGGGATAAAAATATCTTATGTCCGTCTCCTGGTTCGAAGCTACCTCCCTACCAATTTTCAGCTAAATCGGTTCAGCCGTTCTTGAGTTATAAATAGAGTAACTAACACGACTTTCTTTTATATATATAGATTTGTGTGTTTATTTTTTGTTTATGTGTAAATGTATCTCTATATGGATTTGGTCTGAAAATAAAGTATTTTATATATGGTAATCGGACGGGGTAGCTGAAGAAGCTCGCGCTCGAACGCCCCGCCTTTTTATACCTTCGGCCGTAAGACGCGTCGAGCGCGGCTACCGATTCTCAAAAATAATCCTTACAGCATGATTCAGTATTCACGCGCGATGGCTTATTATTAGCGTATTTCATGTATAACTTTGGTGTTTCTATACCGATTTATGTGATTCTTTTTTATGGAATAGTTAATAATGTTAACTTTTTCAATTAGGGGTGACTGAGAGTGTTATAAACGTAAGAGTAAACAATTATTATAATCAGAAAGGTTCGAACTGCTAAGCTATCAGGAGTTACACGTGTTATTCTGAGTGAACCATAAAAGATAGACATATGCTGTCGTGGGATATTTTTTATATAATTTTAAGGAGAACATTTCCGACATGAAATGATTTCTGTGTAGCTTTAACCATTAAGGTTACTCGCGACGGAAGCTTAAAAAATGGAGTAACTTCTCCCGTTTTCCCAACTTTTCCCTTCACTGCTCTGCTCCTATTGATTGTAGCGTGATGAAAAGTATACTATAACCAGCTCAGGAGTATGAAAAATAATTGTACAAAGTTTCGTTAAAATCCGTCGAGTAGTTTTTGTTTCTATAACGGTTATACAGACAGACAGACAAAAATTTTACTGATTGCATTTTTGGCATCAGTATCGATCCCTAATCACCCCCTGATAGTTATTTTGGAAATATATTTCATGTACAGAATTGACCTCTCTACAGATTTATTATAAGATGTTAACTTTTTCAATTAGGGGTGACTGAGAGTGTTATAAACGTAAGAGTAAACAAATATTATAATCAGAAAGCTTCGAACTGCTAAGCTATCGGGAGTTACACGTGTTATTGTGAGTCAACCATAAAAGATAGACATATGCTGTCGTGGGATATTTTTTATATAATTTTAAGGAGAACATTTCCGACATGAAATGATTTCTGTGTAGCTTTAACCATTAAGGTTACTCGCGACGGAAGCTTAAAAAATGGAGTAACTTCTCCCGTTTTCCCAACATTTCCCTTCACTGCTCTGCTCCTATTGATTGTAGCGTGATGAAAAGTATACTATAACCAGCTCAGGAGTATGAAAAATAATTGTACCAAGTTTCGTTAAAATCCGTCGAGTAGTTTTTGTTTCTATAACGGTTATACAGACAGACAGACAGACAGACAGACAGACAGAAAAAAATTTTACTGATTGCATTTTTGGCATCAGTATCGATCCCTAATCACCCCCTGATAGTTATTTTGGAAATATATTTCATGTACAGAATTGACCTCTCTACAGATTTATTATAAGTATAGATGATAAAATGTACAAATAAATTAAAAGTTAAAACTTTTTCGGTGGAAAAATCATCATCATCATCCTTTCATTCTGGATGGAGTGGAAAGGAGTATCAACCTTCTATTGGCACTCACCCAGTTCCTAAGTTGCCTTTACGTACGTAAATTAAGACTAAAAAATTAAAAACAAAACGAGTAACTCAAAACTAGACTAGGTTTTGTATCTAATTCAAAAACGTGACCATAGAATGTCTAATTTAATCTATCTCAGAATACTGCCGATGGCCTGATAAACAACCTATCGATCAAATTACTTCGTGACACAAGGACCTCACATTTCGATTAACTGTGCCATGTTGTACAGTTAGCTGATAATAGACAATAGACTAGGCTGAAATCCTCAGCTCATTCAGCCTTATTGTGCCCACACGTGCTAAATTAGCCTCCTTAGTGATTGCCGTCTATTCAGCATACCTGATTATGCTACCATTTGTAGTAGGCTAGAATGTTATAAGTAGGTAATTGTTTAGGGATTTCGCTATTAACGTATCTCCGCTGGATGCCTATTGAGGAATAAATTAGGTGGTTGAAGATTTTTCTGATTAATTTTGTGCATTTACAAGTATGTTAAGTAAAGTAATGATACAATAGAGTAGGCCCTTAAATAGAATGCTCTTTACGATGTACACCGTATGATTAACAGAAAGAATAGATGAAGGAAACATAAAATAGGTTGACAAGAACGGTCTCATTATCGGTATCATCATAGAGACCTTTTAAAGAATACCTTGGATTTATAAACGAAAAGGAGAGACAGTAGGTACTTTATACAGTCAGGTCTCAGGTAATAACATTATGTTTCTATGAGATGCCTCTCTGCAAAGCAGTGATGCTAGTGAAGGAGGACATGGAACGCGTTAGGCAGAGATAAGTCCCGTCCTAACGATCCAGCCACCTCGGCCCAAGCGTCGGGGATTGCGAGCTGATCTCCAGGCAAAGTGCGCGGGCCTGCGGACAACGAGCAGGGGCGTCCAGTAAGGAACAGGATGGGTTTTTAGTCAATAGATGTCCTTAACGATTTTCCCCTCCCCCACCCCCCTAAAGGTAATCCGTTTCTCTCTTATGTTACTTTATTGGAGATCATTTCATCATTTTAACATGCTCAGGAATATCAAAAATCTTGATGCTAATGGCGAAACTGATATGCTAGCTAGATGTTATTTTGATATTATCTGATTTGCATCTCCGAACATTGTTCTCGTTTAGATAAATCTAAATAGTTATGCATAGATCAAAATGTGGGCGTGAATAGGATTACATACCGTTTTATAAAATGAGGTCTTATTGTGTAAATGTTGGTCACAAAAAAACATGTTTTTTTTTATGAGAAACGTTTTCCCTTTGCTAGTTATTTCACGACCAAAAATCCATCGATTAACCATTTAATACCCGTAACGCGAACAATTACTGATGTAATCATTCTGCTACAAGTCTATACTAACATCTTGTAACTCGCAAATGGACACTTGACTTTCATCATTGTTGGAGCAACGGCCATCTTACTTTTAAATGAAGTTGGCTAAGAGCATTAAGCACGGTATTCTTGCGGAAACTATACAAAACCGGAATTACATTAATTCAAAAACTCGTCTTGTTTCATGTTATAAAAGTGAGATAAGTTTATCTCTGACTTGAGTTACCTGCTTTTAAGCTATGTTTTGGGGTTCAACAAGATACTGAGAAAAAATCGAATCTGGACACTGGGTGGTGGTTTTCTGACAATAATTGTTAACAACATGAAATTATTAGTTACGTATTAATTATTAGTTCTTTTGGTCTAAACTGGTCTAGGACTAGAGGTATTCCTCGAAGCGCTACCATTTTGAAGCGCACCTAATGAAGCGCTCCTTTTTTATTCCTCGGAGCGCTCCGAAGAATAAAAAAGGAGCGCTTCATTAGGTGCGCTTCAAAATGGTAGCGCTTCGAGGAATACCTCTAGGACTAAACTGCCTCGTTGGTCGAGTGGCTACAACCGCAACTGCTGACCACGTGGACTCGGGTTCGATTCCGGGTTGGGCAAAAAGTGCTAGTGGGTTTTTCTGTAAGGAATTTCTTAGTAGTCGCCCAGAGATCGGACGTTGAACTTTCACATTTCTTTGGGAATGTTCACTAAATCCTAAGCACATTTTCACAGAGTTTTATCAAAGTGGCCCTCACACCACACGCACATTTTAAAAAAAATTATTAAGGATGAGCCCGCTCTTGACCTCGATCTCGCCTGATGTGACGAGCGAGCCCAGAAGATGCCTATTTACTCGTGCTTTAAAGGCTGAACGGTCATAAGTGGCAGGGAACACAGAAGCCGGCAGAGAATTCCACAACTTGGCCGTGCGCACAATAAATGTGGAGGAGAAGCGCTTGGTACGACAAGACAGTATATCGACCCAGTGTGGGTGGTACCCAGGTAGTGAAAGGGAGATGGAGGAATCAGGTCATGGTACAAAATAGAAAACGGACAGGCAAGCAACGGTTCGCCGATGAGCCAGGCTATGAAGCTTGTCCACTAGCACCTCGTCACCTATAAGCCTTTTAGCTCTGCGCTCGATCGAGTCCAATGCAGCAAGTTGGTATTTTGCAGAGCCATCCCACAAGTGGCTTTTTTCAGACGTAGATTTATTTTCTTTATCAGCTATTAAAATTCGTACTGAGTTACTTAAACTGATTGAAATAGCAGAGGACTAACTTATTTTCAGAAATGTGTTAAGTATTATAAGAGTAAAACTAACTAATCTGTATTATTAATAAGTAACGTTGTACTTGTGATCCTATTTTTAATTCGAATATGTAACTTGTGGATAACGTTGTTAGTTACGCACTAATATACCTAGATTATAAGTTAATATTAACCATGTATAGTGTGTAATTGTTGGTTTTCCTCAATAAATAAAATAAAATAAAATACTCCACGCAGGAACGTTCAGTGAGACTGAAAACCAACCCCAACATAGGCTAAGCAAATTCTGATGTTCTTTAGGTGTAAAATCTCCTTATCTGGCCGGTTCTTTATGTCTGAGGATCGTAGTCAGCTTCAGGATTAATTTATGGAAAGCATGCCTCCACCGGTTTCCGTGTAGAATTTGGAGGATAAGACGTGGGAGGTTGTTTTCTTTATTGATAATAGGCTCGTGTTCGAACACCATCACACCTGATAGTAAGCAACGATGTGGACGCAGATCAAGCACGCTTGCCTAAAAGTAATCTACTCACAGTTGACTCAAAGACCCCAGGTTGGGTTTGTTTTGTTTTATTTCCTGTAGATAAAAAAGTCCCGCTTAAAAGTTACAAACATTAAAATCACTACCAAACTTAAAAAGATTCATTATAATATAAACCCTACTTCGCTTCTCGAAGTCGTTTCTTTTCTGTAAATTTTTGGGTCCTCAGCGTAATTATTGATTTTCATTGAGCTTGCTCTTCTGTACGTTTGAACAACATGTTTTTTACATTGCTTTTGTGAACTAATTCCATTTTATTACCGTGTACGTAGATCTGGTATTTACTGTTAAGTCGTCATCATTTCTCTGTTACACTTTCAACACTTAAGTAATACTTCGTCCAATACGTGTTACCTAATCAGAGGTGAAGGAAATGCGACAATTTGTTACTTTAAGAAAAGGAATAATGTTTTCAACATTTCCGTGACTTATAAAGCTCTAATAACGAATGATTTCCGGATTTTCAGTTCTCACGTCCTCTCTTTGTCTTCAACATTCGTATTATATCGACTCTTATCTTGAACTGTAACATGATATGTTAGTCAGCCTTATCCGTTCCTACTACTGAAACACGGCTAAAATCGGTGACGGCCGTATTTTACCACTGCGGGTAACTTTGTTCTTATTCTCACAAATAATTAGTTACTTAGTTAATGTATAAGAAATATTGTAAATGTATAAATATATTTTATATGAGGTTCTGGTTTTAGAATCAACATCCAGAATGGATATCTTTCTTTACCCATGTTTTAAATATTTTGTACATTTGGAAATTCAAAGATGTATTTTAAATTAAAGGGCTTATTGGAAAAAATTGGCCAAGTGCGAGTCGGACTCGCCCATGAAGGGTTCCGTAGTAACTATAATAAATATAATAGACTTATTTAAAATATTTATTTGAAAAAAAAAAAAAGAAAAACAAAAACCTTACAAATTTCTTAAAACTAGCTTATTTACAATTTTTACAACTACGCCAAATAACTGTGTTTTTCATAGTATTTGTATGAATTACGAAGTTATATTTGCGGTTTTTGAAAATATACTGTATCTCAAAAACTGCTGACTCGATCTCGTTCAAACCAATTTTGGTTGAAAGTTTACATTAAGATCTACAACATATGGTTTTTTTTAGATTTTTCACTCCATTATTATAGAAGTTAGAGGGGGGGGACACACATTTTACCACTTTGGAAGCGTATATCTTTTAAACGATTAACTTTATGAAAAAGTCATTTTAGAAACCATAGTGTCATTTTTAAAGACCTGTCTATAGATACCACACACGTATAGGTTTCATGAAAAAAAATATTTTCAGTTTCAGTTCCATGTATGGGGAGCCCCCTTTATTTTAAATATTTTTTTAAATTTTCTCTTAAAATCGGAAAGCGGTTCACAGAATACATCTACCTACCAAGTTTTACATGTATAGTCCTAATAGTTTCGGAATAAAATGGCTGTGACATACGGACGGACGGACAGACATGTCGAAACTATAAGGGTTCCGTTTTTTGCCATTCGGCTACGGAACCCTAAAAATGACTAGTTCTAAATGCATAACTAATATATAGAATTTAAAAAATATCAAAGACAAATTACCGACTCTGTGCCATTGAAATCCCGATTATCGTCTCCACCATAGAGACATATGCCTATTGATATAACAGGGTTATACATACATCACAGAACCTATTCAACGTGTTCGCCTACAGCGATGTATACGTATGTACACTAACAGCCTTACAAATAAAAATGTGTTATACCGCATCTATTCCATCCTTATACTAGGTATAGTTATATCAGTTATAACTTAAGAATAAGTCGAGAATATTTTTTTACAAATAAACCAGTTATATCTTTGATATAACAACTCCTCCGTTATGTCAAAATGCACGATCTGGCAACAGTGCAACCAAAGAGAAACTACTAAAAAAAATGCAGTTTGTCTATGAATTTCTTTCTTTTGAACTTTGTCAACTTGACGTTTCTCGAGTCTCGACCATATGTTCTGTTCTTTGTCATCATTCATTGTATCATCTTGTATCTGAAAGAGATGGATGAGAAACGAGTTTCATGGAGCAGAACTGATACACATAGAAAATTACTTGTATGAGTAGGTGAAAGTTCTTACCTGATTACGTCCCCAGTACCTCAGAGCAATCATTATTTGCAAAACAGAAGATAATCCACTGCCGCGCGTGTCCATATTGAGATATCTACCAATTAATTAGTCTAAAAACGTTACACCACCTTTAGAAAATCGATATTTTAACCGGAACTGCTCATCGCTATATAAAACAAAAGGATTTTCTCTTTTTTAAATATTTTAACTTTTCTTTGAACCTGCATTAGATTTATAATGTTATTTACTTGTTCTACTTCTTCTATTGCATTTAATTCCATTATGAAAACTAACGTGAAATACTTAAATGCCCGTAAACAAACACAAACTGTGGTATTTTTAAGGTTATACTAGCTTTATACAAGGGTGAAGGCGTGAATAACTTCGGAATAACGGTTGTATGAATACAACTGTCAAAGTTATACTTGATATAGGCTATTCTTTGTTTATTTGTAGACATTTTGCTTATTCATAATTTATTCTCGAGTATAACTTTTATACCACGTTTATTTGTAAGGCTGTAAGCGATCAAGTTTGCATGTAAAAGATATCTTTGAAAGTATTAATCTTTAAACAAACAGTCTACGACTGTTAGAAAAATATTGTATCAAAAAGTCAGATAACTTTTATTAAAAAATAATGAAGCCGTTGTTTATTTATTTATGTACTATGTGTGTTTTTTCTCTAAGAGTAAAAAAAAAAAAACAAATAGAACAGACAAAAGAGCACAAAGGTGCTGCTTATTTCATAAGAAATTCCTTCCAGCTAACCTACGACAGGAGATTTGAAGAAGAGATGATAGACAGTGTGTATAGATACTAATTACGCAAATTAAAACTACTTTTGTCTGCAATGTTTATTTATTTTCTTTGCTTTAACATCATATTTTATAAAATAGTTATGCTTACTAAACGCAAAACGTATGTGCGTCATACAATATCCTTACGCAGACGCATACACTCATGCAATATTAGCAACCGACACGCACACGAGCACATTTCCTTGAATTAAGGATTGTATTAATTTGTCATGATACAGTTTCCATTTTCAACCGACGACAAAAAGAGGAGGTTATCAATTCGACGCGTATATTTTTTTTTAATGTATGATCACCGATTACTCGAAGACGGCTGAACCGATTTGGAAAATTCTTTTTTTGTTTGAAAGGGTATAATACTTCGAAATTGGTCCCATTGTCACCAAGTCAGGATCTGATGATGGGATCCTGGAGAAATCGAGGTAAATCTTCAAATATTATAGGCACACCTATAGTGATTTGAGTATTTTTTATAGTAACTTGTGTAGTTGCATTCGAAAAGCACCATTTGTGAAGTGGACCTGATGATGAAGACCACAGATGGCCACTGGAACTACTCAATATATAAGTATTTCATGAGTTCCGCTTCGATTACTTGAATGTGGTTATTAAGCACAATATGCTAGTCACAATGCATATGATGAAGTAAGCTGATGGTGAAGTACCAGGAGAACTCCTCAACAATTAACGGCCCCACATTGGTAAAAGCAATATTTTGTAAATGAATATAAGTAGTTGACATTTAGGCTCTTGTAGCTAGGTAAATTAAAAATCGACCAACTAAAAGAGTGAAATAAAAACTTTTTACCAAAAAATTAAACCGACTCCCAAAAAACACTGTAAAGTGAAAAATAACTTTAATTTCGGAAGTCAGTGCCAAAAACGAAAATACAAAACTAAAGACACCGACTACCGAAATTAAAGTTATTTTTCACTTTACAGTGTTTTTTGGGAGTCGGTTTAATTTTTTGGTAACAAGTTTTTATAAATTAAATGAAAGATTTTTGCGTTTTTGACGCAAAAATCATTCATTTAAAAATAGGTGTTAAATTTTATTTAACACCTATTTTTTATGACGGAAATCGATTCAGAAGCCGATTCTGAACAAACTACATTCAGGAATTGCGTTTATTCTGTTACACGTTGTATATATCGCAGTAAAGCCACCCTAGAAACCCTAGGAGCCAATTAGCATAGTGCTGCGATTGAATCAACATCCCGACAGTCGATAATATCGGTCAGCACACTACTCCACGTTCCACCACACATGTGATGTGACTCCGATATAACGGGCCGCCCCAACTGACAGCTCAATAATCCTGTTCTTTACGCCGTAAATTAATTCCAAAAAGTCAAGCCTTGTTCTTATTTTAAAATAGTGTTCGATATTGTGCACGTTGCTGGCACTATATACTAATGAGGTTTTAAGCAAAAAGATTATTGCAGGAGACACGGTGCTTGTGGCATTGTATCTACGATTTATTGTATTATTTAAAAGACTGTTAAAAAAAGTGTGGCATGGGGAATCGAAATGTCACATAATTACCGCTTTACATTTAGGCATTATGATAATATAAAGCTATACTTTTTGTAGTGCCTAATTAAGATAATCATAAATCCTACTAGGTAGGTAGGTAGGTAATTTTAAAAATGGCTTATGGGATTTTAATATGGGGGGGAACTATACTATGTATTTATCCCGGGAAAACGCGACCTTTTTACGCAATGGAAGTCGCGGGCAACAGTAAATCAAGGCTTAAAGGTAAGTTTCTATACCAAAAAAAAAAGTATCGAACAAAGAGTTACTTATGGATTTCTTGCTTCTTTTTTAAATTTACAAGCATTAAATTCAGGTTTTCTTTTTGCACGTTTTTCTCCTAGACATCTACGCTTTGGAACATGCAACTTTTGAAAACTGCCTGCAAATAGTTTGATTTGAAATAAAGACTTTGAGTATTGATTGAGTTTAAGTATTGATTGAGTTCTCGTTGTAGGTAAAACAAAAACGATTTGGGAATACTTTCACTGTGCGTACGGCTAAAGAGTCGAATTCCGGCTGGATTTGGTGTCTCCTGATGAATAGGTTACTTCTATGTAAGTGCTTGATCTTCGACCACAGCATCGCTTACCATTAGGTGAGATGGTGATCAAAAGCAAGCCTCATCCAACCAATTATGTTGAAGTCGGCTTTCAGTCTAACTGGGTGCCGCTGATTATTTACGTTTTACATGGAGCGACAACCTGACCTCCATAATCCAGCAGCTGCGTAACACGATACCTCCAAAGGCCAAAGGCAGTCAATGGCGATCCTATCAACATTAAAAACAAAAAAATAACGCGTAGGTATATAAACCATGCCATTTTTTCTGGGTGGGAAAATCATCGAATGACTTCTCCCGCTCTGGGTTAAGCGAAAGGATGTGTCAGACTTCTACTGACTAAAAACCCACCCTATTCCTTCATTTCCGCAAACCCGGTGGGCAATGGCCGTATGAGGCTCCGTCACTGTTGCTGACAGCTTTTTGAGGCGCGCGTGGAACACAACGCACCGACCCGGGCCTGGTCCTCACCGGACGGCGAGCTACCCCTGCTCGCCGTGCCGCGCCGTGTGAGGAAGAAAGTTGCATCTCCCTCGCGCGTTCGGCCTCCTCCTTAGCTAGCATGACTGCTTCGCAGAAGGAGGCGACTGCATCCCATTCCCTCTCGCTCCGCACCATGGTCCGAACCAATGACGGGCGCAAGAGGTCGCCGCCGTCGATCGCCTCTACGAGGACACGGCGGTGCTCCGCCCAAGCAGGGCACACCTCCACTGTATGCTCCACCGTGTCCTCTGGATGGTCCTCACAATGACGACATCCGGGCGTATCCTCCCGCTGTATCTGAAACAGGTACCTCCCGAAACAGCTATGTCCAGTCAGCACCTGGGTCAGGCGGAAGGTGAAGACGCCGTGGCGTCTCTCTAGCCACTCCTCAAAGAGGGGACTTATCGCCGCGATTGCGGCGTGCCCATATAAACCATGCCTAAGTATACAAAAGAAATCACAACATTGCAAGGCTTAAGTTTTATAGAAAATGTTGAGATTACTTTTCAAAACAATTGCTCATTCTAACTTGAAACTTATAAGCTAGGACGTTGAGTTCCTAAGTTGCTTATAAGTTTGTGTATAAGTTAGACAAGTTCTTGAGCTTATAACAGATGCACGTTATGTTTGAGTTTGCTGTTCCCGTTGAAAGTACGTACAGTCAAGCGAACATTTGTGGTATATCTTGCACTGCAAAACCCATTTATGCTACTACGACATTATATTCTACGAGTATCATTAGGTAGGGTATTGTTACCTTATTTCTGGCAATCCTAGCTATTTAATCGACTAAAACATATTAACTATATCTCATTTGTCAACTGGTTTAGCTTGTTCATCTGTCATGCTGTTTGCTGTCATTCTCCATGTTTTTAATTTTTTTTTCTTAATTATAGAACTAGCCATGTGGGTAGAATGCCCATTACTAGCAATCTTTTAACCTCGTGCAAACCTATTGCTGTTCGTTATTCTCGCTATAACTCGAGAACAGCGGAAAGTTTGAATTGTGAGAATTATGAAAATAAAATTTCGGTACGAAATAAAACTATTAAAATTACTTAAATTTGCACTAAGTACACGACTTATTATTTTAGAGGGAATATTTCTCAAATGTTTTGATCGGGAAATAAACACGAGGCCCTTTACTGCTAGACTAAAGCTTACTCTTTATATACACAATGAACATTCGATGGCCTGCAATCACTTCAACGGATATTCTTCTAACAGTTCTCAGAATTATTTCATTCCGTAAACGTGGTCTGTTTGTGAGAAATATATCTCTTAAAATGAGAAAATAAACGAAAGGAATGCTGTTAACATGTTGCTAATGAATGAGTACGTAGGTATGTTTACTTTGTTGTTTAATACAATCTCTTAAAAGTAGCAGTTGTATGTGGGAGTAGGCCATTTCTTGAAATTCTAGACTGCAGAGGTAGTAATGTACATATATCTAGACTAGAAGATGTTTACTGTATCCAAAATGGTTCCCTATAACTTAAGGTGTACTATATACGGTCTACCTAGGTACAAGCTACACGCCTAATTTTTTTTTTCTCCGGGCGGGATTATCATCGAATGACTTCTCCCGCTAGTTGGAACAGAAGGAATAAAGTCCTCCCCATTTTAATTTAAGCTCGTAAAGTCCTTCCAAAAGTTCTCTGAAAGATATCGCTCTCAGCGATAAGACCGCCATTGTAACCAAATTGTTTACAATATTATTATTTAAGTGTGATTTAAATTGGTGTACATTAAAGTATATTCTATCTATCTAAGGGAGTGTCAGACTTACTGACTAAAAACCCACCGTGTTTCTTCAGTTGACCTTAAGTTCCGGGGACGCGGTATCTTGCTAGAACATTCCTGCAACCGGAATGAATCTAGAAATTTAAACTGTATCCTGTGTGGTCCAACTTACTTGATATTTAACTAACATTACAAGTTATACATACCTACGTAAAGATAGGTAAGTAGGTACAGAAGATAACTATACTGCGAAACGTTAAAGACAATGGTTATGTTTAGCGCGAAAGTAAGAATTTGAATAAATTACAAAAAGACAACGTGAGGTGAACGCAGACTTCTCCCGTATAGACAACCAGCAGTATACTAGGTACGACAATATTTTTTTTATCTGTACTGCGGCCTGCGGCCAATATAAGGCGACGGATTTTAGGATCAATGTCGTATACATTTCGGACTGTTATGAAGTTTGTACCTAGGTATTTAGAATTAAAGAATAAAATTGGCTGGAAATTTCTAGGTAGGTAAGCGTCTTGCCTATTGCGATTTGTGTAGTACCGTAAAACTGCAGTGTTGTGATCGCAACGCGTATAGTACACATACATAACTACAAAAGCACAGCAAGTAGGTATCCACTAATTATGTAGCATTTCACTTTATTGTCACCAAGCCTAACGAACAAGACAATAGATAGGTATTGCTCCAGCCAATGATGGATTGTAATTCTTGTTAGACCTAACAAGAATCACAATCCATCGTAAACGTAAGTTAGGTATCGTAAAAACAAACAAACGTAGGTATTACAATAATTACCGTTATTTATAAATAGTTTACATGCAACCGAATTCATGCGGGTTGAACGTACACTATCACTAACCTGTTGCCAAAGAACGCCTGGGATCGGCGAAATATCAGCTCAGGACCGGTACCGCTCCAATTAGAATCCAACTCAACACTAATTATACGATAAAACCACTGTTTACAACACTTATCGAATCACAACAGCGACCTCAACAATCTTCCAATCGAAAAGTTTTAGATAAAAAGAAATTGCAACACTACTTTTTAGCATAAAATCTAAACATTCAACTACTTTAAACACACATAAAGTAAATTTTCAACTCTATTGCACAATTAAGGACGTGGGAATATTTAAATATGTACACTTGTAAACGGATTCATCATTGTTGACGATCGTTTTTGGCGCAAAAATCGGCACTGACACGTGTTCTCGCGGCGAGGGTATAACTGGACTGAAGCAAAAATGGCGGTGGCCGGTGGCTGGCTCGTCGTTCGACTTGGTTCGACTGGCGGCGACGAATGGCGCCGCGCAGTCAAAGATCATGCGTGCAGTGCACAGGTGAGAGAATTTATGTACAGGTATATTAATGATACGGGTAAATTTATTTAGCTGCATAAAACAGATGCAATCGTTTGAAGTCGGTTTATTGGTTTCAGAGATAAAATGCAGAAAGTGTACCTAGCTTGTGTTGATTCTTGAGGTGTTTGGAAAGCCAACCTACACCTACAATTAGGTAGAGATTTTTTTTCTAAACGATTTCCTTTGTTTCTTATGGAAAGAAATTTTTAAGTTAATTTAACACCGGGCGTCGAACTCGGCTGAAAAACATTTTAAAGTTCAAAAAATATTGTTAAAATTATATAGTATACATAACTATGTACCTACCTAAAACTAAAACGGAGCTTCTCCGCATTTCCTAGCTTACTCTATGATGCAAGCAACAGTGCACAGCTACCGCGCTGCAAAAACTGGTTTTCGAAAACATAAAAAGTTCTCATATTATAGTAAAACGCTCGTAAGTAAATACTTATTTATCAATTAAATGATAACATTAAATCTTAAATCTGTTAAATAAACATTGTAAACGTAAGCCAGAGCTTTACTTAATTGACTTGTACTTTCATGGCAATATTACTTTTAGCAACCAAGCGAGCTAAACCCACAAACTTATTGAAATGCTGAAGCAAAACTAGATGTGTCCGCGACTTCGTTCGCGTGGGAGCCGATATTACCTACGCGGCTTTTTCTATGTCAATCCCGATCCCGTGGGAATTCCGGGCTAAAAATAAGCCTATAATACTTAATATGTTGCCCTATAAACCCATCAATTTTTTTGTAATACATCCATTTAAAAAAATCTTTTAAAAATATTGTCATTCTAGAGCTAAGCCTGGACAAACAGACAGATAGACATCTAAGGTACCTAGTACCTACCTAAAAAAAGTGTACTGTAAAAAAGTGTGTGGTGTAGTGTTTTACTATTGTGAATATATCGTACTAGCTTCCGCCCGCGACTACGACCGCGTGGAAAAAAAATCCCCTGATTTTGAAACATTCTTCATTAGTGCTCCGCTCCTGTTGGTCTTAGCGTGATGATATATAGCCTTCCTCGATAAATGGGCTATCTAACACTGAAAGAATTTTTCAAATCAGAACCGTAGTTCCTAAGATTAGCGCGTTCAAGCAAACAAACAAACTAACAAACTTTTCAGCTTTATAATATTAGTATAGATACACTGTAATTTTGAAATCACAGAAGTAAGCCTACCTTAAAATATTATAATTATTACTAGCTGACCCAGCAAACTTTACACAGCAATATTTTTATTTTTACATTTTCGATATTTTCTAACTTTTTAAACCTTCCCTATACGAGAGGGAACATAACATGAAAAACAATTAATGAAATCGGTCCAGCCGTTCTCGAGTTTTAGCGAGATTAACGAACAGCAATTGATTTTTCAACCGACGACAAAAAGAAGAGGTTATCAATTCGACGCGTATATATTTTTTTTCTTTTTTTTTTATGTATGATCATCGATTACTCGAAGACGGCTGAACCGAAAGAATTTTCCAAATGAAAATTCTTTTTTTGATTGACAGGACTTTGAAATTGGTCCCATTTTCATAAACGTCAGGATCTGATGATGGGATCTTGGAGAAATCGAGGGAACTCTTCAAATATTATAGGCACACCTATGACGTTTTGGGTATTTATTATAGTAACTTGTGCAGTTGCTCTCAAAAAGTACTATTTGAGGAAGTGGAACTGATGATGAAGACCACAGATGGCCGCCGAAAATACAATAATAAGTATTGAGTGGATTGCGATTCGATTACTTGAATATGGATGTTAAGCACTTTATGCTCGTCACAATGCATATGGTGATGTAGAGCTGATGGTGAAGTACCAGGAAAACTCCTCAACAATTAACGGCCCAGCATTGGGAAAAGCAATATTTTGTAAAAGGTTATAAGTAGTTGACATTTAGGTAGGCTCTTGTAACTAGGTAAATTACAAATTGACCAACTAAAAAGAGTAAAATAAAAACTTTTTACCAAAAAATTAAACCGACTCCCAAAAAACACTGCAAAGTGAAAAATAACTTTAATTTTGGAAGTCGGTGCCAAAAACGAAAATACAAAACTAAAAAAAGACACCGACTACCGAAATTAAAGTTATTTTTCATTTTGCAGTGTTTTTTGGGAGTCGGTCGGTTTTTTATACATAAAAGATGTACATAATTATATCAAGTAGAGATGGATGTATGGAGTGACAAGAATTATTAGTTTGAAAGTGGCGACTATTTTTTTTTTTTTTTTAACGTGGTAAAATTATCAAATAAGTCCTCCCACCCCGGGCAGGGTGGGAGGGACTGTCAGACTTTTACTGACTAAAATCCACGGTGTTCCTTCAATAACCCTTTACGTATCGGGGCCACGGTAACGGGATGAGTCCCACGACCCCGGCAGGCTTCGGCCCTCTGCAGAGGGGGCCTCGTCATGTTGCTGACGCTCTTTGAGGCGCGCGTGGAACATGACGCGCCGTCGACCCGGGCATGGTCCATGGTCGGACAGCGAGTTGCCCTTTACTCGCTGTCCGCATGCCCGCGCCTACGGTGGCCGGAGATCGTCGGCCGACGACCGACGCCGTGGGCGTCTACCACTGCGGCTGGGCTGGAGGGAGGACGCCATCCTCTCCCTCACGCGGCCCGCCTCCTCCTTCGCAAGCATGACTGCTTCGCAGAAGGAGGCGACCGCTTCCCACTCCCACTCGCCCCGCAGCATGGCCTCGACCAAGGCCGGGCGCGAGAGGTCTCCGCCTATTGTCGCCGTGAGGACACGTCGGTGCTCTGCCCAAGCTGGGCAGTCCTGCACCGTGTGCTCGACTGTGTCCTCAGGGCGACCCTCGCAGTGGTGACATCAGACACAGGTACCTCCCGAAACTTCCGTGTCCGGTGAGGACCTGCGTCATGCGGTAGGTCAGGACGCCGTGACGCCGTTCTAGCCACTCCTCAAAGAGAGGTCTTACCGCCGCAATTGCGGCGTGCCCGAAAGTGGCGACTATTAAGGAAAAATTTAAAGGAAGTCGCCTATCTTGTAATGGACATGTGATGAGGACAAGCATGTGATGGATGGAGATGGACCGAGGAAGGCCAAAGAAAATATGGATAGATTGTGTGAGGAATGATATGAAAGAAAAAGGAGAAAATGATGCTGTGACCTCTAACAGAGGAGAATGGAAGATGAAAACGTGTTGCGCCGCCCTACGTACCTAACTGGGATAAGGGTTGGAAGATGATGATGTACGGTGGCCGGCACATCAACCGACTTCAATCTGTCAAAATAATTTAATAGATTTATAACTTTATAACAATGTGATAAGGTTCAAACTCAATTGGGTAAATTTGACAGATTCGGATAGCTTGATGTGCTGGCGACTGTACCTACCTATATCTACATAGATACGTAGACTTATCGGATACCACATGGTCGGGTAACGATCCCATGGATCCCACCTACATTCTCAAGTAAGTACGACATGAATAAGTACAATAGTCTGCACGCCAGCCCGAGACTATTTCCACCCAACAAGTAAGTACCTACAACAGTGGCGGCTACTAGAGAAGCTCTGTATCAAGCACGAAATAGAAAATACAGTGGAAGTGCCCCTCTGATATCGCACGCGTGTCAACATTAAGCACAGATGCGCGACATTAGCTTATTCGCTGTCAAATTTATGTCGCGATTGGTTGTCTCTAAAATACACGAAATATTAGAAATTATGCCTTGTTGTGCGGTTTGGACCTGCAAAAACGAAAGCAGTAAATAAAATGTATCTTGTGGAGGCGTATCGTATCATCAATAAGTATTAAAGTTTGTTAATTTTAAATATATTTGATTTTAATGTTAATACCACATTTCATGACTTCAATGCAAACTATAAACAACCTTATTTTCATTAACACAACGTTTAAATCTACTTGGTCGTTATCCGGAGGAACATACTAAAAATTCTAGTAACTTCGACGCTACTCAATTAGGGATGCGACATATTCGTAAAGTAGGTCTGTATCGATAATTTTTATTTATTCCTTTTTATAGCTGGCACCATCATTCAGAAAATTTATTTCGGACGGTTTATGTGTATAATTTATGAATGTTTAATCACACGTAACCTGCATCCGTCTGTAGTAGATACGGGTCGCTAATCACACCGCCTATTGTACACTAATTTTTATAAATAATTGTCCTGTGTTAAATTGAGGTGTACAATAAAGTATATAATAATAATTACACTAATATTATAAGTCAAAAGTTTGTGTTTGTTACTTCTTCACGCTCGAAAAGCTGAACGGATTTCAATGAAACTTGGTACCATGTCCTGGAATAGAACATATGATTTTTTCCTGAGACTATGTTCCCTTGGGATAATTTTCTACTTTCACGCGGGTGAAGCCGCTGGTAGCAGCTAGTAGTTAATAAATATAACATCACATAATGTAAAACCGTAACATATCAATTTCTGGATATTGACCTCATAAAAGTAAAAAAGTAATTTAAATAAGGTATTTGATACAAATAAGGCCTACCTAATTTTAGTTGCTTTTATTTCAATAAATATTAAAGCATTAAAATAAAAACTTAGATGTTTACTAGCATTGATTCTTTAATTTTAGATATCTATTAAAAAACGTGACAGTTTCTAACTAAATATAAGCAAACTAATCGAATTCCGGAAACATACACTTTGGCCATAATAAATATTGTACACATATTAAGGCCTGTATGATTCAAAATGAAAAATAGCTGGAAACTAAGGTTTCATGACACAAGACATGGTTCCATAACGTTCATTAGCTCAATTTGTTCATATTATATCAGGTTTTGAAACAAAATAAAATAAAATGCCTTTTAAATCTCTGCCAAAATTTAGATTCTTTTTATTAAGAAATACACATTAACGATCAACAAAATTAAATATTCATTATAACAAACTAAAGAATACTATCATAAATTCTTCAAAAAACAATCAAAAACAGAAAAGTCTCAATTTTTGGATAGGCCTTATTAAAACACAGTGCTTGAATAGGGCCCCAAACCAAAATTAACTTTATAATCATTTTAAGCAGCTAAATCAGTCTTTAATTCTTAATAACTAATTGTGACCTTAATTTTTGTCACACTCAGGGCATAAGGAGTCTTCAGATTCGTCTTTGATTATTCCAATGCAATCCTCGTGATACCACTTAAAGCAGTCTTTGCAAGGACGCATATCTGCTACTTCATCTTTATGACAAGCATGGCAATACCAGCTTTCTTCTTTTCCTACTTTCTTGCTTTTTTTTAGTACTACCTTTGCAATTAGTGGTTTTTCTTATAGGTTTTGTATTTTTTTTCGACACCAATTTCTTTGTCTTTTCTTTATCGCCTGTATTTTTTTATTAAATAAATCCTTTGTCACTCTTTTTTTAATTTAAAGCTTTTTTTCGTGGTCTAGTTTTAATTTCTCCGTAATCAGTTGTTGGCATACATTTTTGATAGGCTGATTTCGTGCTAAGTTGAACTAAAGGTATATTATCTTCTTCTGATGAAATCTGATCCTGAACCATATTTTTTGGGCTTGTAGTAGGTCTAAGATGATAGTATGCTGGTATTTCTTGAGGCTGATTCAATTTTTTAGAGCTTTCGTTCACCGGATCAATAGCTAAATTTTGAGGTTGATTTCAATTGCAAGATCTTTTCCTGAATACTGAGATATATTTTATTTATTCACTCTTACTTTAAAGGCTGACGGATCATATGTGACAGGGAACACAGAAGCCAGCAGAGAGTTCCACATCTTGGCTGTGCGCACAATGAATGTTGAAGAAAAGCGCTTAGTACGATAAGACGGTATATCGACCAAGTGTGGATGGTATCCTGCGGTACGTCTGGTAGACCGGTAGTAAATCCATCCATCATTTTGGAGCCTTCATTTGCTGAATCAGTTTCTGAATCAGAAGAAGAATATACCCTAAAAGATCGAACTTGAACAGGCTTTTTATTATCTTTTCCATAATTTTATTTTCCAAAAATTTGTCTTCGTAAGAATCGCTATATTCTACAAGAGAGCGAGTATAAAATAAGCCACTAGTTCCAGGTTCTTGATGTGTAATACCAGTGCTTGTTGGTGTATGGCATGCAGAAGAATAATTTTGCAATACATGAATGTCTGGTGTAACAGGTGTTGTTGGCAACGATTAAGTAGAAATTAGTTGCCGCACTACTTGTAAAGGAGGTAGGTGTGTAGGAGGAGGGGGGGAGGAGGTGAGGAGTGAGAGTCGTTCGCAGTGTCTGAGTGTGGTCTTTGGGGCATATTTGGTGAAGGCTCTGTAAATTCTTCATTATTATTAGACATTGTGAAATTATAGGTATTTGAACGATCCGATAGAACTGATGGAGCAAAGGCTGATGCGGGTATTGCATTTGGGTTAAGTGGGTATAAGCCGGTAGCCCTGAATCCACTTGTAATATTCGCAGGGGTCATGCACTTGAACCACACCTTTGTTAAAATTTCATTAAAATGTCGTTTTGAGATTGTTTTGGCACGATTTTCGTAGAGAAATTGTAAGACTTCTTGGTCCCAATACGATTCGAAAGGCTTAAAACACGACTTATCCATAGGTTGGAGATCGTGCGATCGTGTGAGTAGAGCACTATATCGTGTTTTTCAGCTTTTTCCACAATGCGGAAATCCAGATAGCTCTTTGCGCCATCAAAAATGAGTAGACACTTACCAAACGGCTTGAATTTGGGTAAGTGCTGTATGTAAGGCCTACGGTTACTAATATAACCTACTATGCTGAAATAAGGCCTAGGCCTTATTCAATATAATACCCAAACTTACTTTGAAAAAGTATAATTAATTAATCAATAGCTATAAGTACAGATTACGATTATGAACAGTTAACTTAAAAACATTAAGAACAATTGCCAAGGGAAGCTTAAAATAAAAAGAGTAATTTTAAGCGAAAACTTACCTCGAAAGCGCAGGATTTTTATAAGGCAGCACAAAAACGTCCACTTCGTTCGACAGATGCGTGCTGCTAGCGCAGGGAGTGCAGGACGCGACGCTCGCGTACTCAGTAGGGTTGTAATTGGTGTATGTACGAGTACACGTAGTATTTTGGCAGCTAGATTTATTTATCTTTGTTTTTTAATGTGTAGGCCTAATTCGAGCGTAGGCTTTATTTGTATCAAGTACCTTATTTCAGTTTTCTCCAAGATCCTTTTATTAAGGAAAATGGATGTTTATTGGGTCGTCAATATTCCAAAACATAATCTATCATCAGTTAGGGGAATTTCTTACGTCTAATCATATTACCGACTTAATGAAAGCCATCACGGCAAAATATATTAATATACGCTTTCATCACCTATTAAAATTAAACATAAAACTATCAAAATGGCAATTATTAAACAAATATGTATAATTTCAAGGTCAATAAATATTTTTAATACTATCTATTAACATTTCATTGAACACTAGCTTGTGCCAGCGGCTTCGCCCGCATGAAATTAATATTTTGTTATATGATTTATAGCCTATCTATAGCATTCAAGAATAATGCAGCTACATATTAGGGAAAGAATTTTCAGAATCGGTTCAGTAGTTTCAGAGATTACACCTACATACAAACTTACAAATTTTACCTCTTTAATATTAAAATAGATTAAATTTTTTTGAAGATGATCAACCTTTTTCCATTACTGACCATTTGTATGATGTCGATAAATTATTACATTGCTCACACGAATAAAATACGTAACATCGATATTAAAATATCGATATTTGTCTACATCTCTATCTGAGTAGCAAAAGACATTACATGTGCATGCAAATATGACATCTATTTCAAAGTACTTAGCGTTCCGAATAGAATAAATTGGTTACAGTGCCATCTAGCGTTGAGTAGCTGAACTCGATGTAAATTGTTCGATTTATGTTTTTTAAACGATAAACGCCTTTATTGATTATGTCATGTCAAATAATAACAACTTTCGGTCGTTGTAATAAGACTCAATATTTTTGACAGCATTAAGAAGATGATTTGTTAAAGTTGCGTTTCAACTTTGTAGCCAATTATATCCCTGTTTTTTATGTGTGTAATTGACATTTTGGTTTTGCAAATGTGTGAGTTTGGCGACACTGGTTCTCGTTTTGAGAGAGTGTAGGGGCACTTCTACTTAATTTTTTTTTCTGTGGTATCAAGCTCAGCGAGTTCTCGGAGAGATGAACCAACTGTTTTATATTCTAACTGCCTTCGACACAAACGCGACTGCCGAACATGAAGGTCTTGGGTTCGATTCCCGGGTCAGGCGAAAAGTACTTTGGGTTTTTCTTTTAGGAATTTCTTAGTAGTAGGCCGGAGTTTGGAATTTGGTGGTGTGATACCTTTATTGTCAGTCTAGGCAGTGCGGTCCAGGCCTCCCTCGATGCGGTCTTCAGACCACCACTAAAGCGTGACGATCATGTTTGTGCACGACTGCACATTTGGCCATGAGCCCTAAACCCAACCTACACAACTGCACTGACTTGTATCTCATCTATGTCATTAATTAATAGTAACCATATAGCTACTTACCCACCTCGCTAACGTCCCTGAGGAAAATATTTCTTTTGTGGATAGGATAAGATCGCGTACCTATGTAAAAATGTGTTCTACTATCGAAAGACCCTATAGAAAATTACCTTAATTTTCAGATACCTACTTTCTGAGATCCCGTTGATAGTCTGTGAGGACTGAGAAACCGCACTTCAGGGATGTAGGTACCTAATATATCAGTAATATACCTGTTTGTTTACAAATTCCCAGGTTGGCTATGAGGCTATAGGCTATAGGGCGTGTAATAGAATAGAGGACTGCAATTCCCTGCCGGAGTCTGTGTTTCCCGATAGCTATAACCTGGGGCTCTTTAAGCCAAGAGTGAATAGGTTACTTTTAGGTAAGCGTGCTCCATCTTCGACCACATCATCACTTACCATCAGGCGAGAAGGTGGTCAAACGCAAACATATTATCAATAAAAAAAAACACAGACTCAAAACAGACAAAACTCTTCTTTTGGGGCAGTCGGAAAAATACGGGTATGGTATACGCCTGACTTCTGTGATGAATTCACAGAAGTCAGGCGAAGTAGGTAATTACTAGGTACATACCCAGCTGAAAATCGATTCTATGAATACGATTCTATATTTACGAGTCCAATATATTTTATTCTACGAAACACAGATAGGCATTCACGGTGCGAATATAGGTCGAAATCGGAACGGACCGGATTGTATTGGTTAAACAGACAATTTATTTGATACATGAAAATATTTTTCGTGCCTTTTTCCTGTGGATAAGTAAATTATGATTATCTGAAGGCCTCTTCGGATGCAATGAAATACACAAACACATACTCACGGTTTTTGGGACCCGTAGTTAAATAGCAAGGTAGCATCATACATGCAATAGTTTTGCAGTCCGTCCGTCCGTTCGCAGTTTATCTTGGAGACTAGCTGTTATTAGTGTATGCTGACCCACTCGACCAAATAATACAATTGTAAATTTGTAACTGGGCAAAAAGATCTTAATAATTACATAGAACGTAAGTTGTAAACTAAAAGGCCTTTGCAACTTTGTATTGGTATCTATAGTAGCGGCTGGCGAGTTTGCGGATGGCGAGCAGGAGTAGCTCACCGTTCGGTAAGGACCGGCCCGTGTTGACGGCGCCGAGTGTACCACGCGCGCCTCAGAGTGCACACAGTAATTAAATTTTGTAATAAGTCATTAAATTTTGTAATAATTTAATTTTGTAATTTACCTATTATGATTATTGAATAAAGATTATTTATTTATTTTGGTAATGACGACGAGTTGCAAGTCTATCGGTTGTCTATCGGTTTTCTATCGGTTAGATTTCGGGGAGTGTGCGATGGAATTACACAATCTAATTCCGCCAAGCCCGTTCCATCATCGGACTACGAGACAAACGGCGAAGCACCATCGTTACATGGTGGACATCCCACCCATACGCACAAAAGTTTTGGGAATACCTTCATTGTGCGTACGGCTAAGGAGTGGAATTCTCTGCCGGAGTCTGTGTTTCCCGATAGCTATAACCTACGAGTCTTTAAGTCAAGAGTGAATAGGTTACTTTTAGGTAAGCGTGCTCCATCTTCGACCACATCATCACTTACCCTCAGGTGAGATGGTGGTTAAACCCGAACCTATTTACAATAAAAAAAATGTCGAAGATCGACAAGGCCATTGTCTGCCGTGGTTGCGGGAATGTTCCAACGAGATACCGCGGCCCCGGAACGCAAAGACAACTGAAGGAACAGGTTGGGTTTTTAGTTAGTGGAAGACTGATACTCCCGCTCTACCTAGAGCGGAAGGAGTTATTTGACGATTTCCCTCAGTAAAATTTCCTCTACTCATGGTTTATGGGACTACGGAACCTGACATTTGTGACTAACTTACTGGGAAAATCCTTACTAATATTATAAATGCGAAAGTAACTCTGTCTGTCTGTGTGTTACGCAATCACGCCTAAACTACTGATCCGATTTTAATAAAATTTGGTACGGACATAGTCTAGAGCCTGAGTAGGCTGCTTTTTAGTCAGGCCCGTATAGTCACTTGCGGCGGCGTTTGACCTGGGACCAGCCTTCGCATTTTTTCGCTTTCGGTTATCGAAAGAATCCACTTTTTGTCACATATCACAATTCGATGCAATATTCCTTCATTTCTGGACCGATTCAACAAGGCAACGCAAGTTTCAACGCGGATATCTTTCTGCAGTAAGTCATTCATATTTTTTTTTATCTTATTGATTTGTTGAAAATGAGTCACTATTGTAGGTAAGGTAACGTTAAACCATATCGCTAATTACCTTTTAGTTTGACTAGGATCGGCTTCCACCATCACCTTCAATTCAGCTTTATTCACCTGTGTGGGTGGTCTTCCACGTGGTTCATTGTTCAAGTCAAAGTGTTCATTAGGTATCTATCTACGGAAGCGTTGAAACCAAAAACGTTCATTAACAACCTCCTCTCCAAACGCAGCATTGATATTGCGAGCCGCATTCATTCCGCGTCGAGTCGTATTCAAAGATAACTCGGATTTTTTAAGTATCCATCTATCCCTGGTCCCTGACTAAGCTGAATAAAAAATCAATTGAAAGTGTTAAATTGAATGTTGCACATTTTTTAAAACAAGAACTCTCTCGGAATCCTACTTATACGAAATAAAGTAGCCCTTCTCCTAGTCTAATCTATGTCTATACCAAATTTCATCAAATTCAGTTAAGTTGTTTAAGTAGGAAAGTGTAACAGACAGACGGATAGAATAACTTTCACGTCTATAATATTTAGTCAGGAGTTTTTTTTATTGATAATAGCTTCGCATTTGACCACCATCTCACCTGATGGTAAGTGATGATGTGGTCGAAGATAGAGCTTCCTAAAAGTAACCTATTCACTCTTGACTTAAAGACCCGAAGAAGAAGGTTATAGCTATCGGGAAACACAGACTCTGGCAGGGAATTCCACTCCTTAGCCATAAGTACCTACGCACAATGAAAGTATTCCCAAAACATTTTGTGCGATGTGTGGGATATCCACCATGTAAGTTATGGCTATGTTGTAGTTTAAGTTTTAGTATGGGGTACTCAAAACTTTATTAGACTGTATTCTAATAATGTATTAAGGGTTTCATTAATTTATGTATGTTGTACTAAATGAGAGTTAAGGCTGCGTTTTTCAAAGGTCTGAGACAACATTTTAAGCATTTCTTTGAATTGCCAAGATTTTTTAAAACTGCTAGAGGAGGTTACGGTTTCAGTCGGGTCATTGGCCTACCTATTGTTATTCAGTTCCTTGAGCTCCCTAAATCTATCGATGAGCTAGGATAATTGACAAATGGGTGCAATGTCGGAGGTTCACTCAAACATATAAGTGGATCACACAGATTTGAGTGGAGTTCCTCAAAAGGTCACCTCAGATTTTAATCTATATTGACAAGTACGGATTGTATGGACTAAACGAGACCTTTGAATTAGTTTCGGTGTTTCTTCAGGGAATTTTATGAAAGGCATAAATAAATGAAATAAAACAAAAAAACTAATGTATTTGGTAGCTTCACAATAATATGTATTTTAAACATTTTTCATACATAAATATTTACTCCTTTTCACAAAGTTAAGTTCAGACAGTATTCACACAAGTAGGTATGTGAAAAGAAGCTTAAAATGCAAGTCACAAATATGTCACTTAGGCAAAACTACCTACTTATTTTAAAAGGCAGATCGCAGGTGTACAATAAACACAGAACAGAGAAAAGAGGTTAGAAAGGAAATAGTTCCTGACTTGTATGAGAACGCGTGTCGCCGCTTGTCTCCCCACTCTTTAGCTCCACTACAAGCAAGAGGCCCCTTACGTATGCGAATTACGCACACAAATAAATTACACATACTTAAATTGAGAGCTTGCTACTGATTGTAACTCATAAACTCACTGTCGATAAACATGCGCCGTGCATCAGGGCCAACCAGGGCAAAGGACGAAACGTCAATGGTTGAAGTGAGGAGGGCGCAACGCGTGCAGTACATTGTAAGCGGGCTTGGTCATTGCGTTGATTAAGCGAGTACACATCGGGCAATGTATATTTTTTGTAACTTGTTGCAATAATGTTGTTAATGTTCGGAATTTCATAGTGATCAGAATATTTTTATGTTTTTTACAAATAAAATTGTAATTAAATGTTGTTTTTGACTTAACGATGGAAAGATGTACCTCCTCGCTCTATACTTGCGGTTGGTTGGGCCTAATGTAATTGCATAAATGTAAGTATAGGATTGTACGGACGCCAGCACATGAAGCTACCCGAAACTGTCAAATTTTCCCAACCAACCTTGAACCTAATTTCTTTAACAATAAAGTTGAAAATTTATTAAAGAAATTTGACAGATTGTTGTAGCTTGATGTGCTGGCGTCTGTACATTTTTTGTAAGCGCACTTAATATACCCAAGCGAATACGCTAAAATACTAGTAAACTAAACAACAAGTCCAAAGTAAATACATAGGTATCTGATTCTGACTTTTAGTTAAAGTGACTGAAATCTTACCATTCAAACCTTAGAATAATGACGCATTCAAACTTTAGATATAGGTATGTTCTTGGAGTAGGTAGGTCTTCTATAAAAAGACGTAGTGTACAGTACCTACACGTTATGTTCCATTATGTACCAATACCCAACTACTTTATAGTAATAATCTCTCAGCAAGCTTGAAGCTGATTGGGCAAATCAAGCGCGTTGCTAAAATAAATAGGTAATTTTACAATAGAAGCTATTTCGGTTTTTCAATTTCATAGAAACTAGACGTAAATAATTCGAATTATATCTTATCACTATCTATCTAATAAAACAATAAAAACATACTATTCTTGTAAATACATAAAATTCTATGTTATTTTGTACATTGCACATCTTTTAACCGACCCAATACTACCATCTATGCTGTGTTAATATTAAATTAAAAACAAGAATATATTAATGAAAGAGACTTAGGACGACATATTTTCAAATCTATAGTTAAGTACATACTTAGTCATGTTATTTTAACAAGAAAACAATGTTTATCACAAGATTTCCAAAGTATGCATTTGCAGTCTTATTAATAAATTTTTAGCCATACCTTAAATACTGATTAACAAAATTCGGCAGATAGATTCTTAACTTAAATTGCGCAATTCAGGAATCATTCATTTGTGAATTGATATAGAACAACTATTTATAGTGTAAGTTTTACAATTAAACACAGGTGTAATAAGATAAACTACATCACAAACATTTTTTCATTCACAGAATCTTTCCCTTATTAACAGAATTTTAATAGACAATGCAGGATAATTATTTCAACTTAATATTATCTTACCCTATTTCTGTACTCACTTAATCTTCACGGAAGATTTTGAGAGTTAAAACATAGCATTTATTTGTTTGATAATTTTTTTATTCAAGCCTAACTGGTACCAATACATTTATATTCAAGATTATGATGAAACAGGATTCAAAGTTATGACAAAATTGGCAATCTTTTTTTGTTCTGCATGCTTCTTCAAAATATGCCTGCGGAGTGAATCTCGACGGAAGAATGCTTTATCACATTCAGGACAGCAAAAGTTCTTTTCAGTGTGTTTTTTCTGATGGATAGCTAGCTTTTCCGCATTTTCCAAAAACATCCCACACAGTAAGCATACAACGTTATTGGGTGTATGCCGAGATCTATGAGTTTTCAATAATCCTGATGTGAACGCTGTATATTCGCACAAGTCACATTTAAAAGATTTTGACTTATGGTGTACTCTCTTTCGGTGATTGCAAAGTTCACCCATTGTATAAAAGTTAGCAGAACATGTCTCACATGTGTAGCTTCTAACGCCGGTGTGCCGTTTCATATGATTAATTAAATTCTCACGACTTTTTAATGTTTTTTTACAGACCTCACATTGCACACATTTAGGTTCATGTTGTCGCAAATGTTTGTAGAAGCGATTTCGACCTTTTATGATTTTTCCACAATAGTGACAAGTTGCCACAGTGCGATAGTCTTTGTGGCAAGATTCCCTATGTCCCTGTAGTGAGGCATGCTGAGTAAAACATTTCAAACAATCCTTACATTGATAGGGCCTGAGTCCGCTGTGTATCACCAAATGAGCATCCATGTCCTTAATACGTGCAGTGCTATAGACACAATCCTTACAATAAAATACTCTTTTTTTTCCCACTCCTTCAATACGGACTTTAGAAGCTGCTCGGCAGCTTATGGTCTTTTTTTTATTATGTATATGGAAAGCTTTAAAAGATTTAAACTGACGTTTGCAACTGGGACAAACTAGTTTTGTCAGTAGGTGGACTTTCTTCCAGTGTACAGCAAGTTTACATTTACTTTTAAAGGAACCACCACAATCATCGCAAATCAGTTTTAAGTCTATAGCTCTGCTCGGTTTCAATACTCCTGTTGCATATCCTGTAGCTTGAGATCCTTCATTTTCCAGTAGTTCAATTTTAACTTCTTCATTCTTAATACAGTCATTTGTAAGTTCCTCATCAGATATATCAAAGTCTGGTTCCTCATCTTTAGGTATTAAATTAACAGGCAAGATATTTACTGGCTTTTTATTTTCAGGAGCTTTGTTGACAACATTTTCATTTACGCCTGGGTTTTTTGCAGTTTCTTCAATATCTGGTGATACATTGTTGGGTATTCCACATTGATCCATTTCATTTTTAGCTGGTTCAGGTTTCGTTGTTTCTCTTTCAGTTCCATTTTCAAATACTATATCGACTTCCTTCTTAATTGGAACTCTGAAGGCTACTTTGCATACTTTAGATGGCTTTTGGACTATGCTTTGTAAGATCTTGTTAGATGTTTCACACTTCTGTTTGAAGACTATAGCCGTTTCGAGTTGCAATAAACAATCTGGACATATTCGACTGGGTAGTCCATCGTTTTCTTTAATCTCAATGTTTGCTACATACTTTATTTTTTCTGCTATTAGAGAACTGTTGTATTTCTCAAACAACGATAAACATTTTTGAGATTTTTCTAGATCATATCGTAGGCACACTCTGCAATTAATATTCTTCTTTTGCTCGCTCATGGTTTATACCTATTCACATCACTATCCAGCATACATCGAATTTTCAAAGGGTTTTTGTTTGATCTCTTGTTAGTTATATAGAAATAAAGGTTCGTGCCTATTTAAACATTGTACATTATGAGTTTTTCGTTCTCGTGATTATTATTAAATCGACTTATCACGAAAGCAAGCACTGGAATAATTGTTTGAAAGTATTTTGTTTTAATAGAATTGTAAATAAAAGAAAAAGCTATTAGAAAAAATGACATCCTGTCATTTTAATATGACACTGACAAATGACAGCATCGGTAACGTTGTCAAGTTATGGTTGCGTTCAACGCAACTACTAAGTATTTATGTTATAGCTCAATGGTTCAACACCAAGCAATGTTGACGTCACCTATTCGGAAGACAGCATTTTGCTATATTTAATCATTGTATGATAGAGTAACATGGAGGAGTAGTTCGATGTCTCAGTGAATAATAATTTATTTCATTATTATACACTGAGACATCGAGCATTCTCTACCAGTCAACCTTTGGGTTAAAAAGACAATTTGGTAGGTAGGTAGGTGTACAACTGTGCAAGTAAATAAAATCTCATAAATTATCGAAAGAATATGCAAATAATATATTTAATAATAAAATACATATCAATGATAAACTAATAAAAACGGTGCTTTATAATAATCTTTCTGACTAAGAGAACTCACAATCATTATAATTATAGCGAATACCAAACTAAGAATGAAAGGCTTTTAAGTAATGGTTTCTAATTTTACGCTTAAAAGACAATTTAGCCTCGGCCTTCTTGATGTCAAGGGGTAGCATGTTTCAGAGTTTAATGGTAAAAATAGCACAGGAATTAGACATAAACCCGGTGCGGTGAGATTTATGAGAAGGAATGTGAAGAAGTCCTTGGATGCGCGAAGTTTAAGACTATGAGAACTGCTCAACACTTTAAAATTATGTTTTAAGTACCTAATCAGGAGCAGAAATATCGTTCATACCTAATAGTTATTTACTGGATTCGCATAGCCCTCGTTCACCACTTCTGAACCTATCGGTTATATCGATAACCTGGGTAACCGATGTTGCAAATTAATGCCTACTGCCGTGACGTGACACCGCAGTACAAGACAGATATTTTCTAAATACGTTTGGGTCGTGGTTATTGTCGGACTGTAGCACGTATTTATATAACAAAAACTTATTGCATCCATGCTATCAGGCCTTTCTAACAGGTATACCTTCAGTGAAGAGGAGTGTATATTCCTCCGTACAACATGGAATTGGAAATGAGAAACGTGCCAGCAACATTTTCATATAGAACTGGCACCACTTATCCGCTAATTATTGCATTGTCGCAGGGGAGCAGCCCCACTGTGATGATATAAGTAATTAGCGGATAATTAGTGCAACATGCATTGATGAGCTTTTATATATCAATAGTAATATGTTATAATTTAAGCGTCCATGCAAGACTGTACCTACATGATTCAGGTCATTTTGACTCTTGGACTATCAAAGTGGTTTTCAGCTCCCAGCTCGATCACTTCCAGAGCAGTCTGGATGCAGTCAGCGTTTCGTAGTTCTATAAACTCCAGAATTACTTAGACTTTTGTTGCAATTTATTCTTGCCACATATTGTCATGAATTTCTTTAGTAAGTACTAGTTTAGATGCCAGTTATAAGAAAATTCGATGTCTTCCTTCTTTTTGTCTAGTTAGGGATAAGTAATAGGATCAGCAATCCTTAGCCAGGCTAAGCATTCACCCTTAATCGAGAAATAAAACGCAATTGTAAAATAAATATTTTTTACCGTTTGTGTATTAATATTTTACCATAATACATATTTATCACTTCCTTTTCTTACAATTTAATTCAGTTTAACTAATATTTAACACAACTAAATATAAGTATTAAAGTAAAATACTAATAAAATATCGAAAGTTACAAAGAAACTAAGAAGACTAGCAAAACTTTATGGAGCACAGACACGCTTTCCTATTTTTAAATGAAAACATTCTGGCAGACAAAGTTATTAATAATGATTAAAAAAAGAAACAATTACTGTAATCTCTTATAAGACTTATTAATTGAATGCAATATTTCACAAGTTCTGTAAATATGGAGAAGTCTTTACATAAATGTTTGAATTTAATGAATACAGTAGTTTACTTTGTGCCCAGCACAAAGCGTATATTTAAAATAGCACAAAAAATATACAGATTTTTTCCCATTCATTAATGACATAATAAAGTATTTTAAACATTTTTAAAGTCGTTACAGTGCGCCCAGTGTATCCTAGCCAGTGGGACCAGTAAGGAAACTTTATAACATTACTCAATAATGCTTATTCTCTTATTGCATCCCATTAACTTAACTGTAGTCTGTAACTTATTAATACACTGGACAATCTTTATTTTTTAGCCATAAATGTCCATTCGGCACGTATGGGAAGATGGGCCATTATGGTGGTAGGGAATCTAACATGGTCATTTTCCCGCCAATTATTCAAACATCATGGTGACTAATTTTAATTATAGTTTTTTTTTATTATTTTATAATTATTTTTTAAACAGGTACTAAAAGTACTAAGGCACTTTTTTTAGACATACATTGGGCATTTTATAACACTTAAATTGAAGACATTTTAATGATTAAATCACACGGGTGAACATATTTGGTCCCAAATTTTTTTTTATTGTAACAGCATCGTGCTCTAGTACCTAAGTATTGTTTTATAATGCCAAACTTATATGAAAAGTTATTAAATATTAACGAATAACTTATTGTACTTGTAGCTTCATGGCTTTTGTAAATTAGCTACCTCCTGTACTTTTCATAACAATATTGAAATATCAAAGTAAGTATCTACTAAATAATCTTATTATACTGTCTGTTCATTGGTCTATAACCCATATCTATTTAATAAAGTAGGTATTATAAGATAAATCTTGCATTCCAGTTACCATAGTAAATAATAAACTTATTAGGCCAATTTACTTGATTTAAAATTATGTTAAATTTTATGTGTGTGTGTATTACGTATAATGTGTTCTTCTTATGAAACGAATGTATTTACTTTAAAAATACGATAACGGCTGCCACTTGTAGGTAGGTAAGTGTATTTCCTTATTTCAGGAAAAACTGATGCGTAACATGTTAAGAGCAAATTGAAGTTATTTTATTATTTCATAGTAAAATGACCTTTATTAATGGAATGCGAAGAGCTAATTACGTTTGGAATTACCAAGTTATAACAATGGTTCCGTCGAGTCATTTGTTATAAAATGCGTCAACCTGTTTGAGAACTCCAAATGTAACGTTTCATTGGTTTTTTAGTATAGTGGTTATTATGTCAACAGATAATTAATTATTCATATATAGATCGTAAGCTTCGAGACATTTTCGATACAAAATTACGTCATATATCACGTCAGAGGCACACTAAAAACAATTGAAAAGAAAATAATACTTCGTAGGTGAAAAAAACAATTAGGTCTAAACGCATTAGCGATGTCGCTTTTGGCCTGATACTTTTAACTTCTTTAACAGTTTCCTACATTTCGTAGACGTTGGAAACTGTTAAAGAAAATCCAAAATGGCTGAATATGTATAAAGCTGGAACTACACTGGCCGGTCCTAGCTTCTATAGATTTTGTCTGAAAAATGTGTCACTAGGGCAGGCAGTTTTAGCTATGCATGGATATGTTCATCAAGTGAACACCCTGCTTAATGAACAAACACACATACATACAAATATGATAAGTTCCCTTCTAAGTATTATTTTCTTTCCTAAACACTACCAAACCAGCCGCACTGAATAGTCTGCCATACTATTGTATTAGTTAAGACGTATTCGTCTTAACTAAAAACATTATCCCGTGTCAAACACTGTCTTGAACCACTACACTTAACCCTAAATTTTTAATAGTCTACCTAAACATACGAACTAAGAACAAGTCAGGATTTTCAGTCCGGTGGTTCCTGATGGGAGCAGTGTGGTACTGGTGTTGGGGAAGACTTGAAGGCTCTGGGAAAGAGTGAGGAGTATGAAGGGGGAGGTTCGTACTCTGGCGGGGATGGGGGGAGAGGCTGCGTGAACAGTTGCTGGGAGGCAGCTGTCACTGTCACTGTGGGTGACAGGTCGATGCAAGATGGCGGGATGTTTATTGGCGCGTCTGACGGCTTGGAACGCTTGCAGCAACATTCTGTAAAGAAAAAAATCATTTGATTATCTGCACCAAATGAAATTAATAATAATAAAAAATAATAATAATAATATTCCACAACTTTCACACAACGCCGTCTAGTCCCAAACTAAGCAGAGCTTGTGCTATGAGTACTAGACAACTGATAAACATACATATATATTTCTAAAAACATACATATTATAGATAAATTACACCCAGACAAACAACAAATGATCGTGTTCATCACACAAACATTTGTCCTGGGTGGGAATCGAACCCACGACCTTGAGCATAGCAGTCAGGGCCACTGACCACTAGACCAACAGCAAATTGCAGAATTCTAGTAGTTTTATAGCATGGATGTGGCTATAAGATGATTTCTGAATGATCATTATCATGAGCTCGTGGCTTAATAATAGCAGCCGTATGGATGGGTCGAGGTTAAGCAATTCTTGACGACCTCGGTCCGTGGAAAGCAAGTTAAGCTGTTGGACCCGACTGCTAATTGTAGGTATATCGTTGACAATGAGTAGTCAGAAACCAGAAAATTCAGCATTTCTGCCCAGTCGTGCTATGGGATACTGTGTCGACGCCGACAAAGCTGTGAAAAGGCAGATGATTTCTTTTTAATTATCACAATTTCAGACCAGAATCATAAACTGTTTTCCTTTTTGCTATTTCTATGCAGCCATCATCCTGATTTTATCCAACCCCCCTTTAGTGCTCCTAGGGTACATTTCCTTTTTTTTTTTAAGAGACCTAGCAATGTGGATAGTAGTCACATTACTAGCAATCCTGTTAACCCCTCTAACTAAGCTAAATATGCTTGTGTCTGGAGTGGGTTCACAGCAATGGTGTAATGGGTGGGGTTCCAAACCGCGATCTCTCGATCACAAGGCCGACACCATAGCATTAGGCTTCTTCTTCTTCTTGGTCAGTGGTTTCGCTGATATACGATTCTTATTCGTTTATATTTAATTATTGGCAACACGCCTAATAACTAATTGGTTGACACATTTCTCCTTCCGCTTTAACCTCTCCTTCGCACAAATCTTTGGCTATTCGCGAGTGAAAGAGGGACGGCACCGCTTGGGATCTCCGATAAGAGATCGAACAAACTTAATGGCTGACAACTCGCTGTTGAACGCACACGCCCTCCGTAAGAAAAATTCGATATCGAAGAAGTTTGGTGTTGTGTAGTGTAAAAAGTGGTCCAATCATGCCAGGAGACAAACCGGGACGATTAATGTTAGTGCATCCACATCCTATACGGCGCCTGGCCCTTATATCCTTTGTTCCAATCCAAGCGCTGCATTCCTACCAACTTTGTGCAAACCAAATTTCTAACTTCGCATTCTATAGCTTTACCGCATAACCAGTCAGGTTTCTGCACTTAGTTTCTGCATGAGACCATTGTGCGTGAGCCGTTTCGGCCGTCACTCCATCCAGCCAACCTCCCTCTAGAAGCAGATCTGGTCTCTCGGTCTATTCAGGATGTTTTTAAGGGAATTCAATGACCCGATGGTTTGGTTTCGTATGTCGATGATTTCCATGCACTCTAGGAACACGTGTCCCGCCGTTTCCTCCGTCCCCATGCATGCCCTTTATAGGGGATTGTCCGTTATACCTATTATGTGGTAGTTTTTGTTCAGTGAGCAGTGCCCGGTGATGGTCCCTGTCACCATTCACAGGCTTCTGTCCATGTGTAGGAGGTGTCTGGTCCCCAGCATTAGGCTAATGACGCTACTATCAGTCTGGTATATAAAACAGAAAGTTCTCGACTTACCCCAAGCTAAACAGAACATGAGTATGGTAGCACAGACGAGCATGCCCACGACCAGGTAGCTCCAGGGTCCGTACGGCTTCAGGGCTGCTGCGAACTCCATGAAGGCGTTGGAAGACTTCTCGTGGTCGCTGATCTTCACTGAAAGGGTTAAGTCGCCTGTTATCAGTTAGTGCTGCTGCAGCCGAAGAAACGAGAAAGGAATGTTTGAACTTAAAGATAGTTGTATAGTTCATGATTATTAAAACTCAAACCTTTTTTGCTTTCAAATATACCTTATTTCTTTTTAACTTGATTTTTTTTTTGTGAAAAGTAGTTAACTCAATCGAATGCCTTAGACAAATCTACGCATTGCACATTATTTTTAAGGAGAAATTCATCAATTTACTTCGCCTAATCTAGGTGGAACTGAACGAAGTGTCAGACTCATACCGCCTAAGAACCTACCCTGTTCCTTTAGTAACCCTTGCGTTCCGAAGCTACGATATCTCGTTAGAAAACTCCCGCAAGCCCGCAAAATAAACCTACTCTATAGGTGCATACACTTTTCAACTGTCGAGGTTGGTCAGTGAAAGAAATAAAGCTACATAAGTAGTTCCAAGTCCAAAAAATATACATATTTGAGGGATACTGATAGAAAAAAACGTGCAAGAAACTCCACGGAATCATAATATTTTGGTATAACAAAATTCGTGGTTACATTATCCAATATGAAGGCTTGTTAAAGACAGAAATTGGCTTTTTAGTACTCCAGTACTTCATAATTCAGACTTTTACTCAATGTACCCACGCATTGCTCACGAAATCGTAATAAAAGCAATTGTTTAAATGTAAGGTTTTCCCTCACTGGCATAATGACCCACATGTGCATCCTTTTTTATCTAAAACTAATTCATTATGAATGGTGACACATAAATATTCCCATTCAACAATACTGAAGAAATAATTGTATACAATGCACACTGATGTACTTTTTTGTTATGAGGAAACAAACTAATTATTAAATATTATTATGGAGTGATTTGTTTTGTTAGCACGTATTGATAATAAGTATGTGGATTTCCCCTTTTCATGAAGGCAGACGGATGCCCCGTTTGTCCTTACAAAGAGCTCTGTTGAAGCAGCTCATAGAATAATTGCAATTAACTTTGTAGAAAACACAGGTGGATCATCACCAAACTATCTGTGAAATACGTTAGACAGGATTATTTAATTTTCAGAACCCACACATTCGGCCATTATTTCAATGTTGCCATCTAACATTACCAGAAGAACTGACATTCTAAAAACTATAACAATCGTGGGAAAGTCAGTTCCAGATTCTATAGAAAACTAGTATCAATCCCGTCGATTTACAAACAGGAAACCTTAGATACTCAAAACATTTTAAATACTATCAAAATTCAATACTCACTTATAACAGAAGGCTTCGTCATCCCATCAGGCTGTTCCAAGCCAAGTAGCTCCTGGTTTCTTGCCGCAAACCTCCTCAGCAGTTCCAGGAGTGGGGGATCGTGCCTATGGGAGCATGCCCCAGGGTCTTCGTCCTCGCCCCCAGGGCAGTGACGGACTCCGTCGCAGACTAGGTAGGAGGATATGCAGAGGCTGGTCACCCCGCATATGAACTGGGAGTCGTTGTTGCAGATTGAACCTGGAATTAGGTAAGGGAATATTTGTTATTGAATGATACAGTGCTGGCCTGGAGGTATTGACTTCCTTTAATGTTTTTGATTTTTTTTTTTGATAGTTTGTATTGTTTTGTAGTGACACTGATATTTAATATAAATAATGTATTAATTGCATCGGATGGTCGAGGAAGACAATAACAGCATCAAAGTTAAGCATTTTCTGCCATATTGAAACTCATCACGAGTTAAGGCAACTCGTGATGAATTTCTTTAAAACTGTATCAAAATGATACTCGTATCTATGTGCGGACTTAAATTAAATGTGTGGTAATTATTCCACTCTGTTAAGCCAGAAGATTACTATCATTAGATAAGTAGTTCTACATATATTCGCAACGTATTAGGACACTTAAGAATTAAAACCTGTCATTTGACAAACCGCCCTGTCGAAACCGTTGGGCAAACGCATGGAGAGAATGAACTGAGTAATAATGGTTTACAATTTACCTCTCCCTAGAAATAGGACATAGTGTCTATGCGGTCAACACTGGACTCTTTTCATATTTGGTATACCTATGTGCAGAAGTCGACCACACCTGAAAACTGTGATGTGGCCCAATTAGTATTAAGAAAAACAACCGCTGCCCACACGACGACTTTTTCTTTTATAATTTTCTATAATTTTTCTACGCGAATTTACTTCATAGCAGAGATCACTCAGTCCATTCTCTGCGCTAATGTTATGCGCGCTCCACATTCACGCGAGAATCTCGCGAGAAAGCGAGAATAACACGAGAAATGTGAATGTGGAACCGATTTACATCGGTTCCACATTCACGTTTCTCGTATGTTTCTCGCTTTCTCGCGAGATTCTCGCGTGAATGTGGAGCGCGGTTTACACGAAAGTAAGTGGTATGGTACCTACCACTATTAATCGCGGTGACAACCAGCCGCAACTTCTCCGTATGCTGGTAGGGGGAAGTGGGGGGGTTCCAGACGATCCTTAGCTTGGAGGGCAGCAGCTTGGTGCCAGCCCTCGCTGCCACAGCTGCTGCGTTTCCCCCACAGAGATTTAGACGCCACATCGGGGATTTTGCGTCTCCGATATACTGGAAATTGATAGAAAATTTGTTGTATTAATATTATTTTTGTACGTGGACGGTAACCAGTGGTTACATGAGACGGGAGATCTTTTTACAATATCCCCAGGGAGGTGACCCAACAGGAGTTTGCACAGGGCGATCCAGAGCAGTATCTTAAGAGGACCCGTGGCTTCCTTTATCTGCTCTTATAGACTACCTTGACGTTTTTAATGGCTTAAATTCGAGGATGTTGGAAAGAAAAAATACCTGTTAAATCTTCTCCACAAAGTGGGTTCGTGGCGACGGACGGCGCCGTTGTGGGCGAGTTAGGTAAGAATTGGCCCTAGATGACTAGGCAAAAAATAACTGCAAGGATTTAGAAGAGACTTTTACAACAGCATTGGGACAAAATAGGGTGAAAAATAAATTAAGAAGTATAATGATAGCTAATGGAAATAAATAGATTTAGGATGCCTTCATTGAAACTCAAATACACTGATAAATTCTGCTACAAGCAATGTTTGTATACATTGCTTGTAGCAGAATTTATGTAGATCATGAAGGACAATAACAAGGATGTGTATGCAATCAAAACATGGCAATCATGTTATTCAAATAAAAGCGAGTGGGACGTGGGATCAATTCACAACTCACAAGGGTACCCAACTCCGCCAGAAAACAATAACATACAGTACTTGCACATATAATTGAGGACATTTGACTCCAATTAACCCGAATATTCTTGTAATACAATAAGTGTACCATCACGCATAAGGCTCTCTACACACGGAACAGTCTGTGACCGCTATAGACCGTATATGAATAATCCTTATTTGCCTCTAGGTTGGCAAACGCAGCCATGAGAAATACATTACAGTCATAAACACATAATTAAATATTGTTTGGTGTTATATTTGCTAAAACAATGAGATCTAGATCCCAAATACAGTTTCGAAAGTTATGTTTTTAAACATAACGGAAAGAGATTGTCTGAACTTCATTTTCGCATAAGTAAGTCACTTTAATGATCTTGCGAAGGTCGGAATAATGCCTTATGAAACGAAAACTTAATGAAACTGAGATAATTACTTTTTATCTACACACATCAAGTGTCTAGGGATCAACATATATTTTTGCAATAACTTTTCTCCTGATTGATATTAATTAAAATTTTCTTTAAGAATTCATCAAATAAAGTGTTTTCGTTTGTTACAGTAACGATAAACCAAGTCACCTTTGCATTAATAAAGAAATTAGCCATTTTCCTAATAAAGGGATTTTTGACATTTGAACCACTAACATTAAAGTTCGAAAAAAAGACTGAAATAACAGTTTTCTTTAAAATTTTATTGGGTAACTTAAACAATAAATAATCCGTGTTTCTACCGCGAACACTAACAACACAAGAACATCGGTTTGGCATACTCAAAATGAGTTCATCCAAATCACGCTGTGGAATGGCCGCCCATGTTCGTTGCAACAATAAAAAAAGGTCTTCTTGCGACTGGATACCCTCCATATTCGGCAGAGCTCTTCTCTGTAGCATATCCCATGCATGCTCAATCGGGTTCAAGTCTGGCGACTGAGCAGGCCAGAGCAGGACATTGATGTTAGCATGTTAGCTGCGGCGAGAGTCTGTCTTACAACTCTTGCGGTGTGCGGTCGTGCATTATCATGCATTAACTGAAATAAGGGACCGATTTGCACTTGTAGAGGAACGATGACGTCAGATACAATCGTCTCAGCATAAATTTGAGCGTTGAGGTTGCCTCTGATCCAAATCAACTCAGTTCTTCCGCCGATCCAAATACCCGCCCATACCATGATGGTTCCACCACTATAAGGATGGACTTCCTGGCAGGATTTTAATCGCTGTTGGCGTCCAGGGGTTCTCCAGTGTCGTATACGTCTTGTATCCGGTCTCATACCAAAACGAGACTCATCAGAAAAGCACACGAAACGCCATTGTTCTTCTGCCCAATTTCTGTGTTCAAGAGCCCATTGATATCGAATCCTACGATTGTGCATTGCTATAGGTGGTACCCGTAGCGGTCTTCGGGAATGAAGGTTCACTTCATGCAAGCGGTTTCTGACTGTTTGGTCGCTAATTAAGTTCCCTGAAGAGTGATGAAGCCTCACGGCTAACATCATGGCGGTTATTGTTGGAGCTCTTCGAGTTAAGATTTGAATGTATCGGTCTTGTCTCCGTGTGGTGCAGCGATACCGTCCTCCATGGCGCTCAGCCACGGTACCAGTGCTTCGGTAACGTGTCCAAAGTCGACTGATAACACTCTGACTTGTATTCAGAGCTAAAGCCACAGTACGTTGCCGGGAACCAGCTTCTATCATTCCCACGGCTCTGAGCATTTCTTCCCTGCTTAAATGACGTCGCCGCTCCATAATAACGTTGGTTTTAATCAGTAGTAGGGAAACAGTAGCACTAATAATGTCTTCAATGCGTTGTATGTTTTTATAGGGAAAATAATGACAGCTGATTTTCATCTTTTACTCGAATTTGATTAACAGTTCCTATTTCAAATTATGAAATGCACCAAAAAGGATCCATATAAATTTATAAAATCATAAATTTATTACAAAGCCACATCTCAATCTCAAGAAATCCGCATAAAAATGCTTGATCCCTAGACACTTTTGATGTGTGTATATTGACCCACTGCTGCGTATATGTCAAAAAGTGAATATATATGCAAAATATAATTAGAACTTAAAAGGGATATTAACCATGTGTACTTATTGTTTCGAGTTTCCGATATTTCGGCCCTGTTGCTAGCGCAATGATCACGGATGAACTGAAGTAATTGCGGATGGACTATGAGCAGACGAGTCGGTCTACCCTCTTTCTCGTTCGTTTTTTGTGATACTAATTCTAATGATACTGTTAGTGACCATATTAGCTTAAAAAAATGTATCTTAAAATAAATAAAACTTAGTGTACTCACAATAAGTAGCTTGCAAGCATCAGTGCTGTTGTTAACGGGCGCCGATTGGTCGGTGGCGGTGTCTTGCGCGTGCGCAGCTGTCCTCGCGCTCCACTTGCGGTTGAGCGCGCCCGCCACTGGAGGCACCTGCATGTCTGTCATGCCTGTGATGCCTCTCTGCCATTCTGCGAGTGACTCCTGGAATTAAAAGATGAATACCGTTATATTCATTTATTCGTTCTTTCGCAAATCTTTTATTATATTATTATTCTTCTGTACATACCTACGTGTGTATGGAACTTAAATCTTCCTAAACAGCTTATGTATTTTTTGTGTCTTGAGTAGGGAGATTTACATTTTAGTCCAGTAGATGGAGAGAATTTGAGAATTTTGATGCCTACACATTCCACTAAATTTTACGACCATTCTTTTACGGTGCAGGCTATTCGGTTGTGGAATGCATTGCCGGTATCAGTAAAGCGCGCTCCACATTCACGCGAGAATCTCGCGAGAAAGCGAGAAACATACGAGAAACGTGAATGTGGAACCGATGTAAATCGGTTCCACATTCACATTCCTCGTGTTATTCTCGCTTTCTCGCGAGATTCTCGCGTGAATGTGGAGCGCGCATAAGACAAGCATAGTCACTCGCTGCTTTTAAAAGCTCGGTTGCCAATCATTTTCTTTCAAATTTATGATTATTTCTTTGTTTTTCAATAATTTATATAATTATGTATTGTATTTATATATATATATACTTATATATTTTAATTAATTTTTTTTTTCGTTCTGTGTATTTGTAGTACACTAATATAGCCCTCCCCAATTCAATTAAAGCTTTTGAAGTCCTTCCAAAGGTTGTCTGGAATATATCGCTCTCAGCGATAAGACCGCCATTGTAACCGAAGTTATAGAAATAAGGTTATGTAAGTAAGTGTGTTTCAATTTTTGGTAACAAACATACTTTATTGTGATAGATAGAGATAGTATCACAATAAAATGTACCTAATTGAAGACCAATTGCTTCACATTATGTTAAAAAAAAATCGTCTGCGTACGATAAACAACGTATGATACAAATAATATAACGTACGATACGCAATGAATATACTCGTATACGGTTGCTATGTCAAAATGAATGCGTATTCGACCCATTATATTCATTGTATTTTACTCAATTTGGCTAGGTCGTAACCACAAAAAATGTCCAACGCGTGTTCATTGTCAAATCGTATCATTAAGTGATTACTCTTTGCTTTAAACTATTTTTAAACAGGGGTTTTCTGTTTAGTTGTGGTAATACTTCAGTTGTTTTTCATAATCTTACTCTAATCTCCAATTTATTTGACATCGGCGTCTCGTCCTTTCATCTTTGTTTGCCGTCGTTTCAAAGTTTCCTTACAAGCAACTTCTTATCCACGTATCGTTTTATCGTTCTGGCTTGGGTGCATGTACCTACATACCAATTTGATTATTTTAATTAAGTGGAAACTTTTTGTTTTAGTACATGAGCCATGAGACCAAAGAATTACATTGTTCGCGGAAGAGATGGTAAAAAAGGCGAAATGGTTCTGGAGTTCCCAATCGTCTACTGGATTTCGCAGGGTTGGAAGATCCTGCAAGGTGGACGGATGAACTGGTTGAAGTCATGGGAATTTACTGGATATGACATGCACAGAACCAGTCTATATGGCAACACATGTGGGAGGTCTGTAATACGTCTAGTTAATTGTCACGGGAATTCGTACTCATCATACCACCTTAGTTCCCATAATTAACTACCACGACTGACCTTAAAATTGCCGCAATGTTAAAGACAATGCAATTTATAAATAACACAGACACAAAAAGTCTTAACCAAAAAAATTGTCTTCCAATAGTCTCACGTCAGAAGTGTCAAAAAATTTTACAGGGACGGCGGACGCATTAGTTGCCAAAAGTTGAATGAGTACCTACGTAAATAGCCTATAGCTCACCAAATCACAATTACTGTTTTCATGTTGTTACAGAGACGGGGGAGGGGATTTTTGTCATCGTTCAAATCATCGTAATCATACAGACAATAGCCAGGCAAATACTTGTAGTGACTGGTGAGTTTTGATTGTCTATGGAGCTTGGTACACCGGCGAATCAGTAGGGACTCTATTGATAATTAATTCATTCATTTACAGTTAAGACAGTTAGATGATGAAGTGTCTGCAAGATTAAGGTGAATTGTAATAGAAATATGACTTTATAGAAACAGTTAACGGGATTGAGTGAGCCACACATTTGATCTAGGAGTGAACGAAGCAGTATGCAAAATTGTATTGATTTGAAAAACTTATTATGTAAAAATGTACCATGAAAAATACTTAACATCGATATCGATAGAGCTACACAGAGTAGTTAGTGATCGTGAAGTTAGCCCGTAAATTTAGAGGACAAACCAAGAATTGGAACGGTTTAACTCAGAAAATTAAGTAATAAAATAAGGTGGTTGTTTCAAAAGACACGAGAATTGTTACTATTAAAATAATATCAGACTCGAGCAGGCAATTAAGTAAAATAATGGTCAAACTAATTACGAGGATGATTATTATTATTAGTCCATTGTTGGTTAACGTTGGTCATTCTGGTAATGATTTGACGAGACAATCGGTAATCATTTTCTTCATACCATTGACAAGTTAGCTGCTTACCTCAAATATTAAATAAAAGATTGAATATAAGCTAAATTTTGTAAGCGTTCAATATTTAAATCATTAATATTCAAACTAATAAGTGTGTCTAGAATTAATTCCGCCAAAAACCAGATATTTTATATGATATGACACTATATATTTCCGATTCCATTATGTCGTACATTAATAATCATTCATCATTTTAGACTCAAATTGAAAACGAAAATGACGTAAATGTGATGAAACCGAGCCTGAAATCCAAAGGCGAGCCATGACCTGATTCATACTATATTGGTATTCCTAAAACATTTAATAACGAAAACGTAATGGGTAATACCAGAATACAAAATAGAATTATAAATATTACATTCTCACACAATAGGCTTTGGAATAAATCAGCCTGTTTCAGATCTTCTTTATCGTAAGCTAACGTATTCCGAAGCTTTGTTCAATTTGGTCCGACTCTAAATATTTATAGCAAGAGTACGTTTAGTGAATTGTAAAAAACCTTTGTTACAAAACTATTTCGATTCATACCTTGCCAAAACGGCTGGGTATCTTACGAATCCATAAGTTTTGATGCTAAAATATGTTATGCATCATTGAATGGTTGATCACAATTTTGATTCAGCAGAAAATCTTCAATCAACATTTTAAGGAATATCCTTTTCATGGAATCGCTTTTAACTGATAGCAAAATACTTCTTTGAGGGAAAACACCTTAATGTACCTACTGTATATGTGATACATTAAAGTTTTTTATTTAATTATTTACTTATGTCTTCTCTACTGGCTAAACAAGGGTAGTAAAGACAACATGGATGGTGTATGAAACAATAGAAACTACATATCATAAATTAAGAATCTACTAACTGAAATCCGTAATATATACACAGTACCTATATTAAGTTGTTTTAGGAATTAATAAGGAACGGGCTAATCAATCTGATACAAGTCTTCCAAAAGACGTTTAAGATTCCGTTGTAACGCAAGTTTGAACAGTACCGATCCCTGTTTGGTATTCCACGTGCAAGCAAGGCCGTACAATGCAAGAATTTACGATCCAAATTGCACATATTTTTTGTAACAGTTTCAGAATTAGTACTGCAAACACGAACAGTGAATCTGTTTCCTTTAAATAATGTATAAAAAACGATTTTTATGTAAGCTTTGTTTAAAAATGATGAGAATATATTTAGGTAGGAAATCCGCTTCAAGATGTTATCATTTTTGTTCGAGCTTCACAAAACGCAAAGTTTGTAGGGAATCTTATTTCTTTCAAGTAAAAATAAAAACTTTTACAGCGAAAACTTGAAAGACTTCCTACTTGTACAAAACCTTTTAGTGAGACATAATATAGGAATCTAGTAGCCGCCTGTCATCGAAACAAATGATGGAGCAGTCGTAGCGAACAAAGAAAAGTAAGAAGATGTCGAAAACAACTAATATCTTATCTATGCACATACCCCCGTCCACATAGCATGAGTTTTCCCCACAAATAATTACACAGCTGCTCAAACCGTCGAATACAATATGATAAAAAAAAAATAAACTCTAAACAATAGGTGTTATGAAAGTGCTAACAATGAGATCTCTTACCCAACTGTTCAGGTAACCAATGTGTTGCATATGAAGGTGTAAGTTAATAATTAATCCATTGTCTCAAGTTAGTGAGCTGAAAAGCTGAGAATTTGAAATGTATGATAGTTCTTAAAAAGAAACTTGATGTATTTATAGAAGATTAAACAAAAACTAAGATTAAAGAGATGGGGATGCGTCCCTATGACTCATAAGGGGCAGTTTAGGAATATAAGGAAGACCAAAGAGACATTGAAGTTTGCAAAATGAATATCAGGTAAATTGAGAGTGCTAAAAATATGTTGCCCTCTTTTATCTTCCAGTGAAAGTACTATGAAAATCGGTTCATCCGTTCCTGAGATTAGCTTGGACAAACAGGAAGAGAAAACCAGCATAAATTTAAAAAAACCGGTCAAGTGCGTGTCGGGCCACGCGCAGTGTAGGGTTCCGTAGTTTTTATAACAGCCAAGTGCGTGTCGTATTCGCTGACTGATCGTTTCGTACCATGCTCTAACTAAAAGCCAAACATGACTACCTAACTAATTTGACTTCCTATACAAATCCTCACCTGATCCGACAATTTTGCACGGAAAGTTTCAATTTCTTTTAGAGATTTGTATAAAACTTGTCATAGCCGGTGTTTTGAATTTAAATACGGACACAGAGCTACACTACTCAATCGTCACAAGAAGCTAGCACGATACAACTGGCGCTTAGCGCCATCTATCGACATTTCTATAGAGTTGTTCGAAATTTTCGAGTCAAATACAATTGGTCGACTATTACTCGTAAACTTGTAAAGCCCACTTATGTGTGATAGTTTTCCCTTAAATTTCGTTATATATAGGTACTACTGCCGTGACATTTGAATTTCTAACTATAACCGTTTAGTTCATAGAGGGGGAGGACACTTGACTCTAACGAAAATTGGTACTTTAAAGCTTGATAAGTCACGAACGGTTTACTTAATCAAAAAACGGTCTTACCAAACCCCTAATATTTTTGGAAGACCTATCCAACGTTATCCCACACTATGGGAAGAACGAAAAAGAAAAATATCATCCCACTTTACGTGTATGGGAGGTACCCTAAACAATTGTTTTTTTTTTCAAAATTTTATATTACCACTTTTTCGGCGTCATTAACGTGTATACTCATGCCAAAGTACAACTTTCTAGTACTAATAGTTTTTGAGCTAAACCGCGGACAGACGGACAGACAGACGGACATGGCGAAACTATAAGGGTTCCTTGTTGACTACGGAACCCTAAAAAGAGCTTTATATATATATTGAGTACTAATAGAAGATGATATTAAAGATAGATAATAAATATAATATAGTTTTACTGATCGAATCATTTTCAGTATTTAGTTTTTCAACGACCTCAACTGTTCCATGTATTGTAACTAAGTTACTGCTTATCTTCTGTGACATGATCGTAGCGTGCGAGACAAAGGAACAGTTAATAATGTGAGTGCAGTTGCATCAGCATTTCATGCCAAGTTACATGTAGGAAGTAATTGACGGTGTAACGTTGTTATGTAGGCAATTAATTCCTAGTTAGCTAGCGAAATTATTTGACTTGCATGAAAGTATGGGTTATCTTGAAATTTCGTGCATTATTTGGAAAAAAATCAAACAAACAAAGTACAATAATAGCTTATCCCCATAGATTGAAGTGTCTCACATCCACTTCCGAAGATTGGACCCCAATTCCCAGACCACAAGTTTTTTCGTACTTAGTACATATTAAAGACGAAAAGCTGAATTCCATCAAAAATTTAATTCAAAACTGAGTTCGTTTTGAATTGAATATTTTTCACAAATATATTGACAAATATTGTAAACACTATATGCAAAGAACTCATGAGTTAACAAAATAACTTTGGCTATTGCAAGTGGAGAGCTTATAGAGATAAGGTATGTATGTATGTATGTATGTATGTATGAACCAGCAGTGAAAATATTATAGACTGATTATGTTATGCTCAGGTCTGCTTGTAAGACCTGACAATATAAATTGGCAAGTATACCAATACCAGCCTAGCAGTTAACTGCTTATTGAACTTTAGCTTATAGAATCTATATCTATACTAATATTATAAAGCGGAAAAGTTTGTTAGTTTGTTTGTTTGTTTGTTTGTTTGCTTGAACGCGCTAATCTTCGAAAGTACTGGTTGGATTTGGATGAAATTTGGTATGGAAGTAGCTTGAAGCTTGAGGAAGGTTATAGGCTACTTTTTACCCGACTGCAAAAAAGGAGAGTTATGTTTTTACCGTGATAGAATCCACGGGAGCGAAGCCCCGCGAGAGTACTAGTTAATATTATAAATGCGAACGTGTTCTATGCATGGACGATGGTAGTTACTCAATCAAGCAAAAATAACTGAACAGATCTGGATGACATTTGGCACAGAGATTATAATGTAGAGAAGCACATAGGTAACGTTTTAGCCCTGGTAGATTTGGAACTTTATAGGCTGGCTGTACTCGTAGTCACAGTTACTATAATTGACGGAAATGTACTAAAGAAAATCGGACGTAAATAGAGGTTCCTTCTCCCAAAACATAACATCGTATAGTAATATAAAACGAATCCTTCACAATTACTCAGCTTACAACGCTCATTAAATTCACAATAAAGTCTATAATTGTGATTTTATCTATGAGCTCCATCAAGTTAGGTTTTACTATTACAATTACATGGCTAGAGATAAACGAAGCTGAAGGGAGGATAGAATCTTTAAGATTCTCATTTTTAGGGTGCCGTAGCCGAATGGCAAAAAATGGAACCCTTATAGTTTCGTCATGTCTGTATGTCTGTCCGTCCGTATTTCACAGCCATTTTATTTCGAAACTATAATATAAAACTTGGTAGGTAGATGTATTACGTAAACCGCTTTCCGATTTTAGGTCAAAAATAAAAAAAAATATATATAAAATTAAGGGGGACTCTCCATACATACAACTAAAAGTAATTTCTTTTTTTTTTTTCAAACTTATACGTGTGTGGTAGGTATATAGACAGGTCTTTAAAAATGATATTGAGGTTTCTAAAACCACTTTTTCTTAAAGTCAACCATTAAAATGATGTGGCAAAATATGTATCCCCCTCTAACTTCTATAATATATATATTATATTTTTATTGAAAATAGGTTTGCGTTTGACCACCATCTCACCTGATGGTAAGTGATGATGTGGTCGAAGATGGAGCACGCTTACCTAAAAGTAACCTATTCACTCTTGACTTCAAGACTCCTAGGTTATAGCTATCGGGAAACACAGACTCCGGCAGGGAATTCCACTCCTTAGCCGTACGCACAATGAAGGTAAATAATGGAGTGAAAAATCTAAAAAAATATATGCTGTAGATTTGAATGAAAACTTTCAACCAAAATTGGTTCGAACGAGATCGGGTCAGCAGTTTTTGAGATATAGCACATTTTCTACTACGGAACCCTTCACGGGCGAGTCTGACTCAACTTGGCCAATTTTTCACATTCACCAAGGCCATAAGGGTTACCCATTAATCATTGATTAATTCTGCACATATTACTTAAGTGTGAAAAGCACTTGGTTAAAATCACGACCCAGGCAAGGACTTGGTGTGATTTTCATCATCACCACTGCTTTAAAAACGGTAAAGGAAACCATTGTGAGGAAACCGGCGCGGCGTGTGTTAGGACGAAAAAAGCGCGAAAATAAAAACTTTTTTGCAAAAAAATAAAACCGACTTCCATATCAAAACACTACAAAGCCAAAAATAATTTTAATTTCGGTAGTCGGTGTTATTGGTTTTGTATTTTCTTTTTTTTCACACCGCCTCCCGAAATTAAAATTATTTTTGGCTTTGTAGTGTTTTGATATGGAAGTCGGTTTTATTTTTTTGCAAAAAAGTTTTTATTTTCGCGCTTTTTAGTGGGTCAATTTGTAATTAATCTAGTTATAAAAGCCAAAATGACAACTACAAAAAAGTAAAAACGCGCGAACAAAAAACACAATATAGAGTAACCGAAAAGATCATCAATGTAAATATTTTTTTAGACTTTTGTTAATTTTTCAGAAACGGCTTGTTCGATGTCGATAAAATTTTCATGGGACCATTTGGAAAGTATACCCTTTCCAACAAAAAAAGATTTTTTCAAATCGGTTGGCGAGCGATGGAGCTATGCCCGAACAAACAAAAATAAAAACAAACAAACAAACATCCGAATTGAGAACCTCCTCCTTTTTCAGAAGTCGGTTAAAAATCGGAGACATGCGACATCCATTAACTAAAAGTAATTAAAAAAATTAAAAAACTTGACTGCAACCTTATACTAAAACTAACTGAAAACCTAATAAAAACAAGCCCATTTTAAATTAAATAAAAGTTGGAAGCAGGTGGGGCCCATACCATTATTATAGTTTCAAACTCAAATGGGTCCCACCTGCTTCCAACTTTTATTTAATTTAAAATGGGCTTGTTTTTATTAGCTTTTCAGTTAGCTTAGAGCATAATATGGCGTCAAAAATCCGCCATTTTGGTTTTTTTTTTTTTTTATTTTGATATTCCCAGTGTCACTTTCACAGTCAATACGAATCTAACGATACCTCTCAAGCTAAAATCCGTCGAGCCGTTCAGGCCACAGCGTGCCAAGCAATTATACATACATACATACATACTCTCGAAAAACATAACCCTCCTTCTGGCGCAGTCGGGTAAAAATGGGCCCGCGTGATGGATTACGGCCCATTCTCTATCAAAGGGAGGAGGCCAGACGCACAGCTGGGTACCACCCACACTTAGTTGATATACCGTCTTGTCGTAACAAGCACTTCTCCACATTTATTGTGCGCACAGCCAAGCTGTGGAATTATCTGCCGGCTTCTGTGTTCCCTGCCACTTATGACCTTTCAGCCTTTAAAGCACGAGTAATAGGCATTTTCTGGGCTCGCTCGTCTTAGACCTCATCTATCGCTTACCATCAGGCGAGATCGAGGGCAAGGGTGGGCTCATCAGTATTAAAAAAGGGCCTTGTCCCAGCTGTGGGAACGCTATAGGCTGATTATGTTCTTTTTTTAAATGTTATGTTCTCTTACTTACTAACAACTATCATAAAGATTAATTGGCTCGTTGTTTGTTCCGGTTGGGCAGGGGCTAGACAACTTCCTGTCCAGAGACAATTGATAGATTGTCTATGAGGTCTAAAAGTGAAAATGTAGGAAGCGGAAAGTTTATGTAATTTAGTTGGTAGTTTGTCTATGTCAGTAGGTATGATTACTATGCGTCTGTAAAGGCTCGGATTTGATTAAATGAATTTAAGAGCACACTAGACACAACTTTAAGTTTTTATAAATTATTAAGGTTTAAGGTATAAATATCTCAAAAGAATCGCAAATTCACTTACAGAGAAATCATAAATAGATTTAGGCAATGTTATCTGCCAGTAAGCATCTATACTAATATTATAAAGCGGAAAAGTTTGTTTGTTTGTTTGTTTGCTTGAACGCGCTAATCTTCGAAAGTACTGGGTGGATTTGGATGAAATTTGGTATGGAAGTAGCTTGAAGCTTGAGGAAGGTTATAGGCTACTTTTTACCCAACTGCAAAAAATGAGAGTTATGTTTTTACCGTGATAGAATCCACGAGAGCGAAGCCCCGTGTGAGTACTAGTCTTAAAATAAAATAAAGTAAGCATGTAATCTCATGCAAAACTAACATTAGGTAAAAGTATACCTCGACCAAAAACCCATTAGTTTGGCACAAGAAATTGCAGTTTTGAGCGATGCGGGTAGGATACAATTTTATAGTAGTTGCGTATTTATTACTAGCTTGCGCGCGCAACTTCGTCCGCGTGGAAAAAAAATCCCCCGATTTTGAAACATTCTTCATTAGTTTTTAATATTGAAAGAATTTTTCAAATCAGAACCGTAGTTCCTGAGATTAGCGCGTTCAAGCAAACAAACAAACAAACAAACTCTTCAGCTTTATAATATTAGTATATATATCCTGAAGACTTCATTAAAAATTTAATTAATATTTGCTGTGGAAATGGCTGGGATTTCTCTGGTAGGTCCTACTGAATTATAAGCACTTAGGTAAAAAAAACTTAGTATTGTTATTCTACTTCATATACATACATCACATATACATATACACATTGCCTACCAACAGTCATTCAGAATGTAGTGTATTCTGAATTAAGAATAAGCCGCTCGGCGCCTAGACTTTTTGTTGATAGATACCGTTTATAATGCCTTTGACTTTGTAGCACAAATGTGAATGTATCATACTTGATCACAAGTCTCATTTATAAGCAGTCTTTTGCAGATTAGACCAGTATAATCTGCAAAAGACTGCTTACAATAGCGATTTAACTCTTTATGCTCTGTAACTATATTTTATTTTGGAACTATTTAACTTAAGTATTTCTATACATAATAAAAATATATACAGACGAAAATAAAAATAAATTATAGGGCATCGAAAAATTCGTCAACATCGCTATCAATGGGAAAAGTACCCAGAACACTGGCCGCATTGCCACGTTGAATGGCAATAGCGTTTAATGCTTTTAAATCATATTTTTTCTTGCAAATTCTGCTTGTTTTGCCCAGCTACCTCTTCATAAGCTCCAGTGTACTTTTCAGACACATAGACAACCGGAACAGAAAAACCGATTGTAACCCATTAATTACAACACTAATCACTTCTGACTACACTAATAGGGTGTCATGGCGGCCCATATTATTATCATAAAAGTTAATCGCACCGTCTCGCCTTCCGTAGAACCTTCAGCCCTTCACCTAGACACAGTTTCTATTCCATAGATCTTAGCTGATCTAGTTATTATGTATGAGTAGCCTAGTCAGTTAAGGAGATATCCGCCTATCTAGATGGGAGGACTCAGTTTGCCCAAGGTATACAGAATTGGAAAGAAGAAAGTTGACAGTGTTTTTATATGTGACAAGTCTTTTCAGAGAAGGCTGATTGTGTTAGAAATCTGCCAGCCAAGGCTTATTAAGCTTAAGACCTTACAAACTAAGTGACTCTCCACTAAAGACATCCCCTGAGGGATACGGCCTCGGCTTATAGCGTCGCTGGGGCAGCTAAGGATGGGCTGGATGGGACAAGTCATTGAGTGGTTATTATGTTATAACGCTAGTGTTTTCTTTGGCTTCGAAACTCTGACCTATGTGTAATAGATAATTTTGACAGTTTTTAGTCTATGCCATTGTGAGCAATAGTGTACAGTATCCAGATTTATAATTTCTCTTAATAATGGCACCATTTCAAACGAACACACATGGTTTTTATTTGCAATAAATTTAGAACTCTGGAAATACTTTGTGTACTATGCATATTGTACTAATAATTGGTATATCGGACACTTTTTGTCAGCAATTGAAATCAGAGGAGTCTTCGATCGAAAAATTCGATACATGATATCTTGTGTGAATAAATTGCATAACAATTAACACTTTGATCGTCCTTTGTCTGCACAATAGGTAATAGTATCAAGTTACATAATTATTATATCGAACTTTTACCGCCGTTTTAGCGCAACCGACAAAAACCAAATTTTACAGGAGGTTTTTTTTAAATATTTTTAAACAGAAATGTGCTAGTAAATTACAATTTTACATAAATTAATGCTTTTTATACATTTACATATATAATTAAAAAAACCACGAAAATAATAAGTATTTACTGTATTTATGGCGCTTACATTATTTTTGCTGTCATAATCTAAGGTTATTTTATTGTTTACGATAAAAATATCTAATAAAATTACTATATCCAAGACACTATATTTGATAAATAAATAGGTATTTCAAAAGTTTTTAAAAGAAATAGTCATATTATAATTGAAAAATATGTTTATTTATATTTAATATTTGGAATAATGAGATCAATCAGCTTAGTTTAACTTATATTAGATATAAGTATTAGGCTAAGTAATGAAATAAATTATTTCTTCTGGTACGAATCATCTTCGTCCGTTTTAACTTAACACTACGTATTGTTACATAATTGCTTTTAAACAAAATATTATATATAATCAAAACAATATTTATATTAAATATTTCACACCCGAACAGCTGCTCAATCTCTATCAAGCCCAGGTTCGGTCGTGTATGGAGTACTGCTCTCATCTTTGGGATGGATCTGCCAAGTACCAACTAGATGCGTTTGAGTCTATTGAGAAACGGGCCAAACTTGCTATAACTTTATAATGGTTTTTTTTGGAGGGTAACGTCAACAGGTTTAGGTCCGCTACGGTTTAAAATACTAATTACAATAAAAAAAGTATTTTCGACAAAAGTGTCGCTTACGATAATTTGGCGGTAAAGGCTCGATATATTTTCCTGGTAGGAAATCTGTGAAAACACATGCGTACATAAATAATGTATTGATTATTTATTTGTTAGAAATTCAGTGTTATGAGTCATGCAGCTAGTAATTACGCCCTTTTTTTCGGGGGCGAAAATCATCAATGGCCCCAACCATAGCGGGAGTAGCCATTTTATAGACGTCTACTGACTAACAATGCACCCTACCCTGTTCCCTCTACTGCCCTTGTGTTCCGGGGCCGCGGTATCCGGGTAGTTACTAGCCTCAGCTTCATAACCAGTAAAGATGAATGTTTTCGTTACTACCAATGTCCTGATTACTAAAATCTTCGACGACCATCTGACGAAGCTGGCGTTGTACGGCTGGATAAAGCGCCTGACATAGAAGGTTAGTAATCCTCGATACAGCTCGTATTGTGAGGAGGTTTCTGCCGCTGGAATCTTGAACCCCCGGTACCGAGAATCTTGCTCTCAATACGGGATTACTATTTTTAAATGGTTGTGCTTATGAACCAAGGCATCGAAGGCAAAAGAACGCTCGGTCGTTCACCAAGAAGGTGGTCGGATCAAGTGAAAAGTTCGCCGTCTTCTAAATTGCACCAGGTTGTAAGAGACCCGCTGGACAGAAACCGGTGGAGGCAGATCATCCGTTCCAGATGTAACCCTGATGCTCACCACGATCCTCAGATATGAGAAACCGACAGAGTGTTAATAAAATAATCCATATGTACTTAATATTTTTCAAGTCCTTCCAAAGGTTGTCTGGAAGATATCGCTCTCATAAGAATAAGATAAGAACGCCATTGTAATCAAAGTTATAGCAATAAGGTTATATAAGTGTGTTTAAATTTTGGTGTACAATAAAGTATATTCTATCTATCTATCTATTATAAAAATGCGAAAGTAACTATGTATGTCTGTCAGTTACACTTCCACAACAACATCACTTAACCGACTTAGATGAAATTTGCCACAGAGATAGATTAAACTTTGAGGAGAGTATCTCCTACAAGATTATATCTACCTCTATGGGTTTTGTTGCTCAAAAATAAAACATCACGCGATCGATGAAGCTAGTAACGTAATGAAAAGGACAGAAAAACTTATAATCCAGTTTCTCAGATTAAGGTACTATCTATGAACGATCTAGGTATTTATCTAAATGCCTACCTACGCCAAGGTAACAGCAAGGTCTAAGCTGACGTGATACTAAAGACCTTGAGCTCAAATACATTACTTGACGCAGCATTTCTATGTAATACAGGATTTCTTGTAAAAACCGAGTTGTATGCATTTGTTCTTCGTATATAATTTACTAGCTAATGGCCGCGATTTCGTTTGTACGATTTTTAGTACAAACTTTTGTCCCCGTTTTCCTCCCTCGATGTGGAAAACCTCGTGAATGTCCTTCGCTCTGGGATGAGAAATGGTGTATGCAGGTTCTAACTACTATTAAACGTTAACTTTAAAATAAATAAGATTAAACTACACCGTGTTCGGATACTTGCGCCAGGGGCTGGGGAACACTTAAATATGCTTCAATCAGTTCAGGGGTTTAGCCGTGAAAGCGTAACATATGCCCCATTCATAATATATTATATTATTGTTGAGTAAACTTTGAATTATGTATGTGTATTGAGCATCAGATTTTTTATGAATGAATGCAGGTGTGTTTCATACTCGTAATACACGTTTAACTTGATTCTACTATAGGGTGATGTCAATATCGTTTCCAGATTGGCATTTTTATTAGACTTACATGTTAGGTAACTGATGTTTGGTTGGGTAATTGAATTTCCGTAAAACGAAATTCACAGAAGCTTGGTTATTCTTTTAAAAACTTATTTTCTTTTTGGACAGAGCTCGTGGCTTTAATAAGAATTTATTAAGTTAAGGATAGTTTGTATAAGTTAACTGGTTCCATTGATCACCCGCGCGGCCAAACTGTTACTTATAGCACAGGTTTTTACCTAGTTTAAGTACCAGTGATCACATTATTGTAAATTATTATTGAACTAATAACTGATTATGATTTTGATTAAGAACCGATCTACAGTTTTACATTCTAGGTTAAGCAAAGCTTGTACAACATACAGAGTTTTCTCCTTGATTCAGAAAGCTCGTAAAGTGGTTGATCCGATCTGTCGTTATTCATCTTTGACAGTCGTTACGTGTTGTTAGAATCCAGAAAATCTAACATCAGACTTTCCAAGAAATATGGAGTTAACCAGTTACTGGGAGGTCTGGGAGATCTGGGAGGTCTAATAGATAGTAGCTTCATGCAAAATATTCCGAAGCCGAGCATAAGTTGGGGACAAGTTTGGGCAGATAACAATCGGTACTATTTTAAGTTTAGCAGTGAAGATTCCGTAAACCAGTTACATAGGTTTTTAAGCCCATTTACCTAACAATGTTAACCTAAGTCTTAAGATAGCAACTTATATAACGAGTTAGTAACAAAGCCATTCGCTCGGTCTATCTAGAATCTAGAACCATACAATCCAAGGCTGTTAAACCTACAGTCAACTGTGATTCTAGTGTTGTATACTTAGTTAAGAACTAGCTTTTGCCCGCGACTTCGTCCGCGTGGAATAGTTACTTTGGGCTAACGTTAAATTTAACCCCGATTTTGAAGCATTCTTCATTGGCGCTCCGCTCCTATTGGCCTTAGCGTAATGATACAATATAGCTGTGCCCGCGACTCCGTCAGCGTATTGTTTAGATCACGTTCACATGAGGCTTAAGTACCTAGAGAACGCTTCGACCGCGAGACGCGTCGAGCGCGGCGACCGATTCTCAAAAATAATCCTTATAGTGAATCCATGATTCAGTATTCACGCGCGATGGCTTATTATTATAAGCGTATTTCATGTATAACTTTGGTGTTTCTATACCGATTTATATGATTCTTTTTACGGTTTCGTAGCCGAATAGCAAAAAACGGAATCTTTATAGTTTCGACATGTCTGTCCGTCCGTCTGTCTGTCTGTCTGTCCGTCCGTCCGTCTGTCACAGCAATTTTATTCCGAAACTATTAGGACTATACATGTGAAACTTGATAGGTAGATGTATTCTGTGAACCGCTTTCCGATTTTGAGAAAAAAATTAAAAAATATTTAAAATAAAGGGGGGCTCCCCATACATGGAACTAAACCGGAAAATATTTTTTTTCATGAAATCGATGCATGTGTGGTATCTATAGACAGTTCTTTAAAAACGACATCGGGGTTTCTAAAACCACTTTTCCATAAAGTAAATCGTTTAAAAGATATAAGCTTCCAAAGTGGTAAAATGTGTGTGTGGCGGACACAACCTCTAACTTCTATAATAATGGAGTGAAAAATCTAAAAAAAAATATATGTCTGTAGATCTTAATATAAAATTTCAACCAAAATTAGTTTGAACGAAATCAGTTCAGCAGTTTTTGAGATACAGCATATTTTCTAAAACCGCAAATATAACTTTGTAATTCATACAAACACTATGAAAAACAAATTTATTCGGCGCAGTTGTAAAAAATGTAAAAAAGCCAGTTTTAAGAAATTTGTAAGGTTAATTTTTCAAAACAAATTTATTTGGCGCAGGTGTAAAAAATGTAAAAAAGCTAGTTTTAAGAAATTTGTAAGGTTTTTTTTTCGTCAAATAAATTTGCTATTATATTATAGTTACTACGGAACCCTTCATGGGCGAATCTGACTCGCACTTGGCCAATTTTTTTATGGAATAGTTAATAATGTTCACTTTTTCAATTAAGGGTGACTGAGAGTGTTATAAACGTAAGAGTAGACAAATATTATAATCAGAAAGCTTCGAACTGCTAAGCTATCGGGAGTTACACGTGTTATTGTGAGTTAACCATAAAAGTTAGACATATGCTGTCGTGGGATATTTTTTAATTAATTTTAAGGAGAACGTTTCCGTCATGAAATGATTTGTGTAGTAGCTTTAACCATAAAGGTTGCACACGCGACGGAAGCTTAAAAAATGGAGTAACTTCTCCCGTTTTCCCAACATTTCCCTTCACTGCTCTGCTCCTATTGATTGTAGCGTGATGAAAAGTATACTATAACCCGCTCAGGAGTATGAAAAATAATTGTACCAAGTTTCGTTAAAATCCGTTGAGTAGTTTTTGTTTCTATAACGGTTATACAGACAGACAGACAGACAGACAGACAGACAGACAGACAAAAATTTAACTGATTGCATTTTTGGCATGAGTATCGATCCTTAATCACCCCCTGATAGTTATTTTGGAAATATATTTCATGTACAGAATTGACCTCTCTACAGATTTATTATAAGTATAGATAACCCTTTTTTTTTTGGGGTGGGAGAATCATCGAATGACTTCTTCCGTTCTGGGTCAAGCGGACGGGTGTGACAGATTTCTACTGACTAAAAACCCACCCTGTTCCTTCGGCTGCCCTAAATTTCCGGGGCCGCGGTAACTCGGTAGAACTTTCCCGCAAACCCCGGCAGGCAATGGCCCTATGAGGCCCCGTCACTGGTGTTGACAGCTCTTTGAGGCGCGCGTGGAACACGACGCGCCGCCGACCGGGGCCTGGTCCTTACCGGACGGTGAGCAACCCCTGCTCGCCGTCCGCAGGCCCGTGCCTACGGTGGCCGGAAATCGGCTCATGATTCTCGACGCCCGGGGCGTCTCCCGCGGCGGCTGGGGCGCGAGGAAGAGAGTTGCCTCTCCCTCGCGCGTTCGGCCTCCTCCTTCGCTAGCATGACTGCTTCGCAGAAGGAGGCGACCGCATCCCATTCCCTCTCGCTCCGCACCATAGTCTGAACCAGAGCAGGGCGCGAGAGGTCGCCGCCGCAGACCGCCTCTACAAGGACACGACGGTGCTCCGCCCAAGCAGGAGTACCTATCACAGACATAAACCTACATGTTTATCATACGATTTAACCAGTACGAATTGTATGGGTATTAAAAGAGATTTCTTCTCAGATTAGTCAGTTCAGAAATACCGGCCTCGTCTAGTTTAATTTAATTTAATTTTTATTTTCTTTATTTGTCTAACCAACAACTGTTTACACTTATATATTTAAATAAATTAATTAAATATTCTACAACTATCTTAGGTTAGTGTAACAATTTCTTAAAGGTTATCACCGCATGCTCCATTAATGTAGTAAGTAGTTGCGCCACAGACACTGTGTGTTACAAATTACAAAAAAAAAACCGGTCAAGTGCGTGTCGGGCCAAGCGCAGTGTAGGGTTCCGTAGTTTTTATAACAGGTAAGTGCGTGTCGTATTCGCTGACTGATCGTTTCGTACCATGCTCTAACTAAAAGCCAAACATGACTACCTAACTAATTTGACTTCCTATACAAATCCTCACCTGATCCGACAATTTTGCACGGAAAGTTTTAATGTTTTTTAGAGATTTGTATAAAACTTGTCATAGCCGGTGTTTCGAATTTAAATACGGACACAGAGCTACACTACTCAATCGTCACAAGAAGCTAGCACGATACAACTGGCGCTTAGCGCCATCTATCGACATTTCTATAGAGTTGTTCGAAATTTTCGAGTCAAATACAATTGGTCGACTATTACTCGTAAACTTGTAAAGCCCACTTATGTGTGATAGTTTTCCTTTAAATTTCGTTATATATAGATACTACTGCCGTGACATTTGAATTTCTAACTACAACCGTTTAGTTGATAGACGGGGGGGACACTTGACTCTAACGAAAATTGGTACTTTAATGCTTGATAAGTCATGAACGGTTTACTTAATCAAAAAACGGTCTTACCAAACCCCTAATATTTTTTAAAGACCTATCCAACGATATCCCACACTATGGGAAGAACGAAAAAAAAAACTTATCATCCCACTTTACATGTATGGGGGGTACCCTAAATAATTATTTTTTTCAAAATTTTATTTTACCATTTTTCGGCGTCATTAACGTGTATACTCATGCCAAAGTACAACTTTCTAGTACCAATAGTTTTTGAGCTAAACCGCGGACAGACGGACATGGCGAAACTATAAGGGTTCCTTGTTGACTACGGAACCCTAAAAACTAAATTAAATCGAAATAACATCAATTTGCTAAATATTACTTCATTATATAATTTCATTTTTTTTTATAAAATTAGTACTAGCAATTCACATTACTAGCAATCTTTTTAACCCCACCACCTAAGCTAAATATGCTTGTGTCTGGAGTGGGTTCACGGCAATAGTTTAATATTTTTTTTATTGATAATATGTTCGCGTTTGACCACCATCTCACCTGATGGTAAGTGATGATGTGGTCGAAGCAATTCTGCTCGTAGTATCTAGAATCTACAACCGTACAATCCAAGGCTGTTAACCCTATGGTCAACCAAGATACTAGTGTGTATACTTAGTTAAGAATAACCGGCAATCAACCTGCGGCATAAAAAACCGCAACGTGACATAGACAATGCGTCAACTTCTAGGGTTACGCGATAAGTTATTTTACGGTTTCTGTGGTCTTTGAAGTTGTACACTCTGGAATATAATGGCGGAAAATAACTTGCTCGCTTGCTTGCTTGTTTAATACATGTCTACTTATTTTTACCTTAAAGAATAATTTGAGTTCCACACACAATCATCAGAAATCTAATTATTCAGTATTCGGATGAATTCCACTTGTTATTTATCAAATAACAAGGCAATATTAAATTTTGTTAAATAGTTGTGTTTCAATTTTGGTGTACAATAAAGTAATAATAAGTAGTAATAAGATTTTTTTAATTTTTTTTATAAAGTATATTCTATCTATCTATCGTTCAATATTGAAGTAGTTTACTTGTGGAATGAATTACCCGCCGAAGAAAAATAAGCGCTGTAATACTATTAACATGAGAAAAATAATAGTGACCCTTAGGATTGTATTAATTTGTCATGATACTGTGTTTCCAATTAAAGTTAAATGAAAGGTTTTTCCGTAAAAATTTGGTGTATTCCCGTTGTCCCCGTAGTCCATGTCCCCGTTAAAGGGGACAAAGGGAATTTAATAAAATAATTAAAATTACTTCCCGTTGTCCCCGTTATGTACATATATGGGCAACGGGGACAACGGACAGTTAAGATTTCACGTATCGTTGTCCCCTTTAAATTTTTATTTATTTACTAAATACCTTATTTATTTTGATTTAGTTTTAAATGAAAAGGTGGAATGAAACACAAAGTATTTAAATGTTATACTTACAAAAACATACCACATTAATATACCTATTTAACTATAACGTCACAGAATTAACATAGTATAAAAACAATTTAGATAATAAAAACAAAAATAGGATTGAACTTAAAGCTTAAACATAATGAAAAAAAAAACAATTAAAATAAAATTGACTACAAACACAACTTTAATGTTATACTTATTAGGTAATAATATCATATTTATTTAGATTACAGAATTGGTAATAGTCAACATTTATATATTATCATTTATTTTATTATTATTTTTAATGTATCCGTAAATTATAAATACTTGTTTCGCAATCACATGTGTAGCTATTGTTTAGATATTATGTGTTTTTTTTAATTTTAAATGTAGTCCTTAGTTCAATTTCATTTATATAGGTACAATATTCTCTCTATTAAGGCACTCTCACTTCAAATTTTAACTCAACGGGGACAACGGGCATTATTTGAAAAGCATATCCCATAAAAAACAATACTTGTCAAAAACCCAAGTCTCGCAACTTAGTTGTTCTACCGTAAAAAGTTGTGAGATCCATGTAATACCAAGTCGGTTATTAATTTATTCAGTCCCTACTTAAGGGACCTTCTGTCTTCAGTTGTTACGTAATTATCTAACCTAACGACATCTTATAGTGACCATATCAATATTAAAAATCTTTACCGTTTTAAATAAATAGATTGACTCGGCCATCGCATGAAAACACAATATATCTCACAAGTAATACATATATAAATTAAATTGTTTATTGCGATTGCCAAGTCAATCTATTTATTTAAAACGGTAAAGATTTTTAATATTGATATGGTCACTATAAGATGTCGTAAGGTTAGATAATTACGTAACAACTTAAGACAGAAGGTCCCTTAAGTAGGGACTGAATAAATTAATAACCGACTTGGTATTACATGGATCTCACAACTTTTTACGGTAGAACAACTAAGTTGCGAGACTTGGGTTTTTGACAAGTATTGTTTTTTATGGGATCTCATTGCTTTTTGTAGAAAGTCCTACTTTTTTCCTTTCCGGTACCTCCTACTTCTTGTATACCAACAACGAGTTTTCTTAAAGCCCTCTCTCTGTTTTATGAGCTTTTCTTATTTTTGTAGGTAGCCTTCCTTTTTTTATTTTCCGGTACTACTTCTAGAACTTCAGCTAATTTTTTTTTTCAAAGCCCACTCCCTGTCTCTATGGGTTTTTTTTCGGAGGCTTTGATACGCACATATGGATACGCACGTACGTCTTTTGCATTAGTTAGTACTAATTAATGCCGCACTCGTCAAACGTCTCGGTTAAAGTTAATCCATAAGTAAGTAATTATGCAATTTCGGGCAATTTACTCTACTTAATACTCCCCAATACTCTTAATACTTCTTGCTTTTTTATTCCGTTGACCATTTAACAAGTTACCTTTGAGCATAATTATTATATCTAGGTACCTATCTACACTGGAAGACACGGTGGAGCATATGGTCGAGGTGTGCCCTGCATGGGTGAAGCACCGTCGTATCCTCATAGAGGCGATCGGCGGCGGTGACTTCTCGCGCCCTGCTCTGGTTTAGACCATGGTGCGAAGCGAGAGGGAATGGGATGCAGTCACCTCCTGCTGCGAAGCAGTCATGCTAGCGAAGGAGGAGGCCTAACGTGCGAGGGAGAGGCAACTCTCTTCCTCGCGCCCCAGCCGCTGGGGGAGACGTCCCGGGCGTCGTGGATCGCGAGTCGATTTCGGGCCACCGTAGGCGCGGGCCTGCGGATGGCGAGCAGGGGTCGCTCATCGTCCGGTAAGGACCAGGCCCGGGTCGGCGGCGCGTTGTGTTCCACGCGCGCCTCAAAAAGCTGTTAATACCAGTGACGGGGCCTCATAGGGCCATTGCCTGTCGGGGTTTATGGGAAAGTTCCATCGAGATACCGCGGCCCCGGAACTTTAGGGCTTACGAAGGAACAGGGTGGGTTTTTAGTCAGTAGAATTCTGATACACCCGAGCGCAAGAAGTCATACGATGATATTTTTCACCAATAAAAAAGTACCCATCTACATCTATTATTTCATTATATTATACAGGTACACTGTTTAATTAACTGCAAATGTAACTTTGTAATCCTATATATTTATATGGGATTACAAAGTTATTTATGCAGTTGATGTATCTAGAAAACTGGAACGAAATTGAAAAATATTATAGTTTTTCCTTGATTCATATACTAAACACTAATTGTATTCTAAATTTGAAGCTTCTATGTCTGCTAGAAGTGCTTTAGACTTTTGATGATCGGTCAGTCAGTGAGTGACAAAATTTACAAAATTAAGGAACTTTGACTCGTTATAATTTTTAAACTACTGGTTCAAATTGAATGAAATTTGAAATATACCGTGTTTATACAATGCCTGTTTGGTTACTGAAAATTCAGGCTTCTAGTTTTATCCACAACGAAGTTATAGGGGATCGAAAATGGCCTGAATTACTTCGAGAAAAGAATGGTACGGCCGTGCCGCTTTTTTGCTCGACTTGGCGGGGGCACTGCCGTGCCCCCAGATATTACAAGAAATTAACGGGGACAGCGTATGGGGACAACGGGAAGTAATTTTAATTATTTTATTAAATTCCCTTTGTCCCCTTTAACGGGGACACGGACTACGGGGACAACGGGAATACACCAAAATTTTACAACTATTTTTTATGACGGAACCTAACGATGTGCTCTTGGTCGCTTTCCTTTATTTAAGTTTTATAATGATTAAACTTTTGAATAATATATCTTCTGTAAAATAGCAGAATTTAAGTCTAATCAAATGCATTAATCAGCAAACGACTTACAGTCATTGACGTATTATAGTTTATTATATATCTTTGATTACAGTGAACTAGATGAAAGGATAAATATTTTATCGATTAACAACAATGAAAACTGTAAGCCTAAGCAAAACTTCGAAAAACCACCTTAAGAGATAGAGGAACCTTTTTTCGAGTGACAATCACCAAAGGGCAAATGACTGCTCCCACTCAGGGTGGATAGCACATTCTCGCAAGATATATGAACCTTAATTATACAGCTGCACCAACTATTTAAAATTGCCCAATCAATACTAACGCTTGTAACAAAAAAATAGTGAAATAACTGAAGCACTTACTTATATCACAGACTAGCAGTTGCTCGCGACTTCGTTCTCGTGGGAAGTTTTTCCCGTGTAAATTCTGATCCCGTGGGAATTTCGCAAAATCCCGTCTTAGCGAGCATCTACGTACTAAAAGGAACCCCCATGCATAATTTGAGAGCCCTACTACTTGCAGTTTCTAAGATTTCGTGATTAATCAGTGAGTGGTATTTCGCTTTTATATATATAGATTATGGTTGAACCAATTTAGTCGCAAAAGTTAATGGTCACGCATATACTGGTCAATAGGTGCAACCCGAGGAAACATTTAGATTTCACTTGCTGTGCCCGCGACTTCGCTCGCGCGTAATATTTTCCGCATAGCTTATATGTTGCCCTATAGCCTACTCTATCTCCCAATGCCATCAAAATCGGTTCAGCCGTTCCAGAGATTGGGCCGGACATACTGAAAGACACACAGACTATCAAAAATGTAAAAAAAATGGTTTGTGTTTTAGTATTGCGTATAAACACTTAAGAAAACACGAAATCACAGACAGATACTTAAATTTTATTTTTATGTATTGATACGCTCTGGAATAATGAAGGCACGGTTTTAAAGGGCACAACAAAACATAGTTTAATATCTCTGGCGGTATAGTTATTCTAAAATTAGCAAGTTAATTGTCTACAAGATTAATTGCCAGTTGATTATAATTATTTAAACGCTTCAGGTGTAGGAAAAATTTATAACAAAGCCTTTGTATGCTAATCAACTGGAAATAACGAAGTTCTTCCTCATTTCTTTTAACTTGTGTGGTGGAGTTTTAAATTTCCTGATAAATCTATTGATATACATAATTTAGTCCGAAGATATTATTACTTCTACTTAAAAATAAATTTCTTATTATATATTTATTTAAACTTTATGTACAATAGTGTTACATGGGCGGACTAAGGTGTTCAGCAATGAGCAAGGCATTCTGTACTACGAGTCAACCTTTGGGTTAAAAAAAAACACATTGTGGTAGGTGTATATTATATAATAATAATAACTGTTTAGCTGTAGTTCTCAAATATGTATAAAAGTTGACTACAATATCGCATTAGGTGTTATACCTGTAATGTGTTTCAAGTGACCGATACTGCGGATTCTATCTTCTTATTTTACTAATATTATAAATTCGAAAAGTGAGGATGGATGTAAATATAGATGTTTGTAACTCTAACACGCAAAAACTACAACGGATCTGAAAGAAAGGTATGTACTTCACATCGGAACAGATGCTCAATCTCTATCAAGCCCAGGTTCGGTCGTGTATGGAGTACTGCTCTCATCTTTGGGATGGATCTGCCAAATACCAACTGGACGCGCTTGAGTCTATCGTGAAAAGGGCCAAGAGACTCATTGGCAACGATTCACTGGTCGAATCAAAGCTCCAGAGCCTTGAACATAGACGACGAGTTGCAAGTCTATCGGTTTTCTATCGGTTACATTTCGGGGAGTGTGCGATGGGATTACACAATCTAATTCCGCCAAGCCCGTTCCATCATCGGACTACAAGTCGACAAACGGCGATGCGCCATCGTTACATGGTGGACATCCCACCCATACGCACAACACGTTTTGGGAATACTTTCATTGTGGCGTACGGCTAAGGAGTGGAATTCCCTGCCGGAGTCTGTGTTTCCTGATCGCTATAACCTGGGAGTCTAAGTCAAGAGTGAATAGGTTACTTCTAGGCAAGTGTGCTCCATCTTCGACCACATCATCACTTACCATCAGGTGAGATGATCAGGTGAGGTGATTTATCCCGGAATTCCCACGGGAGTGGGATTAACCCTCCCACGTGAAAGACTTCGCGGGCAGAAACTAGTATAATATAGGTGTACACCTACAAAGAACCATAGCTTTGAATAGAAATATATAGATACTGTTAAAATTCCTACACGTCTGTTCAAAGGAAAATGTCAAGAAAACGTAATGAATAAGTGATAATATGTGATCTGACTTTATACGATTGTCAAGTGAAGTATTAAACAGTATTATTTGTATTCAGTAGACAGTAATTCTATTATTATGTTTGGTGATGTAAGCTGTTATTTTTTCGGCGGGAGAATAATCAGTTGACTCTTCCCGCTCCGGGAAGCGCAAGGGAGTGTCAGACTCAGTGAAACTCACCCTGTTTCTTCATTTGCCTTTGCAGTCCGGGGCCACAGTATCTCGTTAGAACATTCCCGCGACCCCGACAGATGATTGTTAATTTATGTTTTGGATAAATGTTTGTAGGTTCATATCAGGTGAATGAGCAATTAATAAGCTTGTCCTTGGAACCGGATACATTTTTTTTTTCAATCAATTTCGCAATCATTGTGAATGGTAGGTATGTGGTAGCAAGGTAAGGTATGTGTAATCTTATAAGCTATAAGCGTCACCTTCACCCTCGCATTTGGACACACTTCTTCATCATTAAATTATATTTAAAGAATCTTTTAAACTTTATGCAATGCACGCTATTTAATGAGAACAGTTAATTCGAAACATGAAAATAATGATGACTTGAGCAAATTGAGAGATTTTAAACGGTTAAATAATAATTTTGAAGATTTATTGATAGCGTTGCAGACAAGATCTTATAAAGAGATAGTTAAGAAGACGTTAGTTTATTTTACCTGTAACATTTTATAGATTAAATTATTTTAAGTGCTATTCAGCAGGACCTAGTTAGAATGCAAGCCGGCCCTAACAAAATTGGACAAGATTTATGGAATCAGGCAAAGCAATAGGAATGAAAAAGTTTACAAAGTTTTAAGATTGTCACCATAAAATTAATTTCGTAAAAGCAGCTCAGTTTGATAGGGCCACTTATGAAAGGGTGTCAGACTTCTAGTGACTAAAAACCCACCATGTTCCATCAATCCTACGTTCCGCGCGCGGTATCTAGTTAGAACGTTCCCGCGACCGTAAATCAAGACCTTGGATAATCAAAAGAAACAAAATCTTAAAAAATACCTTTTTTTTCTCTGGGTGGGAAAATCATCGAATGAATTCTCTCGCTCTGGGTGGAGCGGAAGGGAGTGTCAGACTTCTACTGACTAAAAACCCACCCTGTTCCTTCAGCTGCCCTTAAGTTCCGGGGCCGCGGTATCTCGTTAGAACATTCCCGCAACCCCGGCAGGCAATGGCCCTATAAGACCCCGTCACTATAGCTGACAGCTCTTTGAGGCGCGCGTGGAACACAACGCGCCGCCGACCCGGGTCTGGTCCTTACCGGACGGTGAGCTACCCCTGCTCGCCGTCCTCAAGCCCGCGCCTACGGTGGCCGGAGATCTGCACGCGATCCCCGACGCCCGGGGGGTCTCCCGCGGCGGCTAGGGCGTGAGGAAGAGAGATGCCCCTCCCTCGCGCGTTCAGCCTCCTCCTTTGCTAGCATGACTGCTTCGCACCTACCTTCGTACCTAGTAACTCAAAACTAGAATAGGTTTAGTACTCTAATTCAAATACGGGACCATGGAATATCTAATTTTATCTAACTCAGCAGGCAGGCGATGGCCCTATCAAGCCCCGTCAAGCAGCTGAATGCTCATGGAGGCGCGCGTGGAACACGGCACGCCACCGCCGACCAGGGCCGGGTCTTTACTGGACGGTAAGCTATCCCTGCTCATCGTCCGCAGGTCTGCCTTCGGTGGCCTAGACTTAAACTAAACCTGGAACAACTATTTGTAGGCTATACAAACATTTCTTCCGTACAGGAATCGAACTCGCGACAAGTAACTAGGCAGCAAATCGCTCAACCAGCCGTGTCATCCAACCGTATCTTCTATCCGTATAACTCTGTTATTTTACAACTACTGACTAATACTACGCATTTAATAATTATGTATCTGTGACGGTAAAGACACACCCACACAACCTTGGGGCGGGTGACATAACGCGCCGACAATCTTTTGCTTATAAAGCCTTTAGCGCTCTGACGTCACAAGTCAGGTTTTAATTGAAACAAGGCGAGTGTTTTTTTTTAATCAACTTTGGTTAATACAATAAGGTTTGGCGGTTATACCGTAAGTGCCCCGAATAAACTCTTTAACAAAATGCTGTATAAACGGGTTAGTTACCAAATATTACGTTGGTTATACATATGTACATCAATCACTAGCCATCAACCATCATAGCCAACGACTTTATTCGTGTGGAAATTTTGCATATTTTCCCGTAATTAAAAGTATGTTTATTCATGCAGATCTATTCAGTTATTTTGGTGTGATTGAGTAATAAACATTCCTTCAAACATCTAAACTTTCGCATTTATAATATTATATATACTTACATTTATGTTTTTTTTTTGTTTGTCAGTTGAGATATACGATTTCTATTAGTACACCACTTTCATAAAAGATGCGATGTGTAGTTTTTTTTTTACATATATACTTTCACTAAGGTGATTTGACTGTTTAAATATTTGGTTAGCAAACTGGTAAGTTTAGTCACTGTAATCATTTATTAACTTAAGCAATAACTGATTGATTTATTGAGAAATTATCAATTGCAAATTGTATAAATTAGCAGTTTGAATAAAGCTTTAACTACCACATGCGATTTACATAATCTATAAGGAAATAAGCAGTAACAATTAAATGTTTAACTCCTGGTATATTCAGCCTTTTTTTAATAATTATTTATTTACAAGGCTACAAGGAGGCCGCCCAAGAAATGAACTGTCAAATAATCCCTATTGGTTAAAGATCTAAATATATTATTAATGCGAAAATAATTCTGTGTTCGCCTCTCTAATTGTTACCTCGTTACGTCTTAACGGCTAAAGGCACTTGGATGAAACTGGCACACGGGTAGACCCTGTCGTGGATAAGGACGTATGAGGTTTTTTCCTTCAGATATTTTCAGCTTTCACGTGGTTTTAGGCGGCCGAAAGGTGGATAGGTTTCTTCTAGGTAAGAGGGCTTCATCTTCGAAAACATCATCGCTTTACCATCAGGTGAAATGGTGGTCAAACGCGAGTCATCATTAATAATAAAAGCTATTAAAGTTCTTAGTTGAGTTACACGATAACTAACAAATACTTGCACTCTGTGGAAAACACAGGGCATATATTGTTTTCCACAACACCATCACCTTACCTTACTGTAAAGCGATGTTAAAAAGTTTAACACAGTATTTGTTAAAAAGTTTTGGACAAATCAATCAGTCAATCAATTTATATACAACGTGTAATTTAAAGGGTATATATACTTACCAAGTGCACGGCTTCTTTGGATGATAATAAACGATATGGCAAGGGTTTTGTAATCCTATGTGTACATATGTGGAGCATGTTAGACATTTCAATACATAATTGATACAAGAGACCGAATTTTTCAAATTAAGAAGAACGAAGAGAATTATCGTTTTATTGGCAAGTGACGTGGAAAGTAATGACCCTCATAGTGCTGTGACACGTTGGCACACTGGTATTAAATAAACATATGAAACCAAAATTTGGGGTCAATTCTGTGAGTCACTTATTTTGAGCTGAAACTTTGCATAGAGACTCCATACTAGATGTTGTCTTCAGTCCTTTTGGATAGATCTGGGGTTTCCGTTACACGTTGTATATCAGGCAATTTGGCACATACAAACAAAATATATCTTATTACAATAAATGTAAATAAATTAATAATATACTAAGTATCGTACAACTTACAACTCTATCCTCCAAAGATCGCCCTATCAACCTTCACGGTTCCCATATGTTTGGACCATTACGGATTGTTTGGTCTTTAGAAACTGACCTCTGAGTTGTTTTTTTGGTATTTCTTCTTACGCACGACACGAGCAGCAGTGGCTAGGAAACATTGACCTCATTTAATTAAAAACTGACCAAAAAAACATTGACGGGTAAAACTGACATTTATTTCCATTGAGAGGAAACTCCGGAAAACTTTTTCATAGGTATAAGAAAATCTACGTATAATTCTTCGAAAAACTGTAATTTTAGTAATACTTAGAGAGGTACGTTTAGAGGAGAACCGTGTTAAACTAATTAGTATCAAGATAAAACCTTAGCCAATCAATAAGCGATCGACACTTCTCGGAACCATATTGACGTATTATATGTAGGGAGATTAAATAAAAAATACAGCGATATAAAAATCATAACTTTATGCGTATATAAATGTTAATTGTTCACATAATGTGTTCATATAACTGCTATAAAACCATAAGAACTTAAATTGAAATTGTCATGTTTTTATGATCTTACGAGAATACACATAACATATTTTTGTCTCTGAGTAATAAATCCATACTAATTAATGTATGCGAACTAGCTTCTGCCCGCGGCTATGCTCGCGTGTAAAGGGTTTTCAGCAAAAATATAATAAATAGCCTAAGTCACTCTCAAGCCCTTCTAGTATGTCCACACCAAAAATCACAGCGATCCGTTTTGACGTGAAAGAAGGACAAACAAACAAACACACTTTCACATTTACATACAATATTATAAGTATTAAGTATGGATATCTGTCTGCCTGTTTGTTACGCTTTGACGGCTGAAACCGATTTTGATGATTTCGCATAGAGTTAGTTGAAGGCCGGGGGTAAAACATAGGCTGCTGTTTGACCCCTTTATTTTCGGCGGGAAAATCATAAAATGACCCTCCCACTCTGAATGGAGCAGAAGAGAGTGCCAGACTTCCTCTGACTAAAAACCTACCCCGCTCCTGCAACTGCACCTACATTCCGCGGCCGCGGTATTTCTTTAGAATATTCCCTTAACCCCGGCTGTTATTTTACCCCTAAGGGGTAATTTTCTTAAACATTTTTTTACTGACTACCTAACTTTTGTTACACTATCAAATTATTTCTTAAGAAAAGGCAGTGACGTAATTATCACAAACGCGCTAACGAGTCCTCGTTTTGGACAGTTTTATTCTCTCTGCTCATAATGAGCTCATCTATCAGTAAATATTCATAGGTCACCTGGAACTTTAACATATTAGCTTAGCAATATTGACTAGATAAATATTCTTTGCCGAAATAATAAGTAAAGAAGATGCGGTTTCTTGTAAAGGATAAATCGCTATGAAAGTTGTGTAAAGAATCTTTTGGCGCCTGTATGGTATTGTCGACGGCGTATTTAGTATGCGAAAATTGTATGTTCTATAAATTTTTCACATTTTTTTTTATTGAAAATAGGTTCGCGTTTGACCACTATCTCACCTGATGGTAAGTGATGATGTAATCGAAGATGGAGCACGCTTACCTAAAAGTAACCTATAATCAACAAGTAATAGTAACATACTATAATCATACTTATAATAATCAAGATGGCGACATTCGGTCCGATTTTAGCCCCTCTCTGAAAAATCCAATATGTTTAGCAGAGAAGTCAAACAATTTTTCATTTGTGTTGTGCAAAAACATTTATAAATGTGCCTCTATAATGTTAGTTAGACATAAGTTATGTGTATTTCCTTGTTGTCAACACCCGTCAATGAATAAAGTTTTTATTTATTATTTATATTTCTAAACCAGCAACGGGGAGAATGAGTTCTTATTTTCCTGGAACAATATACCTACTTAGTCCTTCAGTTAGATTATCCTAAATTAAGATAGAACATCAACACGATACAGTGAGTTGAAATTTCACATGGTGTTAGGCTTTTACCAGCAAGTGACGACACCAGGCCTTCTTTTTCAGGGGGAAAATCAGGGAGTGTCAGACTTCCACTCACTTAAAACCACCCTGTACACTCAGTTGACGTTGCGTTAGTACATTCACACAACCCCGGTGGCGTCACCTGCCTTCACTCCTTAATTTTATACTTTTTACCTTAGCTATTTTAATAAATAAAAATAAAAACCAATAATAATTTTTCAACACAGGAAAATACTCTATTCAAATTATTTTACTAAAGACCAAACTCGTAAAACGAATATAGAACGGAAAACTGATATGCTAATGTGACATAAACCTGACAGCGCTAATTTACGTTTCCATGGCGTCGATCCTTTTGTGCAATGTTGATTCAGAACAAAACTGGTTTGGATCGTAGGAGGCGAGCCATGGTAGACGGTCAACAACAGCTAACCGACCAACTACAATATACTCTAGTTGCTGAAATCATTATAGACCATGAGGACTTTCAAAACTGGTCGAGTGTTGGGTAAGGAATGTCATCATATTTACCTACGCAGGCATTTGGATTCATATTTGTATAGAAATATTGATTTTTTGAGTACCCAAGTCACGTGCTTATTATATTTTTCTTATGGGTAAGAAATCACAATATTGCTGCAGTCAGGGGTCGCATTGAAGACTATTATATATAAGTTCTACCACAGCCTCCGACACAAATATGCGGGGGAACACGGGGTGGTTTTAGTCAGAGTCTGATAGACCCCTTCAATCACCCCAGGGCCGAGGACAACCACGATGCTTTCAGCCTCATGATAAACACAAGAGGCCGAAAAAGGAAAAAACCCTTGTTTATTTTATATGTGAAATACTCTTTATTCTTAAGAGTACACATAGTTCAAAAATCTTTATTTTTCCAACTGTTAAATTCATATGCATATCAAATTATCAGTCGAGCTGGTGCCAAAGTTATTCGTGAGGGTTCCTTTTTCAGACGTATGCAAACCTAAATTTTTGGTTTGAAAGAAGTGAATCTTTAAACAAAACAGTTTATTTTCCATTCCTTTTATAGAGAACACTGCATTGCCTTTGTTAAGTTTGAGCCCCATATATATTAATTGACTGAAAAATCATCAAATCTTAGATAGTACAGTATCTAATAAATTATGCATGTCTAACTAACGTATAGTTTTTGTAAGTAACAAAGCATCCAAATGCTTATTTATAAATAAATATAATGATTTTTTAATGATGCTTACAAATGCTAAATTAAAATTTATCTGGTTTTAAGGCGGAGGTTGTAACATAAAACCAAAATAACTGGGTTTATTCTACAATAATTTAAGCTCAATATGCCAACAGCTGTAATGCTATACTGAAAAATTGTCGCCTTGAAAATTCAGGTCAAATAAACTTAACCTAAGTAAGCTATATTATTATTTTGTGAGTTTGCTGAAGTTTTCACTGATTTTTTCCGATTAAAACTAATTTTTAAGTCCACTTTTGTATCCATATGCATAAAGTGTAATTAAATAAATGCTAAGTACCACTTAAATTATAAATAAGTCAAATACTCGCTCCAATCTATCTCTGTACCGAATTTCACCAAATCGTACGACAGACAGAATTACGTTCACATTGATAATATTAGTAGGGAATTAGGGAAACCATAATAAAGTTTAAGTTATACACCACGTCTTATTAGAGCCATCAGGTACTAGGAGCGTGATTTTCACATGCAAAATTGCTTTTGCATGTGGAAATCACGCTCCTTGCTCAACCAGATCAATTGCAATGTATATCAGACTTATCAAGCTTCGTACAATAGGCCACTTATGATCGCCAATTCATGTGATGACGTCCGCGGCCTATTGAGTTAGAAGATGTCATCCATATTGCATATAATTAAAGATAATGGATCCAATCTAAACTAATGCTTTAGTGCCTGATTTGTTGTCACTATCCAGTTTTTTTTTTTTTATCGTTGATAGGCCCGCGTTAGGCCACCATCTCACCTGATGGTAAGCGATGATGTGGTCGAAGATGAAGCACGCTTGCCTAGAAGTAACCTATTCACTCTTGAGTTCAGGACTCCTAGGTTATAGCTATCAGGAAACACAGACTCCGGCAGGGAATTCTACTCCTTAGCTGTATACACAATGAAAGTATTCCCAAAACGTGTTGTGCGTGTGGGTGGGATGTCCAATGTTCATTACATTTTGTCGGATGATGTGAACCAAATGAACAGTTTTTTTAGGTTACGAAATAAACTGTCGAGTGTTTTTCTGGCTGGCTGACTGATTGTCTGAGAGTCTGTCACAGCAAATTTCACCTGGTTCTACTGGGCCACTTCAGTTGACCGAAGCGATGTCAAGATTTCTTTTATGATCAAAACAAGGACACACGTAGCCAATAATTTATAATATAACTTTTGGGTAATGTCCTACTGTGCCAATTGTAGTTATGTAAGAGAATAGATGAAAATTTACGCCAAATGTGATCAGACCAAGACCTAAGACTTGATGAAAATATACTATAAAATTGCTTTTTTTGTTTTGAGCTCCGTGACCTGATTCCTCCATCTCCATTTCACTACCGGTCTACTAGACGTACGGCTGGGTACCATCCACACCTGGTTGATATACCGTCTTGTCGTACCAAGCGCTTCTCCTCCACATTTATTGTACGTACAGCCATGTTGTGGAATTCTCAGCCGGCTTCTATGTTCCTTGCCACTTATGACCTTTCAGCCTTTAAAGCAAGAGTAAATAGGCATCTTCTGGGCTCGCTCGTCACATCGTTGACCTCTTCTGTCGCTTACCACCAGGCGAGATCTAGATCAAGAGCGGGCCCAATAGTAATAAAAAAAAAATGCATAATCCTGTCTTTTTATTTTTTTCATTTCATTCATTTTCCTAATATCCTGCTAAATTGTTTGGCTTTCATTTGTACTTCTTAGTTATTATCTTTATTCCTTTTTGTCACACTGCTGGATTGCTCTCTTTTTTCCACAAAAGTCTCTCGTTTATTAGCTCTCTATCTATCCAGTAATTTCGGCACATCTCCACCTCTATGTGCATTCAATGTGACATAGCCAATCTGAATTTACTTTCTTTTTTTTTTTGCTTTTGTTAAGATGTTAACTATAAGAGTCTGTGACAATATTGCAGTTTAAAAAAAAAATAGCACATGCTATGTAACTTCTAAATGGTAAAACCAGTTGCTTCTATTAACATAACAAACAACAAATGGTGTTTAAGAAACAAAAGAGAAAGTGAACGCAGCTAAATAAAAGTTTCACCTACTTTTAATTTTTTTGCATTGTTAAGAGTCTATTGTTACTAACTCATACTGTATAAAGCAGAATGATAGAATGGACAAGAAATGATTTATCGAATTGTAAACCCCATATTTTCTTATAGCTAGTTTAGTGTTCCTTAGAACATCCTTTTGGCATTCTAGACTGGACTACAATTTACTTTATTACCTGTATTTGTTTTTTTTTTTTGTTCTTTAGTAATTAAGCTAAGTTATGCCTATTAGTAGGTATCTAGATAGATAGATATACTCTTTATTGTACACCATCTATACTTATAATAAATCTGTAGAGAGGTCAATTCTGTACATGAAATATATTTACAAAATAATTATCAGGAGGTGATTAGGTATCGATACTGATGCCAAAAATGCAATCAGTAAAATTTTTGTCTGTCTGTCTGTCTGTCTGTCTGTCGGTCTGTCTGTCTGTCTGTCTGTATAACCGTTATAGAAACAAAAACTACTCGACGGATTTTAACGAAACTTGGTATAATTATTGTTCATACTCCTGAGCTGGTTATAGTATACTTTTCATCACGCTACAATCAATAGGAGCAGAGCAGTGAAGGGAAATGTTGGGAAAACGGGAGAAGTTACTCCATTTTTTAAGCTTCCGTCGCGTGTGCAACCTTAATGGTTAAAGCTACACAGAAATCATTTATTACCGAAATGTTCTCCTTAAAATTATATAAAAAATATCCCACGACAGCATATATCTATCTTTTATGGTTGACTCACAATAACACGTGTAACTCCCGATAGCTTAGCAGTTCGAAGCTTTCTGATTATTATTCTGCTCCGAAATTTAAAACCACCACAACTTTGCAATGGAACTCGGCTAAAAGTAACCCAGTTGCAACAAAATATAATCGAGGCTCAAATTTTAACAGGTGGCGGTGCAGGAGAAACCGTCTTTATTCCCAGAATTCCCATTATCATCTATACTTATAATAAATCTGTAGAGAGGTCAATTCTGTACATGAAATATATTTACAAAATAACTATCAGGAGGTGATTAGGGATCGATACTGATGCCAAAAATGCAATCAGTAACATTTTTGTCTGTCTGTCTGTCTGTCTGTCTGTCGGTCTGTCTGTCTGTCTGTCTGTATAACCGTTATAGAAACAAAAACTACTCGACGGATTTTAACGAAACTTGGTACAATTATTGTTCATACTCCTGAGCTGGTTATAGTATACTTTTCATCACGCTACAATCAATAGGAGCAGAGCAGTGATGGGAAATGTTGGGAAAACGGGAGAAGTTACTCCATTTTTTAAGCTTCCGTCGCGTGTGCAACCTTAATGGTTAAAGCTACACAGAAATCATTTATTACCGAAATTTTCTCCTTAAAATTATATAAAAAATATCCCACGACAGCATATATCTATCTTTTATGGTTGACTCACAATAACACGTGTAACTCCCGATAGCTTAGCAGTTCGAAGCTTTCTGATTATTATTCTGCTCCGAAATTTAAAACCACCACAACTTTTCAATGGAACTCGGCTAAAAGTAACCCAGTTGCAACAAAATATAATCGAGGCTCAAATTTTAACAGGTTGCGGTGCAGGAGAAACCGTCTTTATTCCCAGAATTCCCATAATACCAAATAATTTTCCATTCCAATTTAAAAGAACGCGATTTCCAGTATCGGTGTGTTATGCAATGACAATTAATAAGGCTCAAGGGCAGACTTTTCGTGTTGCTGGAGTACATCTCGGTGTCAGTTGTTTCTCGCATGGTCAGTTGTACGTAAAATTCTCGTGTCACAGTTTTCGTTGCCATACTCCTCCGAAACGGCTTGACCGATTTTGATGAAATTTTATATGCATATTCAGTAGGTCTGAGAATCGGCTACTATCTACTTTTTATCCCGGAATTCCCACTTTTATCCCGGAATTCCCACGGGATCGGGATCTACGCGGGAAATCCTCCCACGCGAACGAAGTTGCGGGCAGCAGCTAGTAACATAATAAAATAAGGACTTAAAAGAACTACAAAGGGTGTTACAATGGGCGGTCTTATCGCTAAAAGCGATCTTTTACAGACAACCTTTGGATGAATTTGACACAGCAGGAGAAAATAAATACGCGGGTAGTCCATGGTGTACTATTCACTTATATACAATAAATAAGTAATAACCTACATACTCAATACACATTACATACATAAAAAGAACAAAACTGAGTTATATAAAAAATAGTAACAAATTAAAGAGAGAGATAGAGATCTTTTACCATATTTTTGAAAGAAGGAAGGGTTTGTGCTTGTCTTACTGACACGGGAAGAGTATTCCACAGTCGTACTGCTTGAGCTGCGAACGACTTTGGTGGTGGAGTGACTCGGTACCTCTAGGCTCAAGTTTTCCGATGACCTCAGAAATTTGGCATGTGTGTCATGGAGGAACTTAAAACGTTCTTTAAGATAAGAGGGGGTCTTAGGATTGAACAGAATACTGTAGAGCAGAGACAAGATGTGTAAGTTCCGGCGAAGACGAAATCTCTAATCTATTACAAAAAATAATACTTATGTAGTTTCGCTCAAGTCACATGCTGAATAATACAATGGATTCAGCCCACGCAGTTAAGAATTCTTGTGAAGGATTGATGGAATGGGTTGAGGGAATGTTCTGGCGAAACACCGAGGCCTCGGAAAGCAAGGGTAACTGAAGAATCAGGGTGGTTTTTTAGTCAGTAGAAGTCTGACGCTGTATCCAGAGCGGGTGGAGTCATTTCATAATCCCCAAAAAAAGATTGATGGACTACGATGAAAGATAAAGTAAATATAAAACTTCATTAGGAAAATAGAACCATCTAACGACATTTAAATAATAAACTATAAAATATCTCATCTTTTAATGAATTAGCGAAACAAAGACAGAATTCCGAAAAATACTTACGTAGGTATTAACTTAATCTGTCACATGAGTGACGTATTCATTTAATTTTTGTCGTTTGGGCAGTGCAGCGGGAAGACCAAAGTTAATGAATTCAGATTAAGAAGCCATTAGACCTTTTTGGAAAATAAACAAGACCCACTTAGTCACGTCAATCTGAATTCTGATTAACATGATGAAATAAGTGATGCGAATGACTTAATAAATTCTTGCTTGGAGCTATTAACTATGATTTTCAACCATTTCATTATCCTTGTATCATGTCATTATCCTATCCTCAACTCAAGGCTAATAATCAAATGTTGAAGACAAATAGTGCACATGGGTTTTTTTTTCGGGCAGCAAATCATCCAATGGCTTTGATTTGCAAGGGAGTGTTAGACTTCTACTCACCTAGTTTCTTCAGTTGCTCCCTCGTACCCCCAACCATGGCAAGGACTTTACATACCTACGTTATCATTTATTGGTGTAGTTGGTAACCAATGTAATCACCATCAACTTGACATACCTGAAACAAACAATGAAAGGCTTATTAATTTATGATTAGTTTATAATTGTTAGATCAGCATACATCCACACATTGCACAAAACGTTTTCGGAATACTTTCATTGTGCATACGGCTAAGGAGTGGAAATCCCTGCCGGAGTCTGTGTTTCCTGATCGCTATAACCTGGGAGTCTTTAAGTCAAGAGTGAATAGGTTACTTCTAGGCAAGCGTGCTCCATCTTCGAACACATCATCACTTACCATCAGGTAAGATGGTGGTCAAACGCGAGCCTATTATGAATAAAAAAAAAATTAAATACTCAACGATAAAAATATTATATTACTAGCTTTTGCCCGCGACTTCATTCGCCAGCGAGGTTTTTCCCGCGTAAGTCACGATCCCGTGGGAATTCTAGGATAAAAAGTAGCCTATGTATTATTCCAGGATGTCAACTATCTACTTACTAAATTTCATTGAGATCCGTTCAGTAATTTTTGCGTGAAAGAGTTACAAACATCCATCCATCCTCACAAACTTTCGCATTTATAATATTAGTATAAGTAAATATATTAGTATATATAAGTATATTAGTAAGAGTAAGATAAGTTAAGAAGTAAGATAGTAAGAAATAAGATAAGTAGGAAGTAGGAAAAAAAACATAATTTACAACAGATCAAAGTCCCCAAACTAAAACACATAACACTAAATTTTGGGCGGTTCTGAAAAATACATATAGGGAATACGACACTATGGTGCAAATTAACATAAAACATTACAAAAATAAATATGACTTAAGACAAAGCATAAGAATAACATGTTTTTGTAAATCTTGTTAGCAAGACCCGTCATTATTCAATAAGGTCAATAGCAAGTTCGTTCGCATTATTTGAGTAGGTATGTTGTACTTAGTGGTACGTGACCATACTGGCGTATAATCGACCATGGTTGCTAAATCACTTTGTCTACCATGGTGATTTATGCTTTTTACTTTTAAGGATAGGAAAATTATGCATCAAATGACGAAGCATCAAATGGTTTGAAGATATGGAATAGATATTGAGAAGTTGGCGTTAAGGTTGAAAAAGTAAGAGATACGATACGAACAGAGAAGTTTTGCAGAAGAACCAACCTCAAATAATTTCGAATATTAACGACTAGATAAGGGATATTTCCAGGATGGTTCTATTAAGTCTGACAAATAATACATGTAGGTAAAACACGTATGCTTAGCTCTATCAAATCAATTAAAAAGTACAAAGATGAAACGTATTTCTTTATATAGAGGTCTTGTTAACTGTCTTCTCCAAAAAAGGTCAGGTAAACGTGACGTTGCGTCTCTCGGTTTAATTTTTTGTTTGACTTGCATGACGGTAGAAAAATATGTGTCCATTGTTTTCTTATTAGTCTGACTTACGGACCAAATATATTTATGTGAATGTCTCTATGTTATGATGATAAGAAACATTGTTTAATAATATTATAATTAACAATTTATTTGAAAATCCTTGTTTAAATCTGTTATAATATACAATTAATATATATATATATAATATATCTATCTAATTTTAATTTTAAGTTCTATAAACAAATAAATCCACCGGATATACAACATAAATATATTATAACTCCGCTTTAATGGACGTATAAACAGTACAATACGAAAGTAAAACGTCAGAGTGAGTGCATAAAGTAGCCAGATGACAGAGTTTATCGCATGCAAGGCCAATTTACCCATTTCCTTCAATTGATTTATCACTAACAATTTTGTAACGGAGGGAGATCTGCAACAATTGAATCACTCACATTATATTATAATTTATCAAGAAGGAAAGACAATATGGAGCACGGGCCTCACTAAGGAAGCTATGAAGGGGAAACACCTATGAAAAGTTTGGTCGATCGTGTCAGAAATTACGTTGTTAGGCGTCGTCGATACAATTAGATATTTTTTGTGAGCCTCTTTTTATTGAGATGTACTACTTCTACTACTTGACGTATTTATATTAGTCCTCTTCTTTTTTTTTCTTTAAATTCTAAAATATGTACTATGACATAATTATGTGACAATAAAGTATATGCTACCTACCAATTTATATTAACGTTTATTGATGATAGCTTACATGGGCGTTAATCGCAATACAAAAACCTAAACTTTGAAGTACAATGAATTACATATTTTTAAATAATGAAAGCAAGATAAGTAACTTATAGACCCCTGATCTAGAGCTATGCTATACGTTACGCGGTCAGTGACCTAGCTTATCTTAATGAGTCTGTCCCGTAACGGAAGAAAGTTAGATAGACACTTAGATAGCCTTTAATTAGTGTAGGAGACAGTGAGTCATTCCTGGGCACAGATATGTTGGAAATATTTTAGAGAGGAGAGTTTTGGGAAGGAAAATTTATGGACAGAAGAGAAATATTGCATACTTTGCAATTTTGCTTCAGACTCAGAAAACTAAGAGTTTGACGAAATAAATTAAGTCATGTTTAATGTGTTATGAAGATGAGCTGCTATTTATTTTAAAATAAAACCAATATGACTGAACAAATAATTATTTAAGTGGTCGGGGATTAACCAACTTAATTACGCTCTTACGGCCCAAGATAAAATACTTCAATGTTAACTAGGAACCATGATATTTATTTTACTTATTCAGAATTATGATTAGCTGCTTCCTTTGTTTTTAAAGATAATAGAAGAAAAAGACTGACAACTTCCAAAATACAGGTGTATTTAAAAAGAAGAATATTCATGATATCATTCATAAGGAATATCCTTTATAACGATGTGGATAAGAAGAGCAGGAGTCCTAATGAATTTAGAGAAATTGTGATACAGGATGTCCAAGAGGGTGGTGAACACTTAAATGGCACCAAATAGAACAGCATAATAGAATAATGTAAATTGTGACAAACCCCAAAAAATTTGGAACAAATAATGATTTCAATACACATGACAAAGCATCTTTCTGATTGCGCGTACAACTTTTGCCCCACAATGACCTTACTTGAATGCGAAAAACCGAATTGCACCAAACAGGTTGCAATTAAAAGTATAACAACAGCACCCATCATTGTATGCAGAAGCTGCAGTGTCGAAACAATTTGCACATTCTGGCACAAATTGCAATAACTATGACTGAGGCTCTTGCGACATATCATGTGAATTGCGGTATTGCGGGTCGCTGCAGGCTGAGAGGTTGGCCTGTCAAGGTCCTTTTTATTTGCTCAGTGGTGCATAAATACCTCCATTTGCAGAAGCGTTTGGGTTCAAAAGCAAATTGTATAGCGATTGTTGTGAAATTGCTCTAATTTTGGTTTTAAGTGAATGTTATGACGATGAAATGAACGAGAGGCGAAAAAATAACACATGGAATGAGCGAAAAAGTATATGTTAGGTGACAGTGAAAAGAAGAAGGAGATAGAGTGATACGAAAACGCTGGATTACATGGGATAAACTATCTAGTTAATTTAGTTTCAAGTAAATATAACTGATAGCCACACTGTCGTATTAGGTTTAAGTCTGTAAAGAGAGTGTTAAGGATGGTTTTATCTATACTAATATTATAAAGAGGTAAAATTTGTAAGTTTGTATGTAGTATGTAGGGGGTAATCTCTGAAACTACCAAACCGATTTTGAAAATTCTTTCGCTTACATGTAGCTGCATTATCCCTGAGTGCTATAGGCTATAAATTATCTTTATATCATGCATATCTAAATATATATAACTCAAAGGTGACTGACTGACTGACTGACTGACATAGTGATCTATCAACGTACAGCCCAAACCACTGGACGGATCGGGCTGAAATTTGGCATGCGGGTAGATGTTATGACGTAGGCATCCGTTAAGAAAGGATTTTGCGAAATTCCCACGGGATCGGGATTTACACGGGAAAACTTCCAACGCGGGCGAAGCCGCTGGCACAAGCTAGTTATGCATATAATCTTTGTCAAGCAAGTCGGGGACGGGATCCCGAGGAATATTTTCGACTTCTACGCGGACGAAGTCGCGGGCAGAAGCTAGTAAATAAATAAATCTATGTATACTGCTGAGTAAGAGGTCTCGCGTTCGCTTCCTGAGTCGGGTTAAAAGTGCTATTGGGTTTTTCTAATTGACATTTCTCAGTAGGAGCCCAGTTTTTGGAAGTTTGGTGGTGTGATTCCCCTGTGTCTCGGAAAGTAAAAATAGTGGTAGTCGATAGTATCTTGTCGATTAATGCAGTGGAAAGTTTATTAAAACTTAGATTCAACTTAAGGATAAATGACGGCCTTATTCAATTAATCTAGATCAATCCGACAAAGTATCATTGAGAATAAGACATACGTGACTGTATAACTAAGGCTCTAAAGGTTATTAATCAGAAGCGGAATTGCTTCAACTGTTAATAAAGTCGGTCAAGTTCAAAGGATGTCAGATGTTTACGCTTGCTCGGAAAGCGGATTTTTTAGTGTTACCTTATTCAATTAATGCTAATTAATGTTTATTTGCAATTCACATATTGTATGAAATTAACTTAATTATTGTAGAAAAACATGTACTTAATCAGGTTGGGTAACTGTAATGATACCTTTATCTTGTAATTTGGATGAAATTTGGTATAGAAGTATGTAGCTTGAGGAACGTTATTATAAGCTACGTATTACTCGACTGCAAGAAGTTGGGTTAGATTTTTATCGTGATAAAGTGCACGACAGTGACTGCTAAATAAAGCACAGGAACGTTGAGCTTGGCACAAGCAAACAGAGAGCCTATAAGTAGCAGTGGGTGAAGTCAGGTCTGTGGATGAGAAAGATGATGAAAGCATCCAGCCAAGGCTGATAAACTTATTAACTAAATGACTACACGCCACCTAGGACAGGACAAGTCGTCTCTGGGGAAGGGACTGAATCGGACAAAAATCGTGGAAGGCGTTTTCTCTCTAGAATATCATTTAAGAAATTCTAGTAGAATAAGTTTAGCATGGAGTACTGACATGACATAGGAGTTGAAAATAGCAATATCATAAAAATACTTGATAACAATATTTGATGTTGGCCGGACAAATATTTTCCACTTACGAACAAATTGACGGAGCACGACTACATAGAATTTATAACAAAATCGTGCTGGAGGCATTAACATCTAATACGTTTGATTTTGAACAAAGTCTTCGTCATTTGCTTCTGCCGTAACGACAGTCAAACAGTGGCGTGCACAGGATTATTTATGACACTGGGTTTGCGGCGGAGTACTCGGTCACAAAAACTAAATACTTTTGTTAAATCTGACTGAGTCAAAGCTGCATAAATGACAGCCAGGACCAATGGCTTAACTTGTTTTCGGTGTCACGAAGGAATCGCGATATATTAGGATGTTCAGCCTTGGGGGCGGTCTGACCTTAGCAAGGGTTGCGTAAGCTTGAAGATTGGCTGCGGCTGTTGTTATTTAGATAGATGGATAGATAGATATACTCTTTATTGTACACCATAACAGAATTAAATGAGGACTTAAAAACTATAAAGGGTATTACAATGGCCACGAGCTTCTTTAATTATGAACAAAGTATTTGAGGTAATTTTCTCATTGGATCGTATCATTCGAGCTTCTGGGGGTAACAGTAACTTCTACCCTCAACTTTGGCCCGTTTATCGAGGCTAAGGCTCAACTAGCATCAAAAAAGTTGGGAATTCTAGCAAAGGTGAAACGGTGCTTCACACCCGAACAGTTGCTCAATCTCTATCAAGCCCAGGTTCGGTCGTGTATGGAGTACTGCTCTCATCTTTGGGATGGATCTGCTAAATACTAACTGGACGCGCTTAAGTCTATCGAGAAGCGGGCCAAGAGACTCATTGGCAACGATGCACTGGTCGAATCAAAGCTCCAGAGCCTTGAACATCGACGACGAGTTGCAAGTCTATCGGTTTTCTATCGGTTACATTTCGGGGAGTGTGCGATGGAATTACACAGCCTAATTCCGCCAAGCCCGTTCCATCATCGGACTACGAGACAAACGGCGAAGTGCCATCGTTACATGGTGGACATCCCACCCATACGCACAAAACGTTTTGGGAATACCTTCATTGTGCGTATGGCTAAGGAGTGGAATTCCCTGCCGGAGTCTGTGTTTCCCGATAGCTATAGCCTAGGAGTCTTTAAGTCAAGAGTGAATAGGTTACTTTTAGGTAAGCGTGCTCCATCTTCGACCCTTCGACCACATCATCACTTACCATCAGGTGAGATGGTGGTCAAACGTGAACCTACTTTAAAAAAAAAATATATAAAAAAAAAATATCCTTTCGGCCGAAAGAAACACAAGTCTACTTCTAGACAGAGGCCACCGAAAGAGTCGGCACATTGACCGGTGTGTCAGGATCCAGCGGAAACTGAACGACACCAGGACTTGCATTCGCCTTATAGGTGATAATGACATAGACGCTGTAAGGTCGCTACCACAAAATCTTTCGGACATTAAAATGTGTCAATATATGGATAGAGCAATGGTGGCACAGTAGTAAGGATGACTTACGAGTTGTAAGGTCGTGGGTTTGAACCTAAACAGGCACATTACTTATTATTTACTTGCTAATTTACTGTCGTTGTACTGTCATACAGACTGAAAGAATTGGCGCTTTTTTTTCTGGGTGGGAAAATCATCGAAACTTCTCCCGCTCTGGGTAAAGCGGAAGGAAGTGTCAGACTTCTACTGACTAAAAACCTACCCTGTTCCCTCAGTTAAGTTCCGGGGCCACGGCATCTCGTTAGAACATTCCCGCGACCCCGGCAGGCAATGGCCTTATGGGTGTCACTGGTGCTGACAGCTCTTTGGGGCATGCGTGGAACACGACGCGCCGCTGACCCGGGCCTGGTCCTTACCGGACGGTAAGCTACCCCTGCTCCCCGTCCGCAAGCCGCGCCTAAGGTGGCTGAAGATCGGCTCGCGATCCCCGATGCCCGGGGCGTCTCCCGCGGCGGCTGGTGAAGAGAGTTGTCTTTCCCTCGCGCGTTCGGCCTCCTCCTTCGCTAGCATAACTGCTTCTCTAACTTTGCTAGTTTTTAAGGAATATGATTGTAACCCTTTTTTGCAAATAAATCTTATCTTACTATGTGTACTTTTCATCATCATCACTACTCTCAAAACGGATGACGGAAAACATGGTGAGTAAACCATAAAGAACCATATATCATAAGACTAAAAATCTGATGTCACTAAAAATGTGACATCAGCCGCACAGAGTTCACGTGGTGGCTTACGGCACGGCAAGAGGGAATTTCTTATATAGAGAGGAGGCATGTCCCAACAGTAGGAATTTTGCAGGCTGGTTATGTTTATGGAGAGTTCCTCTCTTTAATGTATGACTGCCAAAAAATCTTCAGTTTTATCAATTATCACTCGCTTGCGCAACAAAGTCGTTGGCCTACGTATTGACCATTAAACTACCTAACTCTCGTAAGTACCCACCTTTATCTATGTATCTGTTATAAAAACCTTGCTCGGTAACTTTTTGCGTTGTAATCAAAGAGTATGAAAAACATCAACTGGTTATCATAGGGCTGTATAAAAAACTTAAAAATAGATGTAGGTAGGTACATATTTGACGCCGTTAGATTTTTATCGATTAGTGCTTATATTATTATTAATGACTGCGTGAGAAACGCGATAAACCAGTTTAAGAATTAGATGAATTTTAAAAGTAGTACTGACAACATAAAAAATGATTAACAGACAGAAATTGGTTAAACATCAACAGTCAACTTTTGAGTGCCCACGATATATCTAACTATGCTTATGTACACGGAATTTAAAAAATATCCAGACTTGGGAACAACCCTAATCCAAACTACTCAACACCATTAACGTACCATACGTCATCAGATTTCACCGTCAAAACGCCGTAGGCTGTGTAGGCGCCACTTTCTAGCAATACAGACATAGCATAAAGATTATTATTTAATTTATAGTGGCAAACGATTTACAACATCAAATATTAGGGAGAGTCCATAGATAGAAGCCTAGTGATATAGGCTTCTATCTATAATGATAAATGGTAAACATTGAAGCTATTTTTATTTTTCATGTTTGTGGAACAGCTTTATCCATATTTTTTACCATTTTTTTCTAGTGCAGGGAAAATTATCAAGCGGAAAGGAGTATCACACAAACCAATCCTGTTCCTTTCGAAGAGAGTTGTCTTCCTCTCACGATCAGCCTCCTTCTTTGCTAGCATCACTGCTTCGCAGGAGGCAGCCCCTTACCCCAAACCTGGCATAATATTTCTACTTATTAATAATAATGACACAAAAAATACATATGATGACATTAAATGTGCCTTATTAGTTTATAAGCTTGTTTTGGTAAATTTACGCCGTGACAAACATTGAGAAGAGGAACCGAAGTTACCATAATGTAGTTAAAACTTACCAGTTAAATAAACAGAAGTTTCATTGGTAAAAACCTAATACTCTTCAACATTTATGTTTTTGTACTGAACAGTAGAATCAGGTGAAGGATATGTTTGCAGATAAAAATACGAGTCACGGAGCCATGATAATATTTGTTTTCATTCGTATACATATATTTTACGCACCATTCATTTGGACAAAAGACCATTTGAACAGGTTTAATTTCATGCAAGAGTAACGGCTAAACAAAACGACTTTTAGTCAATTCACAATAAGTCTCTCTTTGACGTAAATAATGGAAGTCTGAAATGTTATTTTACTGAAAAATTATCATCTCTCACGCAATAAAACTATGTATACATATTTTTTTATATTTGAAAGCCTCGTCTGATATTTCGAAGATAAAGCACGCTTACTTAGAAATAACTCTTGACTTGAGGACCTCCAGGTTATAGCTACCAGGAAATACATACTCTGGCAAGTAATTTCAATTATTACCTGTACGCGCAATGAAAGATATACTTACATTGACATTGCATGAAATTCAAATTCATCCAAAGATTGTCTGTAAGAACGCCTTTAGCGATAAGACCGGCCATTGTTTACCCCATCTATTTTAAAATCCATGTAATGATGTTCACTAATGTGTATATTTGTCTAAAAGAATAAGCATTGCCATTCAACGTGGCAATGCTGCCAGTCTTCTGGGCACTTCCGGACGACAGCAATATGGGAGAGTACTTCGACGCCAAGTATTTTGTTTTGTATTTTTGTAAGTAGTTAGGTAGTACATTATTAAGCTACTCATGTACAAAGTTACGTATGTAAAATATTATATCTAACAGAATTGGCGTTTCCAGACCATTGACCCATTGACCATAATTCTGCAGAGTACTAAGACGCAGGCCGCGGTGATACTTAAGAGCTTACTAATGAGAATGACACATCGACAGTGTAGATGATTGTATCCAACGAACAGACGCTTAGTACGTGGACATCACTCATCAAGCATCTAATTGATTGAATATACACATTACCTAATTGAGTATAATCCAAGCTTGTTACTACATCTGTAGATTATACGCAAGGTCAACAGACTGCATCACCTGAGTAGGCGATATGATCATCAGATGGGTGAATTGCACAAGCAAAAAAAATACACGGCAAACCTGAGAACGGTAATGCAATGTGCTGATTTTTAATTTTATATATTTTTTCTCAACAACGCAAGTACTTCTCTTGGCCAAACCTTGGCAAAAAAAAATCTATTCAATTTCTACCCACTAATATACCAAAAAAAAAATTACAAAGTGTTATTTTATCATCACGGTGGCCTGTCCTGAACCCAATTCCGCTCATAAAATACCTTCCCCTGCAAATACATTCGTAATATGGATTTAAATCGATTTTGTTATCATTAAATTATAATATATTCGATCAAATAAAACTGTTTTTGTTTGTTTATCATTTTTCTCATGGATTTGACAAGCAGTCAACTTTTGTCTTGAAAAAAGTTATCATTTCAGATGACAGTAAGTTTTAGTAGAATAGCCATGTCAACATTGCGTTGTTACGTCCTTCTCACCTTTCCTCAATTCCTCACTTCGGATCAGTCCGGCTCAAGCTCTCGGTGCGAACGCATCGGTCCCAACGCCTTTCGGTTTCCCGTAAAAAAAGTAAGTTTATCATTTCAGTAATATGGGGACAAAAATAGTTTCATTTCGGTGGCTCCAAAATGATAAAACCATAAAGTTTTAGAGATCCTTGTGTCAAATACAAAGTCATAGTTTTGTAATATACTTTTACCTAGAACACTCTAGATTAGATTATTCGGGTGTATTTGTTGTGTAATATTTGTGTTTAAGATATAAAAAATATATACATATATCTATGTAGTTAGTATATGTACATACTTTAGATACACATTTGTTCGGCTCAACGATAATGTGATTATAAAAAATATCATCGACGACGAGTTGCAAGTCCATCGGTTTTCTATCGGTTACATTTCGGGGAGTGTGCGATGGAATTACACAGTCTAATTCCGCCAAGTCCGTTCCATCATCGGACTACGAGACAAACGGCGAAGCGCCATCTTGGTGGACATCCCACTCATACGCACAAAAAGTTTTGGGAACACCTTCATTGTGCGTACGGCTAAGGAGTGGAATTCCCTCCCAGAGTCTATGTTTTCCGATAGCTATAACCTAGGAGTCTTTAAGTTAAGAGTGAATAGTATATTATTAGGTAAGCGTGCTCCATCTTCGAGCACATCATCACTTACCATCAGGTGAGTGGTGGTCAAACGCGAACCTATTTTTATTAAAAAAAATATATATATATAAAAATATTTATTTATGGTTAGGTACCAGCATTTACGATAAAGTTTTCCAACATTTTCACACAACAACAACCAGAAAAATTACCAAAGTTTATAAAGTAAAGAAACAATTCATTCATTTCATAATAAACATTACATTACATTAATATCAATGATATATGTAATACTAACTCTAATATCTGTATATTAATGATGATATTAAAATAACTGTGTACTGTCCTGTCTCAGTGTTTATCTAAAATTTTTGGAAATAGAACCTAACAAAGTACGGAACCCTGGCTGCCCGGCACGGTTGTTCTTAGCTGTATCATTTCTGTGGATTTATTTCATTCCGGTGCACAGTCTATAACTTCGGTGGTAATTTTTATCATTTAGGTAGACACTTTTCATTTCAGTGGAATCATGAAATTCATCCTTAAATAATTATGTAAGTTTTGCTGAAATTTGATGTCCACTCACGCACAATGTTATAAAATAGGCTAAAGTTTTATTTGTCACTAAAAATATGTAGATAGCATTGGAATTAAAAAATCCCACCGAAATGACACCTAAAAATCTCTTGTTGAAATTCACCCAGATATGAGTTGTTCTTGTGTCTCAAAGGATTAAACTCAACTCAAAATATTTTATTTCACATAGGCTTATCTGGGCACTTATGGAATGTTAGAATCTAGTGCACGGCTTGAAATTGATCGATTTCTATGGATCGATTTCGAAGAACCGGCAAGAAACTCCACTGTTACTCTTAAAAGATAGCTCTTCAAAGATATTTAAATTATGTATATTTTGAGGTGGACAAGTCAGGTACCGCGTTAAAGAGCATGCAAGTGTAAGGGGGACCCGAGGAGGCTTTAGTCTGTTAGAGTTTGACAGACCCCTTCGCCCGCCCCAGAGAGGATAGATGGACATCCACATATCCACCTAAGAAAAAAAAACTTGGTATTTTGGGTTAGAATCAGGACTACTTATCGTCCTGGTTTCTCAGTTGCAGCCCAAACGTTGGAAGTCGGTGTTGTCATACCCCTGTGCCTCAGAAACGACACAAAGCCATTGGCTCTACACCTGACTGTGAGTGCACCTGAATTGAGGAACTGTCAAATCTATACGGTCTATACAATTCTATGGACGGCTTTTAAAACATTTCGAATTTTTTTTATGCATTGCTACGTACAGTTGCTTTGTCATAGTGATAATTTTAATACAATATTTAAATAACATTTCATTAAACCTAAATCATTCATCATCAAGTAGGATGCTATGATGGTGGTGTGATATAGCTTATCACACCACCTGTGTACTCGAGATACTTCATGAATAGATGCATAATTATATCATCTGTTACGTGCCATATTTGTATCATGTATGTTTTTGTGCTCGTTATTTATTATGTTCTAGTAAAAATAAGGTCACTTTTTGTTTTTCATTCATACCTGACTAAATTTTTGTCTATTTTTTTTTTGTTATGAGCACACATGCCTGTTAAGTAGAGAAAAGAACAAATATGGAGATAATAGCACGAATGTGCTGCTTATTTCATAAGTTCCAGTAGACCTGCGACAAGAGAGTTGGATAAGAGACTATAGGCACAGTGCGTATAAATTTTAATTATGTTATTTAGAATATACTTACTAATAATATACTTCATAAGGATATAATAAACAGATAGTTAGGTATATAGATATTGTATGCACAAAATTTTTAAGGTCAGAAGTGTTGATTGGTTGCTTGTACACCGTATTTGACAATAAACTGACACTGTCACCTGCCCATTTTCCAATTACCAAAGTACCTTTGATTAATTTATGTCTCATTAAAGTTAATTGACGTCTGTCAGTGAGTCCACGTCCAAGTCTGTCTAAGACATAACAATTATCATAATGACAGCGTAAATGCAATTAAATGGTCATTAAGATGCACGGGTTGTTTGCCCACCATCGGAACAACAAACCGAGCTGTGTAACTGTGCATATTAAACATTCGTATGTTTGAGGTTTCTCGTAGACTGCTGCTAATGTATTTGTGCCAATGTAAGTGAACATTGAACAATAGTTGTAAGGTCGAGTACGTGGATACGGGTATTACTTATGCTTTGAAAAACAAGGTGTGTACAAAACACTTGTATAACTACAAATGTAGCAGAATATTAATATTTTAAATTATTAAACCTCTTTTTTAAATCTTTGAAGTGGAGGAAGTAATCTCGCTAACTTTCGCTGGCCCTGGTTCAGAGCATGGCGCGGGGAGACGGGGTATGGGATGAAGTCGCTTGCTTCTGCGAAGCAGTCATGCTAGCGATGGGAGAGTCTGAACGCGTGAAGGATATTAAAAGAATATGAATATCTTCGAATACAATATCAGTTTAATATCAATTTTATTATCATAAAATTTTCATGAAGTTGTTGATTCCTGGAACTCACACTAGGATTCCCTGTGTCGTGAGTTCCAGACTCCTAAAGCTTACATGATAATATAACATATATTCAATATAATGTTTTATTTATTTTGAACGTTCAATATCTTATTTCTATTATTTTTATATCTGCCATGAACGTCTGTTTGAGCAGAATAAATATTTTAAGTTATTTTCTTTTTCAAGACTCAACAAGCTTTATCATTACCTACTGTGTCTACCACAGTGGGTATTGACTAACGTGACCAGACGTACTGTCCCTTTTTATAGTTACAAGTCCCGGTGTCCCCGAAATGGGACGCAAAGTAGTCTAGCCGGCCGGATGATTACACAATATAATAATTGAGAAGGAATATATTGACTGTAACAAAGATACAGAAGTTTTTCAACCGACGACCAAAAGAGGAGGTTATCAATTCGACGCGTATATTTTTTTTTTTATGTATGATCACCAGTGATCGGAGTAGGTAGATTGATTTTTGGTACTTGTATCATAAATGCACACAGAAAGAATAACATGGATAAGCCATTTTCCCGGAAAGTAATTCCGGTATTTCCGGATTCAATTAAACATTGTTAATGTTGGTAGTGATATTATTCCTACTCAATTCAAAATTTAAAGGAAGGTATAAAAACTAAATTAATTCATTATTTATCTGTTGAATAATAAAAATAATCTATTTCCGATCGAAGCTTTAATTTTTATTTTTTTTATTTTTAGCCTTTTATGGCTAGAACTTTTATAGATAGACATAAATTGTTGCACTTAAATTTAAATATTTTCATAGTGGTCATGGTAATTTGCATTAAGGGTAGAATAAATGACGGGGCCCCATAGAGGGCCAATGCCTGCTGGGGTCGTGAGACTGTTCTAAGGATGCACCACGACTCTGAAACGTAAAGGGCATACGAAGGAACAGGTTGATTTTAGTCAGATTTTAGGACCAAAAAAAAAAGGGGTAGAATAAAGAAAAAAGATAAAAATCAACATTGTTTATCGTTAAATATGTACATGTTACATTTATTCACATTTTTAATCTTCATCGATTACAATGTCAGCATCCTGGTAATCCTGATCTTTACAATTAAAATATATCACTATGAGTTTCTCTATATTTTCAATTTTCAACCTATTTCTTTTGACATCTAAAATCCATTTATAAATGGTAAAAGACCGTTCTACATCTGACGATGTCAAAGGAGCAAATTTTTAAAAAGGTATTAAATTATGTGCTTCATTTTTTTCAATGGCCTCACTATATTCTCTAAGTGTGTCTAAATCTGGTTTTCGTTCCATAACACATTCTATTTTATTTTTTATATTTTCTGAATTGCACTGATTTATAGCATCTCTGACGTTGTCAAATGCTAAAAGTGAATCTGTCAACGATAAATTATGCTTTTGCAATTCTTTTAAAGACAAATGAATTATAAAATAATTGTCTTTAATGTAATTTAAATCTTCTTTTAAATTTTCTTTTTCTATAATATTTTTTGCCTCTCGAATAGATACCGCATCAGAGCTGCTTAAACAAGATAATACTTCTTTTATTTTTTTCAAAGTTTTGAGCGTAATAAAATGCTGCCTCTAACCAAGTGCCCCATCTTGTAACAACTGGTTGGGGAGGTAGCGGCAAATCTGGATATTTTTCTTTTAAAATTTTGACTCTACTTGGGGCTTTCAAAAATACCTTTTTAACATTTGCTATTAAAATGTTAACATCGTGATATTCTAACCTAATTTGCTCAGATACGCGATGAAGAGAGTGCGCCAAACATGTTACGTGCTTCATTTCAGGTAAGTATTGTTTTAAATTTCGTCCTGCAGACAGCATATATGCAACGCTATCAGTGCAGAGGAAAAGAATGTTACCTACCTTCGATTCAAAAGAATCTTCCCAAAAGTTTTCCAAACATTCTAACACAAATTGCGTGATTGTTTGTCCATTAACTACAGTTAGCATTTTAAATGCTACCAAATAAGGTCTAGTCAAATTGCTAGGATGTAATGGTTTTATTAAAAAATGGACTATATAGCGACCTAAAAAGTCTGTCGTTTCATCTAATGATATCCATAGTTTCTCATTTTTATAATTTTGCCGAATCGAATTGATTTTATTCTTAAAAAACTTGTCCAAGTAAACTTTCCGTAACTGTGATTCATCTGGCAGAGTACGATTAGTACACGTACAACAACAGGTACTACACATATATTTTTTAAAGAAATCTTGAAAAGTAGTATTTTTCATCTGAGACCACGGAATATTGCACAAAATGAGAAATTTTATAAGATCGAAATAAAATTCCTCTTCGGGCCGCTCAAACTTTCCCTGGTGTACTGCTCCTTCGATATGTCTTTTAACGTTTCCTTTATTTATGGTTTTCAAATGGCTTTCACATTTTGAACAGTATATTGTACCACTAGCGTGATCGTAAAGTAGTTCGGGATGACCGGATATCCATTTTTCTTCAGTTTCAGCCTTGACGTTTGCCATATCTGAACTCTGTTGTAGAGATGGAACCTCGTATATATCACCTAAAACAAAGACATGAAAAAAATACATTTTATTTAGTTTATTTAGCTTACTCCGTTTGTTTTATTTTTCGTGGATCAAATTTAGTCATTGAAATTTCACCCTCTTCCTGTCAACCGATTGATCTAAAATTTGGTATTCGCCTTTTATTATTTATATTATATTTTATTTATATTTTTTCTTTTTTTTTATTATGTATATTCAATATTATTGTCAATCCAAAATGGCTGCCGCTACAAGATGGCGGACAACTTAGTTTTTTTTCAATCCCATCAATATGGGTATCAAATGAAAGGGCTTGTTACGTAGAATATTTTGTAGAGAAGTAGATAAGGCCTATAGTAATCTATTTTACCAATACATTGCAAGAGGACACAGCACACAGGGCATTCAAATTATATACGGATTCCAGTAAAATGTCGGTTAATAGTGGAGTTAGCTGAATTGCGACTACATTACTAGAATATCATAATTTTGTTTCGCACTAAGCTCACTGGTTCATACTCTATTAAAGATTTAACAATATTAAGACTCATGGTATGTTCAGCAGGTTAAGCGAACAAACACAATACTAAAAATATTCTTATAGTACATCCAAACATGCTTTATACTCCTTGTAACTAGTAAAATATTACTTACCAAAGCTTGGTTTAAATATGTAGATCCAATTCAATAGTGAAAAATCTGAGTCCGTATATTCAAGCCAAATCGTGGTTTAGAGCAGATTCCAGAAGTCAGTATGTACACAAGCCAGGGTCAAGTAACGTTTTCACAACACAGTAACAAACAAAGATGCGCACTCTACGAACCGAAGTAAACGAGTGAGCTACCTGGCATGTCGTCGGCGGGCGTACGCATTGTTCTGATAACCGGTTATTGTACCACCCATGATCCTTTGTTCTGATTGGTCGTTGGGTTTTGTCAAATCGTGACAGCGTGCCGTTAAAAAAAATATGAAGAATAATAAAGAATAACATTGCTCATTTTATTACAATTCCTACCTTTTTTTTGAGGATGGCAAATCATCAAATGACTCCTTCCACTCTGGCAGAATAAAATTCCTACATAAGTTCCGGTTTTTTTTTTAATAATCCACCAATTCCGGAGGAATGTCCATATTAATATATACGTTTCGGATCAATGACCCCATTTCAATCTACCTACTCCGATCACTGATGATCACCGAGTACTCGAAGACGGCTGAACCTATTTGGAAACTTCTTTTTTGTTCGAATGGGTATACTTCGAAATTGGTCCCATTGTCACCAAGTCAGGATCTGATGATGGGATCCTGGAGAAATCGAGGGAACTCTTCAAATATTATAGGCACACCTATGGCGTTTTGGGTATTTCTTATACTAACTTGTGCAGTTGCTCTCAAAAAGTACCATTTGAGGAAGTGGAACTGATGATGAAGACCACAGATGGCCGCCGAAACTACTCAATAATAAGTATTTCGTGGATTGCGATTCGATTACCTGAATATGGATGTTAAGCACTTTATGCTCGTCACAATGCATATGGTGATGTAGAGCTGATGGTGAAGTAGGTACCAGGAGAACTCCTCAACAATTAACGGCCCAGCATTGGGAAAAGCAATATTTTGTAAAAGGTTATAAGTAGTTGACATTTAGGCTCTTGTAACTAGGTAAATTAAAAATCAACCAACTAAAAAGAGTGAAATAAAAACATTTTAACAAAAAATTAAACCGACTCCCAAAAAACACTGCAAAGTGAAAAATAACTTTAATTTCGGTAGTAGGTGTCTTTAGTTTTGTTCACAGAAATCTTAATAATAAAGCAATAGAAGTCGCAAAGACGCGTGGCCTTGTCGCCGCGCATGTGACACGCGAGCCACAAGTGCGCGTGGAGCGTTTGTTGCGGTTACTTGTGTTGTATGGGACGCGGAGAGGTAAACATGGTGTTTTGCAGCATATCCAACTGCAGAAACTCTTCCAAAATTTTTAACTTTACAAATAAAGAGATAACATTTCATATGTAAGTACTTAATTTTTGCAATAATTTCGTTTTTAAAAATATAATCAAATCAAATATTTTCGCCACCATTACTACGATTATCACAGAAAACAGTTTTTTTTCTCAATTCAATTACCATTAATACTTAAGCTTGTTCATGCCTACTATTACAACTACTAAAAGCAGCAATGAAATATTATAGTCATGCGCAATAAACAATATCGTCGTTTACGTACATTCCAGGTACACGCCGCACGAGTTGGCCGCGAATTAGTGACGTGCCGCTACTATTTTGTATCGGTAATTTATTACCTTTAGCTTAATCGTTAATACGTAGTTTTACCGAAATTCGAATGAAATATAATTTTTCGTTAAATATTTCAATACGTATTAAGCATGTTTTTTCCTGTTTAAATAGTTTATGAAAAGTAGTTTTTGAACGATTATATATCTGTTAATTCGTACTTTTTAACTATTTTTTCATTCAGAAAATTAATAGGAGGTAGGCTTATTATTGTTATATACGTAAGTAAGTTAAATAACAGTCTGCGTTGGGTATCCTTGTATCATTGAAGTGTTCAATATTTATCTTTTTTTATGACAAAATAATTAAGGATACATATTATTATGTATACTATATACTTACAAAGTATAATGGATTAAAATGGATCGGATCGATACGTTTTCATATTATTTATGCATCTGTTTTACTTTATCCAATGCTATTATTACAGGTTTCTGAAAGATCCGGATATCATCAATCCATCCTAAGATTGTCTAGAATATATCGCTATAAGCGATAAGACCGCCATCGTAACCATAGAATTTACGTAAAACAGTTGTGTAACAATTTATTTTGATGATCAATAAAGTATATTCTTCATTATTCGGTATTAAGTTGTGCCATTATTGCTCTATTTAATTCGGTCATTGTTTTTTTCCATAAGGTGAAGTATTGGAGAGCCTTTAAGATTTGTGTAACTAAATAATAAAAAAATATACTTACACTTAACGTTTTATTGTATTCCCTTTCCTCCTAAATAAGTCGTCTAAAAGCGCGTCGAGGAATGAAAAACTTTCAATAAATAATTTAGTTATCTATTGTTACGAGACTCCTTGGCTATTAACGCTCAACAAAAAATTATCGATAATAATATGAGCATTACGAGCTTTGCACTGCACTATTCCTAAGTGAGAGTGAGCGCGCGATATCTTTCTCTGCTTTTCGCACACGTTACGCCACCTGAGATTATGCGTTTTTAGAAAATATTGCGTAATGTCATCGCTTAAAGTTTAATTTTGTTGTAATAATGCAAAATGCATGTGTAGGCGAAAGTGTGTATCTATTGTTTGTTTATGTGGTGGTAGCTGCGAACCGGCGACATGCGTCCCAGTATTAAATGACAGTAGATAGCATTTCTATTGTCTTATTATTAAGATTTCTGTGGTTTTGTTTTTTCGTTTTTGGCACCGACTTCCGAGTCGGTTTAATTTTTTGTTAAAAAGTTTTTTACTACATTATTTACATCGAGATTACCATTACTACAAGTAACCACTCGTAAGTTGTGTCATTAATTACTAATGACACAACTTACGAGTTGTACGTTGTAGGTTCAAACCCAGGCAGGCACATTACTTATTGAAGCTTCTCGAACGATTTTCTGTTCCCCTGCAGGATAAAGGGCTGCCATATATCCTTCTAATACACTCTATGTCTTGCCTCTCCGGCCAGTAGTTTGGGAGCACGTCCAAATCGTGATGCTAATAAACGCTAAACAATATTAAGAGGTTATTTGTAAACTTTCAAACTAGATGTTATTTCTAGAACCAGTTCAGGTAATATGCCCCGCCTCCGTTTTATTCCAATCGAATAATCTCGCATAATTGCATAAAATGGCGGCCGAATGCAGGCATAAATGACAGCGTCGAGGGAAATATGTCATGACCGTATGATTTAGTGGTGTGTCATTAGAATAGGCGACATAATGCACTCGACAGACTGTCATTGCATCAAATGTGCTTGTTATAATGTCATACTTATGTGAAACAGGTTAATTAGTATGCAGATATTTTGACAAGAGTATAATGCGGACAAATAGAATGGAGTTCCGTGTAAGATTAGTGCTATGGAAATACCATTTGCACCGGTTAGATTGGCGGTGAGCCGGGGGTTATGGTCAATTTATAAGAGCCATGTGTCCGACTGCTTGGCAATGATTCCTTCTGCGCATGTGGCTTTTCTGGCGTAATTGTGTTATTAATTATTATATAAAGGTCTATTAACAAATCCACTCTTTGGTATGTGTCTATGAGCTTTGCTTTAATTTATTGTCAATGTGTAAAAATCATTTTAATTGTGAACACTACAAACTTTTAAATTTTATGAATGAGAGAATAGTATATGTCCTCTCATACATAAAAAAAAAACTATATAATGCAAAGATTGTGAAAAACAATTTTTTTAAAGAGTATTCGTGAAGTTTCTTCTACATAGCAAATTACCATTTCTAATCGCTGTTAGCTACTGACTATTTATACATAAGTGCCCATGTAGGGGGGTTATGTGAAATAAAATATTATTAATTTTGATTTAGTGAATTCTAAAAGTAGAATTGTGATTTTTCTAAAATATGTTTATCAGTTGAAGTGTGGTTGAAGTGAAATGTAAATTCTTCATAACTAACAAAAATATCTTCAACCAGATATTTTGTTCACCTGACATCGCGTGGGAACTTCCAGGGTTATGGGAGAATGATATTCGCCCGATGATGATTAATAACAGCTTCACAATCTTACCTCAGGCTTTAAGATCGATATCTGTACCTATATAAGTCCTTCCAAAGGTTGTCTGGAAGATATCGCTTTCAGCGATAAGACCGCCATTGTAACCATAGAATAAGCAATATTATTAAATAGGTGTGTTAAAATTTTGGTGTACAATAAAGTATATTCTCTCTATCTATATTTCCAACAGATTCGTACGCATTTAATAGCTGATTTTTATACAGAGATCTAAAATACATTACATAATTTCGCGCTTGTTTTACCCGAAGTTATTTGCAAAGGATTGTTTAATTTTTTTTAACATGCTTTCCAAAACATACAGGAATCTCGATCTAACATGGTATCCTATCCACGGATTAAACTCGGTAAGCGTTGCTTACCTTGCAGCTAGTCTTATTTTGTTTTTGTCCATGACTAATATTCCTTGTAAGAATATAGCCATGTTATTCACGGTTCTCCTCCGAAGGTCCTGTCTCACATAATTGCTAGTGTTCTTAACTACTCTTATGTAACACGAGTAACTAGACGAGACGCAGCCTGAATATACACGGCCGCTGGTTAGGGCTGCTCTGAACGGAATGTAAGGAAATTTTTGGATCGAAGTTTTACATAGCACAAGTACAATATAACAAATATGCATTATTATTTACGTAAACACTTCATTGTAATAGATTATTAAATTAATTAAAGCGATCCCCAGGCTATAGCTATCAGTAAACATAGACTCCGGCAGGGAATTCCATTCCCTATCTGTAAACACAATGAAAGCATTCCCAAACGTTTTGTGCGTATAGGTGGAATGTCTACTATTTATATACGTTTCTTTTTCGTAACAACCCTTGTATCTATGTGAGGATTAACGACATCAAGATTGGCAGCCCTGAGCACCTATGTCGATACATAGCTGACATGACAAGAATCTTAAAATGGTTTCATAAACTTTATGTAACAGAACAAGTACGGCTCTCCTAGTTTGAGAGAATATTAATGAGGTTAACGCAGTTTTGGGTTGATGCAAATTTGTTACTGCTCGCAGTTGGTAGATTTCCGCGTCTTAGTTAGCAGGCAGACTAGGATTTTTATTGTAGGCAAAGTGAGATTCTATTATAGTTCTAGTACTTCAGTCAATATTTGGAATTAATCGTATGATACTTTGGTAGCGCTTGTCCATATCATATATTTTTGACCTTTCAGCGACAGTTGTTCAAAGACAAAAGTTATTTATCTTGTATACTTTCTATAATATGAAGTGAAAACTCTGTTTGTTTGTTTGTTTGTTTATTCCTCTGTTTACGAAAAATTACGCAGACGGGAGAGTATGAAATGTGACACAGTTAAAATTTATATGGAGAAAGCAAAAACAAAAATTTCTATACGTATAATTGTGCATTTGAAATCTATTCTAATATTATAAAGCGGAAAAGTTTGTTTGTTTGTTTGAACGCGCTAATCTTCGAAAGTACGAGGTGGATTTGGATTAAATTTGGTATGGAAGTAGCTTGAAGCTTGAGGAAGGTTATAGGCTACTTTTTACGCGACTGCAAAAAAGGAGAGTTATGTTTTTACAGTGATAGAATCCACGGGAGCGAAGCCCCGCGTGAGTACTAGTAATCTAATATATGACAGAATTTCAACAGAACCGAATAAGCCTAAAAGATTTTGAATCTCAAATATTTTTCGTAAAGCCTCTTCCCGTTCCCTGTTCCCACTCCAAGGACTGGCTTTTATCTTAGACAGAAGTTTAGCATTGACATACAACGTGGAAATACCACCAGTCTTTTTCGCTCATTACCACTGGAAAATGATGATGAATAATGCTTGTCGACATATTTTAAAGTAGCTGTGGCCTGCGACTTGGGTTTGAGGATTTTCCAGTGTAAATCCCGATCCCGTGGGAAATTCCAAAAATCCTTTCTTAGTGCTACCCTACACTCCCCAAGGAACATACATGCCAAATTTCAGCTTCTTGCGCGCCACAGAAATCAAAAATACAGAGAAGTGGTAAGGGGGCGTATCGGTGTCCGCGCGACATGGCCACAGGGCTCATGTCACAGGCAAGTGGCCGTCTCCGCGAACTAGTGCGCTTTCGACGGCGATCGTGATAACATATATGAATGCCGAGTTGTTCTGTGGTATCTTGTAAAAACCGAAGCCAAAATCAAATCTATGTGAATCATGGAATCACTTACCATATGTAAGTACAAGTATTTTACAATATTTGTCTTTAAAATCATGAAAAACAATAAATCGTAAAATATTTCTTGGTTTTACTATGTTATTTTTGTTTTCAAATATCAGAGCGACTGTACTCCTTTTGCTATAAATACATTGCTCCTTAACCACTACCTGAGTTCGTCACTAAGTAACTGGACAAGCAATGTAAACATAACATACGAAACTGTATTACGCGGATTCATCGCGTAGTGAGGCCGCCACTTCTTGCGACGAATTAGTGATGTGCTTGTGCAGATCCACTAACGTAGGCTATCGACAGCAATGTCGATTGACGAATGAAATATTGCTATTATAGTTTAGGGGTTTTTCAACCGATGACATAAAAAAGAGGAGGTTATCAATTCGACGCGTATATTATTATTATTTTTTTATGTATGATCACCGATTACTCGGAGACGGCTGAACCGATTTGAAAAATGTTTTTTTTTTGTTTGAAAGGGTATACTTTGAAATTGGTCCCATTGTCACCAAGTCAGGATCTGATGATGTCCCATCATCAGATCCGGACTTGGTGTAATTTTTTGGTAAAAAGTTTTTTATAACATACGGAAACCTCTAAGAAAATATGTTTAACTTTTATTTTACATGAGATGACAGAAATAAAAATACGTTGAAAAGTCAAGTGTACAAAAAAGTAAAAAAAAATAAACAATTTATTTTACGCCCGCAGCATGCGTAAGGAGTTCCGACGTCGCCGTCGCTACAATAGTTTATTTTTCAATCTGTCAACCGTTTTAGCCCGGTTGGAAGATCGATGTAAATAATGTTTTTTTTACTTATTTTGATTTTTTTACAGAGTAGTAGAGAAATGCGTAACCAATATTCGTAAAGTAAGTTACTTTAATTTTAGGTTAATAATCGGTGGTGTTTTTCGGTTTAGAATTATCGTATGTTATGCCTTATCCTCATGCTGTTTCTTTATTTTTTATGGTTTTTGTATTTTGCTTCCATTGAAGCTTCGAATGCGTTATAATAATCGGCATGGTTCAGATAATATATTTGTGAATTGAGCTTAAAATAAGTCAATATATTCATGCTATTTATTTGTTATGAATGGATGTGTGTTTGTTTTCATATATTTAACAATTTCTCTACTAACTAGGATTTTTCTTATAACAAAAACCTATTATAACCTACTAAACTATTACCTGCGGTTACCCCGCAGGTAATAGTTGCGTAACACACTTACAGTAGGAATCGGTTTCATTATGCTAAATCAACAACACTCACTGCGGTATTTACGTTGTTGAGCAGACCAATATTTCGAACATATGAAGCAATGGATTAGCAATATACGTCAGAATAATTCAGATCTTGATTTATAGTGTGTTACGTAATTATTGAGATGCTTATTATATGGTGACGTTTAGAAGTAGCTTAGGATGTATGTAAATGATAAATAAGTGCTTTTCATACTTTTCAGCTTCCCAAAAGATGGTAACATAAAAAAGGAATGGATTGATGCCACAGGCATGCCACCTAATTGGTACCCTACAAAAAATAGCACCATATGCTCGGTTCACTGCAACGCACAAATGTTCTAGTCTCTAAAGAAAAGTCGCAGGCTTTTTGAATGGACAATTCCAAAATTAAGAGTACAACTGATATTTGCAGAAGTGTGTTAAATTTTATTTTATTACTGAAAGCTATTCTCATGATTTAGGGTATTCATAAAATCAGTCATTCAACTTTTCAGAATTCTATACAACCTATACGGCTGGTATGTTCCGATCAAGAGCGTAATGTAAGTTAACATCGACTTCTATTTGACCTATCACTATGATAATTAAATATTAAGATTTAAGTCGAAAGCGCCAGGGTAGCCCTTAATACTTAGTAGGTAGTACTTAATAATAATTATGTAATGTTATGTTCTTAATAATATGTATATTGTTATTGTAATATTTTCTGGACATGCCATTTTTCATTTGGTTCATTTTCAGGTGCCCAAAAAAAATTTTTCAATAATAAATGGAAGAATCGATAACTTTCCGATTTAGTCAATCACTAGCGTATATGTAAAATAAATTGCTTTTGCACAGCACAACGATAGCGACCGATGTTTTTGTGTGGGTAAATTCTACGGTGCATGGTAAACACACGCTGTGTTTGACGGAATAAGGTTTATTATTGATTGTATAGTACGTTCTGATTTAAGAAATGCGGGTGTGTGCGCGAGTGCGTATCTATTGATTTTATTAAACTGCATGTGTAGTTGTTGCCCCGCCCAGCGCCTAACTGGAGACACACGGTTCCGATATAATTTCGTCTGTTGACCAAATCTACTTATTTATTTTATCTATGTTGCGCGCAGTAGTTTCGGCAGTGCGTTGTCTGTCAGTCAGTCAGTAACGGAAGCGTTATATATATATTTTTTTTATTGATTAGCTCTACTTGTAGTTATTTAAAAATGATATAGAGTAACACTTATTTTAGTAAATTAAAAATTTAACTCTATTTGTCTATTAAAATAAAATTTAACCCTGCAAAATTAGGTTTATCAATTAACCAATACCTAACTAGTAAAACACGGAACTATTAAATGCCTAGTAACTAGCACACGCACTTCTGAATCCGGCTTTGAGATATTTTTATAGAATAGGAAACTACGCTAGGTAAATAACAAACTATCAACTTCCTTTAAAACGAATTACACATTCACAGAATTCACGACTTCGTAAATAACAGAATAATATGACAGACACGCTTCAACATCCATCGCTCGTTTTGTTCTTAATATGTCATTGAAAGTTGTATGTAATCCATCCTTGTACGTGTGTATGTGTTTTTATTAGAGAGTTGACTAATAAATACATATGGGCGACGTTATCGCAAAGCGACAAAGCCCTCAATAAAGAGAAAAAAAAAATAAAAAAAAAATAAATACATATACTTACGCTATTACTTGCTTGATTTAAATTAATTTGCAAAACGTAAGCGTAGCATACACCGCTGAGCCTGTAGTTTTAAATTCGTCCCAAAATAATCCTGGACAGATCCAGCCCGTCATCAGCAAATTTTTTATAAGCCCTAGCTTGGAGGCTTTAATTATAATAAAGGCCACCAGAGACAAAGTCCGATTGAGCAGCTGACACCATCCTAGGTTGACCTGCGAGAGGCTAAAACCTCTATTCAAGTAAATATTACATTTATGACACAATAAAATCTTCGTAAAATGCAAATTGCTGTTTAACAGATCCAAGAACGGAATTACATTTTTTTTTAGTTGAAGCTATGTCTAGGAACAACACTGGCCCCTACTACGTATCATTCATTACTTTTGAAATCAGAAAAGTGATGAATGATACAACCCGCAATAGTATAAGCACATCAATTAGACCGCCAGTCGCCACACGCGCTGCCCGTCATTCATAAATTGCGACGTTGCCGTCCTTCAAGTACGCGTGTACAGAGTGTTTCTTTTACGTATCAATTTAACATTTTTAGTGAATATTTTAATATTAAAGAAAATTAAATCATTTTGTTTTCGAATGGTAATATTTTTTTAGCATGTATGGATGCTATACTATTGCGAGTTAACGGGAACGCCCTCTGTTAGTTAACATACTGTATATTGTCAGAAGTTAGTGCACTGGTTGGATTACTGTTTCCGGTGAAGAAGAACCGACAAGAAACTCCATGGTTACTCATTTCACAATCATGACTTTGACAAATTCACCATTCAATTCAACAACTTCGAGTCCTTGAATCGCAAACAGCCTATGTGTGCGTCTACGACATCAACACATCACCTTCAGCTTTTATTAGTAACAGTTAATTGGCTGGACTGTTTGCCCAACCGCGCCGACACGCTCGGGCAAATAGTCTGCTTGACCCAGCGTTGTTGTAGGTACTCTGTTACGACACATTATGTATGTAGGTACTGAGTGACTGAATAGTCCTTTGTGACTTGATAGATCTGTTAGCAATGTAAATTTTATGTGTAGTACTTTACTTTTCAAAATCAAAAATATTTTATTTCATGTGGGCTCCATGGGCTCTAATAAAACATCAGAAGCGGTTGAAACTACGGTTTGAATTGGTAATTTCTTATAGGGACGTACTCTGTTACGACACATTATGTATGTAGGTACTGAGTGACTGAATGGTCCTTTGTGACTTGATAGATCTATTAGCAATGTAAACTTTATGTGTAGTACTTTACTTTTCAAAATGAAAAATATTTTATTTCACGTAGCCCTCTTGGGCACTAATAAAACGTCAGAAGTGGTTGAAACTACAGTTTGAATTGGTCATTTACTATAGAGACTACCGACCGCTGCTTTTCTTAAATATTTTGGAACAATTGCCTAGCGGCTTGATATCTCATGGTAAGACGATTTCAAACTTAGGGACCTGTGAGGTCAGGTTAGCGTATCAAACAAAATACGTTTCACGAGCCCTTGTTTCGAAAATAGAGGCGGCTAGTCTATATTTTTATAAGTCTCTATAGGGTATTTATTTGTTACTATCATTTTTTACAGGATTAAGCTTCGATCACTAATAAAAAACGGAATATGCCTTAAAAATTGCATTTTTAAGACGTAGGATTTGATCTCGCAAACGATAAATATGCTTAAACCTAATCTTTTTTATTTGCAAGTATTACTCAATAACTTCCCCAGTCGATTCCCATAATAAAGATCTAATTATAGCTGCACGCGCAAGTTTCTAAATTGAGGCTTTACCAATATGGCTAACTTGGCGCAGTTAAATTACTAAAAAGGTAATCGGACCGGCTGGCGCCTGCGTTGTTTACTTTTGATTCTATCTATAAGTACAGTACGTAGGTACTGTACTAATGATATAACTAAGCTCTTCTAAGTAAGCGTGCTTCATCATCTTCAACCACATCATCGCTAACCATCAGGTGAGATGGTGGTCAAACGCGAGCCTATTATCAATAAAGCAATTTTTCTCAGAACCCAGGGTTTTATTGTTGTGAAATACACGTCCCTAACCGATATTAATAAATAAAGAACATTTCACATCTTCTATTCACCATGACGTATGTTTTTATTCGTTACGAAGAATATGACGTCACATTACCGTTAAATCCTGATTATCACCTTCAAAGTTTCGAACAAGTTTCAAAAATCGAACAGATCGATTCTGAGAAAATCTTGCGCAAGAGTGGATCCATCGCCATTTTTAAGAAGCATACGCCCTCTTTAATAATTTTCGCCGAAATATTTCAATTTTGGAACGATTTTTCCTGTTTATTTTCATTGACAAGTTTTTTGTGAAGTGCAAGTATCCTTAATAGAATAAGCAGAAATATTGCGTAGACCGTTACAGAGACCAACCTTAAAATCCTGAAGGACTTCATTTTATTCTTTTGTTAAGAGGGCAGTACTGGCCCAGGCATGGCTTATGAGCAAGGTTTACATTGTTTTTTTTGTAATTTTCATCATCATCACTGTTTTCTGTTTCTGTTTTCTTCTCGTAGAGAGGAGTCCTGTATTCTAGCAGTGGGAAGTTATAGGCCGATTATGTTAGCCTTTTGTAATGGACATGGAAAGATATCGCTACTACTAACTCAATTGGTGACTTCTAAACTATAACAATAAAAGTAAATTTTCACAATTTTCTGTAGTTATTTACTCGACAAAATCTTTCTAACCATTATAAAATACACACAAAGGCAGCTTGTTTAATATGTCTTTCAAGCAAAGCAAGCTTTTTTTTTATTTTTTTATTACCGAAGCTTCCACTATTATAATCTATAACAAAAGATATGAAAGAGAATCCATTAATATTTTCGTCCCATTCATCATTCCTGTCTTTCCTTTAATTTCCGAAGGCCTAGCGGTCGATAAAATAATTGTTTTGTAACTTTTACGTGGGTTTAACAGTCAAACAACGTCAGGTCAACCAATCTTTCTAGAAAACGTTGCGTAAGTCAGAATTCAGCGCGTTAAATTCTGACTTAACGCTTCGAAATTCATTCAGCAATTTTACGAGCATTATTTATAGTGATTTAACTTTAATGGAACATAGCAAATATTCCTGAATTCTAATAAACTTTGATTAATATTCGAATGTCTATTTAAATAACGTATTTGCCGTAACCTTAAGATATTTTGTATTTTACTCATGAGCAATTATCATTAATGATTACGATTAAATGGTCAATTATACAAAGATTTGATTTTTTGGGGATTTAATGCCGTCAATCTAAATAGGCCGTTAAAGAGTTGGCTGCATTTAAAGCAATATTGACAGAACAATGCAAACTGCATATACAAAAAAGTCGCACTTAATACTCGCTGAAACGTTTTAAAGGTAAAAAAAAAATTGTTTATCAGTCAAATATAATTTGTAGCGGTCACCGCTTAAGGTGCAAATTACGTTGTGAGTGAAAGGAGAAATGTACATGCTGTGGTCCACGTACTCACCGTTAATGGCTGCTGGTAGAGCTATTTTTGGACCGTAGAACCTGCTTGGCGGGTCCCCGGCTGGTTTTGCAGCCTTCTCGGCCGTTCGGTCGTGTATAGCCAATTTTAGCTCGATTAGATCTCAAGATAGGCGCTGGTATCTCTATACTTACTCACGTACTTAATTGCGCACGTTCAACGGTTATTTCAGCTGTTATTTTTAAGTTATGTGATTTGGCCCTTTGTATGTCTTCGACAGTAGTCAGACGTAATCAGAAGTCAAATAATCTAACACCGGTCTTGTCAAAACGTATCGTGCTACCCAGCTTCTGGCTTATAGAGGAAATATAGGTAGTTGCTCTGTAGTCTTGGGTAGTTCGTGAACGATGTACGAATAGGAACCGTATCTTCGTACTGTACTAGAAGAAACGTTTCCGAACGCTGACTTGTCTAATAGGTCAAATAGCTCCTTTCGAATTCGTACATTCTAAACCGCGCGATCGTAATGTGCGAACGAAAAATTAAATATAGTCACTGATTGTTTGACAAATACGTTATATGAATTCATTCGATGTCTGTGAATGAATGAGAACGGGAGAAAATAGCCGACAAATGACGATGCTACCCGAACCCGACCGATTGAATTCGCAAGAATGAGATAAGATGCGTGTTATTTCAATGGCATAATGTCTAATTTAGCTTATTACCCGAACACGCGAGACATGTCTAGTGACCGCTGACTACTGAGAGCGAAGACCGAATCGAACTAATAGAATGAACTAGTTCACTGTCCGAAATGAACTAGTACGGAGCGATCTGAAAAATGACCGAGCAGGCACAAGACTATTGCTCTGGAAGCTGACCACAACTTAGGGGAAAGGCCTAGCAGACGATGATGTGATTAGGCCTCTTCGAGTTCAAGCATAATTAAGAAGATCCTTTGATTTCTGAACTAGTTCAAATTCGCTTTATTATTTTGATTGCTGTTTCATGTTCAAATTAAAATAAATTACTCTTATTTTCAATCAAATAATCTTTTATTTATACCTTCTTTTTTAAGAAATTCGTTATAAAGTATCCGATGTCTTAAATTAATATAGGTAATTATTACAATATCTGGAGTTATCTGTCATAATCTCTGTTAGTATCGATCCCATCACGAAAACTATTCCGCTGATAGATAGCAACTCTATTTCGAGTGCTATAGACTTCTTTCATCCATTGAAAATGTATGATTCTTATTGCATAAAGTACGGAAGCATTTTTTGCAGCACTTATTGCTGCAAAAAATTACTAAATACTAATAAAAGAAAAGAAAAAAAAGTTTTTCGCGCCAGGCATGACGCATACCTAGTATACCTACCTACCAGTATAATTATAATAAAACAAAATAAATAAGCCTATTTCTAGAATCCAATACTCAACTATGGAAGATAGGCTACACATCCGTAGAAAACAGCTATTGTTCAGCATAATGTTATCATGCAACTCCTTGTGCAAGATCCAGTAATTAACATTCAGAGAGATTAACAAAAAATCGAAAACAAAGCAAATCAAAAGCCTTCTGAACAAAAATATATCAATATCACGACGCAACAATTAAGGATGAACATCAAATTCTTGTAACGGTTCGGTTTGTACCCTTTCGTGATCATAACTAAGGAATGCAAATGAAGTATGTATTTATTTTCTTTCTTTATGAAGTATCTGAACTCCGCATTCTTATGTGCCGTTAATTTAAAGTTATCATCGTTATGATTTTGTACTTCGTTTTCAAAAAAGGACATGTGTACTTACATAACTTACATTAAGAGTTAATTTTTAATTTCTATCATTAGAACTTAAAACGGGATACGGGTATGTTTATTTATTGTTTGGAGTTTCCGATATTTAATACTGTTGCCGCGTTTGCTGATAAGTGACATGATTACACGTCTTACGTGTAAGATTGCCGGCCATTCTCGAAGTTTGTGGTAATTAATAATTTTCAAGTTGTCAAGCTACAATTATTTATGTCATGCTAAAATAACAAGCTCATGTTTAGTTATCTGATAGTCTGAAAACTCTGTATGAATTCTTATTAATAAATATAAATAACAGTCTATTTCATTGCAAGAGGCTTAATGGAGTTTAGCAAAAAATCAGCTCAATCGGTTGTAGAAAACGAAACGTTAAAATTCTATGGCAAGAACAAAACAGACAAATTAAACAAAAGTTTATTATATTGGGGTCAACTATGTATGTCAACCTGGCAATGTAGTAGCGGAATGAGTCTGCAGATAAATACTACATGAAAATTAAAGACATTGCCAGACAATATTATTAGAAAGGAACCTATAAACGAGGAGAACAGTACGCTGAATCACTAATAACAATAATGACATGCAGACACGAAACGACACCTCTGAGTTACTGGTTTCACTTGGCAGGCGTAACCAAAATTATTTTCTCTTTACACCGCCATTGAAATTTTATGTAATTTCAATTTTTTTTACCCATCGAAAACACATCTAACCGTATCATCAATCTAAATACAAGGAGATTCTTGATTTAAACTTGATTAGCAGAAACCCAAATGTAAATAACCAAAGAATCCCAAGAAATCTAGATGATCTCCATCGATCAACTTATGTGTTCTGTGTGCTTAGTATGAGTTTGAAATACTTTTGTCGTTTTCGAAAACTATCGCTTTGTCTCTTTCACACGTACTAGATTAGTGTGAAAGAGACAAAGCTATAGTTTTCGAACACGATAATAGTATCGCAAACTCATACTAAGGCCGCTGAATTCGAATTTCCTTTCTAAATTTTGAGTCAAGAGTCGCTACTTAGATTTAGAGATCAGTACCTAAATCGAGATTTACAGTACCAAAAACTCGATTTAGGTACTGTAAATCTCGATTTAAAGTGTTGCTGCAAGTGGGCCTAGATAGTAGATATTATGTTAAATCAGAATTTAAAAAAAATCAGAATCTAATAACAGTAATTGAATGTCAAAAGAAAAATTGTTTGAGTAAGCCAACGGTAAGTATGTAACCTAATACATTTATTGTGACAGACATATTTATTGACATAAAAATATTTATAATTACAATTTAGAATAAACTCTAAAAAAGAGTATCTACAAAATTTCAATTTCTTATTTTTGAACTATAGATTCAATTTAATTCCTTGTTTCAAGGTGGTCAATTACTTTTTGCAAATGAATGCTGGTTGTTTTATAATTAGCGACTATAATCATTCTAAGGCTGTACGTTTGTTAGTTATAATACTTACTTATATGCACCTTTTTTTTTAGCGTGGTGAAATTATCACTATATATAACCCCGGCAGGCTTCGGCCCTCTGCATGGGGCGCCTCGTCATGTTGCTGACGCTCTTTGAGGCGCGCGTGGAACACAACGCGCCGTCGACCCGGGCATGGTCCATGGTCGGACAGCGAGTTGCCCTTTACTCGCTGTCCGCATGCCCGCGCCTACGGTGGCCGGAGATCGTCGGCCGATGTCCGACGCCGTGGGCGTCTACCACTACGGCTGGGCTGGAGGGAGGACGCCATCCTCTCCCTCACGCGGCCCGCCTCCTCCTTCGGAAGCATGACTGCTTCGCAGAAGGGGGCGACCGCTTCCCACTCCCTCTCGCCCTGCAGCATGGCCTCGACCAATGCCGGGCGCGAGAGGTCTCCGCCTATCGCCGCCGTGAGGACACGTCGGTGCTCTGCCCAAGCTGGGCAGTCCTGCACCGTGTGCTCGACTGTGTCCTCAGGGCGACCCTCGCAGTGGTGACACCCAGGCGTCTCTTCCTTTCCCATCAGACACAGGTACCTCCCGAAACTTCCGTGTCCGGTGAGGACCTGCGTCATGCGGTAGGTCAGGACGCCGTGACGCCGATCTAGCCACTCCTCAAAGAGGGGTCTTACCGCCGCAATTGCGGCGTGCCCGGCCGTCGGTTGCGACAGTCGCTCCCTCCATACTACCCTGAGATCGCGCCGGAGCTCTTCCCGCCGCGCCTCGACTTCTCGAGGCAGGGGGGTACGCCCCGGCGCTGCTACTTATATGCACCTTAGAAATGCATAAGCATTATAGTAGTAACAAACAATGTATACAAAAGCCGTTGGTGATCCATAAATTCATAAATAAAACATGTAAGTAAGTATTGTGCTTATCGGATAATGAAAGGGTAGAATGGCAGTCCTAGTTGGTTTTAATTTATGAAATAACTATGACAGCATAAGTACCTGAAACAAATACATTCATGATTAAAAAATAATCAAGTAATTCGATAAGCAATGTTGTTCGCTTACTAGTTCAAGCATTTTTGGACTTAATTGGATCGTAATGAAGTAGATGTCACTGATTTTTGCTCTGTTTACACGCTGGTTACTATGGCAACCTACGCAACGTTTCCTACCATAAAAAATAAACGCAATTTTCCGGATCGGTGTAACCTATAAAATATTTATACGGACTTTTTGGACTCCTAATAATTTTCGCTTGTATGGTTACATGTCTAACTGCATTACCGTTATGTTTTTTCGTCATTCGTCAACTTTTTCGACACACTCACACAGTTATTTCCTTGTTTTAATGAATTTTTGAGAACTAGTCTTTACCAAACATGTCATATTAATAATGTTAGTCCCTCACCGCTATACGTCAGACATATCCAAGTACATTTCGCTGTTCGGTATACAACGAACTTTTTAAATATTACAGCAGACTACCAACAAACACCCTTCGTACCAAAGGACGAAGAGACCTACGTGTGGCCTCGACCCAAATAGATAAAGTAATTTATGAAGCACGCGGAGTAAGACATAAAGAACAAAGGGAAAATTGAATAGTATAGGTAAGCTCAATTTGAGTCAATGTAAAATGCATTTTGAATTTAGTAGATAGTATTTCACAAGTTATAGAAAGGCAATATCATTTACTATAGATCAATAGGGATATCCAACAAAGTAACACTGAAACGGGAATGAAATTCACGTGTGATTATTTAACCTCGATCAGCACTGCATTCAATTCATCCACTTGTACTGATTCATATATCGAAGGGGAATATGATATTGTTCGTAATTTGCTATAACTATATCGACCTTCGAGTCAGAAAATCTACAGAAATATGACAAAAGAAGCTAACTATGTTTTTAGTAAAGAAAATCGATTCAATCGAAACAAGTTCAATATAAACGAAAACGAAGACAAAGTAGGTAACGAAAACTTCAAAATATGTAAATCATTGAGAAGATTTGTGGAAGGGAAGAGATAATTCGGTGACGAAATCTAAAATGAATCGACTTGTTTGTGTGATATGTCAGTAAAGGAAACCATTATGTAGAAATCATTCACATAAATTAATTAAATACTAATTTGCTACTAGATGAAGAAATCCTTTTAATAGCAGCCATGACCGCTCATCACGATGGAAAAAATAGCAAGGAAACAGACTTTGTATGCAATGCCGAAGGATCAGAGTTCAAGACTTAGTCGTAAGTGTGCCAATGCTGAAGACCCAGCCAATTGACTCTGATCAATCGTGAATGCAAGCAATTGCAATCATCACACTATCTGTAGCAAATTATATAGAGTTCATGGACCGTATCATGATATGGCGGCATGCGATTTGGAATCGTGTCAAGCTTTTAATTCCATGAATAGGGACGAATACGGAAGCTATAAGGAGAAGAGGGGGATATATGAAGGTTGATTGTATGCTGAAGAGGGTGAGAGAGTAACATTTTAGAGTTTCGTGCAGGTAGGATAAACTAACCAGCAGAACCATGTTACTAAGCCTTCACAGTACTTTCATCCGTCTATCTGTAAGCAGGCTGTACCTTATGAAACAGTCAGGCAGACAGTTTTTTATTTCACATGATGATGTGAAATGATGATGTTGCCTGGGATGGCGGCTCTTTTTTTTATTGAAAAATAGGTTCGCGTTTGACCACCATCTCACCTGATGGTAAGTGATGATGTGGTCGAAGATGGAGCACGCTTACCTAAAAGTAACCTATTCACTCTTGACTTAAAGACTCCTAGGTTATAGCTATCGGGAAACAGACTCCGGCAGGGAATTCCACCCCTTAGCCGTACGCACAATGAAGGTATTCTCAAAACGTTTTGTGCGTATGAGATTTCTTTTGCAGTTTAGGGTACAAAAACTTTCGCGCTGTTGCGTATCTGACTCGCTGAAAAAACCGGCAAAACGCCAGTGTTTGTTGTCAAAACCCGTAAACTATTTTGAAAAAGAATATTCTATAGCATCTGTCAGTCAGTCAGATTTCAAAAAAATTTAACACGATTTATTGCCTTTTCAAATCAATTTTTTTGCTAAATCATGAAGTTACATCTCACGGTATCGTTTTGATTTGTAAATTACGTAACAAAAGAAGAAATACTGATCCTTTTTTATGGTGATCGTATTCACGGACAAAATAGATTATTTCAAGAAAATACCCGATTATATACAGTTAATATTGACATATTTTTTTTTAGCTGAGTGCTTTAGATTAACACAGTTTTGTTTTAGTTCACATAACAACAGGCAGAATAAAATATCTTTACTGTAATAAAAATAAAATTTGAGTGCGTTTCTCGTTCTGCATATATATGTACATATATGTGGTCATGACCTTTTTTAAACACTGTTTTAATAGCTTGCCTCATTAATATCCATGTTTACTAAAAACCTACCAACCTGATGTAGCTGACCTTTAAATAATTTTCAATGTTAAGTTAATATGAACTTTCTCAGTGCAATCCATGAATATTAAAACACCGATGCTATTATTAGCAGTAAACACGTTTACAACGTAACAAAAAACGCATGAGAAAAATCTAAATGATTTAAAAATTAAGATGACACAAGAGATTAACACATAAGCAGATAAAACAAATGTAAAACCAATGAACGCTACTAAGATTACTACACTAGTTAAGATAGAATTAATGAACTAAAGACATCAGAACCAGCTGTCATTAATATTTACTAAGACTAGCTAGATAACGTTTATGCACGGCATAGCGGAGACTCGACTGTAGCGTCAATTGGTCGAATGTCTTGCGATTAATCTCACGTGTATCACCACGGGAAGGAATGCTTTCTCACGCAATTTCTTTAATAGATGTAATCATTTTAATTGTAATGAAAAAGGAAGGACTTAGATACTAGACTGCAGTATTTGTGTCGATGACGGTTACATTACCAACATGATATAGAGCCTCAACAATCATCTGCAAAATTCACAAAGAAGTTTCTTAGTTGTCTGTTGACTTTTAAGAAATCAATCTATTTTTCACATGGCTTTACTGTTGTTTTTCGTTCATCTTACTAAATGAAGATATTGAAAATAAATAACACAAAATTAAAACATATTTTCGATGTTAAACAAAAGTATACATCTACACACATCAAAAATGTCTAGGGATCAAGCATTTTTATGCGGATTTCTTGAGATTGAGATGTGGCTTTGTAATAAATTTATGATTTTATAAATTTATATGGATCCTTTTTGGTGCATTTCATAATTTGAAACAGGAACTGTTAATCAAATTCGAGTAAAAGATGAAAATCAGCTGTCAATATTTTCCCTATAAAAACATACAACGCATTGAAGACATTATTAGTGCTACTGTTTCCCTACTACTGATTAAAACCAACGTTATTATGGAGCGGCGACGTCATTTAAGCAGGGAAGAAATGCTCAGAGCCGTGGGAATGATAGAAGCTGGTTCCCGGCAACGTACTGTGGCTTTAGCTCTGAATACAAGTCAGAGTGTTATCAGTCGACTTTGGACACGTTACCGAAGCACTGGTACCGTGGCTGAGCGCCATGGAGGACGGTATCGCTGCACCACACGGAGACAAGACCGATACATTCAAATCTTAACTCGAAGAGCTCCAACAATAACCGCCATGATGTTAGCCGTGAGGCTTCATCACTCTTCAGGGAACTTAATTAGCGACCAAACAGTCAGAAACCGCTTGCATGAAGTGAACCTTCATTCCCGAAGACCGCTACGGGTACCACCTATAGCAATGCACAATCGTAGGATTCGATATCAATGGGCTCTTGAACACAGAAATTGGGCAGAAGAACAATGGCGTTTCGTGTGCTTTTCTGATGAGTCTCGTTTTGGTTTGACCGGATACAAGACGTATACGACACTGGAGAACCCCTGGACGCCAACAGCGATTAAAATCCTGCCAGGAAGTCCATCCTTATAGTGGTGGAACCATCATGGTATGGGCGGGTATTTGGATCGGCGGAAGAACTGAGTTGATTTGGATCAGAGGCAACCTCAACGCTCAAATTTATGCTGAGACGATTGTATCTGACGTCATCGTTCCTCTACAAGTGCAAATCGGTCCCTTATTTCAGTTAATGCATGATAATGCACGACCGCACACCGCAAGAGTTGTAAGACAGACTCTCGCCGCAGCTAACATCAATGTCCTGCTCTGGCCTGCTCAGTCGCCAGACTTGAACCCGATTGAGCATGCATGGGATATGCTACAGAGAAGAGCTCTGCCGAATATGGAGGGTATCCAGTCGCAAGAAGACCTTTTTTTGTTGTTGCAACGAACATGGGCGGCCATTCCACAGCGTGATTTGGATGAACTCATTTTGAGTATGCCAAACCGATGTTCTTGTGTGGTTAGTGTTCGCGGTAGAAACACGGATTATTAATTGTTTAAGTTACCCAATAAAATTTTAAAGAAAACTGTTATTTCAGTCTTTTTTTCGAACTTTAATGTTAGTGGTTCAAATGTCAAAAATCCCTTTATTAGGAAAATGGCAAATTTCTTTATTAATGCAAAGGTGACTTGGTTTATCGTTACTGTGACAAACGAAAACACTTTATTTGATGAATCAGGAGAAAAGTTATTGCAAAAATATATGTTGATCCCTAGACACTTTTGATGTGTGTATTTTGAATGTGTAGCTTGCTTTTGTTTTACTTTAAATTTAGAAGAATCTGTGTGGCCTTTTGTAAAAACTTCAGTAGATGAATCATATGGACAAGTAAGGAGGTTGCACCCGGATGAACAGTTGACATTTAAAAACAACTGAACGTAATAATAAACGCCTACGTAAATAACATGTTATGGTTCACTCACGTCACCATAGTATGGATAAAAAATGTATTTCATAATTTATTATGTTTTTTCTCGCGTTTGATCGCTATCTCACGTGATAGTAAGTGATAAGAATTTCGACCAATATACGTCACCATTTCACCAATCATATTCATGACCACGTCATTTGCCTAATAGCTAACTTAAAACACATTTGGCAATTCAGCAGTGTTGAAATCTTCCCCTCATAGTTTCTCAATCTATGTAAATAATAATTAATTAATAAGAAATCCTTTTTATGAATACTAAGACCGTCGATAACAACCTTTATTACCCGTTATGTGAAATACGACAAAAATCATAAATAACTAGTACTAATTAGTTTTTATGACTTGAAACACGATAAAAAGCCGTTTTAAGTTCTCACTAATACAATTACATATATACATCTGCACTAATACTATAAAGAAGAAAGATTTGATTTTTGTTGGTTTGTTTGATAAACACAAGAACTACTGCACTGATTTTGGTCATTCTTTCACCAGTATAAAGCTACATTATCAGCAAATAACACCGGCTACTATTGGAAAAACGATTCCACGCGAGCCCAGCCACGGCCTGAAACTAGTCTCCCATGATGATTTAGATATTATTTTACTTGGACAAAAATAAAGCAGAACAATAGGCTTTTCGTATGGTGTACCTTTGGTTTTAAAAAGGATAAGATTTCATACAATTGTGCCCATCTTTCTATGGATAGTTAGGAAAGAGTTGAAAACGAGAAACAAAAGACACAGAGATTAACGCCCTGTAAGAGAAACGTAGTTTATTCGGCTTGCACGTTCCTACGTTTAGAAACGTTCGTGTTCGATTTTGAATCGCACTTAACCAGTTTTCATCAGAACCAATAGCCAAATATGATAGACATGTTGTCTCATTAAATTCTCAGACTAGAAAATGAAACGAACTGGCGTCGTAGATAGACGTCCTTGTATTTTTTTTACCGAGATACTGGTTTGGTCGCTCAAAGGCTGTTATTTATATGAGAAAAACTATACTGTTAGATATATCTGAACTTCGTTAAGCTTCTAGAAACCCGTATCCTGGGTGTCCTTATTGCGTATTACAAAAATAAATTACAACCGTATTCATTGCGTGTCTTATGTTGTGGAGGAAACAAATTAACCAATGGATCTGCAGTTACATTTTGAAAGGTATTGTCATGTATGTAATTATATGTATCAAGAACCTACCTTTATAATATTACTAGAACTTCGTTCAAGACTTCTTCCGCGTGATATCGAAATAATTCACAAGTAATGCAAGGTGCATTACTTGAGAATTATTTACTAGCAATGAAAAAATGTTTTGTAATGAAGAATGTTAATACGTATGCCAAATCGGTTGAAAGTTTGTTACAGTAAAGCTTGTATGTATAGAAATACACTAGTTTTTGATTTAGTCAAAAATACCTATTAGTTTTGATTTTACAGGCATTTAAACTTACGATAAATATCGAGTCCCGCTAACAGTCACGTGACCGCATGTGACGTCAATTTACAAAGCTCAGCTTAGTAGCAAGTCGCCATTGGTGGTTGTATTTGTAAATTTCGGCACAACACATGATTTCCTAGTATTTGGATTGGACATTTTTTAAAGTATTTATAATTTCTAATGAAACATAAGACACTGTGCTGAGAGAACGATCGGAGTGAGCGAGTGTTGTGAGATGACGTCACACCGTCACGCGCATCAAGTACGAGTCCGCATCGCACGTTTACTTCTATAAATCGGAAACTAATTGACGTATCGAAGTAATTCTTTCACTTGTATTTTTTATTTTTGACAGAGAATATGGAGAGCTAATATTCAAAATTAGTTAAAATTCTTCATTGGATCATTACCCCCCTACATACAAACTCACAAATCAATTTAATCTCTTTATAATATTAGTATAAATAAATAAGTTAATGTTAACAATATGTGGGTAGGGCTACAAAAATAACAGGTCATGTAGAATTAATTATAAGTCAGTCGGATTATACGTGTCATCGTGACCAGCTGTTTCATTCCCTGGCTCGTATCCCGACATCCCGGCTTTCCCAAGAATTTCAAATATGAGTTTCGTAATTGAGGTAGTCTCACGTTAGGTCTGGTTTCTACGGAACTGTTCTCTTGGCGATCTTTAGAAAAAAAAAACACAAACATATGGAGGACCGTGAACGTACTTTCAAAAAACCTCTTTTATTTGTAGTGGAAGTAGATGGAATATAATATCGCCTATAATTCCATAAACAGTCTTTTAGTTCCAGTTTCATGAAAAATAATATAAATTACAAAACATGATAATTATTTTCATTTCTACCTTCAATATGCAGACTAGGTACTTTTGAAACTTTCTGTATGTATTTTTTTGCCTTAGATCTTTACTTAAAATAAAACAAGATAATATAAACGTCATACTGTGTTTATTTCACCTCCTTAAAACAATCTTGCGCAGTTTTCACATGACGTCACTGTTGACAGTCAAAGTCAGACGATTTATACGTAAAATGCAAATATACAAATATTTGCTTGCCTCATTTATGCGAACGATGGTTAATAGGTATGCAATAAAGATAAGACGGTTAATGTATTTGTTTAAAAACAAAATTGGTGGGTTTCTCAATTTTCCTGGATGTTTAGGCTTCGTATCTATCTACTGCAATACAATTTTACATTCATCATGATTTGCTTTGCCTTTTTAAATGGAGCAATGTTTATCGGACCTTCACAACCCAGTGTCTGGGTAACACTATAGCTCTTAGCATGACTGGTGTCAGAATCTCGGGTTAAGAGCGCGCCTAAAGCCAGCAAAATTTTAGAATTCACCCGCACTGTCCTACCCGCTCCTCACATCGAATCCGATCGCGCGTGTACCTACGCGCTCGCTCGACGCGTATCTTCTGTAATAAGTATACGTATAATATTCAGATGAAACAACTGTATTCAAAGTATGACTGCGTTATACAATATTACGAAATGTTATTATGTGTACGCGAATAATACGTAAATAGTAAGTTAGTAGGAGGTGACTATACCACTGATACTGAACACGAATCAATATAAAATCAATACCAAAAGGTAATATTATATTATGTATAATATAATATTATTTTGGCGCGTGATTTTGGTGTGGCGTAAATAATGGATAACTCTGAAACTGTCGATTGGCCAGATAATATCTATCATACTACATACCCCACTTATATCGTCATATGCCCATGGATGACCAAATTATTGATATTTTTAATATTTTAAATAAAAATCGTACTTACTCTTACAAAATTAGGTACCATTTCTAAAATTGGTGATATTTTTTTCATTTTGTTTTTTTTTTTTATATCAGTCCTGAATATTTGTATTATCAGATCAGTATCAAGATTTTTTATTACATTCTAAATCAATATTGCAAAAAATAGTTATTCTTAAATTTTAACATTTTTTTCTACGGAATTACGCAATTTTGGGCCCCTGTATCTATAGTTGCAAAACTTCTGAAAAATTCGGAATAATTCCGGAATACTTCTGGGAAAGTTTCTTTAAATCAGAATTATTCAAAATGAATTTAAATAAAGCCCTCTGTGCGCCGGCCGCTGCCGCCGCGCTGCGATGGCGGTGCGGGGTGCGGTAAGAGGGGAGATGCTCCCCGGAGAAGTTTTCCCCCCGCGAGAAAGATTCGTACCCCGCAATCGAATGTTTCCGAATATTTCACCCGAATAATTCAATCGAAATTAACGTGTTTGTTTGTTGTGTGGTGGGTGGGTTAATTATTGTTCAGTGCGAGACTACGTACGATACAAGAGTAAAATATAAATGTTTATCTATACTAATATTATAAAGCGGAAAAGTTTGTTTGTTTGTTTGCTTGAACGCCCTAATCTTCGAAAGTACTGGGTGGATTTGGATGAAATTTGGTATGGAAATAGCTTGAAGCTTGAGGAAGGTTATAGGCTACTTTTTACGCGACTGCAAAAAGGAGAGTTATGTTTTTACCGTGATAGAATCCACGGGAGGGAAGCCCCGCGTGAGTACTAGTTTTATTATAAATGGGATTGATTAAGTATATGTTGATATTTTTATAGGTAGATATGTTAGCCTGCGATTAACAGGATTTTTATTCTTTTGTTTCTAGGTAGGTACTCTACTTATTTCGAAATTGAATGCTATTTTTATAAATGTCAGTAGTTGAATAAAAAACCAGGCCTAGCATATTTTATTTGTTTTTTGAAAAAGGGTTACCTATGTTTTTGGTTAGTTTGTATGTAGCTCTGTACGCATCGCGAGTATTCGCGAGTCGCATAGGTAGGTATTAATCATTACCTACCTACTTAACGCGTTTAATAGCCCAGCCAATAAAAACAATTAAAGGCAAACCTTGCAAGCAAACACGTTTTGATGCGGTTTTCAGAAAAGTATTTGTTATACTTAGGTAGGAGCAGGTTTTGGTATATTAACCGACTTCAAAGGTCGATTTTCCTGGTTTCTTTTGGCAGTTGAAATATTCCCAAAGTTTCGGAATATTTCGGAATACTTCCGAAGTATACGACGGGAATGATTCGGAATTATTCCCGCCAGACTATATCGAAAAAAAATGTACTACACTGCGGTGGCTCATTATTTTAGACTAGCTTTTGCCCGCGACTTCGTCCGCGTGGAACAGTTACTTTGGGCTAACGTTAAATTTAAGCCCGATTTTGAAGCATTCTTCATTGGTGCTCCGCTCCTATTGGCCTTAGCGTAATGATATATATAGCCTATAAGCCTTTCTCTATAAATTGAGTATTTAATTAAAAATATTTTTTTCAATTCGAACCAGTAGTTCCTGAGATTATCGCGTTCAAACAAACAAACAAACAAACTCTTCAGCCTTATATATTAGCATAGATAGCTGTTGCCCGCGACTTCGTCCACGTTTCCGTCGTTTTTCGTTAAAAAAAGTAGCCTATGTCCTTCCTCACGGTTCAGTGATTTAGATGTAACACACAGATTAACTTTCGTAATTTAGTAGGGAAATATAATATGTCAATCTATAATACTGTTGAAAAATATATTTCATGTACAGAATTGACCTCTCTACAGATTTATTATAAGTATAGATAATTGCCTATTTAATGCAAATTCTAAAATGGTATAATAATAACCAGTATCTTGATAAAGTACAAAGTTATTGCTGTTCGAATCTTAAAGGAGAATTTTTATACAAATTTGATTTCAAAATTAAATTACTTTAACACTGCTGTAACTAATTTTAGACTCAAAGAGAATGAGAATTTCCTTAAAATTTGATCACTATGGGTTTGTTGACACCATAAAAGACATTAGTAATTAAACAAATTTATTGAAAAAGAAAATATACAAGATGTTCGAAGTGGGCTCCTTCAGCTGCTATACACGCTCTACACCTTCTTATGAAGGACCGTCTCAATCGGCGCGCAATTCCTGCCCACGATATTTCGTCAGCAGCCGAACGTATGCGTTGTCGCAGCTGTTCAACTGAAGTGATTTCTTCTTTATAAACTACCTCCTTTAAACAGCCCCAGTAAAAAAGTCCAATGGGTTTAAATCTGGCGAGCGAGGTGGCCACATTCTGAAAATAAAATATTATTTCAAAACAAATTCCTTGTTATACAATCACGTCCACAATAAATTGATCTACAAAAATAGGGTTTAAATACCTAATGGGCATACTTAAATAGGTTCGTAATCGATATAAATATATTTCATCGAACAAACACGGATACCAACTAAAAGCTTGTGTTTATTTTGCATATACTATTCTGCCCGCGTTACCTACGACTACGAGTGACCATAGAAATATTAAATAAGAAGTGGTATAGGTAGATAATTTTTTTTTTATATAGGATACTCGCAAGATCATTATTGTTGTCCATCCGTGTATCTAGATTTTTAGAAGATCTCATAACTACCTACATTATGGGAAAATGATCATAAAATTGTATCGTGAAGAATAACATAACAAAATAGCAAAAGTAAATAGCTACCTATTATGAATGTAATTTATTACCTATTATCCTAATAATCTAATAAAGTACCTACCACGAATTTTTGATATCGTCGTGTCTGGGTGTTGTTTATCTATATATGTATGTATTTAAAAATATATTTGTCTATGTATATCAGCTGTCTGACACCCATAGTACAGGGTCTTCCTAGTTTGGGGTCAGACAGCCGTGTGTGAAATGTCCCCACATATTATTATGTCTAGTTACCTACTCGGCCCACGAAAGTGCGTAGGTAAACGAATTTAGATCGTGTCTCTCAAAATAAAATCTAAAATCACCTGCATAAACTTTCTCGAAAGTATAAAATGTGTTTTTATTTTTTCAGTATATAACAAACAAGTAACTCACAAACTTACCTTCGATAATTAGCCATCCTGTCAATTTGTAACTTTTTTAGTTCTCTTTCAATGTTTTTTTTGGTTTCCCATTTCACTATTTAGTTCGAACAACAACAACAATTACGATTGAAATGATTATAACTCGGCGCAGCTAAAACACTTGAGCGTAGTCCTCTCGTCTCAACAGAGCGGTAGCGACTGATGTGTGAAATAGAAATATGCTTGAAGCTCCCGCAACGAGCGACGGAAGATGACTTCTTGCGCGGAATAAAAACGTAGTATGCGCCAAAAGTGTTTTATCGTAATAAATCCAAAACTAAAAGGAATTACATAAAATGCCTAAGCAAAGCCTTTACTCTTGTTTAAATATAATTATTTATCAAATTTTTGTCGCAATAGGCATTACCATATCGAGTACAAAACGGAAAAACATGAGAATTAGAGGTTATTTCGTGATTTTTTTCTACCAAGGAAATGTTATTATTTTATGTTTTTGATCAGAGAGAGCCCTTGAAAATATGATGTAGTTATTCATATATTTTTATTTTAAGATTTGGTCTGGAATTTTTCATGTAAAATCAAATAGAAAATTGGTAATTTTGCTTTATACGCGCTCTTAAGCAACGAATGAATCTAGACTCTAGCTTAGCCTTAGCAACGTTGGCGAGGTTTTTCCAAGAATGAATGACCATCTATTTTTTACCAACTCTCCTTTTTAGGGTTCCGTAGCCGAATGGCAAAAAACTGAAACCTTATAGTTTCGTCATGTCTGTCCGTCTGTCTGTCACAGCCATTTTATTCCGAAACTATTAAGACTATACATGTGAAACTTGGTAGGTAGATGTATTCTGTAAACCGCTTTCCGAAATTAAGAAAAAATTTAAAAAATATTTAAAATAAATGAGGGCTCCCCACACATGGAACTAAAACTGATTTTTTTTTTTATGAAATCTATGCGTGTGTGGTATCTATAGACAGGTCTTTAAAAATGACATAGGGGTTTCTAAAACCACTTTTTCATAAAGTCAATCGTTTAAAAGATATAAGCTTTTTTTCGGTTATAGCGGATAGGTTTCTAGAAGCTTCTCGAAGGACCATTGGCGGGAAAATAATTTTGGCGGTGAAATATCGATCATACAGTAATGAGCTGACCAGGTTGGGAAGTAGATGATGCAGGTCTTACTTGGATATCTTCTGGACGAAGCGCGTGGATGTATGGACAGCTTGAGTAGATGCTGCACGCGTGATGAATCTCTCCTTCTTAGTTGCTGAACACTGAACTTTGGTCTTTATTTTGTCACACTTGTGTGGTCAACACGGATAGTTGATAGTTTTAGATTTATAAATATATTAGTGGTTAATTATCTCGATGCAGCGCGGGGACTTGTCTTGGCGTGGTAACTTCACGGCGGTTTTTTGACGAAGACGAGTAGACACAACATGGCGGAGGTAATTATACTTTCTCGAATCACAGAATCTGAGCGATGATTGGTTAGCGATGAATGCGCCAGTCAGTGGCGCGTGCGGTGAACATCTCTTCTCTGATTTGTGGGAATTGGATAGGAGGAAGCGATATGGTTGGCTGAAAAACTGGGGTCAAAATAGGAATCTGTATTCTAATATGTAAGATGCGTTCGGAAACACGATGATAACAACATAATTATACCATTAGAGGTGCGTTCCGAAATGTGACAGTAGAAAGTTATAAATTAACTACAACTTGCGCAAGCAGCTTCCAAAATAGTAAAATGTGTGTTCCCCTCTAACTTCTAAAATAATGGAGTGAAAAATCTAAAAAAATATTATGTCTAGGCAAGGTTCCTGCTTTGGGAAGTACGTCAAGCCGTCTATATCTGGGTGTGGTTTGTATATCTTTGGTAGTCGTTGCGGATAATCTGTCACCCGTCTACAGGGAGGGACAAGATCAAGGAGTACTGTGTTACACAGTCACTAGGTTGTAGAGGCTAGAAAGGCAGTAGTTTATATAAAATACTGATACTCTGATAGCCATAGTTGTTAGCAGGCTGGGTAGATTTGATTAAATGCTTCCAGCTGTTTTAGTATCCAGAAGCCCTGGGAAACGGAGATTTCCAAAGTTGCAACTTTAGGGCAGTAAACGGTGCTTAATCGGACCAGGCACATGCATTAATTTATGAAAAAATTTCAAATTATGCAAGGGTATTACTAGAACATACTCGTATGTATGACTTATGGATACCGTAATAATGTTGAATTTGAAAACACGATGAATTTTAACTCATTCATTAGTTTTTTTATCAGTTAATAACGGTTGTGTTGCGGTTGTAACTATGCTAGCCTCATTGTAAGTAGACTCAGCAAAATCTAGGTCGCGCCAGTTAGAACTAGGTTTAGTATGTGAATCTGTACGTGTACCAACGTAGCTGATTACATAAAGTTTTACGTCAAATATCGGTTGGAAGACCAGTCCCTACATAAGTTCGGTTGTATGAACAAACTATACCCGGTTTCTATGAGTGATGAGCGCTCGCATCTTTGTCTGCGTTATTATTCTTATTCTGCTTTTCTGTTCGTTTTTTAAATAACTTATTGCACTATAAGTTTTTAAGCTAACATGGTCACTAACAGTATCATTAGAACTTAAAACGGGATATTTACCATGTGTATTTATTGTTTTGAGTTTCCGATATTTCGGCACTGTTGCAAGCGCCATGATCACGGATGAACTGAAGTCATTGCGGGTGGAAGTTTATGAGCAGACAAATCGGTCTACCCTCTTTCTCGTTCGTTTTCTGTTAGCGACACCGCTACCACTGTCACACGTATCACTAAACATTCGACTCTGTTCCCGACACACAAAACTCACCGAGTCGACTCGCGAACTTTCTACGGAACTTTTTCGGTTTCGGTCGACATGGTGAGTTTTGTGTGTCGGGAACAGAATCGAAAGTGTAGTGATACATGTAACAGTGGTAGCGGTGTCGCTAACAGAAAACGAACGAGAAAGAGGGTAGACCGATTTGTCTGCTCATACACTTCCACCCGCAATTACTTCAGTTCATCCGTGATCATGGCGCTTGCAACAGTGCCGAAATATCGGAACTCAAAACAATAAATACACATGGTAAATATTCCGTTTGAAGTTCTAATGATACTGTTAGTGACCATGTTAGCTTAAAAACTTATATCCAGTTTTAAGTTTGTCTGCGTTTTTTGCTCATTTCTCCTAGACAAAAAGTAGCCTAAGTGTTGTTCTAGGTTGAAAACCATGTATGAGCCATAATAGAAGTAGGATTTCCTCCAATAAACTCGCAGGCGTGAATGATGTCAAGAGATCAAGAGTCATTGAAAAAATTGCCTAAATATTTTGATTGAGAGCAGTGTGCAGTGGTAGCCCACTGGTTACGGGCTCGTGTTGCAGGTTGCAGGTCGTGGGTTCCAAACCAGTCAGGCATATTTCTTTCTGTAATTTATAATAACCACTACTCTTAAATCAGTCAAAGAGAATATCGTGAGGAGACCACATAGGTTTCCGGAAAATCCGAAGACTTGCGACATCCACCAATAACACTGGACACGCATGGTGGATTACGGACCATTCCTTTGTAATATTTAATTTATATTTCAACTATTTTTAATTGGTTTCTGTTAATAGAATTATTTATATCCGGTAACATATTATGTTTTTGGCTGACTGACACAGTCCACTTGAGCCGGGTTATTGCTGTATATTTTGTATTATATAATTCGCAACTACCTCTTAAGATACAGAATAACTCCTAGTTTAAGAGGTAGAATTAAAATGTATTGTTGTAAATGATCTGTGTAAATAAACGTCTTATTATTTATTTTCAACGAGAGGCCTGTGTGCCAGTGGTGGGAACGGTATAGGCTGAATTACTATAATTATTTAATACCCTTGTGAAATCGCAAAATATGCGGAAACATTCTTAAAAAACAAGGGTTCTGTGGGACAGACCATGGAAGTGAGCCGCGGATAAACACTAGTTATTCACCAAATGAATCATTTACAGTTTACGACACACGATCGAAGTTCACATTAACATATGAATTACTCTTCTCGCATCTCCAAAGGTAATAAAAACAATAAATAGCGAATCATTTACTAGTAAAAAGAGTGATTCATCGAAATGCCCGTTTGTACTAAGAATATTTTTTTTATATTCAGAATAGACTCGCGTTTGACCACCATCTCACCTGATGATCCTCACGTTTACCTAGAAGTGACCTATTCACTCTTGACTTAAAGACTCCCAGGTCATAGCGATCAGGAAACACAGACTCCGGTAGGTAATTCCACTCCTTAGCTGTACGCACAATGAAAGTATTCCCAAAACGTTTTGTGCGTATGGGTGGGATGTCAACCATGTCACGATGGCGCATAAGTAACTTATATTTTATTTCATGAAGTAATAAATTAACCGGATTAAATGAATTGGTATCAATTGACGTGGGAGACTTATGTAACCGTAGTTATGTAGGTAGGTTGGCAACTGATCTTGAAGTGTGGTCCTTTTTGTCACTTTGAGACACTTTAAGCTCAACACATTAATGGTCCTTCAAAAGACATAACCCTCCTTTCTCATTAAAAAATCTCGAGGACTATCCAAAACCAAGAAACCAAACGAGACCAAAAAGAAGCAATAATAAAGTTTTAAACAATAGGTTCAAAACAAATTTATTATGACCATTGTAACATTTTTGATTAGGAAAACACTGGTACTAATTAGACTGAAAGCTGACATAGTTGGGAATAGGACTGCCAAATGTTTTTTTTTTTAATTTGGAAGTCAAATTCAAAGTTTTTTAGTGTTACAGCTAAAATTAAATAACTATTTAGCGGGTACCATTAAAGGTATCATATGAAACAAATTTTCTGTAAAAAAAACGTAGTGGTGACGGTACCCTTATGGTTGTAAGACAGATTTACAATTAGAGTTTCATCATTCGCACAGAGTGAAGCAGTTTCGCCGTTTAAAGTATTTGTTTTAAATCTCAAACAATAATCTTTTCAGCACTTTTCTTTGATTTTGGAAGTGACCTTGTTTTTTTAAATTACTTCCTAAAGCGACATCCATTGATCTATTGTTGGGTTTAGCCGTACGACCTCGTCGAGTTTTTCTGGTTAACGCAGACTTATTTACATACAAATGAACACAGTAATTCAGTTTGCAGTAATTTTCCTCTGTCTGAAAAGCTGGTAAGGGAAGTTTTGAATTCATGTTAGAGATAAGGTAACTTAAGGTGACTACAGCAGCCAACGATGTCACGGGAGTGTCTCACAGATCTCCACACCTGCGCGACATTAAGTTAGATAAATTAATAATTTCGATCACTTACAATATTGTTAATGGTATTCTTATGTGTCGTCTTTGTTCTCGGATTTTTTAGAACAAAATTGGATATTATGAAAGTCACTACAGAGCACATGAAAGAGCAGCTCACCAAGGCTCTCATCAACCACCATAAAAGTCATTGAATACAGTCGCTGTGGCCGAAACCGGCTACATGGCATCATCATCATTATCATTATTAAATTAATTTAATATCTTATTCAGTTATTATATTTATCCTGACAATAAAATTTACACACTTGATTGCGCCCAGGTTTTATAAAGGGAAATACGGGATTTCTGGTTACTGTTTAACTGGAGTTATGACGTTTGAATATTTAGTAAACTACACAGTTCTGTAGCACTAGTATTCACTAACAGAATTAGTTTTCTACACATATATTAACACATACATTTGACACTTATATATTACATATTTTTTAAACTGGCACTCCTCTCTATTGCCATAGTCAAAATCTGTCTCCTAATATCATCTTATCCAAATGTGAACTACAGACATTTGGTTCGCTGCAAAAGCAAAAAGAAAATACCAATATTACGAAATATGAAGAAGGAACGAACCTCCTCATGCCCTCAGTGGAAACGAGTAGTCTTTATAGTCTTACGATATGTACATAGACATACACACTTATCATCATAAATCCGCATCTAACTACCGGCGCCATGATGTCCAAGATCGGCAGTTAGAGCATTGTCCACGCCTCGTTTGACCACCATATGTGACTATAATGGATTCCTGGTTACTACACCATGAGTAAGTATTGCAAACAATGGGATGGCGACATCATTATAACGGGAATTTTGTAAGATGTATTGCAAATTGGTTTATTAAAGTTGAGATACCGGGTTGTACTAAACTACATCTCGGTAAATGTTGGCTTTTTCTGAAGACTAAGAAATATACTGAATTGATGATAGGTATGGTTGGCGCTGTGTGTCCCATTTGATTCCCGAACCACAACCAATGTTTGTATGGTCTTGATAGTTATGCCAGATCTGAGTGTTTGTGCAACTGAATTTAAATGTTTGCAAATGCACCCATGATACAGATGAAATTCCTAGTGAGATAATACTGGTAATGTGCAGCATCTAACTTCGGGAAGGTATAGTATCTGTATGGCCATTTTAAAGACTGAACGACTCCGAAACCTCACAGAGGCCGAATTTAAAGCTTTGCGCAATGAATCGCTAATTATACCACGAGTGCGTGTCGAAGTCAATATGGACATGATTATCACAATTACAGCCGTTGTGATAAAAGGAAGGCCATTTTAGGCAACATTGTTGTTTTAGACGCCTAATTAGTGAAACGATTAGTACCTGCAACCGAATATTAAAACAGTATGGAACAAGCTCGCCACACTATGCACAGGCATAGCGCAAAAGTAGCAACTGCACGCGCTAGAAGAAACGATTACATTGTCTTGGATACTGCAACGAAATTAATCAGAAAATAATAACGGTGAAGTAAGAAAATTATATGACTGTATGAATAGGTAGTTGTAAGTGTTATAGTTGCCGGTACAGAAGAGAATATTCCAGGACCGTGCAGGCTTGTTTTGGTACCTAATGTTTTTGGTGGATTATTATCACTCATACAATTATTCATAATTTAATTAAAATTGTTTGATGAATGATTAAGGTGACTTAAACGTAGTAGGTAAAAGTATTCTACTACAACCAATGACGCATTATAATAGACGCGTCATATTCCCACAAAACACCTCTCAAAAACGGCACGAAACACACACATAGAGAATTACTATCTAATACGTGTAAAGAAAGGGACAGAAAATAAATGCCATCTTTAGGTACACCTGATGTTAGAGAGAGATGAATATACATCTTTAGTTAACAATCTCCTCTAACGTCACGTGACTGACTTCATTCTACGCTAGCCGCCATTAGCCGTGTAGAAAAATAAAAATAAAAAATGTATTTCTGTTGATATTTACCTATGAAATGACACATTTTGACCTCTCACGGAAGCAGTATAATTAGTGCAACGTCTGAAAACACACAAAGGCATGCTTTTTTCCTAATTTTCTTTTAAAACACATTTTTTCATAAGATGTGTAGTGTAGCGATCGCGACACAGGTTCGTGCGTAACTAAACAGACACGAGGCACTTACCTTGATTTCAACTTGCCATTTTAGAGCGCGGACAACGTATCTATAGTTTATTATATATCTTTGACTACAACCCCCGAACCCTTTCTTTGGGTGGAAAATAGTCCAACAACTTCTGCTCAGGGTGGAGCGGAAGAGAATGTCAGAGTTTTAGAGACTGACCCACCCTAATCATAAATAAATCATAAATCATTTATTCGTGTGACTTTTGGTAAATACAGAATGTCTGATAAAAATATGAAAGGGCTCAAAAGTCTGCCCATTGGGCTTACTTAAAACAATGTCAAATTATCCAGATTAAAAATATAAATATCAAAGTAAAAAAAAAATGTGGTTAAAGGTAGGAGTGCGAAATTACATATAAACCAGTCATTATCATTATATTATCAAACTAGCTTTTGCCCGCGACTTCGTCCGCGTGGAATAACGAAAATACTTCAGCGCAAAGCTTCCGGGTAAACTATGTTGAAAGTTGACCCGTCCGGCACGTGAACATAAAGATTTCTAGAACTGCTAACCCGGGAAAGAGCGACGTACAACTGACCATGCGAGAAACAACTGACACCGAGATCTACTCCAGCAACACGAAAAGTCTGCCCTTGAGCCTTATTAATTGTCATTGCATAACACACCGATACTGGGAATTGCGTTCTTTTAAATTGGAATGGAAAATTATTTGGTATTATAGGAATTCTGGGAATAAAGACGGTTTCTCCTGCACCACAACCTGTTAAAATTTGAGCCTCGATTATATTTTGTTGCAACTGGGTTACTTTTAGCCGAGTTCCATTGCAAAGTTGTGGTGATTTTAAATTTCGGAGCAGAATAATATTCAGAAAGCTTAGAACTGCTAAGCTATCGGGAGTTACACGTGTTATTGTGAGTCAACCATAAAATATAGATATATGCTGTCGTGGGATATTTTTTATATAATTTTAAGGAAAACATTTCCGTCATAAATGATTTCTGTGTAGCTTTAACCATTAAGGTTGCACTCGCGACGGAAGCTTAAAAAAAATTTTTTGCAAAAAATAGAACCGACTTCCATATCAAAACACTACAAAGGCAAAAATAACTTTAATTTCGGAAGGCGGTGTCAAAAACGAAAATATATACAAAACTAAAGACCGCCTTCCGAAATTAAAGTTATTTTTGCCTTTGTAGTGTTTTGATATGGAAGTCGGTTCTATTTTTTGCAAAAAAATTTTTTTTTACGCTTTTTAGTGGGTCGGTTTGTAATTTATCTAGTTACAAAAGCCATAATGTCAACTACTTATCACCTTTAACAAAATATTGCTTTTCCCGGTGCAGAGCCGTTAATTTTTGAGGAGTTCTCCTGGTACATCACCATCAGCTCTACTTCACCATATGCATTGTGACGAGCATAAAGTGCTTAACATCCATATTCATGTAATCTAATCGCAATCAACGAAATACTTATTATTGAGTAGTTTCGGTGGCCATCTGGGGTCTTCATCATCAGTTCCACTTCCTCAAATGGTGCTTTTCAAGAGCAACTGTACAAGGTACTATAAGAAATACCCAAAACGCTATAGGTGTGCCTATAATATTTGAAGAGTTCCCTCGATTTATCCAGGATCCCATCATCAGATCCTGATTTCGTAACAATGGGACCAACTAGAAACTATACCCATTCAAACGCAAAAAGAATTTTTCAAATCGGTCCAGCCGTCTCCGAGTTATGAGGTAACATACATAAAAAAAAAAAAAAAAAACAAAAGTTCAAGACGAATTGTAAACCTCCTTTTTTTGAAGTCGGTTAAAAATGGAGTAACATCTCCCGTTTTCCCAACATTTCCCTTCACTGCTCTGCTCCTATTGATTGTAGCGTGATGAAAAGTATACTATAACCAGCTCAGGAGTATGAAAAATAATTGTACCAAGTTTCGTTAAAATCCGTCGAGTAGTTTTTGTTTCTATAACGGTTATACAGACAGACAGACAGACAGACAGACAGACAAAAAATTTACTGATTGCATTTTTGGCATCAGTATCGATCCCTAATCACCCCCTGATAGTTATTTTAGAAATATATTTAATGTACAGAATTGACCTCTCTACAGATTTATTATAAGTATAGATGTCACAATTAAATGTCAAAAAGTTTAGAATAATAATTATGTTCAATAAAATAATATAAAAATTAAAAAAAAATTACAGCAGTATTTTGTCCTCCTAAAACTCCGAAATATTATATTAAGATCTCCTTATGAGAAAGCTCTTTAAATGGTTTTTTAAATAAAACTACGTTTAAGCTTTTCATTGTTTCTGGTATGTGGTCATAGATGATTGGCGCCATGCATTAAACACTATTACGCATCACTGTTGTTTTGGACTACCTCAAACAAAACATGTTGACATGTCGTCGACTACGGTTAATTCTGTCGGATAGTTTGTGGAATAATTTTGGGTTGGTTTTAACAAATACTGCAACAACCTAGGAGTCTTTAAGTCCAGAGTGAATAGGTTACTTTTAGGTAAGCGTGCTCCATCTTCGATCACATCATCACTTACCATCAGGTGAGATGGTGGTCAAGCGCGAACCTATTTTCAATAAAAAAAAATACAATGAAGATAATATCAGTATTTTGTGATTTATAAAGAAGGGCTTACATGTGTCAGTGCTTTTTAACCCAAACATAGCCCTGATGCACTTTTTCTGGGCTTTAAATATTACTTCCCTATTTGTTGAGTTTCCCCAGAATATAACGCCATATTTTAACCCTGTTCCTTTAGCTGATCTTGCGCTTGGTGGTTCCTATCGCGGTACCGTTAAGATATTTAAGACGTCGAAACATAAGAGCGTGAAGCTCTCTTGTTCTCTCTTCTCTCTCCCTCTACCTCGTTTACATTTTTGAGACATCTTACCCCACCAACATCTGAGCAACTTGACACGACGACTATACAAAAACTAGCCTTAGATAATTTCATCCGATTTTGAAAACTTGCGTGTTGACTCATAAACCATTCTCGATAAAACTTCGATAGTCGATAGCCTCGCGTAATTGATTATTCGGTCTTACACGTGCTAAGACTGACCGTAACTCTAGGTGCACCGTGAAATAATTGATTTTACTACATCATGTAAATCCTTGAGCAAAATTGCGAATATCTAACAGTCATCGAGGATATAAAAAGTAGCTAGATATCTTAGCAACGTCATTTTGTCATTAAAAGTTATCAATAACATATTAAAGATTTACTAGCATCTATTAATGAATAATTTGACCTTCTCGGTCTAAATCAGTATCCTTAGCAACTGAACCGAGATTAATTTAGGTGTATTGCTACCTATGACAATGAGTAGTCTTTACATTGTATTTATAACCTGGGAGTCTTTAAGTCAAGAGTGAATAGGTTACTCCTAGGCAAGCGTGCTCCATCTTCGACCACATCATCACTTACCATCAGGTGAGATGGTGAACAAACGCGAGCTTATTCTGAATTTAAAAAATGCACCACAATCAGTTCGAAGCAGCATTTGTAACTTTAGTCCACACCACAGAAATCAAAATTTTATCTATGGTCCACACCAATAAGACCATAATTTCTGTCCATCTAAAGGTTGTCTGTAAGAGATTGCCATGTGCGATAAGACGGCCGGTCTTATTATTTGTATCTTTAAATGTATTGTAAGGTGTAGAATAAAGTATATAATAAATAAATAAATAATTCTAGAAAATACGGTAGAATGATTATCATACATCGAGAAGCGCACATACTTGGTATTCCAGACACATCATCAGACTCTCAAATGGTTAATGATTGAGTAACTTTACGAAACGTATGTCAACAACAACAAATGCCTTTATAATTGAAATTATCCTACAGAAACCATGATCAGGTGCTCACTATAGTCGGAATAAGACTAGATATTCATTATATATTATTCATATTTATTCGGTAAAAATGTTGTCCTTAAAAAGCATTGGATATTTTCCGGGAGATAAAATTAATAAGCTGTTTGTTTATGCTCGTAATATTCGACTAATGTAGAACAGATAATGTCTTAGTATATATTATACGAGTACATAGTGTTATACCTAGATAATAAATTAAAAGTCATTTTGATTATAAAATTTGGAAACCAGACAGGCCAATTTCCACTTCACGTAGTAAAATTACTGTAAATACTACCGTAACAAAAAAAATTAACCAAGTGCGAGTCAGACTCGCCAATGAAGGGTTCCGTAGTAACTACGCCATATAACTTTGTTTTTTATAGTGTTTGTATGAATTACAAAGTTATATTTACCCTAAAAACAACTTTTTGCCGGAAAATTGAACGAGACATCCTTTAAGGAAAATGTTGATCGTCAGGTAATGACAGAAAGAAAACGGCTCTGGATCTAATAATAGATTTTTTTACTTGAGGGTTAATGCCATATTGAGGAAAACCACATCTGTGACGACTTAAGTTGTCACGATGTCTAGACAGACTTTTAGAGACAAGATCTGAAGGAAGTCACGGTCTTTATTGTATAGTGACAATAATTTAATTAAGAATTTGTTTTTTTTTTCAGCCAGAATGCGGAAATTTCTGCATCGGAAGCCACTACTGTAATGCTCGAATTGCCATGACCAAAAATCAATGACGTAAAATATCATACACAGACTCCATACATACAGCAACATCGTCATCTGCTTAGCCTGCTAGTTAGACTAGAAACCGAACCCGACATAGTTGTTATGTCGGGTTCGGTTACTAGTCTAAGATGCAGCTTAGTACTAAGTGTTTTAAGTGGCGCGACTGTTTATCTGACCGACACAATTCAGCTGGGTACCTACCACGTTACGACACTTCTTGGCTAGACTGACATGACTCCTTTTACATTTTAATCTAATATTTAGGGGTGGGACGTTGTTTCCATAAACCTAAAGTAGATCCGGCTTTGTACATTTATAAATACAAAATATTTATTATATAACCAAGAAGTTTTGAATTAGTGATTGGAGCCTCCTTTTAAGCAAGTAATGCCTGTGACTCCGCTCTTCTACAGCAATATAAATTTACTGACTAACTTAGATATAAACAGTTTTCTTATTTGTGTGTGTATTGTGTGTGCGAGATTGTGTGCGTGTGGGTGTTTGTTTGTTGCATGTATGTGTTTGTGAGTGTGTGTGTGTGTGTGTGTGTGTGTGTGTGTGTGTGTGTGTGTTTGATGGTAAGTGATGATGTAGTCGAAGATGGAGCACGCTTGTCTAGAAGTAACCTATTCAATCTTGACTTAAAGACTCCCAGGTTACAGCGATCAGGAAACACAGACTCAATTTTGTGCGTATGGGTAGGAGGTCCACCATGTAACTATGCCGATGCTGGAACAGGCAAAAAATATCCGAGTAGGTATTTAATACTTCTATCAACTCATTACCTTACCCACCTGCCATATTTTTTCGTATTATCCAAACTGATTATAGACAACAATTCTGTTAGAAAATGTGTTTATTATAATAATTAAACAATATAATATTACTACACAAAACAATTAGTAACGACCTAGATGTTTTGTAATACAAATCTGCTAAACTGGAATCATCGTTTCGAAACTAATTACCCATTTAATTATTCGGTTATGTCACTACCCAATTACTTAATGATATTAACACCTAGATTTTGGACGAAATACCGACTAATTGTTTGTTTAATCTCGTATTACTTGTATTTTATATTGACTGTAATTGTATATTGAACTGATTGTAATTTATTTTCCAATGTAATTAAAAGTACAACATTTCGTACGCCGGCTATGGCAAAACATTATTGTATTTCCATCTAAATGTGCTAACTACTCGTATATGGTACCATGTCACCCGTATTTTGAGAATTCATTTATGATTTCCAGTCTAAAAAAACACGTTTTGAGTAAGACTGAGCATCGCACCATTTGATCGATCGTTGATTGATAAAATGATTGTCGGTAACTAGCAATTTCAAAACTTCTCAGAAGACAGCATACATAGTCGTATATACATGACTTTTATACGCTCTGACAGACATTAAAACCTCATAGATATCGTGACCCGTCTATTGCAGTGCTTCCAAGCAATATAGTCATTACTTTAAGTGTTAAACCACATTTTTCAATAGAATATACGTTTATTCTGTGTAACTGGCTTACCACGGACGTGCTTCATAACCGCAGTCTACAAACGTACAGTGTACAGTCATATTCGTTAATTACCTATACTAGGTTTAGGTTAGGTAGAGTCTCGGGTTACAATTATATTTTAATGGGTCATGGAACTGGTAAGCTGGTAATTATGCTATAAGAAAAATCCCAGGCTAGTTACAGATGTCTATAGAAGACATATTAACCCTAGCAGCGGTGTCGATCGCAAAAAACTAACGAGGAAGAGGGTAGACCGATTTGTCTGCTCACAAATATCTACCCGCAAATACTTCAGTTCATCCGTGATTGTGGCGCTTATAACAACGGCGAAAACTCGAAACAATAGATATAGGAACTTGCATGATGAATATCCCATTTTAAATTCTAATGATACTGACAATACTGGTAATTGGGATATAGGAAGGAACCCACCTTGTACGGCGGCCGGCCCATCAACCTACTCCAATCTGTCAAAATAATGTAATAGATTTACAACTTTATTACAACATGATAAGGTTCAAACTCAATTAGGTAAATTTGACAGATTTGGATAGCTTGATGTGCTGGCGATGTACAACAGATATCTTGTTGTTCTCCTTTGGCGTTCAGACAACTTTATTAGGTTTTAAAATCACATACAATTTTCTCTAGCGCGTTTGACTGCAACAGAATTGTCGAGTTTGACAGACTTTTAGACATCAGATAATATCGTCAACTTCACCTTAAGAAGAATTCCAATAGAAAACAACTTTACTTACATTAGCAAATCGTCGTTTAAGTTCTATCACCACGTAAGTCATTTTTTGGCGTTTTTGATATTTTGATGCCATTCGTTAGAGAATCGAAAGATGCGTCGTTTCGTGTAATCAGAATCAACGTACGACCAATAAAAACCTTTAAAATTACGCAAAAGTCACACCAGGTTTGATGTGTCTATACAAAATTAATCAGTTTTTTTTTGTCTCTCCTGACAAGTTGCTAAAAATGACTTACGTGGTGATAGAACTTAAACGACGAAATGATGGTTTCTACAAGAACAGCGTAACACTAGATAAGAAGCTATTAAGGACGCATTTACGTTTTCTCGCAAATATCAATGTTTTTCTGGTCCCATTTTGATACATAAGGAGATAAAATGTTGACAATGTTATGGTATTAATTTCAAGATAATTTATTCATCTCTACATTGAATGCATTATAATTACACAGTCCTATACATCTTTTTCACACAAATACGTTTTTATCGCCGCAATAATCGTAGAAAATTACAAAAAATGGGGTATGAATACGTACCTGTAAGCCAAATCTGGAGCATATTCATAACTTCAAAATAACAAGAAATTATAGCCTATGTATTTATCTATACGTTAAGTTAATTATTTTGAACATACATAAAAAACTTTATGATTTATGAGAAAAATAAAATCGGTCTCAAATTTCTTCATACATTTTTTTACCGAACGCACGGCTCCGACCGTCATTCCGCGCTGAGACGCGCTCGTGAACGCAGGGGTGTATCGCTTTCCTCCAAAAAATAAATACGTCGAAACCTATAATAAAAAGAGTGGCATCTTGTATACTGTGACTAAAATACGTTGATGCTTTTTCGTACCGAAACAAAAGTAAGAACGAGAACCATACTTATTTTTAGAATTGGATGGATATTGGTTACTGAACCTAGCATGAAACAACAATTTTTTTTTAACCGACTTCAAATAAGGAGGTTCGCAATTCGACCGTATAAATGTTTTTTTTTTTTCATTAAGTATCTTCTAGTACTACAAATTAAGGAAGGTCTAGAGTTGATCTGATAATGGAGCCTTTCATCAGATTAACTCCTGCCTGACAGTCGAGGGAACTCCTCAACGATTTACAGCAGTAACCTTTTGTTTGGGCTTGATTAATTTGAATTGACCAGAACTTTACACCTAGATAGTTTGTGACTGTCATTAGAGGTCTGATGATGAAGACGAAGGACAGTTAAGGGAACTCCTCAACGGTTTACAGTAGCTACCTTGTGTTTGGACTTAATTCATTTATATTGATGAGAACTTTGCACCCATATGGGTTATAAGTGCCATTACAGGTCTGATGATGGAGACCATAGACAGTCGAGGGAATTTCTCAACGATATACAACAGTTACCTTTTGTTGGGCTTACTTCATACGGTTCAATATGCCAAAATGTTCAGTTCGTACAAAAACTAAAAAATTGGCCAAGTGCGAGTCAGACTCGCCCATGAAGCGTTCCGTAGTGACTACACCAAATAACTTTGTTTTTCATAGTGCTTGTATGAATTACAAAGTTTTATTTGCGGTTTTAGAAAATATGCTGTATCTCAAAAACTGCCAACCCGATCTCGTTCAAACCAATTTTGGTTGAAAGTTTACATTAAGCATATATTTTTTGTATAATTTTTCACTCCTTTATTATAGAAGTAAGAGGGGGGACACATTTTACCACTTTGGAAGTGTATATCTTTTAAACGATTAACTTTATGAAAAAGTGGTTTTAGAAACCCGTATGTCATTTTTAAAGACCTGTCTATTAATACCACATACGCATAAGATTCATGAAAAAAAAAATATTTTCAGTTTCAGTTCCATGTGTGTGTACATGGAACTGAAACAGAAAATATATTTTTTATATTTTTTTAATAATTTTTTTTCTTTAAATCGGAAAGCGGTTTACAGAATACATCTACCTACCAAGTTTCACATGTATAGTCCTAATAGTTTCGGAACATAAAAACTATTTACCAAAAAAATTAAACCAACTTCCAAAAAACACTGTAAATTGAAAAATAACTTTAATTTCGGTAGGTAGGCGGTGTCCGACTTCTGAAATTAGTTAGAAAGTAGACAAAATATTGCTTTTCCCAATGCTGGGCCGTTAATTGTTGAGGAGTTCTCCTGGTACTTTACCCTCAGCTTCACTTCATCATATGCATTGTGACGAGCATATTGTGCTTAATAACTATATTCAAGTAATCGAAGCGGAACCCATGAAATACTTTTATTCCTACTTATATATTGAGTAGTTCCAGTGGCCATCTGTGGTATTCATCATCAGATCCACTTCACAAATGGTGCTTTTCGAATGCAACCACACAAGTTACGATAATGAAATACTCAAATCACTGTAGGTGTGCCTATAATATTTGAAGATTTCCCTCGATTACTCCAAGATCCCATTATCAGCTCCTGACTTGGTGACAATAGGACCAATTTCGAAGTATACCCTTTCAAACAAAAAAAGAAATTTCCAAATTGGTTCAGCCGTCTTCGAGTAATCGGTGATCAAACATTAAAAAAAATATACGCGTCGAATTGATAACCTCCTCCGTTTTTTTCGTCGGTTGAAAATGGATGTGACATATAGACGGATGGACAAACAGACAGACAGACAGACAGACATGACGAAACTTCTTTATTTCTTATTAATTTTTTTATCACATTTGAGTATTTTATTTCCAAAGTCCCCTAGTACTCCTAATCGGGCGTCAAACACATTAATACAAAATTGAAACTAACATCTAATCAATAAGCATGTAAGCCTTTGTAAACAATAAGTTACAACTTATTATGATCAAACAATATTAAAGAAAATATAATATTACATTCAAGTATCAATATTAGTTTAAGTAATGTATAAAATCGGGCGAACAATGGTTTGTAAGTGTGTGTGCGCGCAATGTTGTTGTGTTGCTACTAGGATACCTAAAATTGAGCGAGTGATAAATGTAAATGCGTCCTTAAGTACTAGTTTCTGGCTGCGGCTTCTCTCGCGAGATGAATGTAGTCTACATGACTCAGGAACAATATAGAATTATATCGGTGAAAGAATTTAAAAAATCGGTTCAGTAGAGAAGTATTATAAAGTTTTGTAGTTTGCAAATTGCTCCCTGCCAACTAAAAAACTTTATCTCTTCATAATATTGCTACAGGTTTACTAACACTTTATGGATTCTTTGGATCGAAAACAAGTTTTACTATTATTACTTTATATTAAGGAAAAATCGTCCTATTATTCTTAAACTACGGTTGACAAAGGCAGTACAGCAAATATGACTTCGCAATATTGATTTATTGTCAATGCAAAGAAGCGATAAAAGTGTTAACTGCTGGCGTAATCGATTAGCATTCAAGCCGACATTACGTGTATATGTTACGAATAGGTTGGTAAAAAAAGGTTTCACTCCGATAGTTCATTGTTCACAATTTGGCAGCATATAAACCGTAAGTTGTGCACACATAACGTTTAATTGTAACTCTGGATGTTGTAAAAAATTCTGTAGTCTCCTTGAATGCGGCGTATTATGTGGCCTATTAAAACTATTCTTCGGCTTGGCACTGACTTCATGCACATGGGTAGCTATCTAGCCATTATTTTAAACGGAATTAGACATCCCATGAAATAGTCTATAAGTTATTTTCGCATTTTAATGCAGTAGTATTTTTGTTTGTTTTGAAGTCAGTTCAATATTTTGTTAAAAAGTTTTTTTCTTCATCAAATCAAAGTAATAAAACCGACGCAAACTATAATACCTATGCTATATTTGTAAAACGTTACTATTATTAATATTATTTGCATGTTTAAATCATACGCCGATAATTTAAGCCCTGAAAAACGGTACAAAAAAAGTATAAATTTTTATTAAAAAGTCTTACCTTAACATCAATAAGCCTGACAGCAAAGGCTGCAGCTTCAGGAGCGGTGAGGCTGAGCTGACAGCTGGCGCGGGAGTTGGAGGGGGGCCGCACCAGCGCAAGCGCAAGCGCGGCCCCCGCCCCGCTGTTGCTGCCTAACTCTAACTTCTCTGTGCGCCCGCATAGCAGACTAGAACATAACCCTGAAAAGAGAAAGATATAATTCAAATAACAACGCACAAAACGTTTTCTGTATACTTTACTGAACGGCTAAGGAGTGGAATTCCCTGCCGGTGTCTGTGTTTCCTGATAGCTATAACCCTTTAAGAGCGAAAAGGTTACTTCTAGGTAAGCGTTCTCCATCTTCGATCACATCATCAGTTACCATCAGGTGAGATAGTGGCCAAACACGAGCCTATATCAATAAAAAAATATCGCAAAATTTATTATCTCGGTGTAGAGAAACTCAAGGATAGCTTGCGAGTGCAGCACTACCTGATGTTACATAGCTTCAACATTTATTAATGGCCGTGATAACTCATGGGGCATTCATTAAAATAAAATGATTACAGAAGTAAAGTAAAGGTCTACAAACAAACAAATAATTTTACAGGAATTAGACTCATTGTTTTTGGTTACAACTGCTTTATCAATAGAAAATTATCCCAAGATTCTATCGTGTAATTCACTATACAAGATATATACGGAACTACAAAGAGTTCTACCTCTGAGTTCTACAAACAAAGATGGTAGCAGTGCTTTGTACAGCTGCTAAAATGAATTAAAACTTAATTGACATCAATTCGTGTAATTAAAAGAGCAGATCGTACAACAATAAAATACTGTTATTATTGAAAAGCTTTGTTGAAAAGCGAAATATCCAACACAAGCTTTTGCCCGCGGCTTTGCTTGCGTGTGTTTTTCAGCGAAAACCTAAGTAGTCTATGTCTGTCTTCAACCGTCTCCAAATTAAAAACCAAAGTGAGCCGCTGCTCGGTTTTGACAAAAAAGAAAGACAAACAAACAGATTACTCAAATGGATCATAAACATAAAACCGTTTATTTTATTGCGAATTTGCGAGCCAAACCAGTAGTTAGAGTTGATATGGAAGTATGAGCAATCAGTATTTGGCAAGGGAACAAGATTGTGTATTATAATACCTAATAGTATTTAGATTGGATTGGAGGAATGAAGGATTTATTTATATACACTGCGTTTAAATTAAAGCTCGTAAAGTCCTTCCAAAGGTTGTCTGGAAGATATCGCTCTCAGCGATAAGACCGCCATTGTACCCAAAGTTTTATATCGTTATTTAATAATACCAATACTTGAAATACACTTTCAAGTATTGGTGTACAATAAAGTATATTTTATCTTTCTATCTATCTATCCATCTCAATGCGGTAAAGGAAAACATCGTGAAGAAACCAGCATTTTACTAAGACCGAAAATCTGAAGACGTCCACCACTGGGGCTGTACTGGGCATTGGGCATTTGGACCCCCGTCATATATTATTTAAGTTCCTGCATGACACACATGTTAGAAAGAGATCATCGGAGAATTTGAGACTTTCAATGCCTGCAAATTTCACAACATTTTTTGGCTCTTCGTTTACGGTGCAAGCTGTTCGTTTGTGGAATTCATTGGTAAGACAAGCTCAGTCACTCGTTACTTTTAAGAGCTCGGTTGCTAATAATTTTCTTTCAAATTTATGATTATTCCTTTGTTTTCTCTCAACATGATGTTAAAGAACACATTATATTTATAAACAACGTGTAACAGATTAAGCGCAATACCTCAGACATCCCAATTAGAATATTAAATTATAAGCCTAAAACAACATCCGTAACTAAATAAATTGAAACCAAACCTAGATTTTTTTATAATATAACTAGTTATCCTTACTAAACGTAAATCGTATGTGCGTCATACAATATCTTTACGCAGACGCATACACTCATGCAATGTTAGCGCCGACGCGACACGCACACAATTTCCTTGAATTAAGGATTGTATTAATTTGTCATGATACTGTGTTTCCATTTTAAGTTAAATGAAAGATTTTTGCGTCAAAATTTAACACCTATTTTTTATGACGGAAATCGATTCAGAAGTCGATTCTGAGCTTTCAGGAATTGCGTTTATTCTGTTACACGTTGTATAATTACTTATATATTGTATTGTATTTATATATTATTTTCTGTTTTATGAGTATATTTTTTAATTAAAGTTTTGAAAGTCTTTCCAAAGGTTGTCTGGAAGATATCGCTTGTAGCGATAAGACCGCCATTGTAACCATTTAAGTAAGAAATTATGTTAAATAGGTGTGTGTAAATTTTAGTGTACAATAAAGTATATTATATCTATCTATCTACGAATCATTCCCTCTCACAGAAAGGATCTTGATCCCAGTAGGAGGAACGTTATAGAATGATTAAAGATTATTTTTTATGTTAAATTAATATCAACGCAATACGAAATTATTAACAGTACGTTAGTGAATAGTTTGTAAGTTTGAGTGAAATTACAGAATCCATTGCTTTATACGATCATCAAATAGTCTGCTCGGAGAAGTAAAACACGCAGTGAACACAAGTGTGTTTGTCACAAAAAACATGCGACCGACTGCATTCTTCAGCTAATCAAAGTTCAAAGTTGAGCTACAAGATAACTGACTAATGTTTTTAAAACTATAATCGACATTCAGGTAAATTATTAATATCTATTCCTGAACGTGAACACAATTTATTATTTGATGCTGGAAAACCACTGAATAAGTGAAAAAACCACAATAGGTAATTAGTATAATAATAAATTCTACTAATATTGCCTGTATTTTAGTTGGTATGTTTATGTTTAAGTCACACAAAAATTACTTAAGGGATTTAGATAAAACTCGGCGCACATACAATTTCAAATCAGAAAAACACATGGGTTACATTTTTACCATGAAAAATTCCACACGAACGAAGTCGCATGCAAGAGCTCGTAAGTCATTAAAAACTGACAACCTTAATAGATGACATACCGGACCTGACAAAATAATATTACATAAGCGATTTAAACGTACTGGATTTCGTCCTAATAGTGTTGTTTGTACTGATACCGTCGCCTGCGCATAAAGTTTACAGGTGTCGTCACAACGCCAATTGGTTATACACGTATTCTATGTATAATTTTGTTTACTTACACATTATATATTCCTTCTACATATTTCAAAGCAAACACGTTAAAATCGAATACGAGAGAAAACAATTACGCAAGCCTCATCATGTTTAATTTGGAAAAATATATTAACGCGTAAAAGAGTTATCCTGTCTGAAAAACAAATTCTTAATTTAAAATGAACCCACTCGAAAAACAAATTCTTAATTTAAAATGAACCCACTCGAAAAACAAATCTTACTTCTTACTATAAATGCGAAGATTTGTGAGGATGGATGTGGGTGGATGTTTGTTACTCTTTCATACAAAAACTACGGAACCGATCTGAATGAAATTTGGTAAGTAAATAGCCGACATGTTGGAATAACGTAGGCTACTTTTTATTCCGGAATTCTTATCGGGATTAACGCGGGAAAACCCTTCCACGCCAACGAAGTCGCGGGCAGAAGCTAGTAATCAATAAATACATAATTAATTATTATCTACAGACCTCGTTGACAGGGTCTTTTCAAAATGAACTCGATAATAGTTACCTAATCTCACAATTCAATGAATTTAGAACGAAATAATTAATTAAACCCTTGGGTATACTATCCGTAACCATCAAATCTTTCTATTTCAATGCAGTCTGCTGACAGAAACACCTAATTGTGGCTAAGCTCGCTTTTGAGTATAAGATGGCCTGTTATAAATGTGTATGTATCTATCTACATATTTGCACAGTTAACCCTCTTAAACACTAATTGCTGTTGTTGCCCAGGTATATTCAGTCATAAAAGCCGAGTTTTTCCAGCCATATTCCGATTGTTCCACGGAGTCATTTCCAGATATTTGGCAGCCATTCAATGACAAGTTTACCCTTCAGTCATCTTTTACTAGACATATGTACACAAATACAATTTGCACAATTGCAGATACCAATACGGGTTTTTCAATTTAAAAGGGTGTTACAATAGGCGGTCTTATTAATAAAAGCGATCTTTTACGTAGACAAGCTTTGGAAGGGTTTGAACCAGAAGCAGAAAATCCGTACACATTTGACCATACTACATCACCCAGTCCCATAAAATACACGGACTTTAAATTTTCTTTTATCATCTAGACTCTAGAGATACATACATTATTATAGATATCAACAAACACTTTTAGTATGCTCAACACGGTCATATAACCTAATACATACACAGACTTAGTCTGAAGGCAAAAAATCGGGAACCAGTTATGCCAAAAGATAGCGTGTGTTTTCAGTTCCTGCGTTGTGGAGCTCAGGCGAGGTATTCCTCGAAGCGCTACCATTTTGAAGCGCACCTAATGAAGCGCTCCTTTTAGTAGCGCTCCCGATACCATGTTATCGAAAAAGGAGCGCTCCAAGGAATAAAAAAGGAGCGCTTCATTAGGTGCGCTTCAAAATTGCGCTTCGAGGAATTCCTCGTCAGGCAGTAGCTTCATCTTAAATACTAAACTGCAAACGGTTAGACTAGAAGCCAACAAGAAAATGGTTGAGATAAGGCTGAGCAAATTACATTATGGTGATGGTAAAAGACTTGACTGGTAAAGAATGCCGTGTTGCATTAAGTCAGCGCATGTACCACTATTGTACATACATAAATCTATATAATAAAAATGAATAGCTAAATGTGTTGCTAAGCGCAAAACACGAAAACGGCTGCACAGATTTGGCTGATTCTTTTTTTGTTGTCATTGGTTTTGTCAAAGGGTCTTATGAAAAAAAAAAAGTAGGAATGGTCTCAAGGGTAGGGGTAGGGTAGGGTAGATGTAGGGTAGGGGTAGGGTACGGTATGGTAGGGTAGAGTAGGGGTAGGGTATTGGTAGGGTAGGGGTAGTGTAGGGTTTGGGTAGGGTATCGGTAGGATAGGGGTAGTGGTATCGGTTGGGTAGGGGTAGGATATCACGCGAACGAAGTCGTGGCGGTCAGCTAGTCTATATCTATACTTATAATAAATCTGTAGAGGTCAATTCTGTACATGAAATATATTTACAAAATAACTATCAGGGGGTGATTAGGGATCGATACTGATGCCAAAAATGCAATCAGTAAAATTTTTGTCTGTCTGTCTGTCTGTCTGTCTGTCTGTCTGTCTGTCTGTCTGTCTGTCTGTCTGTCTGTCTGTCTGTCTGTCTGTCTGTCTGTATAACCGTTATAGAAACAAAAACTACTCGACGGATTTTAACGAAACTTGGTGCAATTATTTTTCATACTCCTGAGCTGGTTATAGTATACTTTTCATCACGCTACAATCAATAGGAGCAGAGCAGTGAAGGGAAATGTTGGGAAAACGGGAGAAGTTACTCCATTTTTTAAGCTTCCGTCGCGAGTGCAACCTTAATGGTTAAAGCTACACAGAAATCATTTATGACGGAAATGTTCTCCTTAAAATTATATAAAAAATATCCCACGACAGCATATATCTATCTTTTATGGTTGACTCACAATAACACGTGTAACTCCCGATAGCTTAGCAGTTCAAAGCTTTCTGATTATTATTCTGCTCCGAAATTTAAAACCACCACAACTTTGCAATGGAACTCGGCTAAAAGTAACCCAGTTGCAACAAAATACAATCGAGGCTCAAATTTTAACAAGTTGCGGTGCAGGAGAAACCGTCTTTATTCCCAGAATTCCCATAATACCAAATAATTTTCCATTCCAATTTAAAAGAACGCAATTCCCAGTATCGGTGTGTTATGCAATGACAATTAATAAGGCTCAAGGGCAGACTTTTCGTGTTGCTGGAGTAGATCTCGGTGTCAGTTGTTTCTCGCATGGTCAGTTGTACGTCGCTCTTTCCCGGGTTAGCAGTTCTAGAAATCTTTATGTTCACGTGCCGGACGGGTCAACTTTCAACATAGTTTACCCGGAAGCTTTGCGCTGAAGTATTTTCGTTCTATAGGTATTTAAGCCTCATGTGAACGTGATCTAAACGATATTACCGATACATTAACTTAATAACACACAAGGAGTTACACGCTGACGGAGTCGCGGGCACAGCTATTAACAATAATATTGTGCGGTTCGGTATTGCGATATTTTTCAACAGTATTATAGATTGGCATATTATATTTCTCTACTAAATTACGAAAGTTAATCTGTCTGTTACATCAAAATCACTGAACCGTGAGGAAGGACATAGGCTACTTTTTTTTACGAAAAACGACGGAAACGTGGACGAAGTCGCGGGCAACAGCTACCTATACTAATAATATAAGGCTAAAGAGTTTGTTTGTTTGTTTGAACGCGATAATCTCAGGAACTACTGGTTCGAATTGAAAAATTATTTTTTTAATTAAATAGTCAATTTATAGAGAAAGGCTATAATATATCATTACGCTAAGGCCAATAGTAGCGGAGCGCCAATGAAGAATGCTTCAAAATCGGGGTTAAATTTAACGTTAGCCCAAAGTAACTATTCCACGCGGATGAAGTCGCGGGCAAAAGCTAGTTTTAAATAAATATATAAATGATCATTAGGAAGCATCCCACAGCTAGCGAGATACAAATAAAGCTATTTAGAATTCCTAACTATTTCTAGCCTCATTATTTAAACATTAAATTAAATACCTTTATTTTTTTAAGTAATGGATTTAAGTAGCATCCAAGAATAGCCAGTACGTCCGTTTGGACCATTATGTTCATTAACTGCGAGATAACAGGTTTTTCTAGAATGTTTTGCTATTCTTGTGATATTTAGGTGTATTTTGTAACGACAACTTTTAAATAAGATATTATTTTTATTTTATATGCTCATCTTCTAGTCTGTCCTGTTTTTCCAGTTAGCATCTAATCTTGTTTCCAAGTTAAAAGACTAGGTAGTGCTGTTCGAAATCTCAAATACTCTTCTAAACCGAATCTTTACGAAAGTAATTTTTTATTCACTAGTTTCACACTTACCATAGTTTGGTTCTTCATTTACAGATTTAGTACAAATAAAAGTTTATATGGCTCTGCTGTAAAATGCACTTTTGGGCCTTTAGTATTTTTGTTATTCTAGTGACGATACATTCGTTTGACTATTTCTAAGCAGAAATGTTAGAATTTAATTTACTAGAAAAACAAATACATAAGCCTAAACTTGTTTACGTGTCTTAAAAATATAAGAATTGCTCATCAGGTGTTCCCTTATCAATAGATTGTAATTAAAGCGTTAATAGAACTTAGTTATGAGTGGCATTTATTTGGCTAAAAACAATAGGTAGAAGATACGAGGTGACATTGTAAACAGTTGTTTAAATTCAGCAAAAAGCAACCAAATTGATGACACAGTGGTTGAGCTATTGGCTGTTGTTCTGCGTTTAGCTGGTTCGCTTCCCGAACCTGAACAAATGGTTGATTGTCTACAAATAGTGTTCTCTGGTCTGGGTAATTATACAAGTATATTCAAATGTTTGTAAACACACCCACAATACAGGAACAATCTAGAGGGGAAATGTTTTATTTTAAAATAAATTGAGCTGACTTTTAGGGGGCGCAAAAGCAAAATAATATTTTGCTAGCCACCATAGGCTAAAGAAAACAGTATTAGGGACTGAACCTACATGAAAAAAGAAACTGTTGGTAATGTGGATATAGGTATGCAAAATTAGACAATAACTTATGTCTTGTTGTATAATTTTCAATGCAATAATTGCTTCTAATAGGTCTTCAGAAGCGATAGAATGAAACATTACAATAGGCTATAAATAATAATTTGTAATTCACTTTTCAGACTAATGTTGTTGCTTTGTTTTACGAGCCATTACACAAGATTTTACTAGTTTTTTATGTCCTTTAGTGATCTTAAATTCGTACTAATATCTTAAGTGCGAAAATTTATGAATGGACGGATGATTGTATGGATTTATTAATCAGTACGATAAAATGGCTGAACGGTTCTAGATAAAATTTGGTACAGAGATAGGTTCAGTCTGGAATAGCCATTGGACTACTTTGAAAACTGTGGGTGGAAACGAACTCGCAGGCATCACCTTGCTCATACTAATATTATAAATGCGAGAGTCCGTCTGTATTTACGCTTTCATGACTAAACTACTGCACAGGTTTTGATAAAGTTTGTCATAGAAACAATTTAGTTCCTGGGTCTTAAGCTATATAAAAAAATTGCAGTGTCTGTCTGTAGCCTTTTTTTGCTGTAATGGCTGAAGAAATTAGGATAATGATAAACTACCTCCTGGATACACTATCTTTTTGATTAGGACACAATATAATTTTTATATACAAAGTATTATGCTTTAGGATAATGTCGTCGACTACTATGCGGTATAACCTGCTAACAGAATCCTATCGGTTAACAACAATATTAATACTAATTCATAAATAAGGAAAAGCCAGATTAAAAACTATTCAGAAACACATAGGTATAAAAAATATATTTTTGTCCAAATACAATAACGAGCAAAATCAACGAACTTTATAACAATGTTCTTCAAATATAACCTTGAAGAGTTCGTGAAAATTCTAGAAATATATATACCTACAAGATCCTTTTCAGTAGGTCCGTCTGTTTGGTCCGACGTCAGAAAAACGTGACGCCACGCGCCAGTACAACGTCAATACCAGTTGGCCGGTTACACAACGCACTTTTGAAGTTTCAGAAATTAAAGAACAAAAAAATATGGACGTTAGCTGGCACGTAATCAACTGATACTTTTAAACTAAAATTAAAAATATGATTTTTGAAAAACAACAGACGGAAGTTGCTCCAAAAAAAACAAGGGCTAAAGTACTTTATAATCGAGACTTTTAAAACGAGAATGTGAGGATCTGTGGTATAAAGGACACTAGTCAGTCAAGGGTCGTTATTATCCCTTCAGGCAATCATCATATAGAGATGAGAACGTAAAGAAGAAGAAAGAGACGTGGAGGAAAGGAAACTGCCTGAAATATTCTTCGATGCTTTAACAGATTAATTATTTACTCTCAACTTTCCTCTGTTTACAAATTCACGGTCCCAAAGAAAATAATCCAACCTGAAGGAGCCATATTCGGATGTCATTCTCTTTGTTCAAAAAACTTTTTAGCAAAAAATAAAACCGACTTCCATATCAAAACACTACAAAGCCAAAAATAATTTTAATTTCGGTAGTCGGTGTTATTGGTTTTGTATTTTTTTTTCACACCGCCTTCCGAAATTAAAATTATTTTTAACCGACTTCAAAAAAAGGAGGTTTACAATTCGTCTTGAACTTTTTTTTTTTTTTTTTGTTTTTTTATGTATGTTACCTCATATCTCGGAGACGGCTGGACCGATTTGAAAAATTCTTTTTGCATTTGAATGGGTATAGTTTCTAGTTGGTCCCATTGTTACGAAATCAGGATCTGATGATGGAATCCTGGAGAAATCGAGGGAACTCTTCAAATATTATAGGCACACCTATAGCGTTTTGGGTATTTCTTATAGTAGCTTGTGCAGTTGCTCTCGAAAAGCACCATTTGAGGAAGTGGAACTGATGATGAAGACCCCAGATGGCCACCGAAACTACTCAATAATAAGTATTTCGTTGATTGCGATTAGATTACTTGAATATGGATGTTAAGCACTTTATGCTCGTCACAATGCATATGGTGAAGTAGAGCTGATGGTGATGTACCAGGAGAACTCCTCAAAAATTAACGGCTCTGCACCGGGAAAAGCAATATTTTGTAAAAGGTGATAAGTAGTTGACATTTTGGCTTTTGTAACTAGATAAATTACAAACCGACCCACTAAAAAGCGTGAAAAAAAACTTTTTAGCAAAAAATAGAACCGACTTCCATATAAAAACACTACAAAGGCAAAAATAACTTTAATTTCGGAAGGCGGTGTCTTTAGTTTTGTATATATTTTCGTTTTTGACACCGCCTTGCGAAATTAAAGTTATTTTTGCCTTTGTAGTGTTTTTATATGGAAGTCGGTTCTATTTTTTGCTAAAAAGTTTTTTTGGCTTTGTAGTGTTTTGATATGGAAGTCGGTTTTATTTTTTGCAAAAAAGTTTTTATTTTTGTGCTTTTTAGTGGGTCAGTGAATTTTCCAAATCGGTTCGTAAATGACGGAGTTATGCGCGAACAAAAAACGCAATGCAGAGTAAACGAAAAGATCATCAACGTAAATATTTTTTTAGGCTTTTGTTGATTTTTCAGAAACGGCTTGTCTGATTTCGATAAAATTTTCATGGGACTATTTGGGAAGTATACCCTTTTTAACAGGATAAGAATTTTTTAAATCGGTTGGCAAGCGGCGGAGTTAAGCCCGGACAAACATTAAAAAAAAAATACAAACATCCAAATTGAGAACCTCCTCCTTTTTTAGAAGTCGGTTAAAAATGCCGATATATAAGGCACCGAACACGTGACATTCAACAGTCTTCAAATTCGATACTCATATAAATAAGTAGTAAGTATATAGAAAAGAACACGTGGGCGATCCCCGATGAGATGGACAGATCAGGTTAAAGCAACCACAGGCAACATGAGTGCCGGAAAAATGCATATGCCAGGGAAGAATGGCGGCGGGTGATAGAGCGGGTCTCTCAACACAAAGTTACCATGTACAACCACGATCACTCTTACAAGAGTGAAGCGACTGAGAAGAAGAAGAATATAGAAAATTAAATAAATAGTGTTTACAAAAATAAGAAAATCCGGACGGATAAATATTGATAACCCACTCTAAAAATCTCATCGTGCTGAAACATGTAAGTACAAAACCACTGACAAAACTGTAGTTAGAGTTCTGTAGCCAAATAGCATCACTGAACTCCGTGTTTCCTAACTGTATTTAGTAATAATGGTGCTATCAGGCCTTTAAACTGCCATCTGGAGAGAGAAGCCTTATAAATATTGATACCCCAACCAGCTCAAAAGGTCTCATTTTATTATGCGAAGCCTACTCGCCGCTATTCTATTTATAGCGCAGAACTCGCCTTGCGTAAGACCTACCTATCTACGCCGCTAAAGCCGCTTCTAACTACAAACACGTCTTCGACACACTGTCTGCATTGCAAGAAATCGACGCTGGATAACTGCAGGCTCGTTTTCACTTAAAGAAGTTGGCATTACTGTGTGGTAATGATTTCGTATGAGGATTTGAGTGTTTTGGATAATGAAATCGACAAAAACGATTCATCATCTGCCTAATTATGTAATTATGTTGGGGTTAGCTTCTAATTTGACCGAATGCAGGCGTAGGTCTTTTACATCACGACTGCCTGTCTTTCCCTACGATAATCCATCCAATTTAACAGATTTTCTTTTTGTTTCATTTTTATTATTAATTTATCCTTCATTATTGAAGGGTAATGTTGTCGCTTCTCAAGTTTATTTTAATATAAAAGCTTTTTTGTGAATGGAAGAACACTGTAGACTCTTAGATTTATTTAACAATTTTTATTTGTAATTCCATTGTGCTGTATTAATTGGTCTATACTGTCCTCTCATACCTACATAATTAACTTGTATTATTGATACATTGTAGAAATGATATTTTGATTTGAAAAGAGTAACTGTGGAGTTTCTTACCGGTTCTTCTCCATAGAAAATGACCAATTTCGAACCTTGACCTAACTGCTGACATATTGTAAGTTTGAGTTGAGTTGACTTGGTAGAGGTAGATTACGGTCGGTTCCTTCTCATAGATAGGAGGAATTTCTCTCGTCCCTACTGTGACTCAGCAGTTGTAACGTTATAAGCTGATTATAATATGATGATGACTGGCTATCTGTATAGTAAGGGGAAAATTAAAAATTTAATGTTTTAAATCGTTCTGAATACTCTGCTTCCGTAGTACGTCAGAGATGTTTGCCAAGTCAAATACAAGTGGCTTCCACGCCATCATGCGCAAAAAGCTCTGTTCGTTGGTCAGCAGAGTGCGGGCGAGTACAAACAATTTATTTAAAATTGTAGATATTCGTGAAAATAAATCTAATATACAGTATGTATACGACATATATGCAATAAATGAAAACACTGGCAATACTCATCATAATGAACAACTTTTTGTATGAGGCCAACACTAAAATCGCTAAAAAAACTGAGACTACTCTATACATTTGTGTGTGCATAATTCGACCAAATGTACTGAACAGTTTTTTTTTCGCGATTCCATTGTTGGTCCCATACAAAAAGATGTTTATTACGATGACTATTGCCAGTGTTTTCATTTATTGCTCATAATATGTCGTATCCATACTGTATAAAATCTCGTGTAAATGGATAACTAAATTTAGCCTTGTGAAGACTGTTGTTGCTAAAATGTGTGGCTTCTGACTTTCCTTAACGACTGTGAATTATGTCGACAGCCGGGTCTAACGACTTACCGTGCTTTCCGACTTTTAGCTCTATAAGTCAGCAACAATTATTAAGTGTTTAAAGTCCTATTGGGGTTTCGATAACTACTTACAACTTAGCACAACACAGACGACGTGCGTGTTCTCGAGGAAAAACGTATGACAATCCGTGATAACGTAGTTTTCTATTCATGTGAAAGAACGTTTGTATTCGGATGCAGTACTTTCAGAGATAATTATCTCAAACAAATTTACAAACAGATTTTACCTCCTTGTAGAACTTGAGTTGATTACGAGAAGATAAGTAAGTGAGATGATAGCAGTGTAACGTTATCGTGAAAGTAAATGGACCAGAGATGGATTAACTTTCAACATTTCAACCTAGCTAAAAGCCACACAGCTGTCAAAGACGCAACAAGATTTCTCAAACCCGGTACTACTTACTTTGTCATTCGCTTTAGTAGGCTCCGCTAAGTGACTTCGAATGATGCCAATGCACTTAGCATTCTCATGGCGATACCATTACAAATGATCGGGCACAGTTCCAATAACCATGCACAATAGCAACGAATGCAGGTGATGACAAAAGCGAAGTTAGCCGAAGACCAACGAAGATAACCGAAGACAAAATATTCTATTCTATTGGCTATTTCTTTGGTCAACGGCTAAGCATTGCCACCACAGAAATAAAAATTTTATCTATGATTGCCACACAACGAGGCAATGCCGCCAGTATCTTGGGTACGTTGCCAGCCGACAGCGTTGAGGATCAATTTTTTTATGCTTTATTCTAGTTTGTATTTTAGTATATAATTTTGTATATTTGTTTGGAAATAAAGTAAATTTGAAAAAAAAAAGACAAAATCGATTTGTAAGCGATTCACCACCGAATATTACTAATGGTTACTCTCGTAAACAAGCAAATTTTCTTGCTTTAATAAATATGTATAGTACCTAAATTGATAGTACACCACGAACTACCAGCGTATTTTTTCTACTTCTGTATCAAATACATCCATAAGTAAAAGATAGTTCTTCTTGGCAAGAAGAGCGTTAATGTTTTCCCTTTTATTTTAAAAGCCTCTAATATTGAAATTGTGAAAAATAAAGACTATCTTGTCTCTGCTGGAGTGACGGACCCAGTGTTTTCGTGATCTGTGACACATACGAAGTCGAAGACCAACGAAGATGTCCGAAGATCAATTTGCAAGCAAAACCACAGATTACCCAACACAACAAGGGTCGTTTAGCCAGTTCGTTCACACCACATGCCAATGCACAAACACTGACATAACAAAGAATCGAACCCAGTATTTATAAATTACGTGGCTAGTTCCGTGAGTACGTTTCTATTATGTTATGTATAGTGTACGCAACTATCGGTCACTGACCTTTGCCTGCGTCACTGAACCCGTATTCATGCTCACCATGAGCTTTTTTCAATTGTGATCAACGGATAATAGAACCTCATGTACATAAGTGTGTTATGAGAAGATTGGTGTGTTTCGCCTGCAGTCTCTGGGTGTTAAATATCCCTTTAAGCCGTTGAAATGTCAGGATGTTAATGGAAATTAAAGGCATTTATTTATTTACACTTTATGCACATAGGTACAAAGGCGGACCATGAGTGGTGAAGAGATAGAGTGGAAGGTGCAATATGTATGTGAAAATTATATTGGAAAAAAAAATAATAATAATAGTGTTAACACAAAAAACCTAATATCATAAAATCGGAATATCATAAAATAGAAATCTACATAAATAATATATATGAATAAATACTTATATAAATACATATACATATACCTACATATATACTTAAGAAGGAAATGAAAATATGTGGAAATTCTGCTTATTGATGAAGAAAGTGGATCCGCAATTTCTTTTTAAATGCGTAGCGATTGTCAACCGTCCTGATCTCGAGAGAAAGCGCATTCCAGAGGAGAATCGACTGGATATGAAAAGAAGAATGAACAAAGTCAGAAGTATGACAAGAACAGAGTAAGAGAAGATTATTGGATGAACGTAGATTCTTATTGTGTGAAGAACATAGAAATTGAAAGTGAGACATTAGATAAGAAGGTGGGCTGGGAGAGTTGAGTAGAGAGAAAAGCGTTGTCAAAGCGCGCAAACTTCTCCTCTGACGAATGGTCATCCATTTAAGTTCAGACCTGAAACTTGAGACATGGTCATATTTCCTTAAATTAAATATGAACCGAATGCAGTTATTAAGGATACGGTCAAGCTTATCCAGCAAGACCGCATTCAGGTCATAGTAGCACACGTCACCATAGTCAACCGAATTTTCATTGCCCGTACTTTCCTTGTGTTTTTTTTTCACACTTCGTGGGACATAGGTGCAAAGGAAAAATAATAAAAATACAGTAACGAAACTAGTAACTAAAATCATAATAAATACCTTTATCAATATAATTATAAACTTTACAAGTTATTGAAAAATAAATGAGAATATTCTGCTCATTTGTTTAGAAAGTAGATCCGCTATTTCCATTTTAATCTATAGTGACTTTTAGCCGTCCTGATCTCGAGAGGAATCGGATTCCAGAGAATTGACTGAATGAGAAATTAAGAATAAACAAAGTTGTTGTTGTTTTCCCTGTAAAACCAAAACAGTTACCAGTAAATACTATTTAAAATGCTTTGAAGAAAGTTATGTTCACAGCATTTTTTCCGCTGAATCCTCAAAAATTGAGGAAGTATGATAATGGCGCTTGAAAACGTCAGAAAATTTTGTAATCAACATAAACGCAGTTTTTCTGATGCTATTTCATTACTTTGGTGATGTTATTAAACCATGAATATTCTAGCCATATTTCAGCCATACTACTAGATGTACCCATAAAATTTAGTTTGTATATCCATTGTTGGTTTAAAATAAATAACATACTTAGTGATACTTTTTCTGTGTAGATTCCTCTACATTATTGATAGGCTCACGTTTAACCACCATCTCACCTGATGGTAAGCGATGATTTGGTCGAAAATAGAGTAGCCTATTCACTCTTGACTTAAAGACTTATAATATAGGTTATAGCTATCAGGAAACACACACTTCGACAGAGAATTCCACTCCTTAGCTGTACGCACAATGAAAATACACTTAGAACGTTTTGTACGTATTGGTGGGATGACATAACTAGTCTTGCTTATTGAGATAAGTTTTTTATCATCTTAATTAGTAAGATTATAAACCAGTCATACCTATTGTTATGCAAAGTTACAATATCTCTAAACATTTATACTTTACATAATTTCTGCACAAACGTCAACAAACCACACTATCTTGAAGATGTATTCCCTTGAACCGTCATTAAAACGAGGTTCGAAGCCGTCACCATTACAAATAAGCCCTATACATTGTTTAATGCAAATAAGGGTACTTGTGTTATGATGAATCATGATGCTGAACTGCGTAAATCATTGAACAAATACAAGAAAAAACGCATTATTATACAGTGCGCCATCTATTTGCAATGTGAATGAGCCCTTTCCGGTGTGTGTACTGACTGGTGACACACGGGATATAACATGAATTCGAACAAGATGAGCATATTTCTGACGTGTGTGTTCTCGCTTCCGCTCCATCCTAAGTGTGAGGAGTTTGCTAGGGTTGCGGGCATATTCTAACGAGATACCGCGACCCCGGAACCAAAGGAGCAGGCTGGGTTTTTAGTCAGTAGAAATCTGTCACTCCCTCTCGCTCCGCCCACACTGGGAGGAGTCATTAGTTGATTTTTCCACCCAGAAAAAATGAAATAAAGCGTACATCCTTACTAATCTGCAATTCTAAATAAGAAAACACTGAAAAGTGATTGTTGGTAAACCTGAATAAAGTTCACCAACAATCACTTCACATACTCTACTCTTATTCTTATACTACTGTTACGCTTGGATGTCTAAATCCGTGAAGTCTTTGGCATGGCATTGTCATCGAGATAGTTGAAGATCCTGGGTCAGGTTCTGGAATAGGGGAAGAAAGTATTGAAGGAAACAACTAGTCAAATCTATACTTATAATTTTTTTTTTTGTAAAAAATGGATCCGACTTCCACATCAAAACAAATGTAGTTCATCACAGTCCTAGGTACCAATCAGTATTTACATATATACAACAAGCTTCCATTAGAATTTAAAAGCATAAATAGCGCCAACTTATTTAAAAACAAATTGAAGACATATTTACTGAGGAAGGGCTATTACAGCGTCGAGGAATACCTAGATGACAAGCGATAACCATAATATTATTGTTTTAGATTAAAATTAATTTTAATGATATGTTGTCTATTGTTTTATTTTTATTTTTGTTTTATAATATCACTTTGATTAAATTTTGTTATTTTGTTTATTATTTCTAGCATAATTATAAATTTTATTTTTGACATTTCATTTTACAATTAGATGACATATTATTACGGACATTTTTATAAAAATTTGTTTATTATATTTTTTTTCTCTTTTTTATTTATATTTGACATTCTAGTTTTTTTATTGATCATTTACAGACAATAAGATGACATATTATTAATCTGTTTTACACATTTTTTATTTAATTTAATTGTATTGTATTATTCTTGATTTTTTTATACACTAATCTGATTTTTGTTTTCCTTTTTATTTGACTGAATGTTTTATTGTAAATACGATTACCTACTTATTGTAAATTGAATGTGGGCTTTTATCGTCTTGAATTTGTTATTTTCTTTGACATGTATCTTTTTGTTTGTTTTATTTGCATGGTATTGTTTTATTTTACAAAATTTCTACACGATGTATATTGTTCCGAAATAAATGACTTATGACAAAGCCAAAAATAACTTTAATTTCGGAAGTCGGTGTTATTGGTTTTGGATTTTCTTTTTTTTTTTCACACCGCCTTCCGAAATTAAAGTTATTTTTGGCTTTGTAGTGTTTTGATGTGGAAGTCGATTTTATTTTTTGCAAAAAAAAATTTTTTTCACCCTTTTTAGTGGGTCGGTTTGTAATTTATCTAGTTACAAAAGCCATAATGTCAACAACTTATCACCTTTTACAAAATATTGCTTTTGCCAATGCATAGCCGTTAATTTTTGAGGAGTTCTCCTGGTGCTTGACCATAAGCTCTACATCACCATATGTATTGTGACGAGCATAAAGTGTTTAATATCCGTACTCAAGTAATCGAACCGCAATCCACGAAATACTTATTATTGAGGAGTTTCGGTAGCCATCTGTGGTCTTCATCATCAGTTCAACTTCCCCAAATGGTACTTTTCGGAAGCAACTGCTCAAGGTACTATAAGAAATACTCAAAACGCTATAGGTGTGCCTATAATATTTGAAGAGTTCCCTCGATTTCTCCAGCATCCCATCATCAGATCCTGATTTCGTAACAATGGAACCAACTAGAATGTATACCCATTCAAACGCAAAATGAATTTTTCAAATCGGTCCTGCCGTCTCCGAGTTATGAGGTAACATACATTAAAAAAAAAAAAAGTACAAGACGAATTGAGAACCTCCTTTTTCTGAAGTCGGTTAATTATAAAGAGGTAAATTTTGTTTGTATGTAGGGGGTAATTTTTGGAACTAATGATTAAATACTAAAATTTTTTTCTTTGGTAGTAAGGTGATTGGTGATTACTACAGGCTATAAATTATTTCGAAATCCACGAAAAGTCGCGGGCAAAGTGCTAGGAAATAAATATAAGACGTTGCCTGAGGTACAGGGTTTGTTTACACCTAAAGTTTTTGCAACACCTTAAAAAAAAGAAAATACTAAACAAGCCCGTCAAGAAGTCATCATCAATTCAAATAATCTCTTATCATAAACCATCAAAGGTATATATAACGTTGTCATGCCCTTTAAATCAGGAGGGGCAATTATTAATTAGTAACGTCACCCTTGACTTGTGCAACGAATGCGTACACGTGCACCTTCACAGCTAGCACTAACGTTATCGGAGTGAACCTTTAATTGCTTCACAAGGTTTCGTATCGTATTTGAAAAGTAGGAAATGGACGAAATAGGATATGAAGTAAAAATTAAACCGTGTATGAATCGCTGGAAGTCGTTGATTGGATTTAGTTTTGTCTGTCGGCGTGATTATTATATTAGCTGACACGACCAACTTTTTAATGCCATATATATTATATTTTTTCACCTTTTAAACTAACCTTGGACTTCCAGAAATATTTTAAAACCAAAATTGGTCCAGCCTTTCTTTAGTTTTAGCGAGACTAACGAATAACAATTGATTTTTTTTTACTTTTTCAGTAGCTATGCATTATTTATTTATTTATTAAGAGTCAAGCTAATCTACATTAATTGTAGTGATATACGTAATTAAAGCCAATTACAGGTTCTCACGGATAAAAATAGAAAAGTAACAAAAGTTTTGAGAAGATTATTGTTTCATTACATTGTTAAATATTAATAATGTATTATTATGAACGATCACAGAAAACAGCAAGGCACAAAAATTAACAATAAAAGATAGCATTAATTTAGCCCTCCCCACTTTAATTACATTTTTAAAGTCATTCCAAAGGTTGTCTGGAAGATATCGCTTTCAGCGATAAGACCGCCATTGTTACCATAGAATAGGCAATATTGTTAAATAGGTGTGTTTAAATTTTGGTGTACAATAAAGTATATTCTATCTATCTATCTATAGCACCATCTTATATGGTAATTTACCAGTAAATATTGGATTCTGTAGAAACTACACAATAGGTATGGCTAGTACAAATTGAATTATGTGACACTTCATAGTACGAAGAGGCTTGTATCATATTCCTTGCTTAACCTTTGTTTTACTGCTGATGCTAGCGAAGCAATCAACAAGTTATGTAATTGATATAATATGTTATTTTTGCTACTCTTTGTTTGCAAATAGCTGTGTATTTATAATGCATTTTAATAAGTCAAAGCAAATTACTTAGATAACTTTTATTTATAAATATGAAGATATAAATTTGGAAGTTTGTAATGAGCGCATTGCCCAAGCTATAAATAATTGTTAAGTTTTGTTCCTAGTCTACATTTCTGTAAGCTTGGGTAAAATAAATACATGCGTATGAGATTTTTTTCTTAAATCACTCTTGAAAAGTCTATCAACCGAGACAGTTTCTTGTAAAATTATCTAAGTAAGTAATTATGTTCAATAGTACTGAACTAACTATATAAAATTGTACATATTTACGGTTTTCAGATTTTTCCTTAATATAAATGCTGTAAGAGATTGGTTTTCCCAAATTTCATGATTCTAGAGAAATCGCAATATATGCAAAAAACTGCGACATCAACGGTCATATCTTTTGATCGCGTTGGCTTACATGTTTGATTTTATCACAGCTGAATGAGTCCATAACCTCGAGGTTATGGTCTCAGTCTCACATATGTCAAATACTCATGTATCTGATATAAAGTATTGTCAGTTTGATATCTCTACACGTTCTTGAGAAAACGGGTCTTGATTGACGAACAACGAAGTGACCCTTTATGGGTTCCTTTGGAAAGCTCCACACGGAACCCTAAAACAGAGTTGACGTTGAACCAACATCAGTAGCAGGAATACCAATTATTCCAGACACCCATTGTATTAAAATTGAATCCTTCCTTTGCGATTCTTCGCTACTACATGGACAATGCAGAAGCCATACGTGAATGACATAATCAGTGAGAGCTAATGATAACCATTCGACCGTGAAGATATATTTAGTCGTCAGGTTGTTTGCGAACAATGTTTACTATTGTGCCAGACTTTACAAAGATACGATGGGAAAGGCCGTTGTACGCAAGACGATAATATGTCCAGTTGGATATGACCTCTGATGGACGGAAAGAAGATATAAAAAGCGAGGTCAGCTTACACTAAAATATATAGACTGATTGGTCGTCAACTGAATGAGTTTATATTCGTTTATTATCTTAAGGGTGGAGGTCGATAGTCTTGCTAAGGTCTTCACTTCACGGACAGGTTTTTTCTTTCTTTTTATTAGTGATAAGCTCGGACCACCATCTCACCTGATGACAAGCGATGATGTGGTCGAAGAAGACGCACGCTTACCTAGAAGTAACCTATTCACTCTTGATTTAAAAACCCCTAGCTTATAGCTATCAGGAAACACAGTCTCAGGTTCTACTAGAAGTATTCCTATCAGTGGAATGACAACGTTCGGTTTTTAATTCTCTGTAATCTTCTTCAACCTTGTTAGTTGTATCAATAACGGTAACTTCCCAGACTGCGCGTTGTGTATGTTGTGTTTCAATTGTATCAAGTTTATTAAATAGCAGTAGTGTTACCTCTTTTACACAATTCCACTGATTTGAACAATTTCTTTGACATGATGAACGATTACGGCGAGGAGGTCATCGTCATTTGTTTAGTCTTTTCGCGTAGGCATTCAGTCTAACCACGTGCAGCTGAGAACTAGTGTTTTACATGCAGCGTCTGCCTTTCTGACCTCTACAAACTAGAAGTTATAGGTTGGCTAGACTGGTGTAAGATTTTCTGTCTTCTGACTACCCGTAACGGCTGTCAAAGATGAACAAATGACAGCCGGGACCAAGGCCTTAACGTACTTTCCAAAGCACGGAAGAATCCGACATGTTAAGATGTTCACCCACCCACGAACCGATTTTGGCAAGCGATGCTTAACCTCGTGCTGCTGTTATTATTAAGCTCCTCCCCGAGGAGAAGTTATACAGTATGTTAACTAACATAGGGCGTTCCCGTTAACCCGCAAGCACATAAGCACGCCAATTAGATCGACGGCAACGTCGCAATAAATTGAGACGTTGCCGTCCTTCAAGTACGCGTGTACAGAGTGTTTCTTTTACGTATCAATTTAACATTTTTGTGAATATTTTAATATAAAAAAATAAAAAAAACATTTTGTTTTCGAATGGTAATATTTTTTTAGCATGTTTGGATGCTATACTATTGCGGGTTAACGGGAACGCCCTCTGTTAGTTAACATACTGTATAAGAATCTAATTATTCTCATCAATGCTAGCTAATTTCCTCTTATTGACTTCATTATGTTTTTAAATCGATCCGTCACTGTTTTCTACACCAAACAAACCCACGACACGTTTATTTCTATTAGAAGGTGAAATTGTCGAGGGTAAAAACTCGTAAATGTTAGAGATTAAAATAACTTTGTAACATGATGGAGAATAACAAAGTGACGTGGATAGAGAGGTCAGTGAATTAATAAAAATATGTTGGAAAACAAAGATGACATTGACTTTGGTTCATAGAGGTTGGACGTGAGACCGCCAAGGTCGGGAGTAGTATGAACTGTGAACCATTAGTAATGGCAGCCATCGACTTTAAGTTTTTATGATGGTGTATGTGGATATTGTTAATGTACTTGTCTTTTCCAGCTTAAAATAATTAAAGCTTCAATTAATAATTAAAATTATTTTCCAGACTAATGTCCTTAGAAAATGCGTTATTTTTCTAAGCTAATGTCATTGCAGTACCTATACAACATGCATTCGACTTGCGTACTGGACCAGTCCTTCTTACGTCGAGGCCTGTGTCCTAGCGTAGTTTAGTTCTCTTTGATTTTATACCAGTCCCCAGTCGAAAATGTGATTGTCCAGTGGTAATTAAAACAAAAAACACTAAAGTTATCGTACTTTACTTACTTAGCTTTATATTTATACTACAAGTACGAAAGTTAAAAAAGATGGATCAATTGATGTTTGATACTGAATCACGCCATAACGGCAGAACGGATTGGAAAGTTTGGCACAGAGAATGTTATTGTCTGGAATATCATAAAGAGTACTTTTTATCCTAGAAAAATGAGTGAAATTTCCACAGTAGAATATAATTTACAGGCACTCTTTTTACTTAATGATTTTGATTCGATCTAAGTCCGCCGACGACGCGGCGACGTAGCCATTTTGGGCAATGCACGGACTCAGTACACTAGCTCACCTCGTAAAAAAAAGTAACGATAAATCAAGTTCAGTGAGTTATTTTTAATATCCTTAGCGTTAATTGCGCAAGTAACCGAAGTGAAAGCCGCGCATGTAGAGGTTATCTATGCCATTTATATCTACTTTATGTAAATACGAAGTGTGTTTAAACAAGTTGATTTCAACGATGATAATTTTATTTATTTAAAATGCACTGAGAAGTCGAGTTTGTTCATTATCTTGTAATTTTGTAGACCGGCTCTAGCTGAATTAAAAATAAATCTAGTTACCTACTTGCCTGATCCTAGCGTTGTCATAAACTAATAACAATATTGAAGAAATAAAGATATTTTAGTTAATAACTTTATGCATTTTATTACATTAACATACGTCTCGTCGTCCAAGGCAGAATAGAGGGCACCAGACCGCGCGGACGATCGCCAATGCATTAATGCAATGGTCTGACCAAAAAAAGAGCATGGTGGGTGGGCCTTTGCATGAGAGAACTCAAAGGTCGGCAAAATGGGAAAGATGGCGGGACATCGTGAGGCGAGCTACATCCGCCACTCCAGCATTTACTTCATGTTGATTACGACCACTCTGGCAAGAGTTATATGTACGACTGAGAAGAAGATATTAACATACTTAAATATATAAGATTTTCTTAATTTATGTTTTAATTTTCTGAGTTTAGTAGAAGGAGCCCGGAACTCACGAATTCACGATATATGGAATCCTAGTGTGACCTCCAGAAATGTAGAAGTAGTTTTATTTCAACAACAAGGAATTGAATACCCTCCCGTTAATAAACAACGTTTGTATATGTATTGATGTAGGTACCTAACTTAATTTTATTGACTTCACCTGGGAGGTTTTTCCCGCGTAAATCCCGATCCCGTGGGAATGAAATTCTAAAGGATAAAAGCATAAAAGAAAGAAAGAGAAAAGGATAAAAGCATAAACTATTAGAAACTATAAGTTAATACATATTTCTAAAACAAAATTAACAGAAAACGAAAGCACGCATTTATGGTGCTCTCCATAAGTTCTTCAAACCATATGCATTTCATGTCATTTAATAAAGAAAACCCAGTACTAGGAAAACTTAACATTCCAGATTTCCAATATACCTACATATTGTCCTACTGAAGTTCTACTGGTTATGTGAAACGGCTGTGTTCCCATGTGTTGATTCTCAGGCGCTGCAATGGGGCGTCATGCGGTCAGGTCAACCGTTTCTTGGCACACTTGGTTACGGATACAGTTTTGTATTCCAACACAAACGTGAGTATATATTCTTGTGTTTTACGCTGATTTGGGAGGGATATGAACACTACATACTATTGTATTTTACAACTTATATCTAAAAATAATATAAAATATGGTGTCCAGAAATTCGTGCGCATCGCTGTCCACTGGTAATAAATTACTATGGGTCCGCATTTCTTTTTTTAAATATAAATATTAAGTATGCATTCTTTTAACATATGTAGAGAGAAACTAGAAACATATGTAACATATGTAGAGAGAAAGTAGAAGTAAGTCCCTGAATTAAAATATAAATAGATATCTTCTAAAGGCTCCTGGCTGACAGTTACGTGGTACCTAGCTAATGCAATTTGCAGTGTTCTTTATATCACAATAGGATTACCTGAAGCCATTTCTACTTCCATAATAACGTCGAATATTTTGCTAGCTAGTTCTTGTGTTTCACTAACATTATATTCTCTTATAAGATCGCTATCAACAACTACTTCGACAAACTGTAGAGAAATACTTCAGTAATTAGTTAGTTCAAGAGCATCGACCCGTTGTTTTGTCGTTTGATCATGTTGTCAGCAATTGACACCTCATACTTCTAGGGTCAATTATAAATACTATTGATTTGGTCAGTGGACTTTGTTTTATAAGCATAGGAAGATTCTCTAGTCAAATTAGGAGAAGCTGTGAAGCTATAATTTTTGTAATGAAAACAAAACAATGTGAGGCAATCAAAGATATATTCCAAGGTCAGTCTGTCTGTTTATTATTTACTTCTTAATTCAGAGATTGATGGATTTGGATGTGAAATCTCAGTTACAGACAGAGTAAATTTTTATCCCGAGAGCCACATACAGATCGAAATCGTTTATAGGTAAGAATGAAAATCACCTATAGTTTCAGAGCAAAACTTCAATGCTTAGCCACTCTGTTGACAGTGCCTGGGATTTGGCAAGATGACATATTTTGGTAATTACAGTACTGCATAAGTCACATCTCGAAATAAAATTGGCGCATCTATAGGAATTAGCAAAAACAACGAAATCGTTAAGCGAAAGACACTTTCTCGCTTGGCAAGCAAGCAGATGGACGAAAACTTCATGATTTAAGTAATAACATTTTATTAGGAAAGAAATAAATCAGTTGATTATGGAGTATTTAATACACCAGCTACGAAACCATTAACCTAGCAACATAAAATTATGGCTACGGCAAGGTTAGATCTTGCTATAAAGAAGATGTATAGATTATAGGTACTCACGATATTGTTTGAGAACCAACAAAAACGATCTGCAAATATTGTTAGATTGGCAAAATCAAAGTGCTAACCATAAAGAATCGGTGAACACAGCCAATGAAAACGAAGATATTCATAGAGTAGGCGCCACAGACATGTCTCTTGCTCTATTTCACATAGACATTTTCACTTATATAAATAAAATTAAAGTGTCTGTCTGTGATTTCAAAATATGTGATAATTATCTAAACGGTACCAAAACAGTGGAGTGCGAGTGGGCAGCTATATTGACGGGGTGTGTTTTAATAATATAAGTAACGCTGATGATATGGCACTGCTGTCGCGCCGCAGTCTGCGGTCTCCGGAAGTTGGTTGCCATCTGTGAAGCTTATGCTAAGCGTCATGGATTGGTATACACGTACAACATAGGAAAAAGTGAGTGAGGTGAGTGAAACACCATGAGTGTTTGAGGCCGGTGGTCGGAGCCCTGAAACTGTACCACCAGTCAGGTTGTATGGAGTAGCTCTCAGGAGAGTGTTAAAGTACCTGGGACATCTCTTGACCGCTGACCTCACAGACAATGACGACATTGAGAGGGAACGAAGGGCATTTTCGGTTAGAGCTAATATGATAGCTCGCAGGTTTGTACGTTGCTCACCTGGTGTAAAAATAACCATATTCCGTGCATTCTGCTGTTCGTTTTACACGTGCAGCCTGTAGGCTGCATATACTCGTAAATCGTACAGTGCCCTTCGCGTTCAGTATAATAATGCGTTCCGGGTGTTGATGGGGCTGCCCCGCTTCTGTAGCGCATCAGGGATGTTTGCTGAAGCTCGCGTTGACTGTTTCTATGCGATGATGCGAAAATGATGCGCTTCCCTAGTGTGCCGGCCAGCACCAACATAATCCTTGGTTGTGTGGCGAGCAGGCTTGACGGTATGTTCGTGAATCGCTGCTGCAAGCTCTCCACGTCGGTGTTGAGCTTGTAGCTTCGATTCGCCAACCAAACTTGTAATTTAAGTTAAGTACTAACATAGGATTACGGAATTTTGTAACTAACCATTTGAGTTTTGTTACTTGAAAATAAATGAAATGAAATGAAAACACAAATAATCGTTTTTGAAAAATTTGTTATAAGTCTTTCATCTTTCTGTTTGTGTCATAGTGTTACAGTGGATTTCGTCACATATTGGCTTGAGGGGAAATGAGGAGGCAGATAAGTTAGCAAAAATTATAGGGTCAATTTCGGGCTTTGAAATTTATATTTTTCCCTTTTATTCGGAAATACTGCGTAAAAATTATTGTTATGATAAATGGAAAGAATACTTTAATGAGCAATCTAAACTAAAAGGTGTATGGTACAAGATTATACAAAATGAGCCTCCTCGTATCCCATGGTTTGATAGCAATACCATTAGCCGAGGTACTATTATAAGGTAACTGCTCATCGAGTTCGTTCCGGACACATGCCACTGAGAGCTTTTGTGTATCTTATGCAAAAAGAAAGTTCACCCAATTGCGAGGTATGCGGTAAAAGAGAAGATGTGCAGCAACTTTTAGTGGAGTGTGTCGGGAACGAATCTGAGGGAAAAAGAATTATAAGGGAGTTCGATTTAAACAGATTAGACTTAAGCATATTTTATCAATTCTTGGCTCGACCTTTGTCCCGTGAGGCTAAAATATTCCACAACTTTATAATAATAATTTATAATATTTAAACTTTACAATATTTAAGGTTTTTGTTTGGTTTAGTTAAGTTTTTTTTTGTGTTTTTGTTAGTAATTTAAGATTAGTTTATCAGGCTGACGTGAACTGTGTTCAAAAGACCCTTAAAATAAAGATTTAAAAAAATGTATAGATTACTATTTATCCCAGAACTCCCATGAGATCGGGATTTACGCGGTAAATACTTCCCCTTCTAAACTAAGTCGCGGGCACAGCTAGTATTATAATAGGTAATTACAATGTTGAATCAGACTTCGAGTAGTCTACACGTGGGACAATATCAATACTCGTTTGTTATTGAAATCTTGGCGGAAAACATTGAGAGTTCACTCCTCTTGTGATTAAAATAGCGCGTTGCTACAAGCGACTCATCCCGATGTTTACTACGAAATGCTGGGTGCACCTAATTGATAATATTATAGAAATTATGCAGTTTACTCGTGTCGGCCACTTTAGGCGAATCGGTGCCAAGTCAACATCATTTTTCTTTACTACTTTATCCTCGCGACCTAATTGGTTTATTCTAGTAGCTAATATTTGTTTTCGGAAAATGTGGACCAATTATGAAGACTTGAAAAATATTTATGTGGACAAAACTGCAATACTTTTGCTAAAATTGTTTTTTATGCTTGTTTCTTTTATTCTTACTAACGTCTGCCTGTAATATGTCACTCACCAGTCAACTGTCTCCCTGAACTGTCAAAAATTACATCGATCCGTGGTTCCGTTTTGATGCGAAAGGACAAAGTCAAGGACTCTTTCGCATTTATAATATGACTATAATATAGTGTCTTATTCAGAAGATTCCGGAATACATTCTAGTAATATTAATATTAATTTTAATAAAATTAATATTAATAAAATAGAGTTCCCATTTTTAATTAATAAACAGCATTCATTAATGCGGTTTTCTGCTAGTTCACCTACTTCTTTAGCTGTAAGCAAAGCAGTTCCAGGAGCTTTATCGTAACTAGCTGTTTGGATGACATTTTGCCAAATACCTACCTGACAACTTCTATTTTGATAGGTGTGTGGCGTATATTCGTGTCATTCGGCGCGTGGCACGTGCCATTTGGCCATGGCACTTGGCGGTGATGAGTTGATTTGTTGCTAATACAATCGCTTGCTTCAACAGTTTAATGTTCGCGTAATTCATAATTTATATTCTTCTCAGATGATTGCGTGTGGGAAACATTCGTATTACAGATGTCTTTACATGATCAAGGTATGTGAGAGTCGCAGTTTTAATTGATCAGTTGATAACAGTTGGCGTTAAAAACTAAATATTTACATTGAAAAGAAAGAAATCTTTTTTATATTCTTTATTTATTTATAGAGACTTTTACGCATAGCGTATGTCAGTCCCATCGTATCCTGAACAATTGTACCTTCACAATATGTGTGCCATGAATTGGAACAAATCCTTTGCAGCGTCGCCATTTGGTTAAAGGAATCTTGAAATCTCTCACTAAGGATAAGATGTGTTAGACTAGTAAAAAGCCAATCAAATAACAGGATAAGAAATATTTAAAAAGTAGGTTTTCCACTTGGTATACTAATTTTATCGCTAACAGTTGGGTATATTTCAGATGTATTTTTTAAAATATATTTATAATGCCTCTGTTATGTATTCCTAACGTGACCAGACGTGCCGTTTTGAACGGGACTGTTCCTTTTTATAATTACGAGTCCCGGTGTCCCCGCAATGATCTCTGGGACGCAAAACTATCCCGTTTTCTGAGACCGCGTCTACGGACTCATCGGTCGATGCGAATATAGCCGAGAATGGCCAAGACGTCGTCGCTCGCGCTTTGATGACTATTTATTTGACAGATTTTTCGTTCGCCCACTTCTCGATATTTGTTTTGTTGTTGTTACGTGTTTTTTACGTAGTTTATATTTGACATTAACATGTCTGGAGTGAGGCCATTAAGAGGCACGGGGAAGCACTTGCTGTTTCCCTTGACATCTCCAAGGCCTTTGACAGGGTCTGGCACGATAGCCTTATTGCTGAGCTTCCTTCTTTCGGTTTACCCACTCAACTTTGCGTTTGGATTGAAGACTTCCTGAGGGATCGGTCCATTCGAGTGGTCATTGATGGCTGCTCGTCTGGCCAATTGGCAATTAATGCCGGGGTCCCTCAGGGGTCTGTTCTCTAAGCAACTTTATTCTTGCTGCACATTAACGATCTGCGCCCAGTACCTTTGGGTATGCAGACGACAGCACAGTTTCTGAGAGATATGTGTCCAGCGCGTGAGCTGGTGGGTCACAGATCCAGTCTCTCCGTGAGGACATGGTTGGGCGCTTGAACTTGACCTTGAAGGCTGTCTCCGAATGGGGCGATGCCAACCTGGTCAAGTTTAATGCAGCTAAGACCCAGGCGTGTCTCTTCTCCGCAAAAAGGAGCCAATTCGAACCGGTTCCTACTTTCCGTGGTGTAATCGTGCCGATAACCGATCATATTGAGCTTCTTGGGGTGACTTTAACTTCCACACTCAATTTTGGCCCGTTTATCGAGGCTAAGGCTCAGTTAGCATCAAAAAAGTTTGGAATCCTAGCCAAGGTGAGACGGTACTTCACACCGGAACAGCTACTCAATTTGTATTAAGCCCAGGTTCGGGAATACTGCTCTCATCTTTGGGATGGATCTGCGAAATACCAACTGGACGCGCTTGAGTCTATCGAGAAGCGGGCCAAGAGACTCATTGGCAACGATGCACTGGTCGAGTCAAAGCTCCAGAGCCTTGAACACCGACGGCGAGTTGCAAGTCTATCGGTTTTCTATCGGTTACATTTCGGGGAGTGTGCGATGGAATTACACAATCTAATTCCGCCAAGCCCGTTCCATCATCGAACTACGAGACAAACGGCGAAGCGCTATCGTTACATGGTGGACATCCCACCCATACGCACAAAACGTTTTGGGAATACCTTCATTGTGCGTACGGCTAAGGAGTGGAATTCCCTGCCGGAGTCTGTGTTTCCCGATAGCTATAACCTAGGGGTCTTTAAGTCAAGAGTGAATAGGTTACTTTTAGGTAAGCGTGCTCCATCTTCGACCACATCATCACTTACCATCAGGTGAGATAGTGGTCAAACGCGAACCTATTTTAAATTAAAAAAAAAAATAAAAAATTGAAAAATGTCCCCTGTTACTAAAAAACATTTTTGAAATTCCACATCCAAACTGTGGCTTTATTTTTTACACGCTCAGTCAACAAGTTTTCATCAAGCTGTATTGAAACTTGAAGGTTAGACTACTACTACTCTTACCATAGAAATGTAGATATTTTATTGGGCTGATTTAAAAAAGGTCCCCGCATGGGAAATTGTTCAAAAATTGTAGACGTCTGAGAAAACCCAGTTACAAATTTCAGTTCTAACGGCGATGTTGATAATTAAGATGAATATAAAAAAAAACGTGCTAAGAATTTCATTCTTACTTAAAATCATCACCAGCTATATTAATGCAAATTTGTTCATCTTTCGTAACTTTTAAGCTAACTGACTATTCCTAAATAAAAAACTCAAATAAAAAAAATTTTTTTCATTGACAACCTTTTAATTGACCTTAATAAGCCAATGTCCCGTTTTGAGACAAAAAATAAATGGTCACGTTATGTATTCCTCACGTTTTTAATAATAGCTTTATTAATTTTCATTGGGTACAGGATATTGTGGGAACCTTATATCCATAGATATAATCCAGCAGTTACTATTTTAAAATTCTAGGAAGATTTTGTGTTTACCCAGTATTTTTTGCGAAATTCAAAATAGATGACTAGCCAATAGCCATTAGTTTATTTTCGTCCATTTTATATTCACGGCAATTTAATATAATTTTCTCACGACTCTGTTGGTGTTTGATATTGGGTCAATGGATTGAACCTAGATTACAATCTTAATCTGTCGCAAAATAGTTTTCTTTTCTGTGTCGGGTATATTTGGACTCACGAATAACATTCGACCATTCCGTACATTATTACACGATTCAGTATACAACTTATCTACAAGTACTATATTTATACGAGAAGCAAAAACTTTATAAACTCTATAGAGGAGTACTTATGGAACTTGAAATTTATTACGAATTTTTCTTAAATCCACAGTAACTATATAAGACTTTTATTCTGATTTTTTGACGTTGCGGTAAAGAGTACTATATTATGTTTTATATAATTATTATACACCTCATAATATACACAGAATACAATACACAAAAAACTAGTTTGGTTAGACAGAATTGAAAGATATAATACATAAGTAGTTTAAGATATTATCGTTAATTAATATAATTATTATCTGCGCATTGAAAGTTTATCAACTCATATTACAAGGGAATAACAAGACACTTAGTGCATTCTCTTTGCGTTTCGATGATCGAATATCTTCAGACCAATATGCAACTCTGCCCTTGGCCTCGTTTAAACTCAAATTAAAATTCCAAATTATCATAAATTTAAATCATTAGTGCAATAGGTGTACTAAATTGTCACTAACATAAACTTTACAGTGCAGGAGTTTAACGATTAACTTTTTATCTCTATGACCTCGCTCTGTTTATCTAACGTGCTTCCCGTCCCATTGATTTACAAACAATGGATTTTTCTTATAGCACAATTAATACCATGTATTTACCTACTGTTTACTAGATCTCTTTAATGTTTAGCTTACGCTACAAAGGCCTGGATTAAGGCCCTTTTTCTTGGCGGCAAAAATCATCAAATGACTTCTCCGGGAGTGTCAAGCTACATGAGACTTATTCCCACCCTGTTCCTTGAGTTGGTCTTGCGTTCCGTGGCTGCGGTATCTCGTTAACACATTCCCAATTAAGGTTTTGTCAGTCTCTAGTTTTTTTTTTTTATATTTAGTTGCTTAACCGTTATAATAATATACATAATAATACATACTTTGATATTTAGAGACTTGCGTATTCCAGCTGTCTCCAGAACATGACAAAATTGCACAAATAACCTGTTATCACGGTTTCTTTGACATAACGTACACACTAGACAATGTTGCCATAATATGTAAGTAAAAAGCGTGATTATCCACAGGGTGCGTGTGCGCAGTGACACACCTGAATTGACGGGTTTGAAGTGAACATATTATGAACACTGATCTATTTTTAGCTGTGTTTCTTAACTAGCTTGTCACCTGTTTAATAATATAGAAGAACGTAACTATATTATTGATTACACTAGTGTTGTGCCTAGTGTTTTCAATCTTTTTATACGGTGCCGAAACTTGCTCATTGAGAGTCCAAGACCGGTATCGGAAAGCCGACGCTTTAGAGATGTGGCGTTGGTGACGACTCCTCAGGATACCTCGGACGGCATTCCGTAAGAACAACCCTGGATCTTGAAGGAACTCGGAATACAGACTTTCGTCGATTGTACAGTTACAAATTCCGAAATTATGAGGGTGGTTTGAATTGATGGGGACCCTCTCAGTACAACACAAATATGGCCACGACCACTCTGTCAAGTGTGACTCAGAAGAAAAAGTAATGAAAAAATAGCTATTGTTTTGGAGCCTATGCCCAATAAATGGGAAAGGAAACTTGTATTTACTTTTACAAAGTTTATGTACAGTAGTGATACTGAATTACATACGTAGACCTTCCCGGATTTTTTTCAACGCCTGTAATAGGTATTTGGGTAAAATAGCCGGTAACAGAAAATAATGACTGAAAGCGGAACAAATTCGTGCAAAAATAATACTACTATACCTACCTAATGTTAAATCTGTATGTAAATAGGTAAGTACCTACATACACAAACTTTGACTTTAGAAAGTCAGACGAAACGAATCTGTCAATAATCGTATCTCTAATTGAAAGCCTTTACGAGATAATCTCCTAAAGACCTTCAATTCAATGTTTGTATTAGTTTAGAGAGCAAAATAAAATACGACCTACTACCTAGGTACCTACATTTTAAAATTATTAATTTAAAAAGACTATTACCTATATCACCATGAAGTAGTACCATCTATATTCTCAACAGAGCAAAAAGCAGATTAGCTAAGTAATTTTAATTCAGCAAACCGAGCGAATGATAAAATAATTTCGTCACGCTTTGATGCAGATAGATTGGCTTTTTGGGAGATACGTGTAGTAAAGATTCCACCCACAGTGCCTCTGTTAAAATAAATGAGAAACTGCATAATAAAAGAAAGAATTATACCGATAGGAAATATTATGGAGAGCTTAGGGTTGCCATCCGTCCGGGTTTTCCCGGATTTGTCCTAGTTTGGAGAGCGTCCGGGGGCGTCCGGGCGATTTTCCCAATAAGCGTCCAGATAAAACCCGGACACATTGGTCTTAAGGGTACAAAAAGCACGATCTCTATTATTATTTTCCTATGGTATTACATCTCATTGTTTATGTTACGTTGATTAAATGAAAAGGAAGAGACTGTTATTAAAAAGTTCTAAAGCTCTACAATGTTATCACTTTATCAGTAAATAAAAACCATAATTAAACATCGTTGTTTTTAGTTCAAAAATGTATTTTTCTACGGTGTCCGGGGAAAAACTGTGATTTTACACAAATGTCCGGGGTTTAATAATCTTTGTCTGGGGCCGGCAAATTTGGTAATGGCAACCCTAGGAAAGCTGAATGTGATTCTTTCTAGACCTCGAGCTCTCAACTGAAAACAACGTACTTATAACGTACATAGGTTTCCTACATTCGTTCATTCTTTCCATTTTAGGAATCAATGGCGGGAATTTTCGACCATACTTCATTCATATATAGGTCCAAAATCCCAAATATACCTACCTACTCAAAATATTTTGGTGGCTTGTAAACAACCATACTCTACTTACCTATAATTATTATACCTTCGTATTAATTCCTCAATAAATATTGAATTTTAAATAGGAAGGCAATGAATTTATAGGTACCTAGCCATATTTTTTGCAAACAAGTTTTATCACAACAAACAAATTAATAATGAAGGCCACGATAGGATAAAAAAAATAGGAAACTAAACATACCTGAAGGTAATATATGTGACACGAGCACACAAAACACTAGGAATCCTGTCAACATTTTCCCAACAGTAAAATTTCGTACACACTTGACAAATACTCAAAAACCATAATCGTTTGCATTGTATTTTAAAAGAAATACTAACAAAATACAATCACCAGTCACTACACACGTTATGAATATCACTCACAGCACTAGAAAACTGTTGATTTTGATCAGAGTAAAAAATAACAGTTAAAAAGCAATCGAGAATGTAAAATGTTTAAAAATGTTCGATGCGTGAAATCAGAGCGGAGCGAGCATTTTTGGCGCGAAACGACACGTCCACGCGACTAAACGCGGCGAGGCCGACTTGGCGCGCGGCGGGACTCGATAGTTGATTAACCAACTCGGCCGGTGTCGGCGGCTGTGGCGCGAGGCTTGTTTAGGCGGTTCGCTTACAAACTGGCGCTGTTGCGACGCGGCAGTCTCGACTCCGCTCCCCATCGCCTCCACTGTGCCTCCACTCCTCAGAATCCAATCTTGTTTGACCTCAAACTATTTGTACTTCCTTTACCAGTACAGGTCGATGCCTGCTGGTTGGTTTGTCTGTGCAACTTCATACAACTACGCGTGAACTCTCTCTGACAGACTTCCGGGGTGATTTCATGTCATTTAACAGTATTTAAGGCCCTGAGCAAGGACATAATATAGCTTTATAAGAACCAGCTTTACGGTTGTGAAGCACTGGCACGGCACTTTACTTACATATGTTTTTAGGTTTAGATCTCCCCCAAGTCCTCCGTCAAGATTGTCCACAACCCAGAACCAGACACCGGTCGCATTTTTAATCATATTTTGGTATTTCAAATAATTTGGGTTGGGTTTGTTAGTATATTTCTAATTTCCAGCCGGTCATCCGCAAAACATTCGTCTTTATGCAAAACTGGTCTAAGTCAGTAGACACTGCGGACCTAGTATAATAAGGTACATATATTTAGAGCCCTAAACCATCAGTGGATTTTTGTAAATAGCCGTTTCTTTCGTACTGCTGGTTATAAGTGCCCACTATCCATGTAGGCCTATGTGTAACGTGACCAGACGTCCCATTTTGAACGGGACTGTCCCTTTTTAAAGTTACAAGTCCCGGTGTCTCCGAAATGAACTCTGGGACGCAAAATTGTCCCGTTTTCTGAAACCGTGCAAAAATTTTAATAGTCGGCCGTACGAATATATATAATACTAGTACTCTCGCGGGGCTTCGCTCCCGTGGATTCTATCACGGTAAAAACATAACTCTCCTTTTTTGCAGTCGGGTAAAAAGTAGCCTATAACCTTCCTCAAGCTTCAAGCTACTTCCATACCAAATTTCATCCAAATCCACCCAGTACTTTCGAAGATTAGCGCGTTCAAGCAAACAAACAAACAAACTAACAAACTTTTCCGCTTTATAATATTAGTATAGATAATAATTGAAAGGAATATATTGACTGTAATAAAGATGAATTTCTATTACATATTCAGACGAATTTTCATTATTTTATTTTATTACATTACATCGCAGAAAGTAAACGAATGGAATAATCTAAATGTTTCCACAGAAACTCATTGGGTGGAAGTATTCAAACACTTCCAAGCCAAGAGTCTTCAGCATGAAAACTTTTATATTTTAATTGTATATATGTTATGTTTGCTGGCTATAAATGCTCCAGTTTTTTCTATGATGTACAAATAATTGTGGAGATCTGAGAAAACCCAGCTACAAACTTGGGTTCTAAAGGCGATGTTATCAACATCGCTTTTAGATCTGAAATTTGTTTAAGGTGAAAAAAACGTGCCAAGAGTTTCATTCCTTCTTAAAATCACCTATATTAAAGCGAATTTGTTCGTCTGATAAATATAACTAAACGTTTCGGGTAAATACATTTTTTAGTTTGTAACTTATAAGCTGACTGACTTTTCTGTATAAAGACGACTTAAAAAAAAAACCTTTTTAACTAAAAATAAAACCAACTTCCATCTCAAAACATTGTAAAGCCAAAAATAACTTTAATTTCGGTAGTCGGTGTTAGTTATTTTTCACGCTTTTTAGTGTGTCGTGTCGTTTTGTAATTTATCTAGTCACAAAAGCCTAAATGTCAACTACTTATACCGATGCAGAGCCGTTAGTTTTTGAGGAGTTCTCCTGGTACTTCACCATCTGCTGTACTTCACCATATGCATGTGACGAGCATAAAGTGCGTAATAATCATATTCAAGTAATCGAACCGCAATCCACGAAATATTTAATATTGAGTAGTTACGGTGGCCATCTGTGGTCTTCATCATCAGTTCTACTTCATGAAATGGTGCTTTTCGAGAACAACTGCATATACCTATAAAAATACCTAAATCGCTATAAGTGTGCCTATAATATTTGAATGGTTTCTCTCGATTTCTCCATGATTCCATCATCAGATCCTGACGTGATGACAATGTGATCAACTAGAAAGTATACTCTTTCAAACAAAAGAAGAATTTTCCTAATCAGTCCAGCCGTCTTTGAGTTATAAGGTAACCTTCATTGTGCGGACGGCTAAGGAGTGGAATTCCCTGCCAGAGTCTGTGTTTCCCGACAGCTACAACCTAGGAGTCTTTAAGTCCAGAGTGAATAGATTACTTTTAGGTAAGCGTGCTCCATCTTCGATCACATCATCACTTACCATCGGGTGAGATAGTGGTCAAACGCGAACCCATTTTCAATAAAAAAAAATACATAAAAAAAAATTCGACGTACTGAGCACCTCCATTTTGAAGTCGGTTAAAAAGTGTTTTTTTTTTTCACCGACTACCTGTTAATTGCCCTAAATAAACCGTCCGGTTTTGAGTCAAAGAATTAATGGTCACCGTACCTATGTGGAATAAAATATTTTTGATTTTGCTTCTCCACCATTGTTTGCAATTCTTGGCAATAAACATCTGCCGTCACTGTTGTGCTATTTGGTAAGAAGCTGTGATGTAGAAGTCCGGCACTGGTCCACCAGACGGTCACCATCATCTTCCTATGAGTAAACTTTTTTTTGCGCAGTGATTAGGTGCTGTACCCGGGTCCACCCACTAAGACGAACGCTTAGGGCCGAGTCACACCGAAATGGCAGCGGCCGGCAGCGGCCGCGGGCGACGTCAGCGGCAGCCGCGGGCGGAAACACCAACAAAACGCGCGAGGCGCGCGGCCGCTCGCGTCACCGCGGGCGGCCTCGCGACCTTTTCAAGCTTTCCAAGCGATACTGGTCTTTTATTTAAGTATATAGTTAAAGTTTAAAATTATTTCACACTGAAAGTGCTCGCCGCGTCGCTGCCGGCCGCTGCCATTCCGGTGTGCCATGCGACTCGGCCCTTACGGTTGTCGTACGACTTTTTATCGCATGTAACAATTCGATTGAGAATTCTCTCGTTTCTATGCCGATTCAGTAGTGCTATGCATGCACGCGTAAGTCTCGCTGTTGGTCGCTTACTTCGTGTGTCGCCCACTTATCTAGCTTATTTATCTTTCCAATTAAACGCAAGTGCTTCAATGTTGTTCTGACACTAACTCCAAGGCCTGCAGCAAGCTTAGCCTTAAATTTAGTGTAATCTGCTTCCACTATCGCTTTCAATTCGTCGTTGACGTCAGTGGTTACCGGCCGATCAAAATATCTAAAAGCACACGAGTAATGACCAAAGAGTATAAGTAACTAGTATCAAATGTCCAAGCAAATGTCTGAATTTGAAATAAAATTAACACGGCTTTAGAATCAAAATTTGTTTTCGAATTGCGCGCCAATCCAGAGAAAATTAAATCTGATAATACTGATTATAGAATTTCCAATTACATAGGTAAAGACCTTGTAAAGACCTACATATTAGAACTACAAAGTGGAAACTTGGTTATTTTCAACCATCATTATTTGTTGGTAAAAGTTGTGGGCACGCCTCCCCCCCCACCCTCCTACGCACATGACTGCTGGAGTGCTGGCCCTCTCTCTCCTGTGTAATTCTAAAAATTGTTTCTCGGGGATCTGAGGACCAGCTCTGAACTATCAGAATCGTCTAAAACTAGATGACGCATGCCAATGCGTCATCTAGTTTTAGACCGATTCATTCATCTTTTGGAGCTTTGTTTGTAGTTCCTCAGCCAACTTTTTTTTAAATTCTCAATAGGTTCGCGTTTGACCGCCATCTCACCTGATAGTAAGAGATGATATGGTCAAGGTAAAGCACGCTCACCTAATCATTCTTGACTTAAAGAACCCAAGGTTATAGCTATCAAGAAAGGAAACACAGACTTCGGCAGGGAATTCAACTCCTTAACTGTAGTTTTCCCAAAAAAAAAAACAACGTTTTGTGTGTAGTGAGTGAGTCACCATGTAACGATATCTGAAAGAGGACTTCGGTACCTTTGGTGTTCCCTGAGACTGAGACTACCAGTTACTTAAGTATCTCTTCGAATGTGTTTTGATCATTTTGCGAGAGTAGGTGGTGAGTGGTGACCCTAGGGATGCCAGATGTTCGGTTTTCGACCGGACTATCCAGTTTTCTTTATGCTTGTCCGGTCACAAAAATCTTGGTAAACCGGACAATAGATTGTCCCGTAATAAAATAATCGTTCATTATTTCTAGCGAACAGCACCAGCGTTTCGTAGGACCGTTTATTGAAAATCGTACAGTATGTGTGGTGTAGTATTCCCATATCTAATGCTTTTGTGGAAAGAATCTTCAGCGTCATGGGAAATGTATGGACCGATGAAAGAAATCGTCTCGCCGTTCAAACTGTAAAAAGTGAATAGGGCGTTTTCTTTAACATAAATGTTAGTTGCACTGAATTTTAAGATGCCATCTCAGGGAATAAGACTTTATTAAAAGCAGTCGGGTTGAGTTCTAAATATATAAAAAGTAGAATGGTTGTAGTTTAGTAAGTTTCCAGAACACAAAGTACATTTATCTATTAAGAAATAAAAATATTAAAAACCATAGAAATCTATCAAACAGGAGAAGTGGTAAGGGGGCGTGTCGGTGTCCGCGCGACATGGCCACAGCGCCCATGTCACAGGCAAATGGCCGTCTCCGCGAACTAGTACACTTTCGACGGCGATCGTGACAACTTATAAGAATGCCGAGTTGTTTAGTGGTTTCTTACAAAAACCGAAGCCAAAACCAAAACTTTGTGAATCATGGAATCACTTACCATATGTTAGTACAAACATTTTACAATATTTGTCTTTAAAATCATGAAAAACAATAAATCGTAAAATAGTTCTTGCTTTTACTATGTTATTTTTGTTCTCAAATATCAGAGCGACTGTACTATTTTTGCTATAAATGCATTGCTCCTTAACCACTACCTGAGTTCGTCACTAAGTAACTGGACAAGCAATGTAAAAATAATAAACCGATACTGTATTACGCGAATTCATCGCGTAGTGAGGCCGCCGCTTCTTGCGACGAGTTAGTGATGTGCTTGTGCAGATCCACTAACGTCAACCCGTTAAAAACCCCGTTAAAACCCCGTTATTTCATTCGGCAATGAAATTGTCAATTAAATAACGGGGTTTTATAACATACGGAAACCTCTAAGAAAATATGTTATGTTTAACTTTTATTTTACATGACATAACAGAAAGAAAAATACGTTGAAAAGTCAAGTGTACAAAAAAGTCAAAAAGAATGAACAATTTATTTTACGCCCGCAGCATGCGTAAAGAGTTCCGACGTCGCCGTCGCTACAATCGTTTATTTTTCAATCTGTCAACCGTTTTAACCCGGTTGGAAGATCAATGTAAATAATGTATTTTGTGCTTATTTTGATTATTTTACAGCGTAGTAGAGAAATGCGTAACCAATGTTCGTAAAGTAAGTTACTTAAATTTTAGGTTAGGTTTAGGTTTTGAATTATCGTATGTTATGCCTTATCCTCGTGCTGTTTCTTTATTTTTTTATGGTTTTTGTATTTTACTTCCGTTTCGAAGCTTCGAATGCGTTATAATAATCGGCATAGTTCTGACAATATATTAGTGAATTTAGCTTAAAATAAGTCAATACATTCATTCTATTTATTTGTTATGCATGGGTGTGTGTTTGTTTTCATAAATTTAACAATTTATCTACTAACTAGGGTTTTTCTTATAACAAAAACCTATTATAACCTACTAAACTATTTGTAAAAGAATGGAAATAGTCATGAAAACAGTTTGTCTCACGGATGATAAATTTACTGTCGTACAGGAACTCATGGCAAAGGCTTTGCCACGTTTCATAGGATTAGATGTCTTTGATAATATTACATTTCAGCAGTTTGAGCAGTCCCCGATGAATAATCACATAATATTTCTTACCAAAACAGTCATGGAAAAATATATGAATTTAAGATTACACTATTTGACAAAAAAATGCCACCCCAGTAATATCAAAGCATCAAGTGCTACACAAATACCTCCACTCATGGTCTCTCTCTCCACTCCACATGACAGTGAGTAAACTTAAAGTTAAAGAGTACTTAATTATAATTACGTTATTTTATGTTCTTAATAATATGTTTATTTTTAGGGTTCCGTAGCCAAATGGCAAAAAACGGAACCCTTATAGTTTCGAATTGTCTGTCCGTCTGTCTGTCTGTCTGTCTGTCCTTCCGTCCGTATGTCACAGCCATTTTATTCCGAAACTGTTAGAACTGTACATGCGAAACTTGGTAGGTAGATGTATTCTGTGAACCGCTCTACAGCAGCAGAGATACAGCATAATTTCTAAAACCGCAAATATAACTTTGTAATTCATACAAACACTATGAAAAACAAAGTTATTTGGCGTAGTTGTAAGAAATGTAAATAAACTAGTTTTAAGAAAATTTTAAGTTTTTTCTTTTTTTCATATAAATATACTTAGAACAACAATGCATAGAAGAGGCGTCTAGAACAAACGAGCGATTTCGTGTGTCCACTTTATTTTCTTTGTGTGCGTGAGCCGAATGTGTCTACGTTCTTCAAACGCACACAAATATAGCTTTCAGTGATACCATTACCGCAAAAATGGGAAAACGCACTATTATGTTGCTGGATCAAATCAAGTATTTTATGTTATGAAACTAAATAAGATGATGTTTTTTCATGCAATATGACTTATATGACATATATTTACGGAAGGTAAATGAAATGAGATATCGTTTATTGCGTTTAGAATGTTTGATGTGTAATGTGTTATAATGATATTATAGAAATGTATTAATTGCTGGAAAAATCTCGTTTGATATCAATTAAAAGTATGTGTTGTATTCATGAAATAGAAAAATATTATTGAGAACATTACTTAAATGAAAAAAATCTTAATCAATAAAATTGTCATCTTTATGATGCCACTCTTCGAACTAACAGTAACTTTTAGTTATAAAATACTGTAGGTAGTAGCTGTAAATAAATATAGTTTAGTTTGACGCATACATAATTGCCGCCAAAACTATATTTTTTTTAAACAAAAATAAGCACAAAAGAAATCAATATGGGTATTTTTTTCCTCACGGATAGCAACATTGAATTGTGATAAGTTAGGTTATTAGAATTTTTGTTTGATGGTCGATTTACTTAAATATAATGTAAAAAATGTAAGTATTTACTTGTGAAATGTAATTTGATTACACGTTTTTTGTTTTCCTGAAGGACTATAACATCCCTTTACGCTACAAACGGTCGTTTTAAATTATTTACTCGCGAGCTCTGTTCGGCAGAATGTACTGACGGCTCGTCGAGCAAAGTTAGCCAGAAATGGCTAAGTTTTAGTTGCCTCACTTTTTGCACTCGTACTATCCTTCTATGCGTTGTTGTTCTAAGTAAATATATTAAATTATATTTATTATAGTTACTACGGAACCCTTCATGGGCGAGTCTGACTTGCACTTGGCCAATTTTTTTTATAATATTTGCTGGACAAGCCGATTTTCATTTTCAGAAGCCCAAAAAAATTGTACAATTATAAATGGAAGAATCGATAACTTTCCGATTTAGTCAATCACTAGCGTATATGTAAAATAAATTGCTTTTGCACAGCACAACGATAGCGACCGATGTTTTTTTGTGGGTAAGTTCTACGGTGCATGGTAAATACACGCTGTGTATGATGGAATTAGGTTTATTATTGATTGTATAGTACGTTCTGATTTAAGAAATGCGGGTGTGTGCGCGAGTGCGTATCTATTGATTTTATTAAACTGCATGTGTAGTTGTTGCCCCGCGCAGCGCCTAACTGGAGACACACGGTTCCGATATAATTTCGTGTGTTGGCCATATCTACTTATTTATTTTATCTATGTTAAAAACTTTGTCCGGTTTTTTCTTTGAACACATTTGGCATCCCTAGGTGACCCACTCTCCCAAAATGTTCAAAGCACATTAAAAAACAATTCAAAAAGGTATTCATTTTGGGCTACCAATATATACACCACATCGATAAATAGAAAAAATAACAGGGATTATCATAAAAATATTTAATAAATTATTTGGAGACGGGTATAGCTGTGATAAATTATTATTTGGAAAGGTTTTTATTATGATAAGTGATAACCCTTGTTATAGGGCAGCCATGACAGTCATATTTGACATGACGTTTGACAGATTGAAGTTCCGTGACGGCTCATGTCTTTCTGTAAGTCGTAGGGATGTCAAGTGCAAAATTATGTCAGTAAATATCGAATTCATATTTTTACGCTTGTCAATTCTTATCGAGAAAAAATATTGATGTATCGATATTTTTCATAAAGGTGAAGAACGTAGGTCTGTGACATTGACTATTTTGGTACGTGGTTTTTGGCACTAGGCGATCTCCTGACCAAGAAACACTCTGAAGGTATTATGCACATTCTTATGGCGCAAATGTTTGGACTACTCCCCGGATATGACAAGATTAGTGTAAGTAAGACCAATAATACTAAATAGAATATTTATTGAGATTTAAAATATCGTCGATATTTATCGATTATTTAATGACAAAATATCGATATTTTGTCAACGTATCAATATAACATTCGCATCACTGTTCAACATTAACATGGCTGATCCACCATATTTGTTGTGTTCCTCTCCTTAACCGAGTTATTTTGAATATCACGCTAAAATAAAGTGAAATTGTAGAAATTAACGTTAAAAAATGGTTCCTACATTGTAAAGCTATATTTACATGTGGTGTACATAGTGCTAGCCCAGGCTACACGCTCCTTACATTTCTGGAACATCTCCTTTGTGAAATTGTCTGGGGGCTTTATTGTAGTGAATATTAATAATAGTTTGTTTCTATGAGGTGCAAATTTTTAAGAAGATATACCTGGATAGTCCACAGAACCGCATAAGAAAAAAGGTTTAAAGGCTTTACCCTGCAATGGGATAAAACAGGTTGAAATTAAATAAATAAGCATTACAAATATGCTTATTTATTTAATTTCAACCTGTTTTCATTTTCATTCAATTTCAAGGAGCTGAACATTTCTTGTTTTGCTTGCATCTGTTTATTGTTTTTTAAGTTTTTCTGCTAGATATTTCTATAAAATTATGAACACCTTGGCAACTACAGATATTTTTGAGACGCTATTGGTGTTGCGAAAACCCCCCAGAAAAGTATTCTGATACATAATGCCAACCTGCCACATACCTACATAACATAATGGTTCTTTTTCGAATAAACCTCACACTGTGCATACATTTTGATTACCCATTTATATGTTGCCACATTAATTAAAAAAACTTTTTTGCAAAAAATAAAACCGACTTCCATATCAAAACACTACAAAGCCAAAAATAATTTTAATTTCGGTAGTCGGTGTTACAATACAATACAATACAATATATTTATTTGCATAAAACATGGTATACAATGGTGTTACATACAATAATTATGGCACAGACATGTTTAGCTCGTATAAAACATAGCATGCAAATTTTAAAGTTAAACACTAGTTTATGTGGATCTCGTCTGTTCCTAGGATTTACATCATTTGCAGTCTTGAATAATTGTTTATTTTTAATTACAAACACACATATTTCATAAATATAAAGTGACGGTAATGGTAACAAACCAAGTTTTTTAAATATTGGTTGACATGAGTCGTCAGGTTTAAGTCCACAAATTGCCCTCATGCACTTTTGAGCGATGAATGCTCTACTGAAGTCGGTGCTATTACCCCACATTACAAGCCCATATCGTAGTAACGATTCGACGTACGCATGGTATGACATCACAGCAGTTTTTATGTTTGTTACATTTTTAATTTGTTTGAGTGCGTATACAAATTTATTAATCTTAGTGCTAATATTGCCTACGTGTTCTTTCCAATTAATATCTTTATCTATTATTACGCCTAAAAATCGTATGTACGTTACTTCTTTGATTTTATTAATATTTAGTTTAATGCTATTTTTATAATTATTTGATTGGTTAAATTGAATATATACGGATTTATCTAAATTAATCTTCAAATGGTTAATGTCAAGCCAATGCAGTAATTTGTCTATTGTATTATTGATGTCAAGTTCATGATCTAAAATGGTATTATGTTTTTTGTTCGATGTCACTATAATAGATATATCGTCAGCGAATAAAATGCATTTATGATTAGTTATATTTATAATGTCATTTATGTAAATAAGGAATAATATTGGGCCCAGCACGCTACCTTGTGGAACGCCATATTTATTATATTTGTATTCAGATGAGTAAGATATTATGTCATTATTTTCTGTTTTTTTTTTTTATTGATAATGAGCCGTTGTTTTCTATTACTTAAATAGGACGAGAACCATTGAAGAACAGGTCCTCTGATCCCAATAGCTTCTAACTTTTTTATCAATATGCCGTGTGAAACCAGATCGAAGGCTTTTGAAAGATCAAAAAAAGGCCAGTAGTTAAATAATTATTATTGATATTTGAAAGTACCGCTTGCATAAGAGAAAATATAGCCAACGATGTCGATTTTTTCTTTTGGAATCCAAACTGCTCCTTGCTTATAATTTGAAATTTATTGCAATAATCAGTTAATCTTTTGTACATACATTTTTCATAAATTTTCGATAAGATGGGTATTAATGTTATAGGCCTGTAATTATTAATGTCACATTTGTCTCCCTTCTTGAATAACGGCTTTATTAAGGATAGTTTTAATTTTTCTGGGAAGGTTCCCTGTGAGAAAGACATGTTTATTAAATGGGTGAGAATTACATACAGTTCATTACAGCAGGCTTTTATTATTTTAGTATTAATTTCATCATAGCCCTCCGACCTGCTGTTGGACAAAGACATTATTTCTTGTCGCACCCCATTTACCGGCATTGGTCTGAGAAACATTGAGTGGGCAAATGTACTTGTGAGGAGGTTTTGCTTGGTACTATTTTCCTCCGAAATATGCGTTTGATTTACGTAATGATTATTAAATACAGTAGCTATTTGTACAGAGTCTGTAATAATAGCATTATTTAATTTTATTATGTTGTCTTTTTGAGTGTTATTGTGTATTTCATTTTTAATAACGGCCCATGTGGCTTTACATTTATTATCATGATTATTAATATATTTTATGTTAGCATTTTTCTTAGAATTATAGATACATTTCCACAATAGGTTTGAGTAATTATGATAATTCGTTTTATTAATTAAATTTTTATTTTTATAATATTTATATCGTAGACTCCGTTTAGTTTTGCAACTTAATCTCAAACCTTTACTTATCCACTTTTGCATGTTTTTACTATTCCTATTGACTTTAACTCTTACTTTCGGAAAGCAGAGATCATAAAATAGACACAACAGATCATGAAAATCATTGAATGCGTAGTTAGCGTCAGTTTTTATATAAATATCCGACCACGAGAGATTTTGTAAGCATTCCTTAAATTTACGGATGTTCTCTAAATTATAGTCTCTTTTATGAGTGTAGTATATTGTTGATTTTTGTGGTTTCAGTCTAGATGGGAAGCTTAACATTTGTGCCGTGTCATGGTCTGAGAGACACAGGGGTAGTACAGTGGCAGTTGCAGTGGCGATGTTGCTTAAAATATGGTCAATACAGGTCAATTTGCGAGTGGGAACATTGATGTGGATTTTTAAGTTGTAATTATTCGCCAAGTCTTGAAGCTTATATGTGATGTTGCCTTTTTTAAGTGTATTTATGTTAAAATCACCGGCTACGACTATATTTATTTTAGATTTACATTTATTTAGCAAATCGTGTAAGAGATTATGCAATTTTATTAAGAACTGATTTGGATCAGATTGTGGCGTTCTGTAAAGACATATAACTACTAATTTATTTCCTGTTAACTCTAAGCCGCAAGCTTCAAACGTGTTTTGGGTGGCATAGTTTTTCACGTATGACAATTCTTTATAATATAAACCTTTTTTCACTAAAATAAAAGTTCCACCTCTTTGTTTGTCTCTGCAGAAACTAGTAGCCATTTCATAGTTATGTACACACCAAGGATCTTATAGTACACACATCAAAAGTGTCTAGGGATCAAGCATTTTTATGCGGATTTCTTGAGATTGAGATGTGGCTTTGTAATAAATTTATGATTTTATAAATTTATATGGATCCTTTTTGGTGCATTTCATAATTTGAAACAGGAACTGTTAATCAAATTCGAGTAAAAGATGAAAATCAGCTGTCAATATTTTCCCTATAAAAACATACAACGCATTGAAGACATTATTAGTGCTACTGTTTCCCTACTACTGATTAAAACCAACGTTATTATGGAGCGGCGACGTTATTTAAGCAGGGAAGAAATGCTCAGAGCCGTGGGAATGATAGAAGCTGGTTCCCGGCAACGTACTGTGGCTTTAGCTCTGAATACAAGTCAGAGTGTTATCAGTCGACTTTGGACACGTTACCGAAGCACTGGTACCGTGGCTGAGCGCCATGGAGGACGGTATCGCTGCACCACACGGAGACAAGACCGATACATTCAAATCTTAACTCGAAGAGCTCCAACAATAACCGCCATGATGTTAGCCGTGAGGCTTCATCACTCTTCAGGGAACTTAATTAGCGACCAAACAGTCAGAAACCGCTTGCATGAAGTGAACCTTCATTCCCGAAGACCGCTACGGGTACCACCTATAGCAATGCACAATCGTAGGATTCGATATCAATGGGCTCTTGAACACAGAAATTGGGCAGAAGAACAATGGCGTTTCGTGTGCTTTTCTAATGAGTCTCGTTTTGGTATGAGACCGGATACAAGACGTATACGACACTGGAGAACCCCTGGACGCCAACAGCGATTAAAATCCTGCCAGGAAGTCCATCCTTATAGTGGTGGAACCATCATGGTATGGGCGGGTATTTGGATCGGCGGAAGAACTGAGTTGATTTGGATCAGAGGCAACCTCAACGCTCAAATTTATGCTGAGACGATTGTATCTGACGTCATCGTTCCTCTACAAGTGCAAATCGGTCCCTTATTTCAGTTAATGCATGATAATGCACGACCGCACACCGCAAGAGTTGTAAGACAGACTCTCGCCGCAGCTAACATCAATGTCCTGCTCTGGCCTGCTCAGTCGCCAGACTTGAACCCGATTGAGCATGCATGGGATATGCTACAGAGAAGAGCTCTGCCGAATATGGAGGGTATCCAGTCGCAAGAAGACCTTTTTTTGTTGTTGCAACGAACATGGGCGGCCATTCCACAGCGTGATTTGGATGAACTCATTTTGAGTATGCCAAACCGATGTTCTTGTGTTGTTAGTGTTCGCGGTAGAAACACGGATTATTAATTGTTTAAGTTACCCAATAAAATTTTAAAGAAAACTGTTATTTCAGTCTTTTTTTCGAACTTTAATGTTAGTGGTTCAAATGTCAAAAATCCCTTTATTAGGAAAATGGCAAATTTCTTTATTATGGTGAGGTAAGGTGACTTGGTTTATCGTTACTGTGACAAACGAAAACACTTTATTTGATGAATCCTTAAAGAAAATTTTAATTTTAATTTTTTTTTTTTTTTATTTTATCAATCAGGAGAAAAGTTATTGCAAAAATATATGTTGATCCCTAGACACTTTTGATGTGTGTATTTTCACATAATTTTCGCACCCTTGTTTAACAAAAGTTTCAGATAGGCATATTACATCTGGGTCATTATTTGCTTCTTTTAACTCCTGTATAGTTATTTCCAGTATTTCTTGTTTAGATAACAAACTAGCGATATTTTGATGGAATATTCTAAAGCTGTGTGTTGTGTTAGTTTGAAATGCGAGTTAGTGTTATTGATTTTGTATTTTCTTTTTTTTCACACCGCCTTCTGAAATTAAAATTATTTTTGGCTTTGTAGTGTTTTGATATGGAAGTCGGTTTTATTTTTTTGCAAAAAAGTTTTTATTTTTGCGCTTTTTAGTGGGTCAGTTTGTAATTAATCTAGTTACAAAAGCCAAAATGTCAACTACTTATCACCTTCACCAACAGAGTAAACGAAAAGATCGTCAACATAAATATTTTTTTTCAGACTTTTGTCTATTTTTCAGAAACGGCTTGTCCGATTTTGATAAAAATTTTACGAGAGCATTTGAAAAGTATGTCCTTTCCAACAAAGAAAGAATTTTTCAAATCGGTTGGCAAGCGACGGAGCTGTGCCCGAACAAACATAAAAAAAAAAAACAAACAAACATCCGAATTAAGAACCTCCTCCTGTTTTAGAAGTCGGTTAAAAACACGAGTTCACGCAATAGTACCATATACTTATGTACATAATACGGCAAACAATATAGGCATTTAACTTTGAAATGCCATTTATACTTTCTTAATAGAGTGAATGTTTAATCTTAGCGACTGTATAGTGTATTTATCTAAATGGTAAAATCAGCACACATGATATATTACGAGTATTCTAATCCATTACTTTGGGTACTAAGTATGAGGCTTTTAAATTGGCAACCCTTTTTTTTTGGGTGGGAAAATCATCATGTGACTCCTCCCGCGGTGGGTGGAGCGGAAGGGAGTGTCAGACTTCTACTGACTAAAAACCCACCCTGCTCCCTCTGTTGGCCTTGCATTCCGGGGCCGCGGTGTCTCGTCAGAACTATTCCCGCCACCCCGCAAGGCAATGGCCCTATCGGGCCCCATCAATGCTGCTGACTGCTCTTTGAGGCGCGCGTGGAACACGACGCGCCGCCGACCCGTGTCTGGTTCTTACCGGACGGTGAGCTACCCCTGCTCGCCGTCCGCAGACCCGCGTCTACGGTGGCCGGAGATCAGCTCGTGATCTCCGACGCCCGGGGCGTCTCACGCGGCGGCTGGGGCGTGAGGAAGATAACTGTCTCTCCCTCACGCGTTCAGCCTCCTCCTTCGCTAGCATGACTGCTTCGCAAAAGGAGGCGACCGCATCCCATTCCCGCTCGCTCCGCACCATGGTCTGAACCAAGGCCGGGCGCGAGAGGTCGCCGTCGCCGATCGCCTCCACGAGGACACGGCGGTGCTCCGCCCAAGCAGGGCACACCTCGACTGTGTGCTCCACCGTGCCCTCCAGGTGGTCCTCACAATGACGACACCCGGGCGTGTCCTCCCGCTTTATCCGAAACAGGTACCTCCCGAAACAACCACGTCCAGTCAGTACCTGCGTCAGGCGGAAGGTGAGGACGCCGTGGCGTCTCTGAAGCCACTCCTCAAAGAGGGGACTTATCGCCGCGATTGCGGCGTGCTCAAATTGGCAACTCTAAGCCATTACGTTTTCACTGACAGTAGGGATGTTGGAATAACTGCTAAAAATACTTTTTATCCCGCAATTTCCACAGGATCGAGATGTACGCGGGAAAATCCACCCAAACGAACGAAGTCGCGGGCAGAAGCTAGTATTATAAATTCGAAAGTTTGTGAGGATGGATGTATAGATATGGATATTTTTTATTAGTGGTTTTAGCGTGAAAGAGTAAACAGATGTGAATAAAATTTGGCTAGTAGATAGTTGACATCCTGGAATAGCACTTAGGCTACTTTTTATCCCGGAATTCCCACGGATCAGGATTTACGTGGGAAAATCCTACCACGCGAACGAAGCCGCGGGCAGAAGCTAGGCTATAAATTATTTCGAAATACACGTGGACGAAGTACTATTGGTTTTACAATTGTTATCATCACCTGCTTATCCTTTTTGCAACTGTGTTGCAGGTGTTGCTGTGTGGGTGTAGCTGAATACTAGTGTTTTAAATGTAGCTACTGCCATGCCTGTTTGACCTCCACAAGCTAGGTAACACGATATCCCTTGGCAAGACCAAGAGTCAGATTTTCTGGGTCTGACTACCCGGAACCACTGCCAAAGTTGTAAATATCCAAGGCACGGAGGAGACTCGATATGTTAAGAAAGTTTTAGTTTAGTTAAGAAAAGAAAAGAAATTTTCGACGGTGTTATATTGATTCACTAGATTGATTCCGTGCTTTTTATATCGATTTTTTCACGAAAAAATCGATCTCACACTGCCTTCCCTAACTGACAGATTGTACGTGCCTCGTCGCACGTCACACACGTCACTATTAGCATAGTAGTAGAGCTGTAAAAGTAACGTAAAAAAGTGTACCCGTATGTATTCGTTACTATAGCAATTAGTACTCGTTACTATCGTATCGTTACGTTACTCGTTACTTTGATACGTCATACATATACATATAATTCTATATTATATAGAATTATAGACCAACACATCGAGTCATATTACGTATTCGTACGGTATGACGTCGCGGCGTCGCATCATTCATAATTTGTAGAAAACATATCTAAGTACTTATATGTTGTATTTATGTTTATAAGATGATTTTTTTAATCTAAATTTAGTTTGATTTCATAGGTAAAGGCTGGAATCACAAGTAAACTGCGACGAAATCAACTGAATTTACAATATATTAAACTATTTAAAAAAATAATTTTTAAATGGGAGTGTTTTTAATATTATTTGAGAATAAAACATATCACACTAATACATCACAATACTTGCAGTAAAAACACAGTAAAAATTTGGAAAATGAATTACCTATCAAAAATCTACTTTTTCAAAAAAATAAACATTCTTTGTAACGTATGTTATTAAATACACCGAATACTCTCGCATGCGTAAAACACGAAAAGGAAACCGCATTCAACACTCGCATCAACGGTACTTGCGCGATCTGAAACAGTTGTAACGACAAAAAATGCGAAATACGAAAACATGCGAATAACGAATTGCATCCGTGAGTAACGTTTCGTTACTCGGTACCTCATGGCGCACCCGTTCTCAGTTCCGAATACATACGGTTTGCTACAGCTTTACATAGCAGTGTCAACAAAAGTTTGTAGTGTCAAGCCGGGTGCGCGGGCGCCGCGAAAAATATAAATCTCCGCAATTCAGTTAAAAACTTTTAATTTTATTATCAATGTCAATATAAAGTTAGTTAAACTTAACACGAGTTACGAACAAAAGTAAAAGATGGGTGTCTCACATACGACAGTGAATGTATTTGTAGGATGTTGCTCTAGCGCTTTTCTTATGGAAATTCTCATGGCAAGAAAGCCAAGCAGCGCTAATTTAGTGACATTTCTACAATTTTTCTTTATAGCTCTATATGGGTTCGTAGTTACTACAAAGTTTGGAATGGTGAGTCATTTACATGGAAATAATTATGTCTGTTTTAGTTTCTCCTCTTATGCCGGCTCTTCATTGGTTGGTTGTAGAGGGGGTGTTTGTGCACCCAACATGCACAAACACCCCTTCTACACGTTGGCCAATAGGCATTGGCCACTATGTTGGCCAACATGAAGAGCCGGCTTTAGGTATTTATTGTTTTTATTTTCCTTTTCTATCAATTTACTCTTGCTATGACAAAATTGCTGTAATTTGTGCCTAATAACCTTTATGGTATTGACCTTCAAGTTTCTTATTTAATTTTCCGACTTGTCTTGATTCTTATTAGAAACATATTGAAAAAGTTTAAGTGTTGAGTAAATGTACTTACCCTAATACCTTAATCTCTTTTTAGGTGTAGTAATTACTGAACAGAGTATCTTTCTACTAGTTAGACCAGAAACATTACCTATAATAATTGCATCACATATTATGTACCTACAACAAATGAATCATAAATGTATTATGTATCCACTGAGCAATGAATATACATTCAGATATTTTTCAATGAAAACAAAATTTATCCCTATAAACATCCTGCTATTGTTTTTCTTTCATTATTATTATATAAAGTTATGATGCATATGTTATGGCTAAAGGTGGGTGTGAACATAAACTTAAGATTAGCCGGCTAATGTGCACATTAACCGAAACGAAACAGCTAAAAATGTATGGCAAATTATTTTTGAGGCAACTAAGAACTTATTGGGTGACTAACTACTTGGTTAGAAAAAATAATGACTTGGCAGCTAATATTAACAAACGGTTATCAAACATTGTATTATTAGCAACTATTGGTTAACACCCCAACTCGGATAGGTTAGGTTAGAAGGCTATGGCGGGAGCGAAGCGGAGCGGAGCTCCTGCCTTAGCCTTTGTGGTTATTTTTTTTTTAAACCACCCAGAAATAGGAGCCTCCGTAGATTTTGCATAAAAACTGTTGTCGCCTAACAATAAATTCAGTTGCTACACCATAAAATCACTGCCAACTTAAATTTAAACAAAGCTTGGAATTCAATATAAAGCTGCTACTTTATGCTTAAAATGCTACTTCACTGTAGCTGCCAACCTATTATTTTTCCTACTCATTTTAATTATTTTTAACTCTAAATCAGATTAGTTTGTCGCCGCGTTAAATACTTGCCTAAAAGTATGTGTAATGAGGGTGATTATTTTTTAATAAAAGTTTTCTTGCCAATATAGTAAACATTATTACATTGTTTCCTTTTTTATAAGGGCCTGCAGTTACGCTTAAGTTAAGCTAGCTAATCTTAAGTTAATGTTCACACCCACCATTAGCCGTAACCTTTGATTTTACACAAGTGTATAATCAAAGGCCGTAACATTACACAGCTCATCATTTTTATCTAATATGTACTTTTTTGTTTTAATGTGGTGTTTTTTCACTAATATTATACAATATTCTTTCAGGTAGGTCCAAAAATACCTCTAAAGCAGTATGTAATGCTAGTCACTCTCTTCTTCGTAACAACTGTGGCTAATAACTATGTTTATGCCTTGCATGTGCCTTCCACACTGCATATGATCATACGGTAACTTTAATTTTCTTTCATCTGTTGCTTCATTGGTATGAGAGATGTAATAAGTTCAACAATTCTCACGGTGAAATTTTTGTTACTGGAAGTTTTTTTAATATCTCAATAGTAGCTCAAAGTCCGAATTTATGCATGTTGGGCTCACTCTCTTTAACTCAAGAGATAAACACAAGAAAAATGTGTGGACATTTCAGCCATTTCTGCATAATCTGTGTGGTGTTCTATGTTATCATAAAATTAATCATTACTTTTCTGAGAAAGCTTTTAAGGAAAAACTGTAAGACTGGTTTAATCAGGTCCCATTTCAAAGGTCCTGTTCCCATTTTATTTCATCCAAAATCCAAATTTTCCATACCAAGCAGATTCACACAAGTTACTTACCATATTAATGTTCTATTGTCCGTTTTCAGGTCAGCGTCTTCTCCAGCCAGCATGCTAGTGTATTGTTGTGTCAAGAAACAAATGCCAAAACTAAACAATGCCATTGGTTCAATACTTATCAGTGCTGGTGTAGCTTTGGCCATGTATGGAGGAGCCCCTACAGATGAGGAAAATAAGGGGACATTCCTATATTGGTGCATGGGTGTAACAATATTGTTGGCTTCTTTGATAACTGGTGCTTTTACAGGACTTCAACAGGAGAGGTTGTATTCTCAGTATGGGAAACACCCAAATGAGGTATGTAATTTTATTGTCATGGCATAATCAATATTATGTACCTATTGGGTTTTTGGTTTCCACACACAGTAGGTGCCTGCATGACACTATTTTAAACTAGCTTATGCCCGTGACTTCGTTCGTGTGGGAGGATTTTCCCGCATAAATACCGGTCCCGTGGGAATTCCGGGATAAAAAGTAGCCTGTGTATCATTCTGGTGTTTCATCTCAATCCATTCTGTAGTTTTAGCCTGAAAGAGCAACAAACATACATACATCCTCACAAACTTTCGCTTTTATAATATTAGAAGGAAGTAGGATATGGGGCATAATTATGTTTTAGTTTTAGAGCAGTAAATAAATAAATTTAAATTCCAAAATCTGTTCATAAGAGGTATCAGTCAACAAATGCCTAGCTAGCATAATGTATTATATGAACTTGTGAGATATTTTGCTAAATAAAATATTGTAGATTATTTTAATCTTTTAAAGATAGGAAGCTTATCAATAGCGCAAAATGAGCAATTTAAATTATCTGTATTACTAATATAAAAGTTAGCACTAATTACATTAACAAAACGAAAAGATTATTATTATTAAAACATTTTATTAAATTATCAATTTTACAGTTAACTCCAAACCGAATTATTCTACTTGATGCCATTTGACCCCAATGAAGAATGATTAAGAAACTTGTAGTTTAGACATTGCTTCATACATTAGCAATTAACAGAATTATAATTTTTTTTGCAGATGCTGTTCTACACCCACGCTATCCCATTGCCTGTATTCTTTGGAATATCATCTCAATTGATGGATACTTCATCAGAACTATCACTGGATGCTTGGTTACTCATAACACTGAACATAATTTCTCAGTTCTATTGCACACATTCAGTACATGAATTAGCCACCAAAGAAACTTCGGTTACTGTGACTTTTATACTCACTTTGAGGAAGTTTGCTTCTTTATTGATCTCTACCGTAGTTTTTAAGAATAATTTAAATATTTATCATGGGGTAGGAACTCTACTAGTTGCTGTCGGTACTTGTGTATATTTTGACTTTTTCGCTGCTAGGCGGCAAAAGCCTGTTAGTATAAAAACTAAGTCGAATTAGGATTTCTAGTATTTGACATTCCTTCACATTTAATTCTAAGTGAACAAAATTGTGATTCATTTTTGTGAAATTTCGACTTATAGATCTTTATTAAGTTTTAAGAATTTATTGTATGTTATACTTAGATACATATTTATACAACATGTATTTTTATAGTTTCATGTAAATGAAAAACTTTTTTCTGTTAAATAATAAAAAAAATATTATAGCTTTTAAATCCCACATTTATTAATACATCTTAAAATTATTTTGTTTTTAAACATATCAGTATTCTTACAAGAAAAATTATACAACTTTGTAAGGTATCTACAGCAATAAAAAATATACAACCTTACAGCAAATAAAGTAACTACATTACAATCAACATGATGAAGCTGCTTGTACCATTTATGAGAAAAATATACTTGTCACCTACAAAGATTCATACACACAATCACTCTACTCACTTCACGTCACTTAAATTACAGAATATTTGTCCAATTAATATAACTTCTTCAATTGCCTTGGTTTCTTCACAATCTGAAATGTGAAACAATTGGTTAACGACTTTGGCATTTTGATTATGATTACCATTGAGACTTTAAAAAACTCGGCAGTTTGCTAACTAAAATGCACCTAGCGTTAATAATAATTCATAATTACATACGCGAACGCCATACGAGAACAAAATCATATGTTAGTACAAATAAAAATGGAACACCGAAATGTGTAACTTCCGAACAACTGCAACAAATTGTTGTGTTCGTTATTGTCAGGACAAAGTATGTATAAAAGAAAAAAAATAATGGTACCTACCAAGTTGGCTAGCAAGTAATAAAAAGAAATGAAACACATTTAAATAAAGAAAATGCTTTACGTACCTACCTGCTCTTGCTGTCAGAGCGGCTGCGTCGGTCACGAGATCTTGAGCGGCGCACGGATGGCGAGCGACGGCGCACCGACGGCGAGCGACGAGGAGAGCCCGACCTTCCGCGCGAATACGAGCGCCTGCGAGGACTGCGACTGCGGGATCTAGCAACAGAACCATGTCATGACAACGTCCAGTCTTCCCACAAAAATAACACAGTGCAACTTCTACACCTCAAGGGTAATTTCAATTTAACAGCGCTTGAATTTAATCTATCCCTCTTTGTAAAATAATCAATTTAGTTATTCACCGCTTTGTTGAATTGACATCTCTTCTGTGTAATCTTGTATGAATTAGTATTTATGCATAATTGGGGGCCCCTTTAATATTTAGTCTACTTTACACAAATCCCTATTTACCTACACCTTTAAGCGCCAACACGACGTCTCTAATTCTAAGTATAGGCAAGGTAAGGTTCTAAGTATAGGATTTAAAAAGTACCGAGACATGGTGAGCCTGCGAAGGTTGCCGTTGTGGGGCTGCTGTGAGGCCGAAGGGATTTTACTGAGGCGGAGGCGGTTTTCAATGTTATCTTCCGTCGAACGGTGGCATTACACGGAAGTTTCAAGAAAAATTGCGGTAACACGGGGAGGTCGTTCGCTGTTAGGTTGTATTCTAGCTCGGTGCCACGGTGACGACGGTGTGTGCAGTCGGTGAAGCATTAGGAGTTGCAATGACATTCAGGATGTTTGTAGGATCCTATACTGTGTGGCCTCTATAATGCATTTTATTCAAGTCCAGGTTCGGATTACGGTAAGGGACTAGGTGATGGTGGTCAGGAGGCAAGTTATAGGGACGCAGATGTTGGAGACTTCGGCTGCGCGCAGAAGTTTGAAGAGCCGATCGCAGAAGTTGAGCGGGATGTTGTTGCGAGCGGCGTTCGCGGATGTCAGATTGGTTAACGAGCCGTAGTTGTGGTGAAGACATGTGGTGAGGTCGTTGGTGTGTTGGTGGTTGGTTGATAAAATGGACCTGTAAACGTTCCAACACCCACCACTTTTAATATCTCCAGATCAACTTACTTAACTAAGTACTTGTTTTTAGCAGATTTAATTAATATAATTGCATCTTAAAATTATAGAAAGAATGGTGTAAAAAGCCAAATGTAGTCTTGCTAATTGCAGTTCAGACTCTTTAGAGGTAAATAATGACAGTGTAAGTAAATATTTGTTAATGGTAAGTACTAATGAGTGTTCTGAATAAACTAATATTTTTGTCTTCATATTTAATGCATTGATTATTATGATAATTGTTTATGTATTTAATGTAGTTACTACTGACACAATCATTATTATTCCTCTTGTTTTGAAATAAAAATATTGGTAAACAACACCAAAAAGAATAAATAAGATAAACTCTACATACCTGGAGTATCGGCGATCTCTTCTTGTACGCCCATTGGACATTTCGACGCGAATACGAGTGCCACAGCATCGACTACAAAGTAATAATAATAAAATACTAAAAAACTTGTATCTGTTAACATATGATAATATTGCATTAGGAACATCAACAGGAGTAAAAATACAGGGATTAGCTGCCTACTAAATATTAAGCTATACTATACTATATTTTAAGTACCTACATAGGTAGTAAATAAGCCAACAGGAATTTAATCCTAAAAGCCTTTAGCCCCAACTTAAAGCCCCACTTTATAATGCTGAAGTTCTTTCATGTTGTATTTTTTTTTGCAGTGGGCCTTTGCCCTTTTAGCTATGGGTTAGTAAAAATGAAAATGTTCCCCATTCCAAGACAAGTGCTACCCATTTAGTACAGCACATATCAGCCTCAGTATGGAGGTATCATGCTCTAGCACACTTATGACTCAAGCGTTTCACATTGAGTATGAAACGGATCTAAGGAGCGTGCAGAAAAGTAATTATGACATAAATAGTTAAGGTTTCAAGTAATGATTTGAACTCGGGACCTATTGATCGGAAGGCGACGCAGTAAGCGTTAGGCCATTAAAGGCTACAGAAACAACTTGAATTAAGTATTCCGAATAACGAAGTCTTTGTATACGATAACGATTTACTATTATTAAGAAGAAACTAAAGACAAACATATTTATGTAGGAAGGTAGCTAATAATGAGATGGGTACGTAAATAAAAAATATAGTTGAGGGACTATTTCATGAATAAGATCGCGTGGTATTTACTGTTACAAAAGCTTCAATATTATCAGCATAGTTATCAAGATACTATAACCTACATTTGGCAAGGGTAGTAATACCACCAATATCAAACGGGTCAAGTGAAACTAAAATGGCGGATGGAATGAACATCAGGTTTAGAAACGGGATTTCGAGTAGAAGTCATACATGGACAAAAATACAATGAATTCAATGATCACTTACGTGCCGTCCAACCCTCGCACGGCATCCTCAGCATCACGTGGATCTTCGAATTCCACAAACGCAAATCCTGGCGGGTTTCTGGCCACCCACACATTTCTTATATTTCCATATTTAGAGAATATTTTCTCTATTTCATACTTGGACGCATTAGTACCGAGATTTCCAACATAAACTTTGCAAGAAAGATCCCACTCTCGGTAACGAGACATCTGGAAAGCGTAAAAGCAACGTGTAACATTTATGCGACGCCATTTTGACCGATCTCTAGTATAAAGACGGTATCGCAGTATCGCTTCAACACAGTCAAAAATTAATCTACTTACATTTATATCAATACTGCGACAGTATTATCAAAGTAGAAGCACTTAAAATTCTTAGATAACTAATATTTGAACCACAAAATTCTACCTCTTCAAGTCTTCACTAGCTAGGTCGTGAACGGAGTGAAGAATTGATTGAACCATAGAGACTCATAGAGTACTATTATGATTGAACTAAATTGGATAAAATAAACGAATGGAAGGGATAGAACCAGAGTTGCCAACTTTGTTTTTAGGCGATCATACGATATATATTAATAAAAATCGTAGTTGACCAAAACTTTAGAAAGAAGATAGTAAGCATCAAAATTTATCTTATTTGAATAGTATTTTTTTGGTGTGCTTTGCTTGTTCTTAGATGTTTCAGCTATAATTCTGAAGAAAAACCGATATGTTAAACAGACAATAAATAAACAGAAGTACGTACATTTTTTTTCAGGATAAACCCAAAAATATACCAACCACATTTCGTAATTGATTCCACATGTTATAGTTCTCGTCAAATAAATTGGCAAGAGTCGTTCAATGCACAGAAGTCGATTTTTAGGTGTCAGCGGGACGCGGGGTATGACGTAGCGCCGCGCCGCCGCCGCTCCGAGCGCGCAATTGGTGCGTCAGTAGTTCTCGTTCAATTTGTTCCCGAATACACTACAAGTACACACGCGTACACGAAAGTTGTACCCTTTGTTTTTGTTACGAGTTGTTGTTTTAAATTTCGTTTTTTTTTTAAGTTGATTACAATGCCAGGACCAAATACCGTTTTACGCAGACTATTAAAACGTCAAAAAGAACAGCTAGACACTATAGTTAAGGAAGGTTGAAATTCCGAATTCGTCACTGTCTTTAAGACACCAGGACAAAAGAAAAATAAAAGGGGTAGCAGTTTTATTAACTAATTGTGACGACGAGAACATATTATTTTTAATGTTTTTTTTTAATATATTATTTTTTCACTTTTAAATGCATTTATGTATTATATCTATTTTATTTATAATACCGAATTAACGAATGAATTCGTCTTCTTTCTTTAACATTCTTCTGAACAGACATGATTAAAAATAAATTATGGCAATAACCATAGAATAATGGCAAGCAGTAAAAGTGACCACTTTTTTCTTCCACTAAGTGCACGATGCGCGAACTTACCCCCACTACGCCAAAACCTTGCCAACTTACGTGACGAGGACTATACAAAATTCACCTGTACAGTGTACGTACTTACAATAAACTACAAAATCCAATAATAGAATTCTTTGCGCATGGCAGTAATACTACGACTCTGGCAGCAGCTTTTTGAATGAATTACCTCGTTGCTCATTTTATCCTTCAAGGTGACACCAAGAACAGTCCTCAGGCAAAGCATCTGGAAAGCGTTAAGCTTCCGCTCTTGTTTCGCATACGTAGTCCGGTAGTCCACGATTCTGAGGCGTACAATAATGTGCTCAAAACGCAAGAGTATACTTACAGTTCCTCCACACACGCGAATAATGCTTCCCGAATCTATCTCTTTGACATTTGAAAGGGAGTTTTTGGTGGCGAGATAGCAGAAACTATCCACGGCATCTAGTAAAGCACCATCAAGAGTGATTTTAGGAGGCTGGTTTACACCCGTATCATTTCAACCATATCCTTAATGTTTTTTGTGTTGAGGATGGGCAAGATACACAATATACCGTTGAGTTTTTGGTTCAGGGTCGTCGATAAATTCACTCTACATTAGCATCGTCATGGATCAATGGCTTTTTTAGGCATTTCCAACACGGCAATCGACCGATATAAGTTTAATCTGATATTGTTTTCTCAATTTATTTTAACACTAGTACTCACGCGGGGCTTCGCTCCCGTAGATTCTATCACGGTAAAAACATAACTATCCTTTTTTGCAGTCGCGTAAAAAGTAACCTTCCTCAAGCTTCAAGCTACTTCCATACCAAATTTCATTCAAATCCACCCAGTACTTTTGAAGATTAGCGCGTTCAAGCAAACAAACAAACAAACAAACTTTTCCGCTTTATAATATTAGTATAGATTCGAAAATGTCGTATTTTTTACATATGATTTCGACATGCGTCTGTGTCGTAAATCTTACCAAGACTTATAAGTTCGTATAAATACCAATTTAATTGTACGGCCAGCAACACTGGGTGTTATTGATTGAATGTATTTTGCATGATCGAATGAATGATTGAGTAGCCAAAGACAAGGAAGCAGAGGGATGGCAAAAACATAGATTCAGTCAGACATAGATTCTGACTTCCGTATGATTATCTATGGTATATACTCCGTGTCCCACTTCCCCGCACCGCGTTCCCCGCTGCTTTTGTTATTTATTTGTCAAACAGCTGATTGTTTCATAGAATCGCGATGCATTTCTAGAATAGAGTTGAATAAAAATCGATTAACTTAACGAAGATGGATGTGGTGGGACTACTGAACAATATAAACGATAATTCGAACATGTTTGCAGTGAAAACATGGACGTCCGAGTGGTCAAACAATTTTCAAGACAACCAAGTAAGTATTGATTTTTCGGTCTCATTTTAGGGGATTTCGTTACATCTGTGAGAAGTATGTGATAATATAAATTATTAAAAATACAGCGTGACAAAATTTTCAAACCAGAAGTGTTTTGCTAGGTTACAAGGGTAAAGACTTGTAATAATAGAAATCAGTATCCTTGAAACCAATGTTATCGTGTTCGATGTAAGAATAGATTTGGAAATAGTCCGGTTATCAATTAATAACAATCGTGTTAACTAGCAAGCATATCATCAGCAGCATTCTCAGTGTTATTTTCTTTTAGTCTTTTGTTCAATTTAACCTTTATTTGTCAACCTACAAAGATGCCTGTCTTCTAATCTCCTGCCTTTTTCTCTTAAAGCAAATTCATTTTCATCTTAAGGTTAATCTTTTGAACAAGTTGCTAATTATTATTGATAAACAAGCAAGATGCCTGTTGAAATAGTTAGATAGAACACTGGAAGGTCTTTTAAAGTTAAACATTCCATGTGCAGACCAAAGCCTATTTTTAGTCATTAGAAGTCCGATACTCCCTTCCACTTTTATTTTTCTTCACTTTTTCTTTATTATGTGAAAAGAAATATTCATTATTATTTGTCTACTTTTATAACTTGCTGAATGAAACTAAAATTTACAACAAAACATGATATTTCAAATTGGGAGTATCCATAAAATGAAAAGACCTTTACCTTACACTGTACCTTGGATCGTTATCAGTGGAGGCAACAAAACAAAATAATCAGGATGACTCATATTCCCAGACATCTGAAGAGAATATTTCAATGAGACATTGTAATATTGAATAATATTATTATTCACTAGCTTCTGCCTGCAACTTCATTCGTGTGGGATGGTTTTTACGCATAAATCCCGATCCACGGGAGTTCCAGGATAAAAGTAGCCTTACTATCTATTTACCAAATTTCATTCAGATTGATACAGTCGTTTTTGAAACATTCATACATTCTCACAATTTTTTTTTGCCAAATTCTTCGGCTTTGAGGCAAATTCCCTTAAGTGTATTGAGAAAGAATCATGTCAGAATTCCACTGATAAGACAGTTGCCTGCTGTAAAATACTAGTAATTAGCTGTATCTGGTTTGACTGCAAGCTGGATGCTAGCATTGTTAGGAAAAGGCACAGTGAAGAATGAAATATATGTATAAATAATTTGTTTATTGGTAGCTCCTGTTTCTTTTTTTTTGTATAAAAAGACTCTCTATTTGCACACCAAGAAAACGAAAAGAAATAAGTACGAAAAATTGCCGCCGATATACAAGCTCTTGGTCTCCATTTGGCTATAACATTTATAAATGTACTCCTCCTGACAAATTTGGCCAATGGCGGCTAATCTCGGTGGAGATTAGTCATCTGCGTTAGAAGACAACTAGCTACTTATGAGGGTAGAATTCACATTATAGTAATGTGAATTCTACCCACATAAGGAGCTAGTAGAATTCACATTACTATTAATTTTGATAGGCCCTCCAAGTAAGCTTGTATCTGGATTGGGTTTACAGCAATAGTGTAATGGGTGAAATGAAATATTTATTTTGTAAATTGGTTATAAATAACACTTTAACACGTCATGATTTTTTGGGTGTTAAGTTTAGTTTAGCTAGATGAGGCCGGTATTTCCTAACTGACTACTTTGAGAAGAAATACCGAAACAAACTCAGAGGTCATAGTCTCTTTTAAAGTCCATACAATTTGTATTTGTATATGAGAAGCATGTAGGTTCATGTCTGTGGTTTTTTTTGAGTGGGGCTCGAACCCGCGTCCTCTAGATCACGAGTCAGACACCTAAGCCATTAGGGTATTGACGCTTCTAATTCTCATTGTCCGATTGGACGGCAAGCCGACACGACGGGATAGAGATCTGTCGCATGACCAATGACTGAACGTTTCACACTGCCAACTTCCAAACTATCGGCTACTGCTGAGAAATTTCTTATTGAAAATCACAATACCACTTTTTGACCAATTAGGAAATGAAATAATGCTTTACTGAGTGGAAACTTCATAGAAATAAGTGCAATTGAAAAGCTTTTACTTATTTATTTTATAAGGGCTCTGTCACATATATTTTGCATTATGAGGAGACCAATTTTTAACCAGTGGCCTGATAAACGGCTTACATATAATTTGCAATTTGTTTTTAATTTAAATTATATATTGAATAGCAAACTAAAATTAAAGTTGAGAAATAAATTTGAAATTTAAATAATAGCAAGAAGGTGCAATATGGCCAGGACCTTTTTAATAAAATAGTATCAAAATCGATATCTGTACAAGGGGGCTTTACGCCACAAATTGTGATACTTTTTTCACAAATAGGAATAGCAATAGAGAAGAATATATTTTTTACATAATTTGGAAATGGAAGATTATTAAAGTATCATGTTCAGGTACTGCATTGTGCGTGATATTGTGTTTAATCAATACAATTTATTTATACACAGAAGTCTGTTGCCATCATTTGGTTGCCATGCACTAAATCCAATTTCATGCGATTTCACAGTGATAATTGAATGTAAATTGACATATCAAGTACTTAGCGCTTATCTTATATATTAAATAGGTTACATGTAAAGCGTCTGTGATTCTGTATCAGATTATATGCAGAAATGTTTCTTTGCGATCTCTTTTCATCTCGTTTATTAATTAAATAAAGTTGTTTTTATCATTACGAGGCAGTGGGTCCTCGTGATGGATTACGAACCATTTCTTCTCATAGAGAAGAAGTCTGTGTCCTTGCAGTGAGGAAGTTGTAGGTTGTTATTTACTGTAGGTATCTTAGTTACAATATCCGTGGGGGGGGAGGGGGTAATAATCAACTGACTCTCGATCTGGGTGGAAGGAAAGGAGTGTCAGACTTCCCCTGACTAAAACACCACCCTTTTACTTCAGTTGCCTTTGCATTTCGGTGCCGTGGTATCTCTAGAACATTCCCGAAATCTCGGACAAAACAACACCCATAAATATGCTAACGCAGGGCTTCCCAAACTTATTTTAACTGTGACGCCCTTGGGAACTAGCCACATTTTTGCGACGCCCTGGCCTTCTTGCCATACCAATAGTAGTAGTTTACCTATTAGTTGTAGCTCTAGCTTAATAACAATTTGTGAGAAAAACTCCAAATAGCATCTAAATTTTGTATTAGGAAATAGAGAACGAAAAATAAAAACAAAACATTTAGATCGCCTCACGACGCCCCTGGAATAATACCGCGGTGCGCCCCTGGAATAATACCGCGGTGCCCCAGGGCGTCGCGACGCACGTTAACGTATTTCTGAGACATAAGCTTCAACTGTAACTGCCTCATTGGTTGAGTGGTCGCAAGACTGCTGAGCACGAGATCTTGGGTTCGATTCCCGGGTCGGGTAAAAAGTGCTATTGGGTTTTTCTGTAGGAATTTCTTAGTAGTAGCCCGGAGTTAGGAAGTTGGTATTGTGATACCCTCGTGCCTCGGAAAGTGCCTTAAGTCGCTGGTTCCGGCTGTCATTTGTACATCTTTGACAGTCGTTACGGGTAGTCAGAAACCAGTAAATCTGACACTGGTCTAGCCAAGGGGTGGTGTCGTGTTACCCAGTTACTGGGTTGTGGAGGTCAGATAGGCAGCCGCTCTATGTAAAATCTGGTTAGACCGAAACCCAGCATAGTTGCGTAAGGGCTAAGCAGAGGATGAATCTTGTAATAATTAATGTCAGGATTCTCTTAATTCAGCAAGATATACATCAAAATACCTACTACTTGATTTGCTTCATCTCTTAACAATGCATCACGGTTCAATGACTTTGAACCCTCCTGCAGGACATTGCACTCTAATCCAATAAAGCATTAGTCATAAAATGTATGCAAACATTTTGTTGCATATATACATCGTTTTATAACTTAGCTATTATTGATAACAGTAAGAACATCGTAAAAGTTTGAAATCTCCATCCATAAGCACAAAACGTTTTGGGAATACCTTCATTGTGCGTACGGCTAAGGAGTGGAATTCTCTGCCGGAGTCTGAGTTTCCCGACAGCTACAACCTGGGAGTCTTTAAGTCCAGAGTGAATTGGTTACTTTTAGGTAAGCGTGCTCCATCTTCGATCACATCATCACTTACCATCAGGTGAGATAGTGGTCAAACGCGAACCTATTTTCAATAAAAAAAACATCTCCGAATAGCTGATAGGACTTTTTTCTGAGGGATAACCATCAAATGTTTTCTCCCGCTCTGGGTGGAGCGCAAGGTATGTCAGACTCCCTTTCACTACCAGACGTACCTACTGTAGGTTACCATCCTCACTTGGTCAATATACCGTCTTGTCGGCCAAGGTTTGGAACTCTCTTCCGGCTTCTGTGTTCCCTCCCACATATTACCCATCAGCCTTCAAAGTAAACAGGCACCTTCTGTGCTCGCTCGTCCCATCGTAGACCTCATCTATCGCTTTCCATCAGGCGTGATCGAGCTCAAGAGCGGGCTCGTCAGAAATAAAAAACTTTTGATTTAAAACCCATGGACCGGAATAGGGTCATGGACTATGGACCCTATTCTCTTACTGCCCTTTCGTTCCGTTGCCACAGTATCGTGTTAGAACATTCCCCTAAACCCATCAGGCACTGGTTCTTTGATTCCCGTCAGTAGTGTTGACAGCTCTTTACCACGGTGAACTACCCCTGATCTTCGCGCTGTCCGCAAGCTCAATAGCTGCCAGGGCTTACTAATCAACGCGTAAAAATCTCTAAAAAACAGATACATATTTCAATGCTGTCGGGTGGTCCAAAAATAACTACCATGACTCGAACTTCTATCAGTAATAAGACCTACCTTTTCTAAAACTGTGGAGAAGAAGGCTGTAGGTGTAAGCACTCTAAACAGTTTTTTTTCACACGAAAACGTCCGCATCTCGGGTCGGGACGCGTCACTTCATTTCTTTTTTTCTGATCTTTCTTACTACGCAATAACTCGCACAAATGTATCTATACATATTAATATACTTAAAGTGTCCGTCTGTAATTTCAATATGCTGCGTTATGTCAAGTGTTTGTATACGTAGTTATTTACACGACGCTAAAACTCATTCCTTTTATTAGTGTGTTATATTTGTCCGGGCTTATCTCTGGAACAGCGCAAACGATTGGAATGGGACTTAACCTGGAAGATAGAGGAGGTTTTAAGACAACATTACTTTTTATCTCGGTATTCCCATGGTATCGCGTTTTAGCCGGGAAAAACCCTCAAACCCTGAACGAATTCGCGGGCACAGGTAGCTTGAATATTTTGCTCCAATTTGCGAAAAAGAATATCAGTGACGATGGAGAGTAGAGACATGCGATATTGAATTTTTAATTGACACTACAACCTACTTATGTTGATATTTATCGAGACCGCTTGTTCGTATGACGTTCTCGTTATTGTGGAAAAATTGTATTCGTGTTTATCAGTTCACAGAATGTGTAACTGAAGTTTTTAACAAACGCTTGACACCAACCTATCACTTGAAGTGATAATGTAGTGAAAGCGTTTGAACTCACAATCAAAAGCTAGGGAAGATTTTAACAATTATTATTGATTGATTGTTTGTATTGTATTAATTCTAGTAACAAGCAAAAGATGGTTGCAGTGTACAAAATGCGCGACAATAAATCTCTGTAGAATGGCGATGGAGCAATATTGTATCTAATCATGTTATTGGATAGGTCATAGGACGCTTTTATGCCGTGGTTATAAATAACATTGCGATATATTTTTTTAATATGTATATATATGTTTTGAGAACGTCATTTATTGTTTTTGTATTTTATATAGATGAATAGTACACCGTAGACTACCCACGTATTTATTTTCTCCTGTGTCAAATCCATCCAAAGGTTATCTGTAAAAGATCGCTTTTAGCGATAAGACCGCCCATTGTATCACCCTTTTTAGTTGTTAACTCCATATTTGTTTTACTGTTATGGTGTAAAATAAAGAATATATCTATTATGGAAGTCAGAATTAGCCTAAAGCCTTTCCACTATAGGGACACAGGCCTTCTCTATATATGAGAGGGAATGCGTCGCAATCCACCAAGCGTGCCCAGTGGGCAGTGCGTGTTGGACGTTGGTCGATATTTCGATAAGTGTAATGGAAGTATCTTAGTCAAATACATACACTAGGTACACAAGGTAGGTAGAGCCTTATGCAGAACAATGCAAACTTATGCAAAACAACAAAAATTAATTAACTACTCCTTGAGCTCAAACGTAACAACTGTTCCGAAAAGTCCTTTAAACACAAAGCATAAATTAGAGTATGATAAACACCAACTGTATTTTCATCGTTTTGTGCTCCTTAACCAAGGCTATGAGCCGTGAATGTCAATTCGATTACCTTATTTGCTCAAGTTTTTCTTTATTTGAGTGACCTTGAAAGCAAAGAAGAAAATAAAGGTATCTGATGTGTCTACGAGGCGTAGATAAGTAAGATTTTTTTGAATTGATACACCTACGGAAAACACGTTTGTTTAACCGTGTCCTTAAGCGGAATAAAAGCCAGTGTTGACAAGAAACATAACAACAAATGAGTAAGACATAATAAAATCCTACTCTGTGTTGAATAGTTGATTGAGAAGTAGCGAGTAAAGATTCAATTCATAAATCCTGTTCTTTATTCTGTAGTTTTTCCAGGTTTCGAGGTTTTTCCAGCGTAAATCTCGATCCTGCGGAATCCTGGCATAAAAAGTAGCCTATACATTTAAGTTGGCCTATAACCTCCTCAATCTTCCGGTGAGAGTCCCATTAAAACCGATTCAGCCGTTGCAGAGATTAGCCCGGACCAACTTAAGGAAAGACAATATTTTTTTGAAAGTTACTGGATACAAAAACATATTTGTATCCTGTAAATAACTATGAGCTGTTGAGAAAACACAGTTTCAATATATTGAAATCACAGACAGACACTACTATTTTTATGTATAGTTCTGCAAAAGCTAGTTTTCTATGATTTTTTACCTTTTGTGTCTGCTGTATATAGCTCTGGGTGGCCGAACTGTTATCTCATGCTTATTCAACGTTGTTATTAGCTGTGACACACACTCCCTTTGTCTTTGAACTTGTGCATCAATGCTTTGTTACAACTTTGACCCGATTGCACCTTATTATCACTTATTTAAAGTCACAAGTCTGAAATAATCTCCGATTAGACAATAGTTCGCTGACACGCCGATTTTGCAGAAACTAGGCCTTTCTTTGTTTGTTTTTGCTTAGGGACAGATGACGCGCGTTGCGAAAAAGTAGCGTTTGCTAAATTACAAAATTGATCCTAGGCTAGTCAGTCGACAGTGCGTTGCCAACGCTGATACAGAATGTGTGTGGTCACAATGCGTAGATAATGATGCCGGAAACGAATTCAGAATTCGACATCGCTATCAGCTGTTAGTGCTGCTACAAACGAAACATTGACGTCTAATAAAGTCGTGTTTTGCAACACGGCTGGTCGCGCCGCGTTTGGGCTTGCGACAGAAATGAAAAGTCGCACGCAAGGACTAAACTTGTTTACTAACTGCGATTAGTGAATCCATTCTGTCTTCTATTAGACGGACGTATTACGTGCGAAAATAGTAAATACTGCGCCGACAAAAATAATAGAATAGTGCAAGATTTTTGTATATCACTTAAATTAAAAAAATAAATAGAATAGTGCGGAATTTTTGTGTATAATTTGGACTAAAAAACAATAAAAATAGAATTATTTTAATGTATTTTTTTTTTTTAATTTAATTAATAAATGTTTGTATAATATAAAAAAGCGTGTAATGTGAAGTGAGTATGGTGTTCTTTGTGGCATGCGTGTGCGTCATTTTAACTGCTCAGCTGGGAGACAAACAATATCGCGTGAGTTTAATGATAATTTTACGAGATAGTTTATTATTATTTATTGCATGATCTCTGTATGTTGAAGTAATTCTTCACTTAACGTCACGTAGTGTTTATCTATCTATTATGTTTTTATTTAAGCCTTTCAACTAATATTCATTTTATGTAGATAATTGTCTGACCTTAATAAATGTTTTTAAGTTTTTTGTTCTGATAAAGGCAGTTTTAAGTACTTACCTAATATATTCTCTTCTTCAGTCGTTAATGTTAATTTTGCAACTTTTAACTTACCTATTTTCCGACTACTGGTTATCTAAAGATTTGATCAAAGGTCTGACTTGGCGTGCAGATTCTTACTACCTTTACTAATAAGTCTTTTTGTTTTGTCCTACTCACATGTCAAAGAAGATAGTTGCAAGCGCAGACTGACTTAAGCTTTTGTTATACTTCTTTCGCTGAAAAAAAAAATAAAAGCATTTTGATCATGACCTGATCCCTTCATCCCCCTTTTACTACCGGTCAACCAGACGTACCGCAGGATACCATCCACACTTGGTCGATATACCGTCGTGTCGTACTAAGCGCTTTTCTTCAACATTCATTGTGCGCACAGCCAAGGTGTGAAACTCTGCCGGCTTCTGTGTTCTCTGCCACATATGACCCGTCAGCCTTTAAAGCAATAGTGAATAGGCATTTTCTGGGCTCGCTCGTTCGATCGTAGACCTCATCTTACACTTACCATCACGTGTGATCGACGTCAAGAGCGGGCTAAATCGTAATAAAAAAAAATCTAACAAGTGAAGTCGCGGGCAGAAGCTAGTAATTGGACATAGTAATATGAAAATATAAATAAGGCGACCATATGTATCGCTTCACCACTCATGGTTGACTGGTAGAGATTGCCTACGGCATTAAGTCTGCCCTTGTACCTATGTGCATGAAATGTAAATAAATAAATAATGTATAAAAAACATGATACAGGGCAGAGGGAAGGGGGGGTGAAGATGAATGTTTAGTGCAATGTACAATAATGTCGTGTGTTTATATTTTCATTCGAATGTGATGCAATTTTCGCAGCTAACAGGTAATCGGTCTTGTTTATTTAAGTAGTTACTATTCCTCCACTTCTGACAGACTGTTAACCCAACACTCCGCAACATACATATCGACGCCTTAGAGGAAGAAAAATCGGCGTGCTATAAAATTTTTGTACGGTTTCTTTTATGTTTTTTTTTTTTTTTAATTTTTATGTAAATTTAACCCGTTTTTATATCCAGAACTGTTTGATATTATGTATAATATGACTAATATTATACATAATATCGAACAGTTCAGAAATGCATAATCCATGGCCTGATTACGCTAAACTGACGACGCGATGCGAGTGTTTACGAGGTTCTCACTTACTTTCATAGATAGCGTTTCGAGTATCGAATGAACATATTAGTGAGATCAGGATGTGCGTAGCTAGGATTGCTATCTGGAAACGCAATAAAAAAAAATGGACAAAAAAGTACTCCCGAGGTTTTCACTCTAAGGCGACGATATACATACTGCCGTGATTCTTTAAAAGGCAGTCTGACAATTTACCGATTTTAAGTTAAACATTGAGCCACATCAGAAAAAAAGGCGCGTCAACCTATCTAACCCCTTTTTCTGAAACTTATTTTGCGTTTGAGATATTTTTTCATAAAAAGCTGTGAAGTGGCTTTGATACCAGTGCCAAATTTATAAAAACTCAAAATCGGTAAATTGTCAGATGACTGCCTTTTAAAGAATCACGGCAGCATATTATAATCACCCTATAACGTTCCCACAACTGGGACAAAGACCTTCTCTCTATGAGAAGGAATGGGCCGTAATCCACCACGCGGGCACAGTGCGGGTTGGTTTATGTCACATGTCTTGTGTTTTCGGCCCCAAGACATCCGGGTTTCCACACGATATTTTCCTTCACCGTTTTCAGAAAAGTGTTGATGATGTAGATTACATAAATTAATGTGTCTGACTGGGTTTCATTGTCCAATCCAGGCCGAATTACCCCCAGGCTGTCCCTAGCTGTCCTTACCCAGGCGACGTAGGGCGTCGCTGCATCGCAAGATGCGTACCCCACAGGGGGTTCCCTTAGCGTGCAGGCCTAGTTTGTAAGTGACCCATGGCTGGAGGCTTCAATTACTATAATAATTAAGGCCACAGACAATCCCGATTAAGCAGCTGACAATCTTATAGATTAACCTGCAATATGCCACTCAGAAAAAAATGCCTGACTGTTTATATTTTCACTAGCATTCGCGCAGGGATTCGTTCCCGTGGACTTATCATGATAAAACCATAACCCTCCTTTTGTTCTATGGTAAAAAGCCTATAATCTACTTACATACCAAATTACATCCAAATCAAACAAACTTTTCTGCTTTATAATATTCGTAAAGATTCAAATGTGAAACAATTTTCCCAGCTGACGGCTTTAAACGATCTTATTTATTTAGATTACTACTAGCTCTTGCCTGCGATTTCGTTCAGGGTAAATCCCGATCCTACAGGAATTCTGGGATAAAAAGGTAGACTATGTGTTATTCCAGGATGTCAACTATCTATTTACCAAATTTCATTCAGATCCATTCAGTATTTTTTGCATGAAAGAGTAACAAACTTCCATCCATCCATCCTCACAGACTCGCATTTATAATATTAGTTAGATTAGTTAGATAAGATGAGTAAGATAGCTCCGCTGCTGACATACTGATAACAAGCGTGAATATACGAACATAACATAGTCTTCGGTATTCTCTCTAGTTCAATGTCAAAAACTGGTTATACGTCGCAAAAATAGTAACAGATTTCCAAGGCCCCGTGGTTTGACACATTTATCGCTGTTTGTGATAAATGATAATTATATAAAACTGTTCTCTAAAAGGTCGTACTATACTAGATCCATACTAATATAATAAATGCAAAGGCTATTTTTGGCATGGAGATATTTGAGGAAACGAAGTCAAATAAATAGGGGATGAAAGAGATTTAAGGGATCGTTAAACCGTGTTCGATTTATGCAGAAAAATCAGAAAACTAAAACAAAAGAAAGAAAAACATTTATTTTACACCATATAAAAATACAAGCAAACAAAAGGAAAAAACAAGAAAGACTGTGCGTGCCTCACGGCTGCGCCATGAAGGTCCATTTCAACACAGATAATATATACAGTCTGACGCTGGTCTTCCAATGAACCTCAACCAAAACAGTTACCTTGCTTCTAAAAGTCGTAAAAATCTCAATATTTTAGTTTGGTAATCGCCTTTCTAGTCAGTTTATCTGTTAGAGGACAGTCCATTTATCGTTTCTAAACGAGTTGACAGACGTAATATTAAACAGAGCAGAGCCCTAAAGGTGAACGCAGACCTAGCCGCACCGCAGTCTCTACAGTCCCCGCAATCATCGCTTTTTGTTAATGGCCTCGCACATCTATCCGCGCCGCAGTCGCTGCAGTCGTTCCTGTCAGTGTTGCCAGATTTTTGAAAGCATTATCTATCCGAAGATTTAAAAAATCTGTATAAAATCTGTATTTGGTATTGGTATTTTGATCTTTTGTGTAATTTTATCTGTAGGTGCTATAATAGGGAATAAGCAAGTAATTATTTATACGAGAATAAGTAATTTTATTATAAACCGTTGACAGAGATTCTCTGTCTACTTTATAACTCTGGCAACACTGCGCGCCGTGGATGCGAATGACGTCATCCACGCTGCGTGCGGGTGACGTCATCAGCTGCGGCTAGGGGAGTTCGGTCGTTTCAGGGACTGCGACGACTGCGGCGCGGGTAGGTGTGCGAGGTTGCATAGAACTTCATATAAAGAATACGAATGCAAAGACTGCGGCGCGTGCGGTGCGGCTAGGTCTGCGTTCACCATAACACGACGACTAAACCATCATGATGTACGTGTGAGAGGGAGATGTAGCTATACATGACGCATAGAGCTATCTTTTTCTCACAACGGTGACATTTTGGCATTGGTAGGTTATGGCGGAAGGGGTTTTGCGTGCACATCGCTGGTGGTATTATTTAAATAAGGACTTGAATGCAGGAAGTCGTAGAGTAGAATAGTTAAATGAGGAAGCAAAAACGGTTAAATTCTTTAGTCACTCATAAAAGATACTTATTACAACTCATTATTTATTCTTCATTATGTTATTTACAACATATTGACATTTTCTAGTTATTGATCGTTTTAAATTTATTCTAGACAAAATTTAATTCAGCCCTGCTTCGCCAGCAGCTTGAATATCAAATTCCAAACTTCTGTTATTGTTTTCGGTGGGAAAATCATCTCATAGCTCTTCCCGCTCCAGGTGGAGCGGAAAGGAGTGTCAGAATTCTAGTGACTAAAAACCCAACCTGTTCCTTCACTGCCTTTACGTTCCGGGGCCGCGGTATCTCGTTAGAAAGCTCCTGCGTCATTGATCTCAGCCACAGAATGACAGAACAGATAAAAGAGGTTAGAAAGGAAATAGTTCCTGATTTGTATGAGAACGCGTGTCGCCGTTTGTCTCCCCACTCTTTAGCTCTACTACAAGCAAGAGGCCCATTACGTATGCGAATTACGCACACAAATAAATTACACACACTTAAATCGAGAGCTTGTAACTCACTGTTGATAAACATGCGCCGTGCATCACGGCCAATAAGGGCAAAGGACAAAACGTCAATGGTTGAAGAGTGGCGCATGCAATACACTGTAACCGGACTTGGTCATTGCGTTGATTAAGCGAGTACACAACGGGCAGTGTATATTTTTGTAACTTGTTGCAATAATGTTCGTTAATGTTGGGAATTTCATAGTGATCAGAATATTTTCATGTTTTTTACAAATAAAGTTGTAATTAAATGTTATTTTAGACTTACCGATGGAAAGATATACCTCCTCGCTCTATACTTGCGAAGAACTTTAAAGGCATTTTAAAGCAGAGCTCTGTGTTCCGAAGTAATCCGAAGCGCACTAAACGCCGTGAATAAATTAATCGGTCGCGCTATGATTGTCGTATCATAAATGTGGCGCGCTCGCCACGCCCACATTACTATTCCAACCTTATTCATCTATTCCGTGATCTCAGCCTTGTCTCCTCGGAGATGGCACCATTGTCGTCTGCCAATATTATTACCTAACGATCGACACAGCTTCCCATCCCTGTAAGCCACTCAGTCTACACTTTGTATCTGCCGATTCGTTTTCCAAATTCGGAGATCTTCGTACGTCTTCGGAAGTTGACGTTAGGAAGTCGGACTATTAAGTATTAACTATGCCAGGTTTAATTGTAGGATGATTATATTTTAGGCATATTGATAAAAACATCAGACCATAATAATATGATTATTATGGGAAGGCGGGGCGCCAAATTCCGTGACGTTATAATTGAAAATCTAATAAATTTAACTCTGTATTAACATAAGGTTAAGGGATATAGGGAACTAAAACTTATTTGGGAATTTCTGTTTTATTTTAATAATTTTATTTTTATTACCTTTATTCCTAATTAATGTTTATAATAGCATACAAATTACCTACATTTTAAAGTATTTCTATATATAAAAAAAAACAATTAAAAAATATAAGAAATACACACATCAAAAGTGTCTAGGGATCAACATATATTTTTGCAATAACTTTTCTCCTGATTGATATTAATTAAAGTTTTCTTTAAGGATTCATCAAATAAAGTGTTTTCGTTTGTCACAGTAACGATAAACCAAGACACCTTTGCATTAATAAAGAAATTTGCCATTTTCCTAATAAAGGGATTTTTGACATTTGAACCACTAACATTAAAGTTCGAAAAAAAGACTGAAATAACAGTTTTCTTTAAAATTTTATTGGGTAACTTAAACAATTAATAATCCGTGTTTCTACCGCGAACACTAACAACACAAGAACATCGGTTTGGCATACTCAAAATGAGTTCATCCAAATCACGCTGTGGAATGGCCGCCCATGTTCGTTGCAACAACAAAAAAAGGTCTTCTCGCGACTGGATACCCTCCATATTCGGCAGAGCTCTTCTCTGTAGCATATCCCATGCATGCTCAATCGGGTTCAAGTCTGGCGACTGAGCAGGCCAGAGCAGGACATTGATGTTAGCTGCGGCGAGAGTCTGTCTTACAATTCTTGCGGTGTGCGGTCGTGCATTATCATGCATTAACTGAAATAAGGGACCGATTTGCACTTGTAGAGGAACGATGACGTCAGATACAATCGTCTCAGCATAAATTTGAGCGTTGAGGTTGCCTCTGATCCAAATCAACTCAGTTCTTCCGCCGATCCAAATACCCGCCCATACCATGATGGTTCCACCACTATAAGGATGGACTTCCTGGCAGGATTTTAATCGCTGTTGGCGTCCAGGGGTTCTCCAGTGTCGTATACGTCTTGTATCCGGTCTCATACCAAAACGAGACTCATCAGAAAAGCACACGAAACGCCATTGTTCTTCTGCCCAATTTCTGTGTTCAAGAGCCCATTGATATCGAATCCTACGATTGTGCATTGCTATAGGTGGTACCCGTAGCGGTCTTCGGGAATGAAGGTTCACTTCATGCAAGCGGTTTCTGACTGTTTGGTCGCTAATTAAGTTCCCTGAAGAGTGATGAAGCCTCACGGCTAACATCATGGCGGTTATTGTTGGAGCTCTTCGAGTTAAGATTTGAATGTATCGGTCTTGTCTCCGTGTGGTGCAGCGATACCGTCCTCCATGGCGCTCAGCCACGGTACCAGTGCTTCGGTAACGTGTCCAAAGTCGACTGATAACACTCTGACTTGTATTCAGAGCTAAAGCCACAGTACGTTGCCGGGAACCAGCTTCTATCATTCCCACGGCTCTGAGCATTTCTTCCCTGCTTAAATGACGTCGCCGCTCCATAATAACGTTGGTTTTAATCAGTAGTAGGGAAACAGTAGCACTAATAATGTCTTCAATGCGTTGTATGTTTTTATAGGGAAAATATTGACAGCTGATTTTCATCTTTTACTCGAATTTGATTAACAGTTCCTGTTTCAAATTATGAAATGCACCAAAAAGGATCCATATAAATTTATAAAATCATAAATTTATTACAAAGCCACATCTCAATCTCAAGAAATCCGCATAAAAATGCTTGATCCCTAGACACTTTTGATGTGTGTAGTAGCCCACTGGTCGCGGTGGTCAGAGCTCTAAAGAGAGTACCTTTCTGAAGTAAACCCTTGATCCAGCTGTTTAACGAGAGCCTCCTAAGGTCGAGGTTATTGTCTCTCGGTACAATGATTGCCGAGTTCACGTCCCACATATCGACAATCTCATGCGCCATGTTAAGATCCTTGATTTGCTTATCTTTCTCGGCTTTCACGAGGTTCTTGTTATGCGGGATGGTTATGTCGACAATCAAGTCACGCCTCTCGACTCGGTCCAACACCACTGTATCAGGGTTATTGGCTGCAATCGTTCTGTCAGTGATGATGGACCGATTATTGTTATGTTAGCCCGTAGTGTCCAACTGCTGAGTAACGGCCTCCTTCCATTTCTTCCAGCGGTCACGGTTCTGCTAATCATTTTAAGGTGTAAAATTTTAAAATATGTAACGTAACACTAGCGAAGTGGGTGTTGCATAAGTGTGCAACTAGGAATATAAAAATCGTAAAATTCATATGACGTAATTTATAGACAGCTCCTAAGAATCTATATTTCTTAATTAAAGAACTAACTGAGCCAGCGAACTTCGCACTACCGCCATATTCATTTTCATTTTCTCAACTTTAACACCTTAAACTTACCCTAGATTTCCACAAATCATTTAAAACCAAAACTAAATAAATCGGTCTAGCAGTTATCGAGTTTCAGCGAGACTTACTAATCATTATTCACTATGGAATATTTGAATGAAGAATCTGCTAATTATATTTAAATAAACTTAGCGTGTGGTTAAAAAGTTATTTCTATAGAGCTGATATTGGCAGATTTGAGACAGACATAACAATGTCACAAGCTTATCTAATACGTAGTTCCCACACGTCGTAGTCAAAGATAGATTAATGTGTTACTTGCCAAATAAATTAACAAACAGTATGAAGGTTTTGTTACTTTAACACAATGTAAGTGTATAAAATAACGTTTAATATGGGAGGACGAGCCAAAAGTAGCACAAGGGCACATCCTATCTTTTCTCAAAGCACGTCATCGTTTTTTTTAGCCGAATTGCAAAATACCGAACCCTTTATAGATTCGTCAAGTCTGTCTGTGTCTATCTGTCCGTTCCTATGTCACAGAAACTTTATTTCGAAACTATTAGGACTACAGTGTTGAAACTTGGTGTGTAGATGAATTCTTTGATACATGGAACTGAAACTAGAAAAATATCAAACCTATATAGACAGGTCTTTAAAAATTGGCGAGTGCGAGTCAGACTTGCCCATGAAGGATTCCGTTGTAACTACAAACACTATGAAAAACAAAGTTATTTTGCAACTTTGTTTTTCATAGTATTTGTATGAAACACAAAGTTATATTCGCGGTTTTAGAAAATGAGCTATATTTATTTATTTATTGACACACCAGTGACATATTCAACTTAAACTAAATATGATTTGTAACATATCGCACGCTTAATTCAATACTGTCACTATCCAAAATTTTGCCAAATCGACTTTTTAATGCCATCTGCTGGGAAACGTAGAACTACGCGTAATCGTGCTTACACTAGTCTAAAAGTAACAGAAATAACCGCTATACGGACAGTAGTCCGCTTCGTCACTAAACAAAAATGTTCCCATTCTCATTCCATTTTTTGCCTCTTCTGAAAAGTTGACTTTTTGGGATAGTGACAGTATTGGAATAAGCGTGCGATATATTGGCGGCTAATGGGAAGTTATAATAAAATCGCCAGTCGCACCAGCAGGATCGACATCTACTCCAATGCTTTCCGTCAGTTTCATTCGGTACTTTTGACTAACTTTGAGTCCCAGGACCGATTAGATTATATTGACCGATTAGATTGTAGTACTCACTCAATCATAGTAGCTTTAATAATTTTATATTTTAATAATTGTTAAGTTTAATAATTGTATATCTTAATAATTGTTTACTTCAATAATTGTATATTTTTATAATTGTTTATTTTGGCGATATAATTGTTGTTCAATAATTGTTTTTGTAATTTTGATAATTTTCATGATAAGATAAGATTTATTTATTTGTTTAAACATGGTTTACCATTATTGCTATTAATTTTGTTTTGATTTTTTTATCGTATCTGGCAGTGCACTTCTGTAAGAGGCTTATTCACAATGTATAATAATCTATTTTTTTTCGTTTTTTTTTTAATTCTGTTGCGAATACGTCGTTGAAGTGCCATAAATAAATAAATATATTCTTATACAATATGAATATGTCTATTGAAGGTGTGCACATCACTTGTATAACATAAAAAAAAAAAACATTACAATCTCAAGGAAAAAAAATGTACAAAACTTACAAATTAAATCAAGTTATAGTGGCTTCATTCTCGCACATTATTAGTATAAAAGAAAGAATAAGTGAAGTATTTAAATATTATAGTATTGGCTAGTTTGGTGAACGTGACAGTGAATGCAAAAGCACGATGTCTTAATACTAAAGAGAAAAAAGCTTGACAACAGATAAGCATGTAATAAAAATGAAATTGAGTTAAATAGATGACACAATAGTACATTGTTCACCGAGAGGAGAAAGTGACCGATTACCGTCGAGGGTGTCGTTTGAAGCCCGAGCCGTAGGCGAGGGCTTTAAAACACCCGAGATCGGGAATCGCACTTTCTCTCGAGTGATACATAGTGCTTTATACTACACCTACGAGGAAAATAAAAAACTAAATCTTTACTAATTGAAATTTATATTGAAATTGTTGCAGTTAGTGAAGCTTAATGTAACACTGTTTTCACAAATGGCGCCAATGGCGTCTGCAATTTTCACATGTTCTTTTTTCAAATTGTTTATCCTGCCGCCGCAGGGTCGCACTGCCAGCCCGACACCATCCAACACACAGCTAGTGGCCAGTGTCATTTTGCGAACTTGGAGATAAAAACTCACTGTAAAAACTTTTTGGCTTTTGATATTTAGGTTACCGGCGCATAGTCTTACCCAAAATTAAAAAAGAAAAACCACGTAAGAAATGGATTTTCATACACTTTTCTCTCCCGCTCAGATGCGTTTTCTCCCCGCATATTTGTTCGATATGCAATGACGTACTTTCTACCGTAAATTTGATAAAGTATCAAGGTACTTTCCAAGCAGGTGTAGTATAAATTAATTATTGAATACTTAGGAACTAGGAACCGTTATATTACGTTTGAATTCCATAAGTTTGTTGGAAAATATATCTAAACTGTTTGTGCATGTGCACAGCTTATTGTACGCGGATAGAAATCGGTTTAATGGAGCGGTGGAGCCTAGTTTAGTTCGACTTTTTGAGACTTCAAACGTGTTTGTTTTATGACTCGATCTGTAGGATGTTTTGCATGGCACCGTTATATTTATTTCCGATACTAGTTCTTGTATATTAGCCAAGTTATGGACTATTTTGTATAGCAAGATCAGATCAGAAATTCTTCGTTGTTGCTCTAGTGAAGTCATCTCAAAAACTGCTCACATTATCTCGTTCTAACCAATTTTCGTCAACGAAAATTTTTTTAATTAAGACTACAGCATATATTTTTCACTCTATTATTATAAAACTTAGAGCCGAAAAAAGGTGAGAGTGTCTCAAAATCAATCGTTTGAAAGGTAGACATTTCCAAAGTGGTAAAATTTGTGAAAAATCTAAAAAAATATATGCTGGAAATTTTAATAAACCGCAAATATAAATGTAGTTTATACAAACACAATGAAAAAATTGTTTACGGCTAAGTTGAGAAGTACTGTCTCTCCTCTCTTTCAAATCCAACCAAACGGTGTCTTAAGATATTGCTTATTGCGATAAAGGCCGCCCATTGTGTCACCCAATCCAATGCATTTTTAAGTCCTACATTTTTTGTATCTTATATGATGTTTAAGTACATATATAACAAAACGTATTAAATTCTATTTTTGTTCACAGTTGCTGTGGTCTATTTGCGGTTGTCTTCTTGTGTCCTTAGTCGTCGTATTTTTCTACTACTATAGAAGATGGCGGTCGAAAGGTAATTCTGTTTAAATAACTCATATGAAACACATGTTCTAAGGTCTTATTACTTGTGCGTTATGGCCGCTGTGGGATATCATTATAGCCTAACACCCTACTGGTAAAAGACGTTTCTTTAATCCTTATGAAGATGCTAGCTGTACTTCTCTATAAGCGCAAAAACAATAACCGACTGCAATCCAAAGTCGCTGCAAGCAGAATTTAGTAAAATATGGGAATATAGAACACATTGACACCGAGCGCGAATGCGGTGCTTCTGACCAAACCACTTCCGATCTGTTGAAGGGTTAACAACCTGATAAACGCCACTGCGGTCTACTACACTGGTTACCTACGGGACCTAACATATATAAATAAATTTCCTTCGATTAGAAAACTAAGAAAAAGCGCAAACATCTTCTTGCATTGACGACGATCTAAACTAATCTGGGTCTTCTTCCAGAACTTGCCGGCGCTACAGGCGGCGCCGGCGCAGCAGGGGATCCAGTAAAGAGGTTCCGCAAACGAGACAAGATGCTCTTCTACGGACGGCGTATGCTCAGGAAGGTCAAGTCTATCTCCAACTCCGGACAGGGCCGCAAAAGACGTGCCGTTATGCGGTTCGCTAGGAAGCTGCTGCAACTAAAGAAGGAAACAGCTCCAGAACAATTAAAGGTGAGAACTGTTGAGGACGCTTTAGATGTTACGTATAATTGTGGGAGTGTCTGTCTGTAATTTAAAAAAAAAAACGAGTTTTGCAACTGCTTATAGTTATTTACGCGACACTAAAACACAAACTCTTAACCCTTTGACCGCCAACGACGTCTTAAAGGGCACAATCGCCGACCACGACTTATGACGTTAAAATGTTTGATAGTCAAATGCTTAACAAGTACTTGATTTTTAAACTTGATCTTTACACACACAGACATATTTACTTTTCCTTATTCAGCTTCAGTTAAATAAAAAATATAAAAAGTCTATATTTAACTCGGTAAAACCTTTAACATGAACGCTGATATTTTAAGTAAAAAAAGATCTACCCTCAACGCCATGGACGTCTTAATGCGCCGACTAGTGATGAGAATGTAAGTGGGTAGATGATTATTTTTTTATACCTACCTATTCTACTTCTCGAAAGTTCTGCCACTTATTTGTTTTAATAGTGAGAATTTGTGAGGTCTTCTTGTGAAAAATAATGGATAAAAGTAAAGCTAAGTTTTAAATTCCCTCTGTATGCCTAATTATTCGTGATGAGTGTAAATTATAAAAAGGTTTATTTGGCTACTATAAAATAACCAACAGATACAATAAAGATTAATTAACTGCACCCTTCCTACAACATCAAGAGCACATGAAAACCCAAGCAGAATACTTGGAGGAAACTCTTCAAAGCATATGCCAGCCTTTCTTCCAAATAATAAAAAATTGCGCTGCAAACAATGCAGTTTGAGTCACATAATACACGATTTTGGTGGTATGTAAAGTAACATGCGTTACACGTTTTCGTGTCTATCACGAATAAAAATACACAGTTTTTTCCATTCGCCCACCAATTCCATCCATTTTTTAATAACGCAATAATAAATAGATTCATCAAGAGATGCATTTATTTTCATTTATTAATGACATTATCATGAATACTTATTCGATGGAGGTGTCGTGCTGATATATAGTTTTCTATTTAATTTTTAATATAATATATTCGATAACTAAAACTAACAACACTAGTAGTTTTAAGTAAATCTCACAGAAAGACTTGTTACTGCCGCCAAAGACGCTTTAAAGCGTCCACTAGTGTTGCCAAAAGTTCGATGCTTTTAAAGAAATCGTTAACAAAATCTTACTTTGAATTAGATGTTTTTACTACTTGTTTATTGTTAAGGTCTTTAAAACTATAAACAATATTTTATTTCTTAAAAATAACATGATTAAACGTAAGTTAACCATCATTTCACTTCAAAATATTTAATATTACTACTGTATATTTTACGTGTTACACATGCCACTCGTACGATAAATGATTTGTAATACGGTCACGGCGTTGGGGGCAAGAGAGATGAAATTTTATATGGCGGTCAAAGGGTTAAAAAAAAATAATCAGCTGTCTTTCTATTTGTTCTGTAATAACTAATAACCGATATCAATCTCTCTGACTCTCACTAAAACATCGAATTCAGCTTTTAAATATAACGAGACTTTGGTATGTGACCAATAAATTTACCAATGAGGTATCTGATTTAAGTGCAATCTTCACGATTAGGTAGTTAATGTGTAAAAAAATGCGGACCGTTGCTTTTAAGAGGCAGTTTTTAATCTATGCTTTCGTCATCTCTCGTTCAAATATTCCTGCCTTGACCTTGTATGTCTTTAGTCGTATTTGTTTGCATTATAATATACACATTGTTCTCATAGTCGCCACGAGGAAAGTAAACCTCTTTAGTGTTATTGACCTTGATTTCTTCATACTTTGAAAAATTAGCGAATAAAACCTTTATCACACAGTCTCGTTCGCTTTAGTTCTACCAGAGAGAAATGCGTGGTTCGGGAAAATTTTAAATAATTTTTTCTCAACTTAGAAATCTAAAGTATTTTATTTTACTCTAGCTTCTGCCCGCGTCTTCCCTCACGTGTAAAGTAAAGCTTTTTGCAGATAAAATATACCCAATGTTACTAAGGAATAGTGTAACTTTCTATTCTTGAAAGAATTATGTAGAAGAAAAAGAAAGTAGAAAACAAAATCTGTTTAGGAGTTTATTCTTTTGAAACGTTCAAAAATACAAAACTTTCCTCTTTATTATATGAAGGGTTATCTATACTAATATTATAAAGCGGAAAAGTTTGTTTGTTTGCTTGAACGCGCTAATCTTCGAAAGTACTGGGTGGATTTGGATGAAATTTGGTATAGAAGTAGCTTGAAGCTTGAGGAAGGTTATAGGCTAATTTTTACGCGACTGCAAAAAAGGAGAGTTATGTTTTTACCGTGATAGAATCCACAGGAGCGAAGCCCCGCGTGAGTACTAGTTATAGATATGCCTACATGGGGCACTTATGAAACAACAAAAAAATAATGCATTATTTTTACAGAGTTTTTGCGTGAAATATTTACAAACATCCATATGTATGTATACATCCATCCTCACAAACCTTCGCATGTATGAATGTATGGAACTACTGAACAGATTTGAATGAAATTTGGAAACAATAAAATAATGCATTAATTTTTGTTTCCAAATTTCATTCAGATCTGTTTAAATTTCACTTATGAAACAACAAAAAATAATGCATTATTTTGACAGATCTGAATGAAATTTTAACAGATCTGAATGAAATTTGGAAACAAAAAATTAATGCATTATTTTTTTGTTTCCATTTTTCATTCAGATCTGTTCAGTAGTTTTTACGGAAAATGTTTACAAACATCAATATGTATGTATACATCCATCCTCACAAACCTTCGCCTGTATGAATGTATGGAACTACTGAACAGATCTGAATAAAATTTGGTAAGTAGATAGTTGACATCCTGAAATAACGCAATAACTAATACCTTTTTATCCCGGAATTCCCACGCGATCGGGATTTACGCGGGAAAACCCTCCCACGCGAACGATTTTGCGGGCAAAAGCTAGTTAATAATAATAGTAACATAAAAAGTAAGATGGCTAATACACCTCATCTTTTCATCAAGGTTCTGGAGCCACCAGCAGAGTACTTAGAAGAGGACCTGACGAGCGATGACAGGGTACCTCCGGACGCCTTGTATATGCTGCACAGCATCAGGGTGTTTGGACACTTTGAGAAGCCCGTGTTCCTCATGCTTTGTAAGCATACGGAGATCCTCAATCTGCCAGCTGGTTCCTTCTTGTTTAAAGTTGGTAAGTGAACTTCTTTCTCTTCTTTTTGTTAGTCAGGAATTCTTGCTGGAGTGGTCGTAGTTATGTCTCTGTCAGTATATCATCGATGCTATTGAGATGCAATGGTTGATATTGAACCGTCTGGTAAGGACCAGGCCTGAGTCGGGTTCTATGCGCGCCTCAAAGAGCAGTCACCACTGATGACTGTACTCACACAATAACACAAGGCAACTGGTAAGGGATAAGGGTGGGTTTCTAGTCCAGTAGAAGTCCAACACTCCTTTCCGCTCAAGAGGGAGGAGGAATCGTTAGATGATTTCTCCCCCGCAAATAAGTCTGTTGGGGAGTGCCCGAGTGATCTCTTGCCGTCAAATTTCCTTGAAGTTAATCGTTGAAAAAAGTTTCTGGTTTTATCTCCCAATATTTGCAAAATTAGAATACCTACTTAGTAGCTAAAAAGCTCGCGTTTCCACATCAGAGCTAAAATTAATGTTCTCCAAATATACGAGTACGGTACTCGGCGGCGGATTTGGCAGTTTTACCTCATAAATTAGAAAATGTTTGGCTAGTTGTGCACCGGTTCTGTCACTTATGTGTCACGTAGATGTGTAAATATAGTCTGTTTAAATACTCCTTGTGCAAGAAAACATGGAAGATGTGCAACTGTGCAGGTAAACGATTTCCGTTGTTAGGCCTTGGATTTTACAAGCAAGTTGTTAATATCCTTTTAAACAGAACTATGAATAATTATGAACAAGTACTTTTCCGTATTTTCACATTCAAAAAATACGCATCGATAGTTTTCTTTACTCTAGACATGATGTCACAATTTTTTAGGATTCCGTACCTCAAACAAAAACGTTGTTAGCCTGTCTGTCAGGACGTCTCTTGTCAGGAACGGAACGCTTGATGTTATTAAGTCAAAATAATTATCATTAATATCTAATACGTAGGATTATGCTGATTTGGATTTAATAAAGCAAAATAAATAAAATATTCTTTCAATATTGTAACTTAATTTATTGAGTCTCTTCTTAACGTTTTTAAGGTTGGCTTCGAGTCTAAATTTATTTCTAAATAAAATCTTACATTTTCTTTGGGTAGGACAAAACTTGCTTGCTTGTTTTGTAAGTTTCCCTCAGTATTACTAACTCTGATAGGTCTGCTTTTCATTCCATATATAAAGCTCAAACGTAACTAATACCCAATGTTACCCATCGCAGGAGACACGGACGAAAACGTGTACGTAGTTCAGAACGGGCGCGTCAACGTGTATATCACGAACCAGGACGGCAGCAGTCTGTCCCTCAAGGTTGTGAAGGCGGGCGAGAGTGTCACCTCGTTGCTCAGTTTCACTGATGTGCTGACTGTGAGTCAATTATTACATAATCACCCTGTAACTTTCCCACTCATCCCACACATACTCACCCCACACACACTTACTATACATACACTCACCCACATCCCCGCTTGATACTAATCTCACTAACAATATATTAAATATCATGTTTATTATTAAGTAAATTATTGAGTGATTCCTGTCTACAAGATATAGACCACTTGAAATGTCAAGTAACCTAAAGGCTGGAGACCTGGTGTCCTGAAATACAGGCCCTAAGCCTAGTTCAGGCGCCAGTCTCCCACAATGTTTTTTTTTTAATATAAAATGTGTCCCTAATAATTGTAAAAATGTACATATATTGTGATGAGAGGATAAAGATTATGATTATAATTATTACGGTTTAGTAGAAATTACTAGTTCCTTTTAAGTAATAGAAGATAGTAACTTATAGATAATGAAAGATACAAAGTAGTTCAGGTGTTATTAGAAAGTTCTTTTCTTAGATTGGAAATGAAAATGTTTTTTTTTTTTCTTAGTAATAAACTTCTGATCATGGATTAGGAAGAATATAGGTCTGAAAGTCGTGGTCTCCGTAATTGCCAAATTATATGGAGATGGTCGGGACATATGGCACGGCATGGTAAATAGTAGATGCACAAGACTTCTACTGCAATGGAAACCATATTCTGAAAGCTGATAATACGCAGGTCGTGACTGGATGATTGAGGGTCTAAGATCTCCTGGCATGGAGTGGCATGGAAGAGACCTACGTTCAAGTCTGGACTGAAAACAAAACGGCTGAAAATGAATGATACATGAATAAATTTGTACATTATGAACACACCTAACTTCCAAATATTAAACACAAAGGGTTTTGGTTTGTTCAGCCATATCTTCCTTGGCTGAACAAACATACAAAAATGTACACAGCACCTTTGTAGCTTTTGTGTTGCATAAAGTCTTAGTAAATAAACATGATTGAGATTCTGCTATTTCTGAAGTTAGTTAAAGAATGCTACATGATTGTTTAGCATTTTAAGAATCTGGAATTGGACGACTATTAAACTGTTTTCAACAATCCACTTTTCACTCCAGGGTCACTCTCAACCTTACAAGACGGTGAACGCGAAGGCGTTAGAAGACTCCCAGGTTATCAAGCTGCCAATGAGGGCTTTCCAAGAGGTCTTCAAGGAGTACCCGGATATATTTGTCAGAGTAATACAGGTTGGTTTCATTGTTGCTCTTATAGTTGCAAACACTGGGTCTGCGGGCTTTGAGCAATGGGTAGCTCGCCGCCCGACTGAAACAAGGCCCGTGTAGATGGCGCGTCGTGTTCCACGGGCGCCTCAAAGAGTGTCAGCAAAATTGTCAGGGGCCGTTGCTTGCCGGGGTTGCGGAATTGTTCCAAAGAGTTACCGCGGCCTCGGAACACGAAGGGCAAATGACACGGATGGGTTTCAGTCAGTAAAAGTCTGACACACCCTCCCTTCGCTCAGATCGAGAGGCAGTCATTGGATGATATTCCATCCTTAAAAAAGAGGTTAATGATGATGAATTTTTTTCTTGATACGTTAACAAAGCAGCGGGACATCTAGTTACGGATATTGTCCTTTCTAATATCACAATTCATAATCCGGGTTATGACATTTATTTCTCAAAAAGAATACAATTTATTTATCATTTAAAATATGTACAAAACATTGTGGGAATTCTTTCTTTGGGCGACCAGCTAAGAAGTGTAATACCCTGCCGGAGTCTGTGTTTCCTGATAGCTATAGCCTCTGTAAGTTAGAGTGAATAGGTTACTTCTAAGTAACCGTGCTTCAACTTCGACTATATCATAGTTTATGGTGGTCAAACGTAAGACTATAATTATTAAAAAGAAAGTTATTTATATTCTAAATACATTAATATTTTAAGAAGAAACAGTAGTAAGAGGTATTCATAAATGATTATTTTTAACAGATTTACAATATAAGTTATAGGTAGCAAGACATAATATTAAGTAAGTGTACAATTAAATGTTATTGTTATTGTTGTATGTTGCTTCTAGAGCCCCAGCGGCACAAAAACGTACCAGTAAACAAGTATTTGTTGAGCCCCGCTGGCACAAAGTGCCACCAAACCCCGACCGATTTAAAACTGTATTTGTAGTAAAGATAAGTCTTAAAATCGTTTGTGACCGGGGTCAGATTACGCTTACGATAAGAGCCCGCCCGCGGTGCTTGACGGATGGTTGACGTAATAATGGCGGTCCTTGAGAGGTTAAAATTTGTTTAATAAAATAAGTACTTAAAAGTACGTACTCAATTTACTTTAGAGTTTCCTGTAAAACAGATGTTTCTGCATAACACAGCAGTAAGGGCCTCTATAGTTTTGTAGAGATTTTATGTGAATTAATGTAAATATGTAATGTTTTCAGATCATTATGGTGCGTCTACAGAGAGTAACGTTCACTGCTCTACATCAATACTTGGGCTTGAGTGCAGAGTTGGTTAATCCGGTAAATATCATTTTTTAACCTGTTGTAATTATATGTTTTAAAGTCACGTGCAACAGCTAGGCTTCTTTATATTGGTGCCTAAAGGTGACTAAAATATTTCACATATTACCGTTTCATAATTCTTTGACCGATTTGTAAGAAATGGCGGAAAGCCTTTGCCCATCAGTAGGACTATACGGGCTAGTAATAATAATAAAAATATATGGAGCAGTGACTGAGCGATTGGCTACAAGACGCTCGCTGGTTCGATCCCGCTGATTTTTTATGGCCTTCTAATAGCTTTCTTGGTTCCAGTGAACATTAAAAATATAAGTATTTCTTGCTATAAAACGTTAATTCAATTTCTACTAATTTTCATGTGTTTCTCTAAAATATTTCTGAATTTGTTTTAAATGTTGCAGGGTCGCGAAAAACGCCGCCCAACAACAATGGGCTCCTCTCCCGCCAAAGCATCGAAGATGAATAACGTAGACAGCAGCGGGAACATGCATTCCCCCCACCACAGCGACCGAGCTATGTCTGAGCATTTGGTAAGTCAAACTACCCACTTTCTGATGAATTTAGCATGTTGAGTTTTTGTGAGTAGATGAAAATGACTAATGAGTTGAATTCAATAAGAAAGTAAACGGTTGGTGCAGTGGTTGTATGGGTTATAGATAGTTGTGATTTTGCATGCGAGTAAAAATTTTTCTACATAAACATCTAGATAAAACATAATTATAGAGGTCAGTGTGTGGGTAAAAAAAAATCTTTAAAGTTACATGTTTTTATTTTTATATTTATAAATTTCTTACCCTTTCTAAATTCTCTGTTATTAAATTTTAGTGTAGAAAGTATCCTGAATCTAATAAAAAGTTTTATTAGATATTGTTTTGGGAAACCAGGGCAGGGAGAATCAAAACGTATGTTATTTATTTTTAAAATTTTATTCTAATTAAAATAGCTTTTTAAACGTTGTTAAAATAGTGTTTAAGGTAAGTATGACGTTTCTATGTAACAAAAATATGTAAATCTGTGTCTGAAGGCAAGCTAATGCTTAGTATACCCATTAAAAATAATATTGATACCACAAAAAGTAGTAATAGTTTATCATTTACCTTTCTTCATTGACAGGTAAATGGAAAAATGTTAGGTGTTTATCCCTTCTTTTACTTGATTTGCACCCTTCTACAGCATATAAGGCACCAGACGGCATCGTAGGTACGTGTACAAACGAATGTAGGTAACGATTAAAATTGAACAACGTGCTTGCGCTTCGCTTGCGAAAACCGCACTGAATTTGGTCCGTAAACGGCCCGAGACCGCTCGGCCGAGTGGTAGGTAATTATAGCGCGCAGGTACATGGAGTGATGGAGCCCTGCTACTACGGTTTCGGCTGAGTGGAGGTCACGAAATCGCACAGTTTGTCTGATTTTGATTTTTATACTTTCCTCAAATGTAATTTTACCTATAATTTCCACAATGAATCTGCATAGCCTTTTTCTAAATGAGTTGGTAATTGAGCCTTCAGTCAAACCACGTATAATTCAATACCAGTATTTTACATAGAGCGATTTCCTATCCGACCTCCACAAACCAATTGGCTAACTGAACTAAAACAAATCTTTGTTTTTGTATACTCTGAGCAATATAACAAGCTAAAATAACTCATAGTGTGTGTGTGTGTGTGTGTGTGTGTGTGTGTGAGTGAGTGAGTGTGTGTATTTGTGTGTGTGTGTGGTGTGTGTGTGTTAAACTAACAGTGTGTTTGCATGTCAGGACGGAGGGCATGCGAGCTCGTCGCCCATACACATCCAGGGCAGACGGCAGAGACCCGACATGGTGCCCGACATCGCTTCCAATACGCCGCAGGTGAGAATTTGTTCAGCGTCTATAAACTATGCCGGAAGTCACAGTTATTATTATTATTTTTTTTTGTTTTTTACCTTCTGGGTATTTCGTCCCATCGTCAACCTCATCTACGCTTACCATCAGGTCTGATCGAGGTGTGAGCGGGCTCATCAGTAATAAAAAAAGTATTTGATAGAAAGTGCATAAAATAAAATAAAATAAAGTAGTGATACATCCGTTTATTTTTAGTGTTTTTTAATTCAATAAAACTAAGAATAAACGTTAAAAAAATAGTGGGGTATATCGGCGGTATCGGGAACAGAGTCCAAACTATCGGTGGTTAGTATTCCAGAAAAATAAACTTCCTCAAAATACTGGCCATATCCAGATATAGAAGATATTTTAAACTTTTACAAATAATTTTGGAACAGACATTAATCGTGCAAAATATGAAGGTGCATGAAAGCAGAATGTTAATAAAATGTGGTTTAAATATTATCAGGTAGTCACTGTGAAATGTTTGACTAACGGAGTCACAATAGAAATAAGCAAGCGCATGTCGATGGAAAGCTCTTCATTTTTATGTGTTACATTGTACCCGGTTACAGGTGTCCTTCATAATATTAATGGCTGGAAATTTTAATCAATCTTGTAGGAAAAATTTTTAAAACCTGTAGGAAAGAGATTGATAACCATGATGTTTATTGCAGCAGCAACCTGATGTCCAGCCCACACCTCCCCTGCAAAGACCTCGCGAAGGGTCTTCCTTCAAGAAACACAACACTGATAACCTTGACGAACAGGTGAGTGATATGTGTGTGATACCCTGTATATTTAATATTTAGCAAACAATTCCATGTATAACCTGTATAACTCAAAATCTAAATATTTTACATAGCCACACTGAACTGGAATCTCCCTCCATTCGCCAATTAATTAAAAAACTATCTATTTATACGATTTTCTCCTATGTGTCAAATCCATCCAAAGGTTGTCTGTAAAAGATCGCTTTTAGCGATAAGACCGCCCATTGTATCACCTTATTTAGTTGTAAAGTCCTTATTGTTTTACTGTTATGGTGTCTATCTAAGGTTGTAAAGTTCTAACGAGATACTGTGGGCCCGGAAATACAGGAAAGGGTCCTCTCCCTTTTTCACCCAGAGCAGGAATAATTATTTAATCAAAACAGTCCTGCCATCGTCTCTTCGTGTTTTACTCATATTTATATTTAACACAACAAACATTTTTTCACAGGCACTAATACAAATAGCGACTGAGGCGTTCGTGAAGGAACTTGGCCTGGATTGTGACACGGTGTTACGTGGTAACGTGCAAGTGAGGGACTTACCAGCGGGCACTTACATTATGAAGGAGGAGAGTCATAAGGTAGGTTTCACCAACTTGTATAAAGGAATCATTAGAACTTACAACGGGATATGTACGGTGTCCAGCACATCAACCTACTCCAATATGTCAAAATAATTTAATAGATTTACAACTTTATTACAACATGATAAGGTTTATGCTCAATTGGGTAAATTTGACAGATTCGGTTAGCTTGATGTGCTGGCGACTGTACCATTTGTATTTATTGTTGAGTTTCCGTTATTGTTATGTTCCGGTATTTTTGCAAGCGCCATGATCAAGGATGAAGTTCATCCGTGATGAGTTTATTTTATTTTATTAGGGACAAAAACCAGCAGTATTCGAATAGTAGACACAATATCAAGATTAATAATAAAAGTAACAAATCCACTACTTAAGACGTTATCCACGGATTAGTTCCAGAACAGCTGTAACAAAACAGACTCAAAAAAGCATTTATTAACTAATATACAGTATGTTAACTAACAGAGGGCGTTGCCGTTAACCCGCAATAGTATAAGCACATCAATTAGATCGCCGCACACGCGGCCCGTCATTCATAAATAAATTGCAACGTTGCCGTCCTTCAATTACGCGTGTACAGAGTGTTTCTTTTACGTATCAATTTAACATTTTTAGTGAATATTTTAATATTAAAAAAAAACATTTTGTTTTTGAATGGTAATAACTTTTTAGCATGTATGGATGCTATACTATTGTGGGTTAACGGGAACGCCCTCTGTTAGTTAACATACTGTATAATAAAACCAGGGTTATGATCTCATAAAATAGTTAGAAATTTCGTTCTTAAATATAGCTTAGTATAATAAAATTCTAATGATAGTGATAGTGACCATGTCAGTAAAAAACTACATATAGAACAGAACCGGCAAGGGTGGTGGTGGTGTTGCCATTTACATACGTGCTGATATACCACACAAAATTGTTAGCTCGTCTCCATCCCAGTACTCTGGGTCGGCTGAATTTTTATTCCTTGAGATTACTTTAAATCATACCAAAGTTCTACTCGCGGTATTCTACTCCCCTAATTTACATGTTAATTACTTTGACTCCTTAGAATCATCTCTTAATGAACTTTGCCCTGCGTACGAGCACGTTATTTTAATGGGTGACTTTAATACATGCTTACTTAAAGACGACACTCGTTCTCGCAAACTTCTTACTCTCTTATCCTCTTTTAATCTTGAAATTTTACCTCTATCTGCGACTCATAATTTTCCCAACTGCACGCCTTCTCTATTGGACCTAATGATTGTTTCTTCACCTAGCAAAGTTGCTGAGTTTGGGCAGCTTACTGCAACCTTTTCTTACCATGACCTCATCTTTCTTTCCTATCGTATCCGATCTCCCAAACGTAAACCTCGCTTCTGCTATTTACGTAATTACAATGGCCTAGATCTTGCTGAGTTAGCAAGTGATGCAGGAGATATCGACTGGACCTCTGTAGTCGAAAGCTCCAGTATTGACGAGAAAGTCAGCTGTTTCAATTCCGAGCTATTGGGTCTCTATGACAAACATGCACCGCGTCGGCGAATTAAAGTAAAACATAATCCTGCTCCTTGGATTACTGCTGAAATCAAAGATGCTATTGCTCGTAAGGATAAAGCGAAGAGTAGGTATAGACGTAGATCCACGGAGCAGAATTTTGATCATTTTAAACTTATGCGTAATCGCTGCAATCGTATGTGTCGAGATGCTAAAAGACGTTATTTCCACGAATCTCTTATTAATCGAAAGTCCTCTGATGTCTGGAAATTTCTAAAGTCAGTTGGCATCGGCAAATCACCCTCTAATACTTGTGAAGATGTTGACATATGTGCTCTTAATAGACACTTTTCTCTTCCTCCTGTTTCACTTGAACCTAGTGTCAAAATTTCAACTTTGCAAGAGCTCATTGATTTGCCTTTAGCAAATTGCCCAACTTTTAATTTGACTTCTGTTTCTGAAGACGATGTTAAAAAATCTCGACTTTCTATTTCCTCTTCGACTGTTGGTCATGACAATGTGTGTTCGAGGATGATAATACCTATTCTACCTCAATTGCTCCCCATTCTAACTCACATTGCTAACTATTCCTTATTTTCTAGCTCATTTCCTAGTGCCTGGAAACAGGCACATATAATACCTGTTCCCAAAATAAACAATCCACCGTCCTTATCTCACTTCAGACCTATCTCCATTTTACCTTTCCTTTCTAAAGTTCTTGAACATATTGTTTATGGCCAAGTTTCTAGATACCTTACAGCATACAATCTAATTTCCCCTTTCCAATCTGGATTTCGTACTGGTCACAGCACAGTAACTGCACTTCTGAAAGTCACCGACGATATCCGCTGGGCTATGGACAATAAATCTCTCACCGTATTAGTCCTACTTGACTTCAGTTGCGCGTTCAACTCAGTAGATTTTGACATACTTCTTGGAGTCCTTCGTTCATTTAACTTCTCGCCTTCTGCACTATCCTGGTTTGACTCGTATCTTCGGGGTCGCTCTCAGTGTGTCCGCCTTGATGAAAAATTTTCTGATTGGTGTGATCTCACTGCTGGTGTGCCTCAGGGTGGCGTTCTTTCTCCTCTTCTTTTCTCTGTCTTTATTAATACAGTTACTCAGATCATCACCTCGAACTTCCATCTCTATGCAGACGATTTGCAGCTATACCGACACTTCTTGCTGGCTGACGCGGACTTGGCGATTAGTGCCATGAATTGTGACTTGGAGAATATTAGTCAGTGGGCTAAATCATACGGATTACAGATTAATCCGTCCAAGTCCCAGGCTATGATCTTAGGTAGTCGATACTATCGCTCTGCACTTGACACTTCCTCTTTGAGGCCATTATCCCTTAACGGCTCGGTCATTGCGTACACGGATATTGCAAAGAATCTTGGTGTATTACTTGACAGCAATCTTTCTTGGCGAGCGCAAGTAAGTGAGGTTAGTCGTAAGGTGCACTTTTCCTTCCACTCTTTAAAATCCCTACAAAGCCTCTTGCCTTTCAAAACTAAAATCTCTTTAGCTCAAACTTTAATTCAGCCGATTATTGATTATGCTGATGCCTGCTATTTGGATGCCACTGAGGAGCTCTTATGTAAGCTTGAGCGCTTGCAAAACTTGTGTATTCGCTTTGTTTTTGGTCTGAGGAAATACGATCAGGTCTCTCAGTTTCGCAAGGATCTCAAGTGGCTCCCTATCCGTCTTCGCAGGAACACTCGAATATTATTCCTTCTGTACAACATCCTATTCAATCCTGCATATCCTAGCTACCTGCGCGATCGTTTTTCATTCACTCGTCCTACTGATGCCCTTTGTAGATCCCACCTTAAACTCCATCTCAATTTCCCATCCCAAAAAACCTGTTTCTATTCCCACTCCTTCTCCTTTCATGCAGTACGACTGTGGAACTCACTTCCCGCTAAAATCCGCGAAGCTAAATCCATTACTATTTTCAAAAAGCAGGTCAAAGATCATTACCTATCTAACATCCCGTAATTTTATATATTTATTATAGGTATATATTTTTATAGCATGTATTTTAATTCTATGTATGTATATATTTATTAAATATATCATTTTAGTTTAATTTTATAGCTAAGTATGTTTTATATCGTAATTAGTATTTATACACACTGTGTCTATCATCTCCTCTTCAACTCTCCTGTCGCAGGTCTGCTGGAAGAAATTTCTTAGGAAATAAGCAGCACCTTTGTGCTCTTTTGTCTGTATTTAATTTTTTCCTTTATAAGTGTCATGTGTGTACATAAATAAATAAATAAAAAAATATATGGTGTTATAGAGTCTATGGCATTTGCAGACATGAGTTTCTGAATATTTCTTACGATTTAAAAGATTTTCGCACTTTATTTTTGTTAACCTTGTAAGCGGTAGAAAACGTATTGGAGTGCCCTCACCCCCTCTATGCCAAGTCATAAAGCTATTTGTAACAAACGAATAACCCAGTACAAGAATACGGTGAATTCGTGACTTGAATCAATAGATTTAATAGCTTTAATTTTAACAAAACTCTATTTTTAACCGACTTCTGAAAAAGGAGGAGGTTCTCAATTCGGATGTTTGTTTGTTGTATTTTTTTTTATGTTTGTTCGGGCATAGCTCCGTCGCTTGCCAACCGATTTCAAAAATTCTTTTTTTGTTGTAAAGGGTATACTTCCCAAATGGTCACATGAAAATTTTATTGAAATCGGACAAGCCGTTTCTGAAAAATCAACAAAAGTCTAAAAAAAATATTTACATTGATGATCTTTTCGTTTACTCCGCATTGTGTTTTTTGTTCGCGCGTTTTTATTTTTTTTGTTGTTGACATTTTGGCTTTTATAACTGGATTAATTACAAATTGACCCACTAAAAAGCGCGAAAATAAAAACTTTTTTGCAAAAAAATAAAACCGACTTCCATATCAAAACACTACAAAGCCAAAAATAATTTTACTTTCGGAAGGCGGTGTAAAAAAAAAGAAAATACAAAACCAATAACACCGACTACCGAAATTAAAATATTTTTGGCTTTGTAGTGTTTTGATATGGAAGTCGGTTTTTCAACAGCATACTTGGTTTCTAAAAAACTTCTAAGAAAAGATATTATAAATTTGATAGAGCATCAGTTTCGTGTGAGATAAAATGATAATTAACATAGCTATACCGTACGCGTTATAATATATATAATAAATATTGAATCTTAGCCTCTCCAAATTGTTACCTAAGACGGTTTCCCCGCGTAAATACATGACTTTTTGGTGGTGTTTGGTTTCTTAAATATTTTTTTATCTTTTATTCGTATTTATTAAATTGCTTTATAATTCTTTTAGCTGTATTATAGTGTCTCCGGTGAGCCAGAAATCTCACAGGTATGGTTTGAGTGTGATACATTGACAGTTTTATATACCATGTTCACTGTCATTATAACTACAATGGAACGCCGACATCAAACTATAAGACCAGCAACTCACTTTAATTATAATTAAGATATAATAATTTAAATATCTAGTTCTCACCAGTATCAAAAAACACCGTCCATTCTAATCTATTGTTTTAAACAGAAAGCTGGTTCCGTGTTTAACCCCCACTAGAATATCACAGCTTTTATAAATGTGTTTTTTTTTGTAATAATTTTATTGTGTTACTTTGTTATGGCTGATTTCTTTCTTCGCCATATTGATTTGTTTTCTTGATTTTATTTTTTGTATGGTAGGCCTATACAAAAAGTTTTGCCTGAATTTAAAGATAAATTATTGTATGATGTTTCAGGGTGTGTTCTATATAAAAATAAAAACGTTTATTTCATGTCGTATTTGGTTTAAATTGCATGTCGAAGAGTCTTTATTTAGGCATAGAAAATACACAAATAAAGTAAAACACGATAAATTGTCATGCGTGTTTGTGTGTGTATTTGTGTGTGTGTGAGAGAGTGAGAGATTGAGCGTAGAAGTGTGATTAAACAAGCGAATAACATCACTCTAAATTATTTATTATTAAGTAGTAGTATATAGTACAGTGGTACCCAACTGATAAGGCGCTTCTTGAATCTTCGTTCGCACAGAAAAGAAAGCATGGCCTCCGAAGATTAACGAAAGAACTCTTAAAACTTACAATCAACCTTAGTTCACTACATTAAGGTTCATAATACACTGCAGCTGTTAGTTCCGCCTCACTCACGCGTCGCGCGTCGCGCGCTACCATGGCGACAGCTGTCGACCAATAGCGGTAAAGGAAACGAAGCGCGGTGCGAAATAGTACATTGTTCATCGAGGGGAGAAAGTGACCGATTACCAACGAGGGTGTGCTGAGGGCCTTAATACACACGAGTTGTGAATCGCACTTTCTTCCGAGTGATACATAGTGTTTTATACTATACCTACGAGAAAAATAGAGACTTTTTGTCTTTTGGCATTATAAGTAATTTTAAGTTAGCTACTGAATTGGTCTAAATTAAAAAATTGCATTCACAGCGCGTTGAAAATCCATTACACTTTCCCTCCCTCTCCAGTGTCTCCAGCACGTTAGTAATGAATTCTCATACACTTTTGCGACCCGTACATTTGTACTACAGTAATGACGTCCTTTCTGTCAAACTTTTTAAAAAGTAATAAGGCACTTTCCAAGCAGGTATAGTATAAATTCATTTTCTGCGCAGGTACATCGGTACGCCAAATCAGTTGGGTACTACTGTAATATAAAATGCAAATCAATCTTTCACCACCCCTAAAACTGAAAACACACTTCTGGAAGCTGTGCCTCCCCACTTCTGAAGCCTGTATATTCAATCTTGTTTATTTAATAAGTAGAGAAATCATTGCTAAAATATGTGATTTTGTTTAGGACGTGGCGCTGGTGTACCTACTGTCTGGTGCTCTGCTGGTTTCCCAGCGAGTGGCCGAAGGGGAGGGAGAGGTGCATATGTTCACTGCTTATCCAGGTAAATAACATAACATTATCAGCCCATAACATTTCCACTCCTTTTTTATTTATTGATAATAGGTTCGCGTTTGACCACCATCTCACCTGATGGTAAGTGATGATGTGGTCGAAGATGGAGCACGCTTGCCTAGAAGTAACTTATTCACTCTTGACTTAAAGACTACCAGGTTATAGCGATCAGGAAATACAGACTCCGGCAGGGAATTCCACTCCTTAGCCGTACGCATAATGAAAGTATTCCTAAAACGTTTATTGTGCTTATGTGTGGGATGAACCATGGTCTAAAAAACAAGGTCTCGCATTCCGGGAGTGACACATTTCTACGTCACTATCCAGTTGCCACTTTATTGCAAAAGAACACAAAATTACGGAAACATTTTGAGTCACTATTCTGTTTTATTAAATATCTATAGCATTAAATTGGCGTTTCATTTTTCAAATCAAACGAAACGATTATATTTAAACATATACCAACGTAATTATTAATTAAAAGTTCATTGTTTTAACGGATTCGCACAGGTAATAAAGGTTGTTGGGGAGTTATTATTACACACTACTGGTAACACAGAAACTGGCTGTCTCATTGACATTGCGCTATTTTGTCGTGTATCGCTATTCTTGTTCAACGCGTAAGCCTGTCTCGCTCAGTGCCAGTGTACCTATGATTCCCAAACATTTATTTGTGGACGTCTATTATCTAGTTTGTCTGGTTGTTTTTTCTGAGAGACGAGTGAGAGTTGTTTTTGACTGAGAGAGATAAATATAAATATTGTATGCAATCAACTGGAAAAGAAGCGCAAGAAATAAAATTCTAAAGTATCAAGCACTGTGTATTGAATACTACAATAAAAACTTCGTAAGGTGACTGTTCAAAATGTGTTTGAGTATTATTTTAGTAAACCCTACAATCCACTACTACTATTATGAATGCTAAAGTAGATTTGTCTGTAGCAGCTAGCTTGAACAGGCAAAAGCAAGTAGGAATTTAATAATCAAGACATGAAGTCAATTTTCTATGAGATTGAATTTCCCCAAACAATAAAGTTTGACAACCATCGACTGCGATGATGACGTAGGCTGGTGTCACCCACGTGACCACTGTGTCTCGGAGTGCTATACCTGGCGTAGCTATATTATTATACCATGGGATGAACCACCATGAAACGATGGCGCATCACCGTTTGTCTTGTAGTCCGATGATGCAACGGGCTTGGCAGAATTAGATTGTGTAATTCCATTGCACACTCCCCGAAATGTAACCGATAGAAAACCGTTAGACTTGCAACTCGTCGTCGATGTTCAAGGTTTTGGAGCTACTGTTATGGTGTACAATAAAGAATATGTCTAAGTAATTTAAGCAATGCGATAACAGTCAAACAGTCTCATTTATAACATAAGTATGGAAAAATGTTTACGAGTTGTCGTCGTAAATTGGGGGGGGGGTTAAGGGTTAAATTATAAATTATATTTACTAGCTTTTACCGCGACTTCTCCTGGGAGGTTTTTGCCGCGTAATTCTCGACCCGGTGGGAATTCCGGGATAAAAACTATCCAAAGGAGATTGCCACGGAGCAGGTCCCGTTTGTGGTATCTTGTGCCTGATTTTAATAATAACCTAAAAATATAATTATTTTTTTTGCGTTCATGGTATTTTTTATACAATTTCTTTCACCCTGGGAATAAAGTTAAAGTTAATTAACAGTTAAACATTACGTTGACATCCGTTTAATTCAATGTAGTCTGTGGTTTGATTGGTATACAAAAAAAAGTTGCCAGGTATCAAAGAATTAAATAACTAATGCCATCTTTTACTCAATTGAGTAATCGTAGTAAAAGGTAGAAAGAAAACAAAGAATTATTATATATTATACAAAATACGCATTCCCAGAATACAACAAACCGCCATATTGTGATTGTTTATTTTCAGTTCAAGAACTGTCACTTTATATTTCCTAAGTAGAATCTGGCACCAGGTCTTTTTAAATAAAGTTGATATTTGTGCTTTATCAAATTATATTTCATTTATGTGTCTATTTCAATTTGTAAGAAGATTTTAATATTTTTCTTAAACTTATCTCCAATTAATGTTACATCAATAATTTTATTTCAAATAAAAAAATTTGTACACGATATAGCGCCATCTGTTGATAATTTAACGTACCCGATAGACAGTAAATAGTACTGGGGCCAACTTCTAGATGGCTTCTACACCATCTATGAGTACCTATCTACTTTTTATAGTACTGCTCTTATATGTACATAAAGTAATAGAGACATAATCCCATCCCCATAATGATGTATAGTAGATAGGTAGTAGAAGTAGGTACTTAATCTAAATAGAATTAGGAGGAAATGTCAATGTCAATTTCTAATTATAACCTAGATTTTTACAACAGAAAAACAATGATATCTCTTAAACCAGGGTAAATAAATGAAAAATGGTTTCTGATTATGAAAATACTATGTTTTTACTATTATTTAAAATAAAAATCTTCAGGGCACAAGAATTTTCCACTGGGACCCAACTGTCCTTACAAATCGGGCAATCTCTTTTCATCAAAATCGGTTCAGCGGTTTAGGCGTGAAAATATAACAGACAGACATACAGAGTTACTTTCGCATTTATAATATTAAGTATGGGAAAAGTCTAAGGAGCTGATGATGATTTGTGTTAAAATAAAATTTGTTCTGTTGTTTAACGGAAAATTAAATAAAAATTATTGTGATCTAGGTGAAGTGGAAGGAGGTCTCGCCGTCCTGACAGGCGAACCCAGTTTCTTCTCCATCCGCGCCAAGCATTTCTCCCGCATCGGCCTGCTGTCCAAGACCACAGTGTACAGCATCATGAGGGAACGACCTTCAGTAGTGCTGCATATTGCCAACACGGTGGTTAGGAGACTCTCACCATTCGTGAGACAAGTGGACTTTGCACTTGATTGGGTGAGTAATTTTTTTAGTTATAGTTTTCTTTGGATTTTTTGCGGGTTTTGTGTGGTAAATTTATATTAACAATCAATGAAAATGTTTTCAGTCCATCACTTAATGTCAGCCAATGATCAGCACGCAAAACTTCCTGTTTTCAGTTAATCCAATGATCAAAATTCAACCACAATTTTAATTACCTTAAATTCATTATTATATATGTAGAAGTATTATTTTTTATTCATTATGAAGCCCTCCTTCTCCAAATAAACATTAACTGTGCCAAATTACAAAATGACTTACTCCGACCGCGTAATTTGCGTAAAAAGGCGTACAGTTTTATTTTATTTTTTTAGTTATTCAACCTAGGCTCAAAATTAGCAGTTATTGATCGTCGAAATTATATGAAGACAGTACCTCAACTATACTTATTTATACAATGATAATACCACACACACTCCTCTACCCCCACAGGTATTCCTCGAATCAGGGCGCGCCGTCTACCGTCAAGACGAAGAATCCGGCTCCACGTTCATAGTTCTTTCCGGTCGTCTTCGTTCAGTGATCACCCATCCGAATGGCAAGAAGGAACTGGTGGGAGAGTACGGCAAGGGTGACCTGGTGGGCATCGTGGAGATGGTGACCCAAACTAGAAGAAGTACCACTGTTATGGCGGTCAGGGACTCTGAGCTAGCCAAGTTGCCTGAAGGACTGTTCAATGCCATCAAGCTCAGGTTTCCTGTTGTGGTGACCAGGTTGATTAATCTGTTGGGCCATAGGATTTTGGGTAAGTGTTTTGTTATTGTTCGTTTTTTCGTTTCGTCTTCTGTGCCTGTTTTTATGTTAGGTGGGTCGACTCTCCTAAATAATAAGTCGCTCTTGAGTTGTTGGGTCTCCTTTTTTTAAATGTTTGAATAATGATAACAATAAGATCCTTTAATAAACGTTTCCATAGATCATTAAAATAAAGATTTTGTGTAAAAAACCGCGCTCATAGACAGTAAAAAAATCTAAAATAATATCTCCACTGTGTCATATAAACATTAAAAGGTATGAGACAACATGCTATATTTTATATGAAGTATAAATTAAAGAACTGAAAAATAAAAAGAAGAAAAAATCTGCTTGTTACAGTTATGTTGTTTCTAATTTGGTTCAAACTTTGACATTTTTGGCATACAGAGCCTTTAAATAACTCCTATTACATATGTAATTCAATATAGCTACTGTCTATCCGTCATCCTCATTCTTATTTATGAAGCATATAAATAAAATTAAAACTAAACACGTGCTTAGTTTGAATACTGAACAACCCACCTTTGTTAAAATTTCCTTTGATATTGTTACGAGCTGGCGTTCGGGATAGAAATAATTTACACCAATTAAACCAAAATTGTAAGCCGACTTCCGATGAAGCGAGAAAGTTGTTCGACTTTATTGCCTTGATCCATTGATCTCGTTTGCTAGGTAATAATTGTCTTAGGGTACGATGGGACTGACATACGCTGTGCGTTATAAAAGTCTCTAAATATTTAAAGAAATAAAAAAAACATAAATAAAATAAACCAAAATTAACACATTACTTAAATAACACCAAAAAAGAATTAACACAGTTATTCACAGTACAATACTTGTCACTCAACACTTAAATCGCACCGAAATTCACTTGTAAAGCTTCGATTATATCGCCTCGTACTTTGAAATAAGACTGCCGTCTGCGTTCCTCTGCGATCTATTTATACCCCGGTCTATGAGTTCTAGAACATTGTTGTAAAATCGACCCACTGCCTATACTGCCAAGAATATTCCAGAAGCTACTCGAGATAGTCAGTACTGTATATTATTATTATTTATTTAAAACTTTTGTCTCCAAACTTCCAGGATCATGGCAGAAACCAACAGCGGGTCTCGGAGGCGCGGCTACCATAGAGCCGCGACCCTCGCAGCACAACTTCTCCACAGTGGCCGTGGTGCCCGTCAGCGATGACGTACCGCTCACTGCATTCACCTACGAACTCTACCACTCTCTGTCTGCTATTGGTAAGAAGAAATACTAGCTAATCCCATGCATCAAGTTTAGTGATCATATTTACCCTCACTCGGGGTTCATTCTTACACCAATCTGACGATAGGGATGGCGTTGGCTACTGCGCTAAGTGCCACGGGTTCGAAAAAAAAATCTACAAAAATTTCTCCACAAAAAGAGACTCCAGAGTCTGTATTTCCTAACGGCTATAGCTTAGGGGTCTTAAAGCCAAGAGTAAATAGTTTACTTTTAGGTAAGAAAGTGTCAAACAAGAGCCTATCCTTCTTCCTACTAATATTATAAATGCGAAAGTTTGTGAGGATGGATGGATGTTTGTTACTCTTTCACGCAAAAACTACTGAACGGATCTGAATGAAATTTGGTAAGTAGATAGTTGACATTTTGGAATAACATATAGGTCACTTTTTATTCCGAAATTCCTACGGGATCGGGATTTGCGCGGGAAAACCTTCCCACGCGTACGAAGTCGCGGGCAAAAGCTAGTAATCAATAAAAATAAAATATCACAGGTCTGTGTGTTTATAAATTGTTCCGAATCTTAATTCCCTTACGGTTCCCATATTAAAGATAAATTGCAGTTTTAATATTATATAGTTTCATTGAATTATTATGTATTTCAGGGCCGACAGTGCGTCTTACTTCGGATGTGATCAGAAAACTGCTTGGATTGACCATAATGGACCCTAATAACGAGTACAGGCTCAGCTCCTGGCTAGCTCAGCAAGAAGATAAGCATAAGGTACTGTGACCATCAAAAACAATATCTGTTATATTTTTAACCGACTTCAAAAAAGGAGGTTCAGAACATGGCTGAAGTCGGTGCCAAGATAACCTTGGTTGTGCCCCAGAATGCGGCGTACTATGTCTATCAAAACTATTCATGCTTGGCACCAGCTTCAGCCATGTGAGTGGGTACCTAGCCCTTATTTAGAACGGAATTAGACACCCAATGACACAAACTTTAAGGCTATTTTTCGCTTTGTAGTGCAGTAGTTTTTTGTAAGTTTTTAAGTCGGTTAAATTTTTTGTAAAAATATCTTTATTTTATGCTTTTTAGTGTATCATTGTTTGTGTTACTTGAAATACCTACATACCGTTCGCACTTATTTTTTTCTTATGTGCAATTATATGGTTTTTACAGTATAGTAATAAATCATGTTACATCATGTCATCATCACCATCATCATCAGCTTAGCCATTTCCCAACTACGATGGGATCGGCGAATATTTTCAATATGCGGGATCCCGGAAATACCGAGATCCCGCGGGATTGAAAATTCGTAGTGCCGCAAATACCGAGATTGATTCAGGCTGCGGGGTAACACGACACCCCTTGGCTAGACCAGTGTCAGATTTACTGGGTACTGACTACCCGTAACGACTGTCAAAGATGTTCAAATGTCAGCCGGAACCAGCGACTTAAGGCACCTTCCGAGGCACGAGGGTATCACACCACCAACTTCCTAACTCCGGGCTACTACTGAGAAATTCCTTATAGAAAAATCTAATAGCTCTTCTTACCCGACCTGGGATTTGAACCCGAGACCTTGTGCTCAGCTTCGCGCTTGCGAGCTCTCGACCAACGAGGCAGCTGTAATAAAACATGTTATAGTCCTCGTCACGTAAGTTGGCAAGGTTTTGGCGTAGTGGAGGTAAGTTCGCGCATCGTGCACTTAGTGGAAGACTAAAGTGGTCACTTTTACTGCTTGCCATTATTTTATGGTTATTGCCATCATTTATTTTTAATCATGTCTGTTCAGAAGAATGTTAAAGAAAGAAGAGGAATTCATTCGTTAATTCGGTATTATAAATAAAATAGATATAATACATAAATACATTTAAAAGTGGAAAGAATGTATTTAAAAAAAAAACATTAAAAATAATATGTTCTCGTCCGTCACAATTAGTTAATAAAACTGTTAACCCCTTTTGTGCTTCTTTTTTCCCGGTGTCCTAAAGACAGTGACGAATTCGGAATTTCAACCTTCCTTAACTATAGTGTCTAACTGTTCTTTCTGACGTTTTAATAGTCTACGTAAAACGGTATTTGGTCCTGGCATTGTAATCAACGTAACAAAAACTAAATTTATAAAACAACAACTCGTAACAAAAACAAAGGGTACAACTTTCGTGTACGCAAGTGTATTCGGGAGCAAATTGAACGAGAACTACTGACGCACCAATTGCGCGCTCGGAGCGGCGGCGCGGCGCTACGTCATACCCCGCGTCCCGCTGACACCTAAAAATCGACTTCTGCGCATTGAAAACGACTCTTGCCAAGTTATTTGAATACTACTATATAAAACTAGAAAATTACAAATGTAATTTGTAATTTCCAGGTGGCTCTGTACCAGTGTGATCCAAGTCTCACACAATGGACACAGCGATGCATCCGTCAGGCAGATTGTATCCTCATCGTCGCGTTGGGAGACAAGCAACCCAGTATTGGCAAGGTTTGTTGTCAAAGTTATTGTCAAAACTAGTAATCCTCAAATTATATCACTTGTTAAGAGTTCTCCCTTAGAGTGTCGAGTAACGGGGTTACGTTGAAATGTTCTGTCGAGATACCGTGGCCTCGAAACGAAAGGGCAACTGAAGAAACAGGGTGGGTTTTAATTCTGAAGAAAGAAAGAAAATAGAAGTCTGACGCTCCCTTTCACTCCATCCAGAGCGAGGGAGTCATTTGATGATTTCCCCACGAAAAAAAGGATTCGACGAAATGTGACAAGATGTGGATGGGGTCCTACATTTCGTAATATCGATTTTCAATAGCTAATATAATATATCAGTTTAAAAACACGAAATTTAAAATACTTATTAAAGAAAACTCTGAAATATTTCTATCTGTTTGAACCTAAGATAGTCTTTATTAGTTAATTGCAAATTTGTTAAGTTTTTTCTCTACTCATAATCTTGTATTGACTTTAAAAGAGACGTTGACTTCTGTGTTTATTCTCATGATAGTCAGGAAAAAATGGCCTCATGTAGTTTAACTTAAACAGCAAAAAATTACCTGCAAAGCGTTATTCAGAACCAATTTGCTAAATTAAATATAATTTCATCATCATCATTTCATTTCAATCACACTCCAGCTTCTTCAAACCCCCTTTTGATATCCATATGGCCGACAACTTTCAGATCGAGAAAGAAATCGAGCGTCTCGCCATCCGTACTCAGAAGGAACTAGTCCTCCTACATCGCGAGGGAGGCGCCAACCCATCCGGAACAGTGCACTGGCTTAACATGAGAACCTGGGTCAGCCAGCATCACCACGTCAGGTGTCCCCATAGGATGTTCACCAGAAAGTCGCAGTATCGCATTGTAAGTGTGTCTGTTTGGGGTAAAATTCATATATCATGCATGTTCATCATGTACCCGGGGTTACCAGAATGTTCTAACGATATAACCGTGGCCCAGGGACGGGAGGGCTACTAAAGGAACAGGGTAGGGTTTTTAGTCAGTAGAAGTCTGACATTCCGTTCCACTACAACCAGAACGGGAGAAGGCATTTTATGATTTTCCCTCGCAAAAGAAAATTCACTAGTAAAATTGGAGTAATACTAAGACAGATTAAAATGATGGCTGGCGTGATTATTTTCATACATTAGCCTATATAATCAGCCTATAGTATACCCACTGTTGGGATACAGGCCTCTGTATGAGATGGAAAAGGCTGAATCTACTACAATCCGCCCGGGGGTAAGTAATTTAAATATATATAACTCGAAGGTGAGAGACTGACTGACTGACATAGTGATCTATCAACGCACAGCCCAAACCACTGGACGGATCGGGCTTAAATTTGGCATCCAGGTAGATGTTATGACGTAGGCATCCGCTAAGAAAGGATTTTGCGAAATTCCCACGGGATCGGGATTTACACGGGAAAAACTTCCCACGCGGGCGAAGTCGCGAGCAGCTGCTAGTATATGATATAATTACAAAACCTCTAATATTTACAAGATAAAACAACTGAATCTATAATTTTATTTGATATAATGATCAGTTAATATAATAAACGATTGATATAATTTTAAACCAACTAATTTTTATAAGCATAACATACATCTAAATATATATAACTCAAAGGTGACTGACTGACTGACTGACTGACATAGTGATCTATCAACGCACAGCCCAAACCACTGGACGGATCGGGCTGAAATTTGGCATCCAGGTAGATGTTATGACGTAGGCATCCGCTATGAAAGGATTTTGCGAAATTCCCACGGGATCGGGATTTAAACGGGAAAAACTTCCCACGCGGGCGAAGTCGCGAGCAGCTGCTAGTATATGATATAATTACAAAACCTCTAATATTTACAAGATAAAACAAGTGAATCTATAATTTTATTTGATATAATGATCAGTTAATATAATAAACGATTGATATAATTTTAAACCAACTAATTTTTATAAGCATAACATACATCTAAATATATATAACTCAAAGGTGACTGACTGACTGACATAGTGATCTATCAACGCACAGCCCAAACCACTGGACGGATCGGGCTGAAATTTGGCATCCAGGTAGATGTTATGACGTAGGCATCCGCTAAGAAAGGATTTTGCGAAATTCCCACGGGATCGGGATTTACACGGGAAAAACTTCCCACGCGAACGAAGTCGCGAGCAGCTGCTAGTATATGATATAATTACAAAATCTCTAATATTTACAAGATAAAACAACTGAATCTATAATTTTATTTGATATAATGATCACTTAATATAATAAACGATTGATATAATTTTAAAGCAACTAATTTTTATAAGCATAACATACATTGAATATTAAATCGTTTGATATGCCACTCAAAAGACAAAACCTATTTAGTATAATATGATTAAATGCCTAGTTTACACCATACATGTAGCATGCAAGCAAGCATGCAGCATGCAAGCAAGCATGGAAGCAAGCATGCAAGCAATCATGCAGCATGCAAGCAAGCATGCAGCATGCAAGCAGGCATGCTTTCTGTCACGGCTCCAGCGCTGCAGGGCTTTGGCGGTCCCATGCTAGCTTATCGTCGCAGATTTGTTTCACGCTCACCACCGCAGGTTCAGTATTAGGCCGCGCTCAGTTTGGACACGTTTTCGTACGAATTTTACTCGTGCGTATACGTACGAACACACACGAACGATCCTAACCTTCCAAGTACTATGGGAGCGCACATACTGGATGCGAGTTAGTCGTACGTATACGTGCGTGTAGTTCCGACGTCCGAAAACAATCCGAACTCGTTGGGATTTTTAAATACGTTCGTGCGTAAAAATGGATGTAGAAAAAATTATTTTAAGTTTCTATTTTCATACGTACATAACCATGAAACAGTATGGGGTCATTATTAAAGTCTTCAATAATATGATGAAATTCTCCAGATTCTTTTCTTTTTAAATAAATTTCACGCACCCATTCGGTTCTGCGACAGTGAAGACGCCGCCGCAGTCTTCGAGTTTTAAGAGAATTATCTAGAAGATACAGATTATTCATTGCGCTCCAACCAAAGATAACTTCAGGAATGCGATATCACTACCTTTTTGACGGAGTAAAACGTATTCAGTGTACGCACCTAATTCGTACGACCACGATCGTACGTTTACGTACGATACAAATTCGTGTCCAAACTGAGCGCGGCCTTAAAACCCGCCCTTCCGCGCCTACTCGATGTTAAATAACACTACGGGTAAGACAGACAAGACTACGTGGAGTCGGTTTTGCAGCGATTCGTTTCTGTCACGCCGCTCCCGCAGCACGCTCGATCAAATTAATCGCAATATTATATATTTTAAACAATAGCCCTAATGATTTTCGATTAAATAAACATTATATCCAGTAACGTTATACGATATAAGTTTTAGAGTATATAAATGTTATATCTAATGAAATTATATCAACAGTTGGTATAACTCACGTTTATTACATCTTGTGAACGTTATTGAAATGAAAATATACCAAATAACTTTATATGATATGAGACGTACTCCCGACCCGGGGTAGGTTGGTGGAAGTCATACGTATTCAAATATTTGGTCCTTGGACATTCCGGTTTCCTTCACCGTTTTTAAGAAATGTGATTATGTTATGAGTAAACTACACAAAGTAATGCATCTGCTTGGGTTCAAGTCCAACACCTACAACTCATAACCACTGCTTCTCCGCATTTATATTAGCCTAAAATCTTATTGTTTTATTTGAAGTAAATTTGAGTGGTTTCATTAAAACCGATAAATAGTTATAGTAATTGGCAGTCTTTTGAGAAAAAGGTTAATAAAAGTGTGGCCTATCTAGAGCTCAAGTCATTATATCGCCGTTAGTGTGTAACATGCGTATGCGCAGAAATATAACGGAGTTTCTTTTTTGGCTTATATGTTGGTTCAATAGTTAATTAATCGTTTCCAGAGCGAGTTATACAGCAAAGTGTTGATGTCAGAAGCGTCAGTGCACTCTGACTTCTCAAGGTTGGCTCGCTGGCTCACCGGCACGTCGGTGGGGCTGGTGCTGGGTGGGGGCGGGGCGAGGGGGGCTGCCCACGTGGGGATGGTGCGAGCTATACAGGCAAGTCATTTAATAATATAATATTTTTAGGAATCAGTATTAATTTAATTAACAACAACGTAGACTGAATTACAACTGTTATTTTACCAATTAACAGGACTCGACATTCATAAAACAACCGTCAATATTCATAGCGAGAATAACCATAAAATTACAGAGAAAATGGTACAAACTCACAGCAATGTAGCGTGGACACTGTCACGGAATAGATGAATAAGGCTGGAATGGTAATGTGGGCGTGGCGAGTGCGCCACATTTATGATTCGAAAATCATAGCTCGACCGATTAATTCATTCACCGCGTTTAGTGCGCTTCGGAATGCTTTGGAACACAGAGCTCTGCTTTAAAATGCCGTGTTGTGCAATTATAACCTGTAAAACAAAAAGTTAGACCGCAAGTATAGAGCGAGGAGGTATATCTTTCCATTAGTAATTCGAAAATAACATTTAATTACAATTTTATTTGTAAAAAACATAAAAAATATTCTGATCACTATGAAATTCCGAACATTAACAACATTATATCAGTAATTCGAAAATAACATTTAATTACAATTTTATTTGTAAAAAACATAAAAATATTCTGATCACTATGAAATTCCGAACATTAACAACATTATTGCAACAAGTTACAAAAAATATACATTGCCCGATGTGTACTCGCTTAATCAACGCAATGAGCAAGTTCGTTTACAATGTATTGCATCCTCTCACTTCAACGATTGACGTTTCGTCCTTTGCCCTGATTGGCCGTGATGCACGGCGCATATTTATTGACAGTGAGTTACAATCAGTAGCAAGCTCTCGATTTAAGTGTGTGTAATTTATTTGTGTGCGTAATTCGCATACGTAACGGGCCTCTTGCTTGTAGTTGAGCTGTGGGAGTGGGAGACAAGCGGCAACACGCGTTCTCATAGAAATCAGGAACAAGTTCCTTTCTAACCTCTTTCTTCTTATCTGTTCTGTGGACACTGTCAACCTCACCATTCAACGACTGGCCAACTAATGATTGACATAACTCGATCAAATGTCCTTTTATAGACATAACAGTTACCATCACTACTTGCTCTATATTCCTCTAACACGACCTCTCCTGACTATGCACCGTCCTCGGCTGCACCAGAAACATCTTCTTCGGAAGCTCTGAGGGACACGACGAGGGTTTGATCACCGTCTTCGTCTGGATGAGTCCTGCTTGCACTCAAAACACTAGCAGAACCAGTAGGAGTACAAGTACAAGTGTGATTAAACAAGCGAATAACATCACTCTAAATTGTTTATTATTAAGTACCTAGTAGTATACAACGTGTAACGGAAACCCCGTATCTATCCAAAAGGGCTGAAGACAACATCTGGTATGGAGTCTCTATGCACAGTTTCAGCACAAAATAACTGACTCAAAGAATTGATACCAAATTATTGGTTTCATATCCACTGAAGCGTCCAAAATTTTTTGGCGTTAAGCGTTAGGGCGACTATAGCAGCCCAGATGACTCATCCACTTTAAACGTGTTTTTATCTGTTACAACGTTCAAGAGAGTCACGAGTGTTCCACTAGATGGTTCTTTATTAAATAAGGCGTCTTGGTCGCTAAAACAGCACGCCAGGCGACACTAAGATTTAAAAAAAAAAATGTTACTGGAATGGGTAGAATGGGTAGTTTGCTTTGATTTATTTTGTTACACTGTTTGTTCTAAGTAATAATGATATATCGGTATCAAAAAAAAAGCTTAATTAATCTAGTTTATTAATAAATAAATAACATTGAGATATGTTACGAAATGTTTCGTAAAAACTTAATTTAACTTTAAAATTATTTCGCCCATATTGTAAAGTTCAACTTTTTTTGTACATTTTACGATAAGAGTTATAATTTAGTTTTCACATATTTTGATTCCTTATAATGTCAGCTCTATCTATTTTTTAATTTGCTATAACAGTAGTAGTTTTTTTAGAAAATAGGCTTTAAATCAGTGATGGCATGCGGCGCTCGACCGCTGAATACGTCCGTACGCGCGCGGACGTACAAAGCGGTGGCAGCTGTCAAACTCGGATGTTTGAGTGGTTAAGTTTCTTGAATACCAATCATAACAAACGTGTCACAGCACTACGAGGATCAATAACTTTCCACGTCACTTGCCTATAACACGATAATTCTTTTCGTTCTTCTTAATTTGAAAAATTCGGTCTCTGGTATTGTGTATTGGAATTTGTAATAAGTTCTACACACGTAGACTTAGGATTACAAAACCCTTGCCATATCGTTTGTTATCGTCCAAAGAAGCCATGCACTTGGTATGTATATACCCTTTAAATTACACGTTGTATAGTACAGTGGTACCCAACTGATAAGGCGCGTCGTGAATCTGCGTTTGCACAAAAGAAAGTATGGCCCCGAGGATTAACGAAAGAACGCTTTATACTTACAATCAACCTTAGAACACTACTTTAAGGTTCATAATACACTGCGGCTGTTAGTTCCGTCTCACTCACGCGTCACGCACTAACATGGCGGCAGCTGCCGACCAATAGCGGTAAAGGAAACGAAGCGCGATGCGAAAATTCGAAATCAGTAAGCCATATCAGTTGGCTATTACTGTAACAATACGTTTTGATTAAATCCTCTATTTCACTTCAACTATTGACATTACGCCATTAGTAGATATAATAAATACGTAATGGTTCGGTTTCCAGGAGGCAGGTATACCTATCGATATGGTGGGCGGCGTGAGTATCGGGGCGTTCATGGGCGCGCTGTGGTGCATGGAGAGGAACATCACCACCGTCACGCAGAAGGCCAGGGAGTGGTCTGTGGTATGTACCATCATACTCATATTATAATAAATAATTTAAAAAAAAAAACATTTTCAGCTATACAAACCTTAAACAATAAAAAAATCCAATATGGTGCAGTTGTTCCGAAGTTAACCGCAAACTTTTTTTTTTACCCTATTTAACGTGATAGTCTAAACGCATCGGCGTACCCTCTTGGCACGTTGATAATTGTTCAAAAAATTGGGACGTTATGGTTGGGCTGCTAATTGCGTCAAATGAATCTAGTATTCCAAATTCGCTACTGTTGGTGCTTCCATTCACGATTTTTCTGATGATCTTCGCCTTGAGGAAGACGGAGAGGTCTGTCAGACTCCCATTGAGTAAAAGATTTGCATACGGGACAAGTTAGAATTCTCCACAACTAACCAAAAAAAAAGGGCCATAAACTCCACCTAACCAATCACCCAAAACATTCCAGAAAATGACCCAATGGGGCAAGCAGCTCCTCGACCTGACGTACCCAGCCACCTCCATGTTCTCCGGCCGCCAGTTCAACGCGACCATCCATTCCACCTTCGGAGACGTGCACATTGAGGACCTATGGCTTCCATACTTCACCGTCACCACTGACATCAGTTCTAGCTGCATGAGGGTGCATAGACATGGTGAGTTTGTTTCCATAGAGTCGAGGAAATTGTGGCTTGAAAGGATGTATGGGATGATTATAAAGTTGGATGGTAATAAGCAATAATATGTCACTATCAAATGTAGAACTTTGAGTCAAGAGTGAATCGGTTACTTCTAGGTAAGCGTGCTTCATCTTCAACCACATCATCGCTTACCATCAGGTGAGATGGTGGTCAAACAGGAGCCTATTCTCATTTAAAAAATAAAAACCTATGTATTTGTTAATACGAGAAGCAAAGACGTTGTACTCCTTTTTTGTGTAAAATTTGGCACAGTTAAAGTTTACATGTAGAAGAAGTGCTGAAAGCTAATATTTTCATGTAATAATGCTTTCAAAATAATTGACACTATGGTCAAATTTTGACAACTGAAAATTAGAAAAAACTCGTTTGTCACATCAATGTTCTACGCAGCTAACAATTACAAAAAAAAAAACAAGGATTTTTTTCTAAACTGTAGTTGTATGAGTTGACATGTTATTGCTTATCTATTTCCAATTATGAAGTAGTTTATAGCCTGTTTAAATATCTCTGGATAAGTTACACTGAAAAGGCCAGTAATACAACAATGAATTTAAAATAACAACACTAACTTTTTTTATTGATTTAGTAAATGATTGCAAAACGATAAAGTAAATTTCAAATTTAAATAGTTAGATGAACAATATTTAGTATTTATATAATTTTATAAACATAACTTAATGTTTGTCAATAAAATTTTCTCTGTGTGAAAAGTTTTACAAAATCACATGTGTGTGCAATATCCATGAAACTTTGCACATAATGAAAGAAATTATAATAACATTGTTATCTGTAGTATTAGTTTAAATTTAACACAACACATTTCGTGGACAGGAAACTGTTTTATTTTTGTTTTTTAACTAATTTATAGCTTTTTTGCACTATACTAACCTGAGTTATATTTATTTGCTTTACAATTTTATTGTTTTTATAAATGGAAATGTCTGGCTTTTTTACTCTATGGTCAGTTTTGGCGCGCATTTTACGGTCATTGTGTTCTTAGTGTAAACCTGTAATTTCGTTCAAGAACTTCAAATGAACGTTTAAATGCACCAACTGAAGCCATTGCGTAAACGAGTGAATAAAATATTCGTATCGATGTGATGCATGTTGAAATTTATAAATATTGTGTAAAATTGTTGTCGTAATATCTGCAGACCAGATTTGATTAATATGGCAGTGTGTCGCGTAAAGGTGGTTATAGACATACGATTCTTTCGACGATATCTATGTAACTGCAGTTCTTCAAATCTACCTCGATGGTTGAAATTGACTATTGCAGTTAACTGTCGTCAGGAAAGTACCTTACGTCTGTTCGGGGTGACTGTTAGTTCATTGACAAATCTTTCAGGGGGTAAAAATACTCACTATTGGGGTTGGCTCTGGATAACGTTTAAATATAATAACATTTGAATGAAGAATTGGGAACATCAGATATTTTTCTTACTCAGATTCTGCCTCACAGTAAAACATTCCATATCACAATCACCCTCTTCGTAAAACCATGACGTCATCATAATTCCGGTACGGGAGGGAGATGAAGCTATACAATACGTATAGCGCTATCTCTTTCTCGCAACGGATTCATCAAGAAAATGACATATTATCAGAACTGAAGAGCTTTACAGAGATTGTCAATGCAGTTTCAGTCACCCTGTTAACACTCTTAATATCTATTAATATACATTAATAAGTCTCTAAACACGGCTTTAGTGAACCAACGTTACAATATATTGTAGCTGTCATTCAGCCATATTGTCACGCGGACGCCTATACCTTCATACGATCCATATCTATGATGGCAATAGTCGTTACAGGCATAAACTTGCTAATTTTTGTGTTCATGTCATTTTGTTCTTACCAGTTGACGGGTTTTTGGTTTCATTGTCCGCCATAGTCTACAAACCACACTCACTTGCATTTATATGTTTGTATGATGTTAAAAGTGTGTTTGTTACATGCAATTTTATGAGTTTTTACACCTACCCCCCACTCCCCCTCTCACTCAAAACTCTAAATACCCCTCTCTCTTGTAAATCTATCGAAATTTTAAATATTATTTTTAACAACGATACGAATCCGACATTTGCTATTGGGAAGTTGCCATTACTGAAAAAAAAACGCTTGTGATTGGTTTACCTAACGCTAATTATTTGGGAGTTCATACATTAAAAAAATATTTATTATTTATATTAATCGTCCATACAATGTCGGGTTGGCTGTGATGTAAAGTTTGTATGTATAACATTATTAAATCATCATACATTTTCATACAATCTCTCATCTTCATGTATATGCATGAGTGTGGTTCTTTTATTATTTTCTCATTTTATTACTTGTGTATTTAACCTTTTTAACTTTCCCATGTGTAGTTTGCCGCAGCGTTTACGCAGCGTGGTCGTTGCGTGTCATCGTAGCATGGTGCATGTACTGTAGCGTTCTCTGTTCTCATCATAGATTAGTCACGGACCAGATGCGTTACTGATTACTTGTGAATTCAATGATACGTTTTCTATCACGTTCATTTCCTTTCCATGGACTGTGTTGTTTAACTTTAACAAGGTCATTTTCAAATATTGCGCAGGTTGACTGGTCCCTGAAGGTAGGAAGGATAATTCTAGAAATATTATTGAATCAACACAAAATAGATTCTAATAGTATGATACCATGCAGTTGTGTAAAAACTTTTTTATTTCTTCATTCTATAAGTAACAGAGTGGTAATTACTGATAATAGAGTATAGATGTTTGGGACGGTAACAACTGATTTGTATAATTTTTACTTCCTTTAGAGAGTAAATCTAAAGTAAAATCGGCGTACCAAAATGCATAATAATTTTCATGTGCTTAGTACAGGTTTACATAAAAAAATTATCAAGCCGCAAAAAACCTGCGCAAAATTTGAGAATGTCACAACTAATATACATGTTAGGCATTGTACAAAAGGTCAGATGTCCGTATGTCTGTGTGTAGGTTCTCTCTGGCGATACATTCGCGCCTCGATGTCGCTCAGTGGCTACATGCCACCGCTCTGCGATCCTGTAGACGGCCACCTCCTATTGGACGGCGGTTATGTCAACAATCTCCCAGGTAAACCAATCACAGAGCGAGAATTTGTGCGTGCGCGCATACGATTGGCTGGTTAGCACGCCCGCACATGTTAGGCTGAGTGAAAATATTGTCGTACGAATCTGTGATGAAAATCAATAGTTGTGTACGAATTACTAGATTCGAACAACCAGAGACGGTAATTTTTCTCTTTCTTTAACCAGTGTTTCCAAGCATATTAAAAATTTTCAAACTAATCACAGTCCAAAATTATCACTTTGTTAGTCTAATAACTACCGGATGATGCAAAATAAACTATAGACTAATATGCAAACTTACTTGTAGATAGTGTAGGTAATAAATTAGTGGGCTAAAAATGATGTAGACATGTACGGGTTTCTAATTCTTACTTCAAAACAACGCAACTATTTAGTGTTCATAGTTTTGTCTCTTTCACAAAAAAAAATCTTTTCACACATTTCCTTCACTATCAAATTCACATTTTAAAATTCTCTTCCATTACTAATTTTAAATTTCTCTTCCATTACTAATTTAAAAATCGACTAAATTAAAAAAGTCACCTTTTTTCAAACAGTTCCATTTTTAAAAAGCAATGTTGCCAACAAATAGACGTATATTGTCACTCAGTCTAGCCTCTGAAGGTAAGTAATGGCAACGGCCCTTGCTTGGTCGGTCGTTGATTGGCGGAGTATGATCAGGTGTGCTATGGAGGTACTGCAGATCGTCTATGAGTATAGCGGGCATCTTCCCGCCAATTTGCGACCCCACGGACGGACATCTGCTACTAGACGGGTGCTACGTCAACAATGTGCCTGGTAATGTATTGAAATACTACTTTTTATCTGTATTAGCAAGTATAACTTAGGGCTATTGGGCATACATTTATTGTACAGACAGGAGTTCCCCGCTGTGTATCTGATACACAGTAAAGTATCAATTGCAAAATAAAAAAATCCAAAAGAAAACACATTTAACACGTTGAACGCCAAGAAAAAAATGTATCTTCCCGTTCAGACCGCGTCGGTCAGTGATGGCCGACAACTAGACTTGCCGTACGGGCTGCGTCGGTCAGTACTGCCCGGCGTTTAATATCTCCATAATTAATTAATGACTAAAGTTGACTTTTGTTAATGAAAACATACATTTGGACATTAGATATAAGTATCTAATTTTTTTTTGAGGTTGGCTTCCCGTCAAACCAACAATTAAAAAAACATTTGGTCTAAATTTGGATAGAACTGTGATTTTTGCTTGGCCTAAAAGGAAAGCTCACTGTCGGCCAGCACTAACCGCGTTGGCGTTCAACGTGTTAAAGTAGCCTAGTGCGTTTGGGAGCATTTCATTTTTGTGATTCACTAAATATACTTCATCAAAGTGCTTGTAAAGTTTGTGATTACGTATTTTTATTTCTACAAAGCTAAGGCGACAATATTTTTTATTAAAAGTTCTGTTCGAACATTTTTATTTTTAATATTGGAAAAGATAAATATATTTAAATAGTATCGCACAACCATTAGCGTCTTGTTTTTTTTTTGTAGTCTCGCTACCCAAAACGTACGTATAGATCAGTGTTCATGATAACGTTATTTTTCCGATTTAATAATTATTTTATTTAAACAATTATATCCGGTGCTACCTTATTTAATTTAAAATAATCTTTTCTAGAATTTTGCCTAAAACATAGCTCTAAACATTACAGCGGACGTGATGAGGTCCTTGGGCGCTAAGCACATCCTAGCTATAGATGTGGGCTCACAGGATGATACGGATCTCACCAACTACGGCGATGACCTGTCTGGCTGGTGGCTGCTGTGGAAAAGGTAAAATTTATCTGTAAATATTGTGATTTGTTATTTTTCTTAAACGGAAACTTGTACCAGAATGCTCAAACAGCCCTATTATAATATTTGAGTTACAGAATATTTTATAATCGACGTGACAAAAGTTCCTTGAATAATAAAATTATTGTCACCGAGATGTATTTACGATTCGATTTTGAGTTTTTCAAATAATGATTTGATATTCTGATTAGTCTTGAATGTTAATCTAAATATAGGGAAAGAATGACTAAGGACTTAAGTCCGCCTTTATACGTAATGTGCATGAAGCCTAAATAAATCTGACAACATTAATAAGATGTCTTTAGAAAATGCCATTCTATTAAACCTTATTTGTTGTCTTATCATCTTTATCAATAGCATCGGATTGTAGGGACTAACCATCAAAGCAATCGAATTTCAAATAATGGCACGAAACCACCTTTGTTTCCACGGTCAAGTTGCAGCGCGACTCATTAGATGTCGCTACTTACACGTTGGGAGAATAGTGTTCATATTATAGTCTTTTAATATACCTATATAATATTTAAATTATGTTATTCTAGCCAAAAACGAATACGGTTATTATAAAACGATCATGTGAATTCACCGTTTGGACGTAATCATTTCTATCATAGTTTCAACAAACACACCAATAGATGTCACTGTGCCGTGACGTCACGTTTCTGAATGTCGGTGATAAGATTCTCGGGCGTCGAATGACCCTCGCGCGCTACCGTAGTGAACTCATACTTACCTGGCATAGGGGACACCGTGATCAAGAAGGCGGTTCCCCCAGGGCGAGGCCTTTCCATTGCACTGCGGTTAGGTTGACCCCTGCGATTATCCCTAATGTGGATAACTCGGATGCGTAATTTTTGGTAGTGGGGACTGCGTTCGCGCCGTCCCCCTCTGATTAATTCTAATGTATAGAAGTTACTTTGAGGAATCTGTGAAAAGTAAATATATTAGGATCTCTCAATTATACTATAAGTATATTCGCGCTGGCTTGACTGAATGACGTAACCAGTGTCTCCATAAAATCGAGGATTACCGTGTTGCTAGGGTAAAAATACGGTGTTTCTAGAAAAATTACGGTGAATTTACTAAAAGTGTACCGTGTAAATTACCGTGTAATTTTTCAAAGGAAAAAAAAACAACAAATGAATCAACACTATTTGCTTTTTAAATTATTAAAAATAAATAAAATATAAAAAGAACACGTCAGACATGCAAAATTCAACATTAGTATTATTCTGAATCAGACTCCAAGCACAACAATATCATTTTCGTAAATGGATTTATTAATTTTTGACAACATGTCGTTAGTTGGCCTGAAATCAACACAGTTCTTCCCATTTCTTTTAATGGACTGCTGGGTGAAAATATTCCCTTTTATTGTTTTGGTTAGAAGTTTGTTTCTTTTTTTCGTCTTGATATCATTGACTTGGCTGAAAATCCGCTCGCACTCAGCGTTTGAATGCGGTAGCGAAAGCACACCTAGCATAAATTTCGGAAGTTCTTTAAATTTGTTATTTCCGTCTGTATCCCTTAGCTCTAAAATCTCAAAAAAAGCAATATAATTAGTACCTACATAGTAAAGTAATTGTTGTGTCTTAATAAATAGAAAAAACAGGTAAATTAAAATATCCAACCTTATGCCAAAATACATCAGGTTTTTCAGTTACAGCCTGAGCCTGAATGTCTTTTATTTCTGTTGCAATGAATGGAAAATTTCTCCATTCGTCATCTAGTATTTGTTGTTCATCCAGCGTTTTAGGACTAACACGTGGCAACATGTAATTAACGTCGTAACGTCGTCGTGTGTAAATAACGTCGATAATGTGGATAACCTTCCATCAGCCGATGCCACAATACACGATTCAGGGCGCAATTTAGACAAAGCAATCAAAACTGGGTCGTTGAAACTATATCTCGTTCTGATACCCACACAGGCACTGGCAATAAATTTTCGGCAGTTGATTTTGAACTCTCGCAAAATATCTTGTTTATCTGAAATATCTGGAAACTCCAACTGCCTAGAAACTCCCAGTCCTAGATACACATCTTCCAAATTTAGGTAATGGGTGGTACCTGTTGGATTAATATCGTCTAGTTTTGTTGCTTCTACATAAGATTGTAGCATGAACGAGGAGAGCAGTTCTCTGTAAAGTTGTGCCATCTTGTCGTGCACGTCGATTATTACCGTTGATTCACTTTGAAAGTATTTATTGATATCTGTAAATTTCGGCAGGACCGATGCCAAAAATAAATAATAAGCTTTCATGATAGGGTCATGTAAACTTTTGTGAATGTCTGAACATTCGCTTTCGTCAAGCCATTTTCCATCAAAATAAAGCTGCAGCGCGTCCCATTGTTCTAATATTCTTGTTACAACTGAAACCAGAGAGAGCCATCGGGTCTGTGCAGGTCTTAATATTTTATGTACATCATTTTCCGTAAACAACTGAAAGACTTTGAATTCTGCTTGGCGTTTGCTGCTCAGTTTGAAATAGTTATAAATTGCTCGAGCTAACTTTTCAGTGTCTGGTGGCAATTTCTTTGAGGCATCACTGGCGCATAGATGCAAAGAATGACATATACACTTAAGTACTGTGATACCGGGGCACTTCTCACGAAATTGACTGGATACAGAATTTCTACAACCCATCATCGTATTGCATCCGTCTGCACCGAAGCCTACTATGTTATCCAGAGGGACTGAATACTTTTCAAAAGACTATATTACCAGTTTAAATAGGTAATATAATAATATAATATAATATTCCACAACTTTTCACACAACGCCATCTAGTCCCAAACTAAGCAGAGCTTGTGGTATGGGTACTAGATAACTGATAAACATACATATATATTTCTAAATACATACATATTATAGATAAATTACACCCAGACAAAGAACAAATGATCGTGCTCATCACACAAACATTTGTCCTAGGTGGGAATCGAACCCACGACCTTGCGCATAGAAGTCAGGGCCACTGACCACTATACCAACGGGCCTGTCAGGTGACGTGCGTTAGCAGAATAATCGTTTTGGCTGAATTCCAAAAGTTGTATTAAATCCCAGAAACGACTTAAAAATTTTCCGTGGTTATAATCGTAATATCGTACTACTACGCACATAGTTTTCACCACTGAAATGTCGGTGCTCTCATCTATCATTACTGAAAACTTACTATCTTGTAGATCACGAACCAATGTATCCTTTTCGCTCCTGCCAACTACATTGTTAATGATCGCTTGGGCTTTCGTGTGTTTCAGCTTAATTTTTTTTTTGCAACTTCTGGATCACTAAAAGTAACCGATATAAGATCACATAAATGGTCTACCACTTGGTGAGATATCTTTTGTTCAGCTATGGAAGCTGCAAGTTTTATTTCAGCTACTTTACATTTTTCATCAAGTGTAGTCGGCGCCTTTTTAAATGCACTTTCAATGGGAGGTTGAACAGAGGACTTTGAAGTCGAACTCAACAAAAACTTCTCTATTTGTTCATGTTTCATACTACTACCATATCTTTTAAGAACGCTCATTTCTGCGCTAAAACTTGAATTACAAATTGAACATATTGCTTTGTATTCACCTTTGGGATCAGTTTTTAACCACGTAGAAAATTCTTTTATTTTACACCATTCAGCTTTAAACTTTTGTTTATAATGCTTCCTTTTTATTCCAACTCTAGCTATTTTGGTAGAACAAGTTGGTCTTGTGTCGCTATCATTACTATCAGTATCACTCTCCATTGTCAATAACAATATTTGTAACAATACTACACAACTCACTCACACGCAATACTAAAACAAATATTAAACTTAACACCGTAAATTCTCACTCCATAACTTGACTTGTGACTATTTTAAGATAGAAGCTTGCACTTAAAACACTGATTTAAATGTAAGTAATGCGTCGTAGCGTAACTAGAATAGAAGAAAACACAATGTATTTTACGTCATTCATCCATTTCACTTACAAATTTCGTTCTTTCTGACATTTAAATAAGGTTGAGAATACTTTGCGAACGCTTGTTCCTACGAACAAGCGTTCGCAAAGTATTCTATCTATTATTAAGTCTATCTCTACAGATAGACTTTTAGATATTGTGGGATTCCCCTCGGACTCCCGGCAGTGCTGCCTTTACAAAATTGCTAATTTGACTGTCGTGAAATTCGTTGTAGGATTTTTAGGCAGTACACGATGAAATATTTACAACAAAGTAATTCATAATGGTAATACGGTGATTAATGACACGGTAATACATTATTACCTTGACGGTAGATAACGGCTTGATTACGGTGCATCTACGGTAATTACCGTGTATATGGAGACACTGGACGTAACGTCGCTGTAGAATGAATACCTCGTATGTCAAAAAATCATGCTTTCCTTTTTTTTTAAAAAATATCGTAGGAAAACCACATATTTTATAATACGGTGAAACTGTGAACCCAGTATATGACTACAAACAAGTGCCATATATGGAGTAAAATGAAAACCTCTTATCTATTCGCACTAAACTCAAGTGGCTGCCTATCCGCCTTCGCCGGAATGCACATATTTTATCATTACTCTACAGTATTCTTTTCAATCCAACGACTCCCTTTTACCTCAAAGAACGTTTTAAGTTCCTTCATGACACACATGTTAGAGATTTGAGATCATCAGAGAATTTGAGACTTTTGATGCCTACGCATTCCACAAAATTTTACGATCAGTCGTTTACGGTGCAGGCCATTCGGTTGTGGAATGGATTGCCGGTGTCAGTAAGACAAGCTCAGTCACTTGCTGTTTTTAAAAGCTCGGTTGCCAATCATTTTATTTCAAACTTTTGATTATTCCTTTGCTTTCTCCACACGATGTTAAAGAACACATTATATATTTATTTATTTTATGTACTTTTGTATTTGTATATATATATTTTTGTTGTATTTTTATTAGTTTTCCGTTATTAATGAATATTTGTACAGTAGTACACTAATATAGCCCTCCCCATTTTAATTAAAGCTCATAAAGTCCTTCCAAAGGTTGTCTGGAAGATATCGCTCTCAGCGATAAGACCGCCATTGTAACCATTTTTTTTTTACAATATTGTTATTTAAGTGTGATTCAATTATTGGTGTACAATAAAGTATATTCTATCTATCTATCTATCTATAGAGACATGGGCGTTTAAACAAAAACTACGTAGATATAAGAACAGAAAACGTCTTATATCATTTCTCTGACATAATACAGTTAAGTAACGCATTGGTTAATGACATAAATAAGTCCTTTTTATCATTCATAACAATCATAACATGAAACAAAAGCACATAAAAATATTTTAAACATTGACAAAATTAATCGTTTTTTTTCGTTTCCTGTGAAATTTGGATTTCTGGACATACGAGGTTATCATTCTACAGCGACGATAAGTGAATAATATACAAGGTGTTTGGTAGGTCGATGCAAAGCCGTGAAGCGGAGCTAGTTTAAAGTTTAGACTAATTTTTTACCTTGATAACACAGGATTTTTCCTAGCATAGGGGCCATCGAACAATAATAACATGAAAAATCATATGTACATCTTTGTGAATTCTAGATATAAGTTTGTAATTATTTTATGCCAAATAAACTAAAAAAAAAATTAGAACCATTTGAACCAAACGTATATTAGACGAAGTGTGAAAATTTTTTTTAGGCAATTTTAATGATTTTTATTACTAAAACTAAAATTTTACACTTATTTTCAAATAATGACCACTTTGAAAGCTAAATAATATTTTTTATTTATTTAAGAAAACTGAAAATCCATTGTTTTTTATTTAATTAATAATGGAATATACACTTCAATAAAAACCCTAAACTACATATATACATCTAAAAATAAACTAAAATATGGCGTCCAGAAATTCGTGCACATCGCTGTCCACTGGTAATGTGCCCAAAAGACTGGCGGCATTGCCACGCTGTATGGCAATGTTTAACCGCTGTCCAAGGTAAAAGCCAGCCTTTGGGTCACGCGAAGTGTCAACTAGGCGCCTGGATAGTTCTTTAAATAATTAATAAGAGCACTCGGACCCCACGGAAATAAAGACATGCCGTCCGCTCTTTTGCCATCGTCGCATGCCAGGCCATTGGGTTTTATTACAGCCGGAACGCCGACGGTGACAAGAGCTCGTCGGATAATGTCGTTAATATTCGCGTGCCGTGCTATGCGACCCGCGCTACGGCCGCATGATAAGGCGTGGTGTCCGAGGCTGTTGAAAACTTCGCCACAGTGGCAGCGACGAGCAGAACAACAGGGAGCACCTAATCGAAGGGAAGCAGCGAGGCGGAAAGTAGTATCATCAAACAAGGTGCTATGTTCGACGACGGTAATGCATGAAGCCAGAGACCCGACTCCCATTCACTCACAGCCAGCAGGCGCGCACGCACTGCAGCCGAAGCAGATGTGGCAATAAGGTCACTCTGAACTGCTATACAGAACGGCTCATCCCACCACCTCTGAGATGATGGGTTGTCGGGTGGATTTAGATTCGGGCAAACGATTCTCCAGGTGTCCATAGCCTCGGCGAAGCACGGCACATTGAAATCAACCAGTGATGGAGCTAGAATATTCTTGGTTAATTTCTCAGTGCCGTGGACCGAGGATATAAAAGCCGGTAGACTGATACTAGAAGTTTTGCGGACGTTGAGACCTCCCATACGAATGGGAAGAGTAGCTTGTGCCCAAGTTCGGTCGTCCATAGCTACATTTAAAATTGCTGTCAGAGTATGCCGGATAATTTGGTCCATTTTTCCAAAAGGTGAGGATGATGCCAAAGATTTTTTTTTCTCTTTATTTTAAGGGCTTTATCGCTGAGCGATAACGTCGCCCTGTAACATCACCAGAATCTTAGGTCTAACTTAAAACTGACATGAACTTAAAGCGAATAATGCCAGTTTTTACAGTATTTTAGCCTGGTCCGTTAAAGGATAGGCTAGATTGGAATTACACTCTCCAACATTATATTTATTAAAACTAAGTAAATGGAATCGCAAAGTCTCATGATGCCAAAGATGCGAAGCACGATAAAAGTACGTTAATTTAGGTCCAAAACAACAGTAACGAATTAAAGTGATAGCCGAATGCATATTAATTTGGTGTAATCTGTCCGAAATGTCGTTAAAATTTTGTATTTTTTCCTCGATAAAATCGGGAAAGGAATTATTCTCAAAAATTGGAGACCCAAGAAGACGAAGAGAACTTTTATCCACAATATGGATTTCTGAGGCTAATGCGTGGAATTTGGAAAGCGTCAGTTGTCTGTCAGTATTGTCGGATATGAAGAGTTCACACTTCGAAAGGTTGAGATCCAATGCAATGTTATGGAGTTGATTTCTTAAAACTGTAGATCATCTAAAACTGTGTCTACATCGCCTCCCAGGGTTCCATTATCGAGATACGAAACATTGAATTTTGAATTTAGTTGTCGAATAATTCGGTAAATGGCTAAAGATCGCTGGCCCGAGGGGATCACCTTCTTGACAGTCATCAACTGATTCCAAAAGGTTTTCCTTATAAAGTAATTTAGTCGGATGTCTGTAACATTGCCAAAGAAAACTAAAAATTTGTGGTACTTCTTTTTTAGTTTCTGCCAACAAAGTGTCCCTATTGACTGAATTAAAAGCGTTTTTAATTTCAATCTTCAAGATGACCTCTCCTTTACCAGAATTTAAATAGGTCGACAAGGCGTGTACGGTCGCCTCATAACCCCATTTGGAGCCGTAACCCAGTTGTAAAAAAGAAAACTGATTTTGATAGCTTTACATAAACACGGATGGTGCATTTTTTGTTCAAACAATTTTAAATATATGCTTGGTTATTGTTCTTTTCTCGTGACTTGATGATGGAATCCTGGCGAACTTGAAGGAACTCTTTAAATATTATAGGCACACCTATAGCGGTTTGGGTATTTTTTAAGTAAGTTGTACATTACAGTTGCTATTGGAAAGCACCATTTGGTGAAATGAAACTGATGATGAATCAGGGTCAGTAATTACCTGTATATTTTGTAAGGGACGCTAGTATACCAGTCGAGTACAAAATCCGCTTGTGACTGACGTTATTTCCTTATTTTTTACTAATTCATCATGTTTAGTTGTAGCCCTTACTGCTCTTGCACCGGTTCATTTTGGACTCGTGTTTAGTGAGCTACTACACTATTTTTCTAGTTGAAAAATGACTATGGCTACTTTCTCGAACAAGGAATACGCTGAGATCGTTTGTATATATGGCAGAGCAGACGGCAATAGATCTTTAGCATGACGGATGTACCGAGAACGCTATTACCGAATGTGAGAACTCTACAACACATCTTGTCGGCTTGCTGAATTTAGGATACACCGTATAGAATCTGCAATCAATCCAGGTACATATGATACTAATATCGAGGAAGATATCTTGGCGGCATTTCAAGTTGATTCACATGCCAATACCAGAAAAGTAGCTCGAATTTTAAACATTCCTCATTGGAAGGTGTGCAATACAATGCACCAAAATAACATGAAGCCGTTTCATGGGACGGATGTTCAAAGTCTTGAAGAGCGAGATCCTCAGAGAAGAATTCAGTTTTGTCGTTTTCGTCTCAACATGGACATTGAAGATGCATGATTCCTGAAATCAATCTTGTTGACAGATGAATGTAAATTTTCAAGAGAAGATATTACTAATTTCCACAACCTTCATCGATGGAGTGAGAAATAGAATAACCCATATTAGAAAAACTTCATGTCGAACCGTTGCACGTGCAAAGTCCCTGATACCTCGCACTCTTGCTGCACTAAATGATCTCTTGGATTCTAATCCAACAAGCGATCTGTTTGCGGATGAATGGAAGAAGATTTTATTGGTATGCCAGGAGTATTGTGAGGATTTATAGAAGTGTTGTGAACCTTTTTTATTCTCTTTTTGTGTCAATCTTTTCATTTTATTTTTTACCCTTTCCATTGTTTCTAACATAAGTTGTTGTTTGCTTTGTATATAAAATAGACCTGTTTGCGTAGACCTCATCTATCGCTTACCATCAGACGAGATCGAGGTAAAGAGTGATCGTAGTAAAAAAATATAATCCTTGTTGTTAGTCAGTTTAATTATTGTAATTGATCCAACCGTTGTAATTAAATACATAAATAAATTGTCAGAGCTTGTAGAGGAATCCGTGGCTCCGATATTCACTAGAGACATAGAAGTCAGTCATCTTTCAACAAGATGGTTGTCCAGCACATTGGACATGGGAGCACTTGAACAATTGCTTTCATAACAGCTGGATTGATAGAGATTGGCATAACCCTTGGCCCGCCCGGTCGCCCGATATAACTCCGCTTGACATTTATGTGTGGGGTTGGTCCAAGGAACTAATTTATACGAATGTAGAAAATAAACACAAAAGAATAGTTGATCGATAGAATTTAATTGAGAGAGATTAAGTTAAAAATTATAATAGTGAGATGATGGGCCCGTGCTTCTTTTAGGAACCGCGGTGAACATTTTGAACACCAACAATAACTGATTTTAATTAACCCTTAAATGCGCGGTGTTGTTTAAAAATGACATACTGAAAACCACAGATTATGAGGAACTTCTTATGTTTTTTTAGTAATTATAACTACTAATTCTTGTTTTTGAACGTATTTATACTTATTTTTCGTAATGGCCATAAAGACTGCTTTTTTTACTTTGACACAATTTAAATGTAAAATGTCACTTTGAAGAAAGTTTGTTTTTGGGCGCGAACCAAGTTTTGAAACTGTGTTTGGACTTCAACAAATATTACGTAAGTTTATAAAATTATTTATATTTGTTTGTTTATATTATCAATTATACGTATAAATTACAAAATATTGAAAATAATAGATATCTTTGTAGACATAAGCTTAAATCCGTTTGTTGTAGGAAAACAACAGTGCGCATTGCTGTGTAAATAATTGCATGTTTGGTGAAGGGCTCTTCTTTTACGTTTCAGCATGTCACGTTTACTAGAACGGGATATTTTATCATATTTAGAAAACCTTCAAGACTCCGAAGACGGATTGGATGGTACTCCGACGTAGAAGATGAAGGTCAGTATTATCAAAATGTACAAGATGTTCTTCGAGACCTTGAAGATGAGGATACTCAGCCTGACTTGATGGATACTGATCCTCCTCTTGTAACCAATGATAATAAGAATATGCAAGACCCTCCCATCCCCAATCACACCCCGATTCCCCCATCTCTCTCTCCACAACCATTACCTGTGGCCAACATGACATCGCAAGAGACGCCTAGGGAGGATAAATCGACCTGTGATTTGGCGAAAAAGAAACCTTGTTACTGATGAAGACAGGCTAATTTTTAGGGGAGAAACTCAAGTACCAGAGGCTTTGATGCAATACAGTGCAGTGCTTACCCAGAGATCATCCGGATTATGACAGGCTCTACAAAATAAGACCAATTGAGGCGACGCTCAACAGCTAATTTAGGAAGGTTCCTATAGAACAAAGGCTCTCCATCGACGAACAGATGTGTGCTCCGAAACTGAGCCACTACATAAAGCAATGCCTCCCAAACAAACCTTGTGGGGTTTGTTTGGGAGTTCAAACTGCATCTCATATCTAAGAAAGAAAGAGTTGCTGTTCCATACCTAAAGGTCATTCGAGAGTACAATGCGCATATGGGAGGAGTAGATTTGTGAGATTCGTTCATAGGTCATTACCACATTATAATGTAAAGCCGCAAGTGGACAATGCGTTTATTATAGCATTTTCTGGACCTCAAAATAATAAATTCGTGGATAATGTACAAGAAATTACATTCGATAAGGGGCAACAACAAACTCCTCAATGTAGGTAAAGTTTAGGCTAAAACTTGGTGATACACTGTGTCAAATTGGTCTACCTACAAATGGAGCTAAACATGGTCGGCCTAATGGGGCTCCTTACAAGGAGAACTTGAGCTGAAGAAGTTCCGAGGTCCAGCTCAAGCAGCTCCATCAAAAGATGAGCGTTTGGACCAGACCTCTCACTGGGCAGTTTGGATGGATAAGCAGCAAAGGTGTAAGGTCCCAAAATGTTCAGGGTTTACTTTTAAAATGTGACAAAAATGTTAAGTCTTTTTGTGTGACAACAAAAAAAATGTTTTTTATTTTAATCCCACAATAACCAATAAATAAACAGCTTCAAAACAGATTATTGTTTTCATCAGATCCATACTAGCACAATTCCAATGAATGCGCAATGTGGTTTTAAAACAACAATAACATTTTTGAAAAAAAAGTACAGTAAATTTGAATATTTATTTTTTTTACAATTTTTCTTGTAAAATAAAACCTATTTACTAATAAATATATTTTTTTCAAAAAAAATAAAAAAATCGTGCATTTAAGGGTTAAAATTTGGTGTTTATTACTCCACATATAAATTTTAATTGGCTACCGCAATTTCGTTTGTAGGTCCTAACTTCGATCATTTGTGAGCATGGCATGTATTCAAAATTGTTTGAACAAAAAAGCACCATCCATGTTTATTTAAAGCTATTAAAAAAAAGTTGTCTATCTATACTAATATTATAAAGCGGAAAAGTTTGTTAGTTTGTTTGTTTGTTTGTTTGTTTGTTTGTTTGTTTGCTTGAACGCGCTAATCTTCGAAAGTACTGGGTGGATTTGGATGAAATTTGGTATGGAAGTAGCTTGAAGCTTGAGGAAGGTTATAGGCTACTTTTTACCCGACTGCAAAAAAGGAGAGTTATGTTTTTACCGTGATAGAATCCACGGGAGCGAAGCCCCGCGAGAGTACTAGTCTAAATAATAAAAATTCAAGTTTTGTTACAATGTTTACACATTACTTTAATAAAAAAAATTAAAAATTACCTTTCAAACTGGTCATTATTCGCTACGAGGTGTAAAATTTTCGGTTTGTCACCAAAAATCATTAAAACTTCTTTAAATAAAAAATGTCACACTTTGTCTAATTGTAAGATAAGTTTGCATCTCAGAACAATAACCTAAAGCATAGAAACCGTGTAAAAATAACAACAAAGTACAATACGCTGCATTCTTTTTTACATATGACATTGTGGAAGCATCAGAAAGAGATGCATATACGATGCTATTTGCGTAAATGTGCAGGTTGTCACGGGGTATTGAAGTGCTAGGGATTGACTATGTCGATGAAATATATTTATCGACAAAATGTTTCGTTTGAGTTTATGAATAACCGAAAATTCGGTTGACATGACTAAAATATATATTCTGCCGTTCGCCCAGTATTGGGTATGGCCCTACCCAATGTCCAGCAGTGGACGTTCGGTGAGTGATGTAGTTTTAAATTAAACACTAGAGTTGAAATGGAATACAGATCTTCAAAAGCGTCAATCCGGTTTTCGATTGATAGATAAAATCAGATATTTTCTTAACAGCTCAAAGCGCCATTTAGCATAATTCGTAAACCAACGAAAGGTTTTCCTATCAGCTTTGAGGAACAGTCAGTTAGGAAAAAATATTATCAAGTTTTGGGAAAAGGAAAAAAAAAATTCAAGATATTTTTTAACAGATTTTTTACATTGTAATAAGTGTAAATTTAAGTAATTACAGGTTTAGGTACTTCCAATATATGCACACTTTGTTCACAAATTATATGTAGGATAGGTTTAAAAAAATATTGTCTTTTAAATAAAATGGTTTTTGTCAAAAACGTCCTTATCATTTCAGTCGGGATACAAGATTGTTTAATGATGTGATGAATTCGTGCTTTTAAATAGAGCTGACAAATCCATTTTATCAAGAAAATTTTATGATTATTTTCAAAACTAAATTCTAAAGAATGATCAACAAAGCCGTCGAAAATTTTAGTATTAATAAAAGTCCGGCAAATTTTGTTAGAAGTGGCCATGACATGTTGATGTTTTCCTAATTGCAGTCCAACTTTAGATTTACATGCACCCCGGGATATCCTTGTATGTTTCATTCGCAGAGATGTGCCCGACTCGTAATTGATGGGAAACTTGAAACATTAATCTGTTCTGTCGCACAGACGTCCATTTGTACTTCTTCTGAAGTCTAAAAACAAAAGGAAATAATTATTAATACCATTAAGTGCTGATTTTTCCATCGCCAGATAACTTTTAATCGAATAATAAAATTGACGTTTGACAGTTTTTATATGAAATAACTGGCAAAATTTCAAAACTATTCCTTGAACAAAGTTATCAGATGATTGAAAAGCCAGTTCTTAAAATAGCATTACTTGTTAATTCGTTTTATAAACTTGATACTAAAGAGTAGAATGGGATAGGGGCAGCAAGATGATGAGGAATAAAAAGTGAAGTAATAATAAATTCCAATAATTAAAGTTTCAAGTCTCCCATCAATTATTGATGGGAGACTTGGAACTTTAATTTGTTCTGTCTGACTGAGACCCTTAAGTACTTCTTCTGAAGTCTAAAAACATATTATATTAACATCGTTTAACATAGCAATAGTTGTTAATTCGTTTTATATAAAAACTTTTTACCAAAAAATTAAACCGACTCCCAAAAACACTGCAAAGTGAAAAATAACTTTAATTTCGGTAGTCGGTGTCTTTAGTTTTGTATTTTCGTTTTTGGCACCGACTTCCGAAATTAAAGTTATTTTTCACTTTGCAGTGTTTTTGGGAGTCGGTTTAATTTTTTGGTAAAAAGTTTTTATTTCACTCTTTTTAGTTGGTCGATTTTTAATTTACCTAGTTAAAAGAGCCTAAATGTCAACTTTTACAAAATATTGCTTTTCCCAATGCTGGGCCGTTAATTTTTGAGGAGTTCTCCTGGTACTTCACCATCAGCTCTACATCACCATATGCATTGTAACGAACATAAAGTGCTTAACATCCATATTCAAGTATTCGAATCGCAATCCACTAAATACTTATTATTGAGTTGGTTCGGCAGCCATCTGTGGTCTTCATCATCAGTTCCACTTCCCCAAATGGTATTTTTTGAGAACAACTGCACAAGTTACTATAAGAAATACCCAAAACGCCATAGGTGTGCCTATAATATTTGAAGAGTTCCCTCGATTTCTCCAGGATCTCATCATCAGATCCTGACCTGGTGACAATGGGACCAATTTCGAAGTATACCCTTTCAAACAAAAAAAGAATTTTCCAAATCGGTTCAGCCGTCTTCGAGTAATCGGTGATCATACATAAAAAAAAAAAAAAAAAAATATATACGCGTCGAATTGATAACCTCCTCTTTTGGTTGTCGGTTGAAAATGGATACTAAAGAGTGAAGTACAATATACAAGATTATTATTATAATTTTCATAATTATAATTTTAAATGAAATTTTCATTACCATTAATCTAGAGCTCGGCAAATATAACGTAGGTAAAGCATTGTGTTTTAATCGCCTCCATTTTTATATTCGACTCAAATGAATCTGCAGTGAAATGTTTGGAACAAATCCGACTATGTGATTTTACTGTCCAATGTCACTTGGAACTTCGTCGAATCCACTCCTTCCTAATTCATTCTTCATCCTTCGGGAAGCTGTAATGAAATTTCAACATTATTTTTCTTCATATTATTACAAAAATGTGCCCGAAACCAATGACTGCCATAAAAAATATCGATACATACATGTGATTTTACCACATCACTAGCAAAAAAGCTAACCTAATTTGAAATAAGGAATAAATGATAATTTCAAGCAAATTACCTTATAAGTTGAAATTTAAACAATACAATATAGAATTGACAATATTATTATAATACTAGGACGTATTTTCTGATTATTTCATGCGCTTAGAATTGAAAAACTTACCGATGAAATGTAATTTCTTCAGAACTATTTTCTTTTCGTCCTGAATGGGATTTACATCCTTCAATCACATAATACATTGTTCAGTTAGATTGCCATTTCATGACGCACAAACACAACACCGGTTAACATCTTTTCGCGAGGGAATTACAACACAATTTTATTCTTAATTCGCAGATATCACAATCCCGCCACAAAAACTTTTCGCCATTATAACCCGGTCAAGTGAGCAAGATGCTAATTTGACAGACAATGAACTTAATTATGTTATTTTGAATTTAGTCGTTTTTAAAGGAGTCCAATGGAGTCCGTTGACATTTCAACTCGTGACCAACATGAAAATAATAAAAACAGAGTGAAGTTTTTGTCTCATTCTACCATACGCGAAAGCTCATAAGCAAAATATGTGTCAGCTATCTGTTTTCAGTTGCTATTTTTACATGGTTTCTATGCTTTAGGTTATTGTTCTGAGGTTTGCATCGACTTACCAAAAACCTACAAAAAATCATCTTTTTAATACTAGTCACTTCTATCATAGTTTCATCAAACCCACCAACAGATGTCACTGTGCCGTGACGTCACGTTTCTGAATGTCGGTGTTAAGATTCTCCGGCGTTGAACGACGCTCGCGCGCTACCGTAGTGAACTCATACTTACCTGGCATAGGGGACACCGTGATCAAGAAGGCGGTTCCCCCAGGGCGAGGCCTTCCCATTGCACTGCGGTTGGGTTGACCCCTGCGATTATCCCTAATGTGGATAACTCGGATGCGTAATTTTTGGTAGTGGGGACCCCCTCGGAATTAATATAATGATTTTTATTACATTATAGTGACAGTGAGGTAGAGATGAGATATACTTGCAAATATCAATACCAGGGCTTGCAAGTGCGAGTCTGTAAAAATACCAGGGTTGGAAACCAGGTATTAAAATACTAGAAAGTATTTTGAGCCACTTCGGATTTCAGTCTACTAGTCCAGGTCGTACCATGCCACAATCTAGTACGGCTTTTGTAGATAAAATCTTTCCTTCCTACTTAATTTACAGAAATTAATAATTCACTTAATTAAATTCACGGAAATATGTTTTCTTTGCACATGCAAGCATAAGGCATAAGGTTTGACACTCCCGATTTGTATGATATTAATGCTTTGCACATTTTACATTCAGCTTTATTTTAGCCAAACTTTTCTTAGGAGCCATGGTTTGTAACTGTATTTTTATTTACAACTAGTAAGTCTTATCAATTTTAAAAGAAAACACTTAACTACAGTTCAAAAATCGTCTTTTACCTATTTAAATATTTACATTCCTAACTAATAAACAAAGTCACGTACACATAAAAAAGCAGTTTTGTTTATTTACACACTAACTGTTAATAGTTTAAATTCAATAAACTCGCGAAATAAGAAAGTCACGGTCAGTTGGTAAATTGCATAACAAGCTCGCTTTTTTTTCGATAGGGCCACTCGTAGTTTAGCTCGCTAAGGCTAATATACTACTTAACCGGGCGATCCTGTGGTGACCTCTAAAATTTAAAGGCCCCCAGCCAGGGCTTACAAACTAGTATTTACATTTAAACAACCGCGCGCTAAGGGCACTCCCTGTGGAGTACGAGCCTCGGCTCAGCGGGGTCGTTGATGGTGGACAGCAAAGGGTCAGGCTGGGTCATATAACAAGCTCGCACTCGCTACACAGTATTTATATGTATCATCTATGCACTCACTCAAACGACAACTGACGAAAAAAAAATTAAAAAACGTAAACATAACAAAATATTTTCTAAAATACTTTCGTTCACGCAATAATGTGTCTTTTATTAATAGTCATTAGGGTGAATGGCGCCGCAAACTACTCAAAAGAAAAGAAAAAGTTCCCTGATGCACACACCTACACAGATTTCGGTTTATGTACTCAGACAACTTTGGAATATTTAGAGAACTACTACACAATCGCATTTGCAAATGAAAAATACTTTGAGCCTTGCAAGTATTTTTTTTCTGATACGATTATGCTCCTTTTTGCTGAGGCAAAACGAATCAATTTCCTATGCAAGTATTTTCACATCAATCCAAGCCCTGTTGGAAGAAAAAATACTTGCATAGGAAATTGACCCGTGATTTCTTATAAATAAGAAGCACAATCGCGTTTACATATAAATACTTGCAAAGACAAACCGTATACTAGAATAGACTTGCATACGAAATTGAAAGTATTTTCTATCTGTATAGGAAATTGAACCGTGATTTCCTAAGAATAAGGAGCACAATCGCGTTTACAAATAAATACCTGCATAGAGACGAAAGTTTCTACTTTTATTCAATCCAAGCCCTGTTGAAAGAAAAAATACTTGCATAGGAAATTGACCCGTGAGTTCTTATAAATAAGAAGCACAATCGCGTTTACATATAAATACTTGCAAAGACAATCCATATACTAGAATAGACTTGCATACGAAATTGTTACGTAGTCTCTTACAGATAAGGAGCATAATCGCATAGTCGGGCGATCGTCAAGCCCCGACCGGACCGAGTCCGAAATACTTTGAAGTCTTGCAAGTATTTCGGATCGGTACCTGGTGTACGTACTTGGAAGTAAATACCTGGTGTAAAAACCTGGTCGCGTAAATACGTACCATCCCTACAGTGAGGTACTAAGAGAATATGAATTATGATCTAGATTCGAGACTCTAGATCATATTTCCTGTTCTTAATTCTAGCTAGAGGCATGTTTGTTTAATACTATTACAGTAATAGTATAGTCGCGCCGGTTAGACTGAAAGAATGATATAATGTACAATATATTGCATGGTGAATGATGGTGCAAAAATTTAAATTTTATTTCTTTCTTTGACCAAATTTGAACTCAGTTTTCAGATTTGGTCAACTGACACTGAACCTCTTTTTTTAATCAATGTTTTAATATTGTCTTGATTACAGATGGAATCCCTTCACGACACCTGTAAAGGTCCCCAACTTACCAGATATACAGAGCAGACTGGCTTACGTATCGTGCAACAGACAATTAGAGGTAAAACTATACTATAACCAGCCCATGACTTTCTCACTGCTGGCCTCCTCTCTATGAGGGGTAGGGCTTGCAATCCCGCAGCCTGAATTCAATCTCGGTATTTGCGGGATTACGAATTTTTAATCCCGCGGGATCTCGGTATTTGCGGGATCCAGCATAACGAAAATATTCACATTTATATAAGGCAAATAAAACAATTATTTAATCAACTAACTCCACATTTATTTACGTATTACTATTAGTATGAGATCAATCAAATTACACCGTTTATTTATCACAAAAAAAATAATGAATTAATCTACTAACTCCACATTTATTTAAGTATTACTATTAGTATGAGATCAATCAAATTACACAGGTTATTTATCACAAAAAACGATGAATTAATCAACTAACTCCACCTTTATTTACGTATTACGTGCGTATGACTATTAGTATGAGATCAATCAAATTACACCGTTTTTTCTTCACAAAAAATAGTAACAAATACTGAATAAAAAACTTTATTGATATTTTAGGCTACATACTTAGGCTACCACTGACTGAAATTTGGCTATATTAGGCTACTTAAGCTGTGATAAACGGGCGACATTGCATCGGCCCCCGCGTTGCTTGCAACACTGCCGGTCGCCGGTCACCGAGCGATCGCGCTCGCGAGAGATCCCGCAATACCGAGATCTCGTTATTCCGGGATTGCAAGCCCTAATGAGGGGCAAAACTGAAGGTTATTAACCAAAACCAAGTCGTGAGCAATAAAGCCTCTTAACCTATTAGCGTACGAGTACGTACGTTAATAGGTTATCTCGTACCTTAAAACGGTAAATTAAAATTAAATTGTACAGTTTATTTATTAAAAAATAGCGTCAATTTAAAAAAAAAAGAATAAATTCTGATAATGTTTATGGTACCAATCTGGGCAGAGTTGATTTGGTTTTTCACAAGTGTACATATTTTTTTTTGTTATCATGATGTTTAACAAAATGTTGAAACAAATTTTCATTACTTATTACCAGTGATCGGAGTAGGTAGATTGATTTTACGTACTTGCATCATGAATAGTCATAGAAATCATAACATGGATAAGCCTTCTTTCCGGGATTTCATTTTGGTACTTACGGGATTGAATCGAATATTGTGAATGTAAAGATTTTTAAATTTATGGAATGCGACAGTTAAACATTTAAAATTGTTTTTTTTTTCTTATTTATCAAGTAATAAGGTGAATTTTATTTGTGCGTCCGTTCGAAACTTACATATGACTAATTTAGTAGTTATTTCTTTCAATTTATTATCTGCTGCTTGTAATTATTATACAACGTGTAACTTAAAGGGTATATACATATAAAGTGCACAGCTTCTTTGGATGATAACAAATGATATGGCAAGGGTTTTGAAATCCTATCTCTACATGTGTGGAACTTATTAGAAATTTCAATACATTGATACCAGAGACCGAATCTTTCAAATTAAGAAGAACGAAGAGAATTATTGTGTTATTGCCAAGTCACGTGGAAAGTTATTAACCCTCGTAGTGCTGTGACAGGTCTGTTATGATTGACATTCAAGAAACATATGAAACCGATAATTTGGTATCAATTTTATAAGACACTTATTTTGAGCTGAAACTGTGCATAGTCTCCATACCAGATGCTGTCTTCAGCCCTTGTGGATAGATATGGGGTTTCCGTTACACGTTGTATATTATATGCTTGAATAAATAAATATAAACAACTTTTTATACTCCTTAATATTTTTCGCATTCGGTAAAATAACTTTTTATGAATATGAAAACAGGTAAAAATGAAATACATATCACAATCTTTGAAATTCCTAAAAAATCTTAATTATTACAAAATCCCGGAATCCCGGAGGCGTATCCATATTAATATATACATGCCAGTTCATTGTCCCCAAATCAATCTACCTACTCCGATCACTGCTTATTACGTTTAATAAAAAATGCTTACCTTTTTGCTTTTGTTCTATGAATCTAAGATTTTAGGAAAACTGCATTTTTCTCAAAATAGCTCTGTGTTGGTTTATTTGTTATTTTTTATATGCTTACAACTTTATATAATCCTTACTTGTTCATTATAACTTATTTGAATAGAAATTCAATACTGTGAATCTCATAAAATGAATATTATAAAAAAATAAAATTTGTTTCTAAGTTAGTATGTTTTGTATTGTATGTAATCTCTGAAACTAATAATCCAATTCTAGAAATGTTTTAATTGGCAGTAAGCTATAAATTATTTCGATATCTACGCGGACGAAGTGCTAGTGTTATATACCTTGCTGTATATTGGTTTATTGTTGATATCACACGGGTGAACAATTGATTTTGTTTTTTGTCCTCATTTCACCTCTGAAGAGATTCACCTAAGTGATACCTCCTAGGTGAAATAAATCGACATACAGGGAAGCCTTTGTTCACCTTGGAATAAAAAATAATATTTTCAGTTTCTGTTTCACAAATATAATATAATTTATAATTAAATGATTATATTTATAAACGCAAAAAAAACTGTCTGCTTGCCTTTTTTGATGGTTGAACGGATTGGTATTGATGTTTTGCACATGAATAGACCATATCCTAAAATAGGATATGGGTTTGTTATATATGAGCTTTCGACCATAATACGCCCGAAGACGCTTGCAGAATTTTTTCTAGTATATAATCTGTTCTAACCTAAAATTCCTCATTCTCAATTCTCCAGGAGGTAAAGAAGTCAGACTACTGCGAGTACATCCGCCCTCCTATCGACGCTTACAAGACGCTTCAGTTCGGTTCCTTCGACGAAATACGTGAAGTTGGCTACAGACACGGCGCCGCTTACTTCGAGGGCCAAAGAAGGGGGGGCGGAGGGGGAGTGAGCGGTGCAGCAGCCGCGGAAGGGAGACGGCACGATGCGCCTTCACTGACTGAGTGAGTAGGACAGAGATAGTGCTTTCTTCTTGTGTGCCGGCTTTGGAGGTCTACTTCAAGGTACTGGGGTGGAGCGGTGGCGGTTGCTATGTTTTGAAGGGATCCCATCATCTGATGTCAATTTTTTTATGCTTTGAATGGACTTCTGTTTTTAACTTTATTTTATTTGCTAGCTGTGTTTTGTTTTGGTCTTTTTGTAGAATTCCAAACTATGCTTATTTTTAGTTGTTTTTATGTTTGATACTTTCACTACCAATATAAGATGTATATATTTCATAGAAGATAATATAAGGTGAAGTATTTTTATGTATTTTGAGCCTGAATGTAGTATGCAGCTCGAGAGTGTCAACGGGGCTATATAAAATATCCTGATACTGATCCTTAGAGGAGTGACACACGTCTTGATTATAGATGTGGGTTACATATTGCATTACAATTTCTGCATTTGCAAACTCGAAGGTCCTAATTCCGAATGCGGTTTTTGGGCGGAATTATAAACACATATTTTCTTTAAAAAAATATACTAGTATGTCTGGAATTTACGCCAAGAAGAGTCTTGTACTTTCGTGCCGTTTGACTATTCGCAGTCCTGTAATAACAATGCATGCAAACATTCACTAATCATTTCCAAAAAATATAACCATCACGTTTATTTGTTCATCTACCCACATATTATGCAAACTTTCCTTACCGCACATGTTCCAAAAAGGCCGCTTTAATTGATTAGCTTTGATTGAGATAATTTAAAAGATCATGAGTTCCCTTCGAAATAGTCCGAAGACCAACGATGCGACTCCTAAGTGAGTAGATACCAAGAAAATAGTGCCTAAGAACTCCCGATCTCCTATCCGAGCTGGTTGTCAACTGGTGAAGGTTCGTGTGAACGGTTCAGACAGACTTCAGCAGTAGTGAACCGTTTTATTGTTTTATGAGGTACCGCTACGGGACAACGTACTACGAAGGACAACGGCGCGGCACCCGGAGGCCGAGTGGCTTCGGCACTGATGGCAGGAAAAGTCACCCCCAACCGTCGATTACAGAGTAAGTTTTGGGGTAATGATGTGTCGTTTATGGTGAAATGTACCAACCGAAGACCTGTCTTAAGTATTCAGGAAATCTGAAGATGCATTCATCCTATCGTTATTGTACATTTTGATGCATTCCATAAGTACCAAATAAATTCTTGTACACCAATGTCAAATCCAATGGTGAACTGCTACCTCCTAAACTGGTAAAAAACTCTGGTAAAAAACTGTTTTAGGAGCAAATTTTCCTTCATAATAATGCTCGGAATACGGTTTTGGCTTTTGTAAGTACTACTAAGGACTTTCTATTAATGACAATTTAAAAAAGTCACATATAATTGTTTCAAATACATGTGTTATGAAGCGCAACACGTTGCTAGCAATATTTTATTATAACATTTCTCGAAAAAAAGTTCCAAAGAGTTTGGTCAAACAAAAAATTAAAAAATAAAGAATGAGTTAAAATCGTTATTTTAACTGCACGTTTGCAGAAATGTATGGGCATCCATGTTATGTTTATTTTTGATATATCAGTTTTACATACAAAATTATATCTTCAGAAAATACACATAGAGTTGAAACTGGTCTGATACATTTTAACATAATTCGGCACAACAATGTCCGTTGACTGATCTATTCGTTTTTCAAGACTGGTCTGTAAGGGATTTTAAAACATCTGTCTTCTCTCTCTCTCTGACACAGAATTGCAACGTTTACTACATAAAGGACACAAGGTGTATGTATTTTAGAAATAATCTAAAAACAATAACTTTCCTGTTATCATTTCCATGCACATAATATATTAATATTCATTTTAAATTTTCTTGGTACCTTCAGAAATAGCTGGTTCAGTCACAAGGCTCGTAAATGTGGGAAGCTCATTATTCGCCGTTACAGTATTTTCTGTATTCAGAAATACTTATAAAGTAGTAAAATTGCGTGATTTATTGTGCAACCACACCTATTTTGAAATTTTGAATCTGCCATACCTTAAATATTTTTAATTTAGAATCTACTAGCAAGCTTATAATAATGGATATTATAAGCTTGCTAGTCTTTAAAGGAAGTTCGAGGGTCCTTTTAATATGGAATTAGATTTCTACACCAGTGATAGGCCTGAAAAAAAATGGCTCATTCGTTGAACGCAAACCTGATTTTATTTGATGAACATTTCTCACCGCATAGACAACACTTCTGTGCCATAAATTAAACATACGCTCTATATTTCATAAATCTGTTACACATTAACTTATTTTTTTTAACTTTAACTTAATTATTATTACTCAACGTTAAGTTATTTGATGATGACCACCATCACTCCATAGACAACGCCTTACTTCCATAAACTAAAGACATGCTCTCCAATATTCCAGTTACACATTCACGGACTTAGCCCAGATGGTGTGTTCCGTGCGAACTGCCCGCGACATGGACAACGAATCCTCTTCATCATCAGACTATGAGGAAGATCAGCGACATTTCGAGGGATATGCTTCGGAGCCCAGCGCTGGGATACTGGAGGTAAGACCACCATTTGTTGCTTTTACTGGTTTACGTTTAGTAGTCATGATTAGGCATTTTAGATACGTTTTTTATGCAGTGGAATCTCGTAATTGTAGTGAATGAAATGAATTTACTTTGCTGTAACTAGATTTTATGTTAGGTGTTATCAGGACTTTTTCTTGATTATGTTTAAAAAATATATATAATAATGACCGCTGCATCAATAGTTAAATTTTATAACTAGCCTTTTTCTACATTTAAAAGTTTTATTTTTCCTGTAGTGTTTTTCTTAATTTTCTTGTAAAAAGTGTAAATTGAATAATTCTTATTTAGACCATTGTTTTTTTTTTACTGAAATTGCTGTGTGTTAAGTCTGCTTTTGGCCTAGATGCTTCGTTTTCTTGCGTCCTTTTTACTTTGATTTATACTAATTTATGTCCCGTATGTCTATTGTGGGACAAAATAACCATTTTCTGGAAGCCTGACATAGCCAGGAGGGGTGAAGCTGGACCAAACTAACGACCAGTGGTCCACTTTTAGCCTTGAATATTTAATATATATATAAAATAAATTGGTCAATTTGGAAATAATGGAGCCTTTGGCCAGCAGTGGGGTGATGCAAGCTAACAGTAACAGTATGTCCCAAGCAAAATTGAAAAATTTAAAAGCTACCGATGAATAAATAATTAATATAAATGAATATTCATCTAGAACTTGATAGACTCTAAGCCATCCTTAAAAAAAGTGGTTACAAAGCTAGACATTATGCTAACAATATAAAAATCAAAATGTTACGTGCCTTTACCGGTCTAGACAAATTCTAGGCTGGCTAGTGCATTGACGTACATTACAATTATTTATATATACATAGTTGGATATATTCTGAAAACGTATTATGTATATTCAGAAAACGAGCTTGGACGGGGGAGCGCCTTGGATCAGTGACACAGAATTGGTGGGCACATATACCGCACTGTAGTTTCACATACGGTGTAGATTTGTATCTTTTTTATTGTCTATGGGAGCTATGGCGTCACGGAGTTGGTTGTCTATTCTGTGTTTATGTCGCTTTGTGTTGTTCCTTCGTGTTAACTTGGTTTTTTTGCTATTTAATGTTCTATAATAATATCAATTTGTTACTTACTTTTGCTAGATTACTAATTCATACAGGGTGCTGGGATATGAAAGAGTATTCACTAATAATAACGGTCCATTGAGGTAAAGAAATATTAATTTCTACAGGCTCTATCAAAAGGGAAGGATTCCTAAAAAAATACTATTTGGTCCGTCATTTGGTTTACCAAAAAGTATTGGAAAATATATTTCACTATATAAAACTTTTTACCTCATTTTACTTATAACTTAAAAAGCTCCCTCTCCTGAATATATATCTTAGTACATTTTTATTGGTTTGGTAAAACAAAAACTTTGTGTATGTATTATTTTTTTATAATCAAACTCGCAAACACATTGAATTAAAAGTTCTCTTAATTTTCCCAAAATATGTCTACCAACCAAGACGAGCGATATATGTTTGAGTTCGTACCCATAGTTAACATAGTTTTAATCTAAATACGACGTGTCTGATCAGGAGGGGGGAGGAGAGGGCGTCTTTTATGGGCTTCTTGGTTGTTTCGTTATGTACTAGTGTTCATATGTATTCAATTCATTGAACACAATTTAAATATAATTTTCCTTAAGAAGCTAGTCTTTATATTTATGTTGCATGCGTTTTAATACATGTATCTTACAAGACACGCTTGTATCAATAATTATTATTGTTAACCTAGTCCATAACTAGATAACAGCGATGCACTCACGCTGCATGCTAAGTAGTTACAATTAAACATTATTTCATGGTTATACTAATGCTAGTTATTATATCTGCTCAATGAATAACCACTAATTTGAACATCACACAATCATTAACAGTCTTATTCATAAAAATATCTCGATAGTTTTAGTACATATCAAATTATTTTGTTTTTGTTTTACATTACAGAATTTGATTTAGCAAACTATTTACTGATCAATTAATTGTACCTAAGAGATTTTTTATGAATAAGGTACTCATCGTCCAAATATTTAAGAAAACCTTCTCAATATTGCAGGAGGGTCTCCGCACGCGGCGGGTAGGTGGCTCCCTCTCTCTGTCAGAAGACGAGATAGACTCTGAAGCGGAGGTTTACGACCCTTTGAACAAGCGCGGCGGTGGCAGGTGAGACCGAAACCTGCACGACCTGTGCAAAGCGCTCTACGAGTACGTGCAGTATACCGACTCCTGCGCAGATTAGCGGGATGCAGGGACAAAAACATTTGTTAAAATTCCAGTGTCAATAAGTCTTACCAAGATATCCGGCATGTGCAGTACACCAACTCCTGCTCAGATTAGCGGGTCGCAGGTACAAAGACATTTGTCGAAATTCCAGTGTCAATAAGTGTATGAAGATACCTGATACGTTCATTACACCGACTCTTGCGCCGATTAACGGGATGCAGGTGCAAAGACATTTGTCGAAATTCCAGTGTCAATAAGTGTTACCAAGATATTCGGTACGTGCAGTACACTGACTCCTGCTCAGATTAGCGGGTCGCAGGTACAAAGACATTTGTCGAAATTCCAGTGTCAATAAGTGTATGAAGATACCTGATACGTTCATTACACCGACTCTTGCGCCGATTAACGGGATGCAGGTGCAAAGACATTTGTCGAAATTCCAGTGTCAATAAGTGTTACCAAGATATTCGGTACGTGCAGTACACTGACTCCTGCTCAGATTAGCGGGTCGCAGGTACAAAGACATTTGTCGAAATTCCAGTGTCAATAAGTGTATCAAGATACCTGATACGTTCATTACACCGACTCTTGCGCCGATTAACGGGATGCAGGTGCAAAGACATTTGTCGAAATTCCAGTGTCAATAAGTGTTACCAAGATATCCGGTACCTACATGCGCCGAATAGCGGGACGCACGTACAAAGACATTTGTCGAAATTTCAGTGTCAATAAGTGTATGCATGATATCTGGTACGTTCAGTGCACCGACTCCTGCGCCGATTAGCGGGACGCAGGTACAAAGACATTGTCGAAATTCCAGTGTCAATAAGTGTATGCATGATATCTGGTACGTTCAGTGCACCGACTCTTGCGCCGATTAACGGGATGCAGGTGCAGACATTTATCGAAATTCCAGTGTCTAATAAGTGTTACCAAGATATCCGGTACATGCGCCGAATAGCGGGACGCACGTACAAAGACATTTGTCGAAATTTCAGTGTCAATAAGTGTATGAATATATCTGATACGTTCATTATACCGACTCCTGCGCAGATTAGCGGATCGCAGGTACAAAGACATTTGTCGAAATTCCAGTGTCAATAAGTGTATGCATGATATCTGGTACGTTCAGTGCACCGACTCCTGCGCTGATTAGCGGGATGCAGGTACAAAGACACTGTCGAAATTCCAGTGTCAATAAGTGTATGTCAGTGTGTACATTAGGGTATTTTCCTATAATATTTTATATACTCTGTCATTTAGATTACCAAAAAATGTTGGATCCGTGTTCTTTCTTTTTCATGTAATTAAAAAATGAGACGATACAGTGTGTTGAAATTTCACGTGACGTAAACGCCGTGTAATGGCTGCCACACACGCTACGGTCCACCGGAAAGGTCGACCTGTGCAGGTACGCCTGCGCAGGTAGACCGGAACGTGTGTGGGAATAGACCTGTGCAGTTTTTTGAGCCTGCACAGGCGACTTGCGCAAGATCGAAAATCAATTCTTTCGAGTGACACCGTACGGTGTACCTGTGTGTGTGTGCGTGTATTCCGGTCGCCTGCGCAGGTTGCGTCAGTTGTTTTCTAGTCTTTCTTTCAGACGGTTGTCTCGTCGCTCGCATCGTATTGCCGCCACGAATGCCACGTAATTCAGCAATAGAAAATGGCGCCACCAGATTCAGTTAAAAAAATCCTTGAAGATTTTATCCATTTTTTTAAATAACTATCAATGTGGTTAGAATTCACATTACTAGCCATCTTGTTAACCCCTCCAACTAAGCTAAATATGCTTGTGTCTGGAGTGGATTCAATAGTGTAATGGGTGGGGTTCGAACTCGTGACCTCTCGATCACAAGTCCGACACCTTATCCATTAGGCTATTGACGCTTATCGAATTATCGAAATAATTTTCGAAATTTATAGAAGTCATCCGTCTTTGGCAAATTAAAAACAAAGATTATCATAATCGAGACAAAACAGAAGCTGCTTATAGATTACTTATAGAAAAATTGAGAGAAATTGAGCTAGATGCGAACAAAGAAGTAGTTGTGAGAAAGATCAATAATTTAAGAAGCAATGTTAGGAAGGAAAAGAAGAAATATGACCAATCTTAAAGTAAAGTCTGGGGCATCTGCTGATGATGCGTACCGTATTAAACTGTGGTACTACGATTTGTTAAATTTATTTATTTAATTTATTATTATTATTATTTTTTATATTTCTTTTATCTTAAAAATTAAAGCAAGGCCTAGCAATGCCAGCGCGTCATTGTCCTCATTCGATGCCATCGCAAAAAGAACTGAAGACCGCTCCGGTACACCAGAACGTCCCCATACACGCTACCAATGTTCGGTTGACCTGCGCAGGTACACCTGCACAGATAACCTCTCCGGTAGACCGTAGCGTGTATGGCTTGCATTATACTTTTTAGCACTATGTGACGTCAGCAGGCCCCCCAGTAGCACTCCTAAACTTTGAAGCTTTTGATTTTTGTAATTTTTTATTGTTTTGATAAGGCAAAAGATATACAGGGTGTGGCGGAAATAATGGATAACCCTGTAACTGCCAGTAGGTCATATAATGGTCTATCATATATCCCAATTTCAAACTCAGGTGGTCAGGCATTTCAAAGTTATTTTTACTTGTTTATTTTTTTTGAAAATATTGTACCTATTTTATAAAATCAGCTGCCGTTTAAACATTTAACGGAGTTTTTTTATTCTGTTTTTTTGCGGTCTGCTTCTGAATGTTTGTGTAATCACACGCGTATGAAGATTTTTTGTTACACTCTAAGATGATTTCAGAAAAAAACACATAATACTTACTTTTTAGTTTTTTTTAATTGAATCCTGTAACTTTGACTCCATACTCTGAAAAAAAAATGTATGGCACAGTTATGGCCCATTACTTTAAAAAGTTGTCCATATCATGCGGATTCTAAAATGGTATCATAGTGGCCAGTATCGTACGAATGTGCAAAACTATTTCAGTTTGAATTCAAAAGGTTCATAATTTCAAAAAAATATTAAATTCAAAAAAATGTGATTCTGTATTTTACTAATCTTCTGTGTCATGTAAATTGTTGTAAAAACGTTTCTAACTCACTTTGACATTGCTAAAACACCACTCAGGTAATAAAAAACCCAGTCTCACTTTCTTTGGGATGACAGAGCTATTGTGCTTCCAGGCTGTGACTTTTTATTGATTTACTTTAAAGAGGTAGATAATAACGAGTTTAAGACTCCTTACTTAATTAGGTAATTATTTTACAGGTCAATTGATACAATAAAAAGCAATGTTCATGACACAAATGTATTTAAAAATCATACAAGATGTTCGAAATGAGCCCCATCGGCTGCGATGCAAGCTCTGCACCTTCTAATAAATGAACGTTTGATGCGACGTGCAAAGCCTGCCAAACTTATTTCCTGAGCAGCAGACTGCACACGTTGCCGCAATTGCTCCACAGACGTAATCTCTTCTTTGTAAACTTTTTCTTTTAAACAGCCCCAGTAAAAGAAGTCTAATGGGTTCAGGTCCGGCGAACGGGGTGGCCACAATATTGGCCCTAAGCGCCCTATCCAACGTTCTGGATATGTCTCATTCAGGTGCTCTCTCACTCTTGCCGCATAATGTGCAGGGCAGCCGTCGTTTTGCAGCCACATGTTCTCACGTGTTTCATTAGGAACGTCTTCTAACAGCTCGGGTAAATTATTTTGCAGGAAGTTCAAATAGCTTTCAGCATTAAGAGTCGGTGGCAGCTCAAACGGACCAATAATTTGGCCGTTAATTATTCCTGTCCATAAATTGATTTTCACTTGGTACTGCGATCGGTCTTGTCTAATTAAATGTGGATTTTCAAGCTGCCAACTGTGTAAATTGTGTATATTCAAATACCCGTCCTTCCTGCATGTAGACTCGTCACTCCAGAGGATATTTTCAAAGAAATGTGGTTGTTCTCTAATTCTTCTCAACATTATACGACAAAATTCTTTTCGTGCTCGGTAGTCCCTTGGAAGTAATGTTTGCACCCTTTGATAGTGATGGGTACAATTCGTGACGTTTTAATATGCGATGTACTGTTCTGGTTGACATTCCAGTAAACCGAGATAAAACTCGAATGGATATGGTAGGATCTGCTTCTACTAACTCCATAACTTCTTCTTCGTTATTGTAGACTCGTGGTCGTCCTTCACTCGCGCCGCCCACACCTGTACCAGGTATTCTTCCCTCACAGTAGGCATTGTGTACGCGAATAAAAATTCGGTAATCAGGGTGTCGACTATTCGGGTACCTTTCTCGGTAAAGTCTTGCCGCTTCATTGGCGTTGCCTCTACATTCACCATAAATGTAGTGCATGTTGGCATATTCTACCGATGTGTAACGTTGAGGCATTGTCAACAGCGCACTTGCCACAACAGTCCGGGTACAGTAAGCAATGTCGTCGGGATCACTAAACAACGCAAGTCCAAATCACAGGCAAATCAGAGTCCGAAAAGAAATGCAGTAAGTCACGAGTTAGATTTAACGAACGAAAAACAGGGAGCAAAGGCGCGTGCGACTACGTACGACAACGAACGGGATCACACTGAATGATGTTATGAGGAACTATTGATGTGGTGATTCTAAAAAAAATACAGCTTGCCTTTTTCTATTTTGCACAATAGCTATATTGTTTCCATCGAGCCAGAATTCCAGGTAGCCCCAAACAAAGAAAGGACCGGTTTTTTTTTACCTGAGTGATGTTTTAGCAATGTCAAAGTGAGTTAGAAACGTTTTTACAACAATTTACATGATACAGAAGATTAGTAAAATACAGAATCACATTTTTTTGAATTTAATATTTTTTTGAAATTATGGACCTTTTGAATTCAAACTGAAATAGTTTTGCACATTCGTACGATACTGGCCACTATGATACCATTTTAGAATCCGCATGATATGGACAACTTTTTAAAGTAATGGGCCATAACTGTGCCATACATTTTTTTTTCAGGGTATGGAGTCAAAGTTACAGGATTCAATTAAAAAAACTAAAAAGTAAGTATTATGTGTTTTTTTCTGAAATCATCTTAGAGTGTAACAAAAAATCTTCATACGCGTGTGATTACACAAACATTCAGAAGCAGACCGCAAAAAACAGAATAAAAAAACTCCGTTAAATGTTGAAACGGCAGCTGATTTTATAAAATAGGTACAATATTTTCAAAAAAAATAAACAAATAAAAATAACTTTGAAATGCCTGACCACCTGAGTTTGAAATTGGGATATATGATAGACCATTATATGACCTACTGGCAGTTACAGGGTTATCCATTATTTCCGCCACACCCTGTATGTGCAATGTTATTTAAAAATCTAAATAACGGACTAAATAGAGTAATCATTTTGAAACACAGGAAACTACCCTATTTGTGTTAGAACAAGTATTCCCTACAAGTTCGTTTGAGTGAAACTGATCACTATATACTGCGAATAGGACTTTTTATAAATTCATGTGTTAAAAGACTTTGTATTAATAATTGTCATTATGTGAATTGACGAGGTGTGATTTTGTGATATGACAGTGATATTCGGTAGATGCTGCAGTAAAATTAATGTGTACATACATAATATAGATATTGTTTGTAGAAAATTGTGACTAGAAAGCTAATTAATGTTACTTAGCTTACTATTTTTTTTATTAGGGTCTACGCCTTACGTATGGTAATCTAATTCAATACCTACATGTGTATCTACGTCTTACATTCTGCCAAGAACTTGAACAGTTGAGAAAGAACTGTTGTGGATAAGACTAAATCCAGTCTGTTCAAGTCTCCAAAGAGTTGGCATAAATATAACTTTGAATTATTTCTGTTCCTGTCGCACAACTGATAAACAACTCATGTAAGACAGAGATAGGAACATATTTAAGACAATTCATGCTCTAAGTAAAATATTCTATTTCGGCCTGAGAGTCAGTTGGATTAATTGGTAGTGTGCAATTGTGTTTCGTGTTTTCCTGGATTATTTCCCGCACCGGGATTATTGCAAAATGCAGCGATTAATAGTGAGATTTTCTTGTAAATTGGCATAGTTTGGTGATGTTTCTTTTTGATTTTGGTAGAATAGCATTTGACTGCTTTGCAAATGGCGCCAGTTGGTAAGCTTTGATATTTATGAAGTTTATTACTGTTTTAAAGATCGGGCACTTTTGGCATTATTTCCTTCACCATTCAAGATTTTAAAGAAAAGCAGTGTAATGTGCCAATGTATATGATGCTTAACGAAATAGCAATAAAAATAAGTACTCATATGACTTGAACAACGTTACATTTTGTATTAGGTAGTGTAACATAATTATATGCAGTTCTATTTATAACTTTTTACTTTTATTGCTTAGTTTAAATTCTGATTAGCAAATTTTCTATTGATAATTTTAATTAAGAATCGGCTATTCACTATTTAAGCCAAGCAAATGGAAAGAAATGCTTATGAATGAGCCTGATTATATCTATTTGAACAAACTACATTTTTATGGAGTTTTAAAATGACTGTATAATGTTTTACCGAATTGTATATAATCATGTCAGTGTAACTTCTTTCAATTCCCTTCCCGTATACATACTTACGATGCAACTAGATTTTATAGTAAAATATTAAATAATAATCTTTAGATTCTCAATATATATATTATTACACTTAAAACTGGTTTTAAATAGTCAGATGACTTTTAAATGAAGGATAAATGTATCGGTTTGAAATATTTTTATAAATCGTACTATTAGAATTAAAGTGACAAACAAATGCCTGTTACTTCTGATTTATTCTATAAAGTTACCTTAAACACTACACTGAATACCGAGGTTTGTATTACGAGTAATTAAGGGACAGCCTGTATATCAGTTATGGAAGAGATTTGTACATATATATTAACACAACAATGCTTTTAAAAGCATTTCTTGCTCAAACCCAAATATAATATTTCCTTTCATTCTAAAAGTGCGATAATGTAAGTTTCTCATGTAAGTTATTCGTCTATCAAAAAATACGCCTTCAGTTAAAGAAAATTTAGAAAAAGTTCTGTAGAAGTTCCATCATAATAGGCAAAAAATGTGTTATTAAAGGCCTAAATAACAAACTTACAAAGACTATCTTTGGCAAATATCACTTTATAATTGGTAATAGAAACGCATTTTAGAATCGCCTTTACATACAATACCTACAAAATATTATATATATTATAATTATAATTAATAGGGTAGCTAGATAAAAAAATAGATTATTCTCTTTTATATGCATTGATAGCCACTTAAAAATTAGCTAAGTAAACCACTTTCCTATTTACTCTAAAAACAGTAGATAATGTACTATTGAAATATTACTAAAGCAGTGAATTTGTTATACTGTCTAGATTTGCACAAAATATTAAATATACAACTCTACTAAAAATTATACTCGTATTTTTTTCACCAGTTAATTATGCTTTTGGTCAACATGTCACTTTTAATTTTTTTTTGATAAGTCGTTTGTATGTATTACGTGATATTTTTGTTTTTCTTTTATTATTCTATTTACTGAAGGCGGTGATATGTCCCTCTGATTTTCATTTTCATCAGCTAAAACCTTAACAAGAAAACAGCCAGTAATCTTATAAAAATATTTAGGAATTGATAAGATGATGTGAATCTTATCAATTCCTAAATATTTGTAAGTAAAAATTCATTTTACAAGTTTTTAAACTGAAATTGTTGTGTTACAATAAATTCTGACACTAACTAGTCGCCAAACAACCATTTTATATAATTACTCATAAATAAAAACAAGGACAGTGCTTTTTGTATTTGGAAACGAAAACCAATAAAGATAGTGTTAAATGTCAAAGTGTGTTGTGTAAAACGAAATGTTATATGTTTTTAATAAGATTTTTAATAAACATATCCATACTTACAAAGTGTAACTTCTATATTATCTATGTATCACCGACAAGAGTCTGTAAAGTTTTAGATAATAATTTTGTAATTTAGTCTTATCGACTGCAAGTAGCTTTAAGTATGCCACCAGGCACAAAACGTGTTTAAATAAAACCAAATACCTAGCTCAAATATTGTAATTCGTATAATTTATATAATAAATGCTTATTATTAAATATGTTTTTTTTTTTTAATCAAAAACTGCTCCTTGAACATTCAAGATAACATCAAGAAATAGGGGTGTATCCTGCTGAGGTAGAGGGAATGTTCTATCGAGATTCTGCGGCCCGGAACACGAGCAATTGTAGAAACAGGGTGGATTTTTAGTTAATATATAAAGTCTGACACTCCATTTTCCCGCTCTTGATAGATAAATAGAATATACTTTATTATACACCAAAATTTAAACACATTTAACAATGTGGAAAGAATGTGGAAAGGAGTCATTTGATGGTTTACAAAAAATGTCTTTTTCCGTTACTCAGATAACCTTTCTGTAAGAAAAATGACGATTTAACAGATCCAGTTAATCTTTATAAGGTTCCGAGAACATTTTATTAATCAGACACTCTTTCGTGGCTTTTACCCGTTCTAAATAGCTCGCTACAGTTAAAGCTTCAACATTATCACCGATATCCACCTTGATAGTCTCCATATTATCTATGTACCTCGTCCTGTAGTGATGTCCAATGTCAACACCGTAACGTTTCGTCTCCGTAGTACCGTCCCATTGTTCAGGCAGCCTGATCCGAATACCTTTTATTATCTCTCCGAAGTTTTTTCTAATTAAAAGCCTGCAGTCAGGAATCTCGCACATGTTGATCAATACCTGCATAGCTCGTAATTGCAGCACGGGAACGTCCTTCTTCACGCACAGAGCAACTAACCGCTCACTCAATTGAAACTGGAACTCTTTCAGCCGCCATTTTGCCATAGTCGTCATTGACGTGTACATCATTACACCCAGAGTGCTTATAATGATCTGTAGATCTTTCGAGTACAAGTATGGTAGTAAATATCTGGTCATGTCGTATTTATCGGCTAGTTTTTTACCTATACTGTGCTTGCATAGCTGTCTCATGCATTCCATTGCCCCTTGCACTATCCGTTTATCTTGGTACGACAAAAGTTCCAGCATTACTTGAAACGCGTTGGCTTTTAATGATTTAGTAGGCTCCCAGTCTGTCAGATTCTTCAGCGACTCTAAATGTAATAGAACGATGCCAACGTGGTCGTTTTTGATCACTTTGAGAAGGTTTTCGACGATCTTACCGTTTTTTGAGATTACGTCGCAGCCGTATCTGGTAAGCTGTTTGAAACAGAGTGCTGCGGCATATCGTATCTCTTTACGATCTCGCATGAATAGGAACATGAGGCGATCTATGACAATGGGTTGGGATAGGATACGGGTTCTGCCTTGGAAGTAGTTCCCGAGGTGTGTGAGGATGAGACAGACTTTCTCCTTTACGATGGGGTCGCGATCCTGCAGGAGGTTTATGAGCCGGTAGACAATGTTCAAGTTCACAAGGAATAGGGCGTTTTCTGATATCTGGACCTGTTGGAAGATACATGAATTAAGCAATTGTAACGATGTTGTTACTAGAAGAATTGGATTATTGACTACCTACTACCAATAACTGTATGAAGTATTTGAAATGTGTTACTGAAATAGTACGACTTGCGAATTTTAAAATAATACGATTTGAAATAACACGATACGCGCTAATATTCGAAAGTACTGAGTGGATTTGATTGAAATTAAGTATGGAAGTAGTTGAAGCTTGAGGAAGGTACAGGTCTAAGTTGTGGAATTCTCTGCCGGCTTCTGTGTTCCCTGCCACTTATGACCTTTCAGCCTTTAAAGCAAGAGTAAACAGGCATCTTCTGTGCTCGCTCGTCCCATCGTAGACCTCATCTATCGCTTACCATCAGGCGAGATCGAGGTCAAGAGCGGGCTCATCCGTAATAAAAATAAAACAGGGTCTGCCACGATGGCCTTATTTTTAAACTTGCTTCTTTCGGTTTATATAGTTATTATTAAAATAAAATAACATATAGGCACATTACCTGATCAAGTAGGCTATGAATAGCTTGCAGTTTAACAAAGCTGTCATCCGAACTAATATCCCTGTTAATGATGCGCAGACCAAGACGCTCGAAGCCCAGCCGGGCCCTCGTGATATCCGTCCACGGAGCGTATAAGGATGGCTGCATAGACTCCAACCTTTGCGCTGGTGGCCGTTCTGATGAACACAAATAATAACAGTAGTCATGACTAAGACTATTCAGCTAAGCTTAAGGAATAGCGAGCATTCTGATGATTAAATATTATGCATTATGACAAGCAGTAGGTATAATTTACACTAATAGGAATAAGAGAAATAGGATATAAGGGACAAGATTTGATTTTTGTTTGTTCACAATGGATTAACTCGGAAACTGGTGAACCCATTTCAAAAATTCTATCACTATTTATTTGGCTAAAAATAACCTTTACACGCGAGCGAAGCTATGGGCAAAATATAGTAAAGAATTTATAGGTATTCCAACCGGGTCTCTCGTGGTACTGCATCAGAAAGTAAGGAGCTTCTGTGGTCACGTGTTTACGAAATGTAGCGACATCTCTACTTAAGTTAAGTTATGTAGGCAGTTTTTTAATACAGGTACATGTTACATGTACCTGTATTAAAAAAATATGTAACATGTATGTAGTGGTAGGTTTCGGTTGAGCGCTAGCACCTAGCTCACCTGATGGTAAACAATGAGGTAGTCGATGATGGAATTCATTTTCCTAAAAATCAACATTGATTAGGTTTTTTTTATTGATGATGGCTCGCGTTTGACCACGAGAGACAAGATGAAGCATGCTTAGGTACCTAGAAGTAATCTATTCACTCTTGACTTAAATCCCCAGGTTAGCTATCAGGAAACATAGACTCCAGCGGAGATCCAAGCTGAGACAGTATTACCAAAATATATGTTTTGATATCCCACACTGCTGCATATACTTGATCACCACTATGTAGCAATGGCGCATCGCACTTCGTCTTATTTTAGGCAAATGCGCATACTTTTAATTGAAACACCAGGTTTTAGTATCCAATGGGGAATTAATGTGTTTATTTACCGTCATGAGGATCAAACTGTGTCTTCCGCATGGCTCGACGAACAGCCTTGTTGATTAGCTTTGGGTCGACGCTCGTTGCAAGTTGGAGGTAAGAATTCTTGTAAGGACAGTACATGTTTGAGCTTCTAAATAAAACTATCAAAATCTCAGTAAACGACTACGAACTGACAACTTTTGCCGAGGTACCTCACTTTTGTAAATATTTCGAATTATGAGAAGCCACCAAATAAACATGAAACAAATTGGGCATAATAATTTGACTAGTATGTTTGTCATTTTGATAAGGGGTAAGGGGTGACGTTACGTAAGCGCATAGATTTCTCGTTAGATTTAATGTATTTGAGGTAGGTATTGGAAAAGGTTTATCTGCATAGTCTATTTTAAAGAGATATCATGTTAGGAGGCACCTGATCAAAACGCAAACATACGTAAATACAACGTTATTCTGAAAGCCTTAGCTGTTTTAACAGAACCTCTTCAGAATGGAATATATAATTACTTATTTGTTATTTATTAATAGACAAAGCGATAATGCGAGTCAACTCTATACTACAAAACAGTCGAATTTATGGATAACACGCACGACATTAGCTAAGTACGCGCGTGTGTTCTTTTGCTTCGTATTAGGTAGTGTGCGACTCAGTGACGGAGCTCCATAGGGTCATTGCCTGCCGGGGTTGTGGGAATATTATAACGAGATACCGTGGCCCCGGAACTTAAGAGCAGCTGAAGGAACGAATGATGTGGTCGAAGATGGAGCACGCTTACCTAAAAGTAACCTATTCACTTTTGACTTAAAGATTCCTAGGTTATAGCTATCGGGAAACACAGACTCTGGTTGGGAATTCCACTCCTTAGCCGTACGCACAGTGAAGGTATTCCCAAAACGTTTTGTGCGTAAGGTTGGGATGTCCACCACGTAACTATGGCGCTTCGCCGTTTGTCTCGTAGTCCGATGATGGAACGGGCTTGGCTGAATTAGACTGTGTAATTCCATTGCACACTCACCGAAATATAACCGATAGAAAACCGATAGACTTGCAACTCGTCGTCGATGTTCAAGGCTCTGGAGCTTTGACTCGACCAGTGCATCGTTGCCAATGAGTCTCTTAGCCCGCTTCTCGACGGACTCAAGCGCGTCCAGTTGGTATTTAGCAGATCCGTCCCAATGATGAGAGCAGTACTCCATACACAACCGAACCTGGGCTTGATAAAGATTGAGCAACTGTTCGGGTGTGAAGTACCGTCTCACCTTTGCTAGGATTCCCAACTTTTTTGATGCTAGTTGAGTCGATAAACGGGCCAAATTTGAAGGTAAAAGTTAGTGTTACCCCCAGAAGCTCGATACGGTCGGTTATCGGCACGGTTACACCCCTGAAAGTAGGAGCCGGTTCGAATTGACTACTTTTTGCGGAGAAGAGACACGCCTGGGTCTTGGCTGCATTAAACTTGACCAAGTTGGCATCGCTCCATTCGGAGACAGCCTTCAAGGACAAGTTCAAGCGCCCAACAATGTCCTCACGAAGAGACTGGATCTGTGACCCACCAGCTCGCGCGCTGGACACATATCCTCAGAAACTGTACTATCGTCTGCATACCCAAAAGTACCGGGAATCAGCAGATCGTTAATGTACACCAAAAATAAAGTTGCTGAGAGAACAGACCCCTGAGGGACCCCGGCATTAATTGCCAATTGGCCAGACGAGCAGCCATCAATGGCCACTCGAATGGACCGATCTCTCAGGAAGTGTTCAATCCAAACGCAAAGTTGAGTGGGTAAACCGAAGGAAGGAAGCTTAGCAATAAGGCTATCGTGCCAGACCCTGTCAAAGGCCTTGGAGATGTCAAGGGAAACAGCAAGTGCTTCCCCGTGCTTCTCAATGGCCTCACTCCGTGTATGAATGGCATACGCTAGAAGGTCCCCAGTTGACCGGTTATATAAAAATGGCTTGATATTTAAAAATGGATTTAGGAAAGATACTATAGATATTAAAATAAATGAAAATATCCTCCAAGTAGTTGAGAATTATAAATATTTAGGACTGACGTTAGATCGATCTCTAAGATGGTCTAAACATATAAATGAGCTAAAAGACAAGTCATCAAAATTTATTAATGTGTTTAAAATACTGACTGGCCCAGGCTGGGGAATACACCCAACTCATTTAAGACGTTTAGGTATACATTGCCATTATACGCACTAGATTAGATTATGCTAGTTTTTTATATGATAATAGTTGCCAAACCCATCTAAACAAGCTAATTAAAATTCAAAACCACTGCTTGATGGTCATAGGTGGTTTTGTTAAAAGTACAGCCATTCATATGATGGAATCCGAACTACATCTGCAGCCGTTACATGTTCGTAGATAAACTCTTTTGCAAAAAAAAAAACGGGCACTTTAGATTTTTTCTCTACTTCAATGAAGAAGAACAAGAAACAGGTTTTATTAATTTGACGATGTATTGGCATGTTATTGGAAGCATCCTGGCATGATTCTTTACGTTCCAAATTTAAAATTTGAAATTAATAAAAGAAAAATAATGATTATTGTGGATTATTCTAAAATTGCTTTACTAATGGCGCGAATTGCTGAAACGATTTTTAACTGATTACGATATTTTAAAACTTTTTGGATATTTTCTGCAAATTAAACAATTTAATCTTTCTTTTTACATTAAATACCACTTTTTGATATGAGTGATAAAGCGATAAAGCCCGATTTACACTTCAACAAGTACAGTAGCCAGTTAAGAACTCAGACAGTTAAGTAATAAGTACTAAGTTGTAAGTAGCGTCCAAACATAGGCGAGTGAGTAGTCATAAGTTGCCCGAGAAGAAAAAAAGAAAATAAAAAACTTGAGAGGTGTCAAGGGACACCCGGATGGAACGAAGTTCCTTTCGATTAAATAGTGAAGGAATTGTAAAAAAAAACATGTGTGCAATTCACACGTGGTAGAAGTGAAACCTTCAAAAATTTACGAAATTTCAAAGGTATACCGTTGCCCTCTCTCTCTCTCTCTTTACCTCAACTCCCCACGAGACGCCCCTCAACTCATGCCTCAACTCATCCCGCAACTCGACCCGCAACTCGACCCGCAACTCGACCCGCAACTCGACCCGCAACTGGACCCGCAACTCGACCCGCAACTCGACCCGCAACTCGACCCGCAACTGGACCAGCAACTCGACCCGCAACTGGACCCGCAACTCGACCCGCAACTCGACCCGCAACTCGACCCGCAACTGGACCCGCAACTCGACCCGCAACTCGACCCGCAACTCGACCCGCAACTCGACCCGCAACTCAACCCGCAACTCGACCCGCAACTCGACCCGCAACTCCCCCTCAACCTACCTGTAACCTACAAATGTACTGTACTAAACTCGCCCGTCTACATGCCAGCCAGTTAAGTTGGAGGGGTGCGGGAGACGCGAGAGAGGGGGCTACTTCGCACTGGACTCGCCGAAAAATAGGATCGCGATCTATTTAACTCAACTTAATCAACAACTTACTACTTAACTCGCTTTTGCCGTTCAAACTACAATAACAACTTAACTCGCCGATGACGCAAGTTAACTCGCTACTGTACATGTTGAAGTGTAAATCGGGCTTAAGGGCCGGTAAAATTATAGCCCTACTTGAAGAAGGTTGTTCGAAAACTTACGTGTCTCAGCGGCTAAATGTGAGTCGTTCAACTGTCCAGAGGACTTGGCAACGATATCAAGAGACCGGTTCGGTCAAAAGAAGACCCGGTTTGGGAAGAAAACGATGCACAGAACCAAGAGATGATCGCTTTTTGGTGAGTCAGGCGTTGCGGAATCGTAAAGCGTCAAGTGTGGACCTGAAGAAGAGCCTTGAAGAAGGAAGAAGAGTAGAAGTTAGCTTGTGGACGGTCAGGAGGAGGCTTTTGGCTGCCAATATCAGGAGTTACCGCCCAGCTCGGGGCCCTAAATTACTCCGTGAGCACCGTGTTGCTCGACTTCAGTTTGCTCGGAACTGTGCTTCATGGACTCTGGAGGACTGGAATAAAGTATTGTTTTCTGATGAAGCTAGAATCTCTTTGTGTGGAGAGTACCGACGCCGGAGAGTGCTGCGAAGACCACGGGAACGCTATGCGGAAGTGTGTTTCGAAGAAATCACTCCTTATGGCGGAGGCTCCGTTATGTTTTGGGCAGCAATTAATTCGACGGAGCGTACGGAGTTAGTTTTCATAGAAAATGGAACATTAAATGCACACCGGTACATAATGGAAGTCCTAATTCCATATGCACAACCCACATTGACTGCACTTGGGGAAGATTCCATTTTTATGGACGACAATGCTCGCCCGCACCGTTCTGGCGACGTGGAAGCGTACATGCAAGAAGTTGGGATCCGTCGTTTAGATTGGCCAGCTCGAAGTCCTGACCTCAATCCAATTGTGCATGTCTGGGATGTTCTAAAGAGACGGGTAAGATTAGTGCAACCTGCTCCACAAAACATCAGGGAGCTAAAAAGTGTCATTGCAGAAGAGTGGGAACGTATTCTTCAAAACGTTATTTAAAACATCGTGGAAAGCATGCCCAGAAGGATTCAAGCTGTGATTTTGGCAAGAGGAGGTCACACTCGTTATCAGGTTTTTACATATGTAACTTTATTTAATTAAAAAAAGTTTAAAAAAATCTTGTCTTTATTGCCGACCACTTCTTATTGTTTGGGCATGTACATCGGTTTTAAAGAATCCGGCGTTTTTTTTTTCTTTTAATTGCCTGAATTCACTTCACGCGCGTTAATTTACACGACTATAAGTATACAGACTACGTCAAAGCAATAAAAAAAAATCGACCTTAGAACGTAAATTTCCTTAGGTGCCCGTTTTTTTTTGCAAAAGAGTGTATTACTTAGCTGGAAAGTTCTTTCTGAAACTCAAATCTTTCATAAATAAAGACACCTGTGAAATTATCAACTTTCTCAGTAATTGGAGACGCAAAAAGATACCACTTTTAGCCTACACATACGAAACACTAAATAACAAGGACATCTATTGTAAGGATGAGTTGGGATTATTTTCGCTTAACACATGGGTCAGCGGTGTGAATTTGTCTTGTACTATTAAATCAGACATAAAAGAGATTAACGAAGCTAAGAAATTATATAATCATAATCAACTTCGAACTATTTGTAGTAAGAATTTTAGCGGGACATACACTGGTTATTACACGATTTATACAGATGGATCTAAAATCCAAGCTAGTGCTGGAGCTGCGTTCTACGACCCTCAAAGTAATACTGCCTGTAAGTTTAAACTAAATTCAAAAATTTCGGTCATGCATACTGAGATATACATACGCCATCTTTGAAGCTATCTCATACCTTGAGTCAGTTAATTTTCATAATTGTGTCATATATTCGGACTGTAAAAGCGCACTCCAACATTTGATGAGGTGTATAAAACATAATGGTTACCCGGTAGCATACAAAATTACAGATTATATTAACACAAGTTAGAGATAAAGATAAAGATATTATTTTACAGTGGTTAACTTCCCATATCGGCATTGAAGAAAACGAAAAAGTAGATAATTTTACTATGGAAGCATGTTTTGAGGGTGTTCCGGTGGCATATAAACCTTACTGGACTGATATTTTATATGAAGTGAAATTGAAATGTTATGCTAATTATATTAATATAATATATTATTATACTAGCTTTTGCCCGCGACTTCGTCCGCATGGAATAGTTACTTAGGGCTAACGTTAAATTTAACCCCGATTTTGAAGCATTCTTCATTGGCGCTCCGCTCCTATTGGCCTTAGAGCCTATAGCCTTTCTCTATAAATTGACTATTTAATTAAAAAATATTTTTTCAATTCGAACCAGTAGTTCCTGAGATTGTCGCGTTCAAACAAACAAACAAACTCTTCAGCCTTATATGTATTATTAGTATAGGTAGCTGTTGCTCGCGACTTCGTCCGCATTTACGACGTTTTTCGTAAAAAAAAAAGTAGCCTATGTCCTTCTTCACCGTTCAGTGATTTTGATGTAACAGACAGACTAACTTTCGTAATTTAGTAGGGAAATATAATATGTCAATCTATAATACTGTTGAAAAATATCGCAATAAGGAACCGCACAATATTATTGTTAATAGCTGTGCCCGCGACTCCGTCAGCGTGTAACTCCTTGTGTGTTATTAAGTTAATGTATTGGTAATATTGTTTAGATCACGTTCACATGAGGCTTAAGTACCTATAGAACGAAAATACTTCAGCGCAAAGCTTCCGGGTAAACTAAGTTGAAAATTGACCCGTCCGGCACGTGAACATAAAGATTTCTAGAACTGCTAACCCGGGAAAGAGCGACGTACAACTGACCATGCGAGAAACAACTGACACCGAGATCTACTCCAGCAACACGAAAAGTCTGCCCTGAGCCTTATTAATTGTCATTGTATAACACACCGATACTGGGAATTGAGTTCTTTTAAATTGGAATGGAAAATTATTTGGTATTATGGGAATTCTGGGAATAAAGACGGTTTCTCCTGCACCGCAACCTGTTAAATTTGAGCCTCGATTATATTTTGTTGCAACTGGGTTACTTTTAGCCGAGTTCCATTACAAAGTTGTGGTGGTCTTAAATTTCGGAGCAGAATAATCGGAATGTCAATTTTTAAACAAATTTCATGAGAATGAGAAGTCCGGGCATATTTAAAGAATTTAAAAATTCTATCGGGTAATTAGTGGCTTCTTGTTCATCGACCAGGCTATTTATTGAACTATAAACTTTGCTTTCCGCCTGTATATTCGACAGTATTTTGTTATTAATCTCAAATGCCTGGTCATTGCGAGGAGTTAAAATAGATCTTTCGCATAGCCAAGAATCGTCCCTATTTAATGTATTTGTTACGTCACCGTAAACCGACGATATAAGATGTGGTTGGGATTGCACTATACAACATAACTCAGGCGTCTGAATAAGTTTTCCTTGGTGTAGTTGTGGATAGGTACCTTCACCAATCTTTAATAATATATCAGAAAAAAGAGTAGACAAATATTATAATCAGAAAGCTTCGAACTGCTAAGCTATCGGGAGTTACACGTGTTATTGTGAGTCAACCATAAAAGATAGACATATGCTGTTTTGGGATATTTTTTATATAATTTTAAGGAGAACATTTCCGTCATGAAGTGATTTCTGTGTAGCTTTAACCATTAAGGTTGCACACGCGACGGAAGCTTAAAAAATGGAGTAACTTCTCCCGTTTTCCCAACATTTCCCTTCACTGCTCTGCTCCCATTGATTGTAGCGTGATGAAAAGTATACTATAACCAGCTCAGGAGTATGAAAAATAATTGCACCAAGTTTCATTAAAATCCGTCGAGTAGTTTTTGTTTCTATAACGGTTATACAGACAGACAGACAGACAGACAGACAAAAATTTTACTGATTGCATTTTTGGCATCAGTATCGATCCCTAATCACCCCCTGATAGTTATTTTGTAAATATATTTCATGTACAGAATTGACTTCTCTACAGATTTATTATAAGTACTAGCTTTTGCCCGCGACTTCGTCCGCGTGGAATAGTTACTTTGGGCTAACGTTAAATTTAACCCCGATTTTGAAGCATTCTTCATTGGCGCTCCGCTCCTATTGGCCTTAGCGTAATGATACAATATAGCTGTGCCTGCGACTCCGTTAGCGTAAGTTAATGTATTGGTAATATTGTTTAGATCACGTTCACATGAGGCTTAAGTACCTAGAGAACGCTTCGACCGCGAGACGCGTCGAGCGCGGCGACCGATTCTCAAAAATAATCCTTATAGCATGATTCAGTATTCACGCGCGATGGCTTATTATTATAAGCGTATTTCATGTATAACTTTGGTGTTTCTATACCGATTTATATGATTCTTTTTACTGTTTCGTAGCCGAATGGCAAAAAACGAAATCTTTATAGTTTCGACATGTCTGTCCGTCTGTCTGTCTGTCTGTCTGTCCGTCCGTCCGTCTGTCACAGCAATTTTATTCCGAAACTATTAGGACTATACATGTGAAACTTGATAGGTAGATGTATTCTGTGAACCGCTTTCCGATTTTGAGAAAAAAATTAAAAAATATTTAAAATAAAGAGGGGCTGCTCCCCATACATGGAACTACTAAACCTGAAAATATTTTTTTTTCATGAAATCGATGCATGTGTGGTATCTATAGACAGTTCTTTAAAAACGACATCGGGGTTTCTAAAACCACTTTTCCATAAAGTCAATCGTTTAAAAGATATAAGCTTCCAAAGTGGTAAAATGTGTGTGTGGCGGACACAACCTCTAACGTCTATAATAATGGAGTGAAAATCTAAAAAAAATATATGTCTGTAGATCTTAATATAAACTTTCAACCAAAATTAGTTTGAACGAAATCAGTTCAGCAGTTTTTGAGATACAGCATATTTTCTAAAACCGCAAATATAACTTTGTAATTCATACAAACACTATGAAAAACAAATTTATTCGGCGCAGTTGTAAAAAATGTAAAAAAGCCAGTTTTAAGAAATTTGTAAGGTTTTTTTTTTCAAAACAAATTTATTTGGCGCAGTTGTAAAAAATGTAAATAAGCTAGTTTTAAGAAATTTGTAAGGTTTTTTTTTCGTCAAATAAATTTGCATATTATATTATAGTTACTACGGAACCCTTCATGGGCGAGTCTGACTCGCACTTGGCCAATTTTTTTATGGAATAGTTAATAATGTTAACTTTTTCAATTAGGGGTGACTGAGAGTGTTATAAACGTAAGAGTAGACAAATATTATAATCAGAAAGCTTCGAACTGCTAAGCTATCGGGAGTTACACGTGTTATTGTGAGTCAACCATAAAAGTTAGACATATGCTGTCGTGGGATATTTTTTATATAATTTTAAGGAGAACATTTCCGTCATGAAATGATTTGTGTAGCTTTAACCATTAAGGTTGCACACGCGACGGAAGCTTAAAAAATGGAGTAACTTCTCCCGTTTTCCCAACATTTCCCTTCACTGCTCTGCTCCTATTGATTGTAGCGTGATGAAAAGTATACTATAACCCGCTCAGGAGTATGAAAAATAATTGTACCAAGTTTCGTTAAAATCCGTTGAGTAGTTTTTGTCTCTATAACGGTTATACAGACAGACAGACAGACAGACAGACAGACAGACAGACAGACAAAAATTTAACTGATTGCATTTTTGGCATGAGTATCGATCCTTAATCACCCCCTGATAGTTATTTTGGAAATATATTTCATGTACAGAATTGACCTCTCTACAGATTTATTATAAGTATAGATAGATTAATTAGATTAGGTCTTAAGCGTAGATTGTAAGTTTTGTATGTTCCTCAAAAGTGTTCCTATGAGGGTGGCATGTTCGTATTGTGAACAAACCCTCTTTAATAAATAAAGATTAAAAAAAAAACTAAGGCGTTCATAATAACGCTGTACGTAGTATGTGCTACATATATATACGTAGGTATCTGTCTGTGATTTCCAAATAACTGTGTTTTCTCAAGTGCTAATAGTTATTTACACGATACTTCTAGACAGGGACTTTCACTCATAGATAGAACAGGTTTTAGGGCAATGTATACTATATAGGGCTACTTCTTTTCCCGATATGCCCATGGGATCGGGATGTACCCACGCAATTGAAGTCGCTGGCGCAGCTAGTTTAGGATATTTTCGAACTCCATGTTACAATACAGTCCACAGATCACATTTTGTACGTGAATGGTTTTTCTTGAAATACTTACGTGCTAGTCTAAACAGACCCAAGTTTGTTAGCTTAGATTGGTCTGATTAGATTGTAGTAGGTACGTAATATTATACAAGCCTGAGAGATTTTGTCGGCGTCGTTTATCGGCAGTATTTTCATCATCGGTTACCAAGGTAATCAAATAAAATTATTCTTTGGTCCAACCGCTTGTGCTTCCTGTTATTGATTATGCTGATCTTTGCTACTCTAATTTATCCCAAGAACTTCTTAACAAACTGGATCGACTTCTTAACAACTGTATCCGTTTTTTTTTTTGGCCTTCGTAAAAATGATCACATTTCTTCCTTCCGTTCTCAGCTTAAATAGTTGCCTATCCGTCAAAGGAGATCCCTCAGATCCCTGCATGCTCTTCATTATTTTGAATGATCCTTGAGCTCTTGATTACTTAAAACAAAATTTTAAAGTGTTAGGCAGTTTTCATAGCCTTAACCTTCGCGCATCCAAAAACTTACTTCTTTACATTCCTTCTCACCGAACCGGGTTTATGGCTAATTCCTATGCTATTTCTACCATTAAACTCTGGAACATTAGCATGATCCAGAGTTTCAAGAGGTAGCCCTCTTGACATCAAGAAGGCCAAGTCTAAATTCTCTTTTAAGCCTAAACCTAACCACTACTTAAAAGCCTGTCATTCTTAGTTTGGTTTGCGCCATAAATATAATAATTGTGAGTTCTCTTAGTCAGAAAGATTATTATAAAGCACCGTATTTATTAGTCTATTATTTTAGCATATACAACATGTAACATACTTAATTCACATCCTGAAATTATTTTGTTCAGAATCGATTACTGAATCGATTTTTATCGTTTTTTATATCGATCATTTTTATCCCAAAGTAGTTAAATCTACGTAAATTACAAATTAGGTCGCTGTGTAGTAAAAACTAACTATGAACCGTAAATTAAAGTAGTAACTTTTTAAATGCAGATTTATATAAATTCCGTCATTCAATAAAACTGTTTAAACAAGTAAAACTAAAAATTCAGAAACATAATTTTCTAATTGGGGTGTGCGTCAATTACGATACATGTTGTATATGTATTTTATATATATATACATATATTCTTTCAATAATGACATTTTTTACTTGTACACCTACCACATTGTGGTCTTTTTAACCCAAAGGTTGACTGGTAGAAAATACCTTGTTGCAAGTTGAACCAAGTGGTTGTTCCTGAAGTGGTGAACGCGTCTCTTAATTCGCATCGTTTGACAGGCCGAGCTAGAAACCTGAGCAGTGGTTGTTTATTCACTTCAAAGGATGATACCATACAAAGGTACCTTCCTAACTACCTTCTGGGCACCTCGCTGTACCTACTGCGAATGTGTTGTAGTCAGTAAATCGTCGTTATTGGAAGAGCGGAGTCTCCTAACACAGGCAATAGGCATCAATATCCTTAAAAGGAATTCCAATCATCAACTAATGTAAGACTTTCTGGTAAACTAATAAATAAATTATATTTGTATTTTAGTAAATTGTTTTTTTACCCGACTGCAACGGAAGGGTTATGTTTTTCAAGCGTATCTTGTATGTATGTATGTAATATTCTTTATTACCTCATATATCCAGAACTGCTGAAAAGATTTACATAATTGGACGTAGTTACGCAAAAAGGATCCAATCCACACTTTTTCCGAAATTGAGTTATATAATTATACCAAACGCATCTTCAGGGTGATATTATTAAAGATATCAATATAACAAAATTTAGGAAATTTCGGAAAAAGTGTGGATTGGATCCTTTTTGCGTAACTACGTCCAATTGATGTATCGTTAGATTCGTCTTCCGACCAATAATGGTGGGACGCTTGAACTTGACTTTGAAGGCTGTCTCTGAGTGGGGCGACGCCAACTTGGTCAAGTTTAATGCTGCCAAGACCCAGGCGTGTCTTTTCTCCGCAAAAAGGAGCCAATTTCAACCGGCTCCTTCTTTCCGTGGATAACCTTGCTGATAACTGATCGCATCGAACTTCTTGGGGTTACGTTGACATCCACCCTTAATTTTAGTCCGTTTATCGAGGCTAAGGCTCAATTGGCTGCCAAAATGTTAGGAATCCTAGCAAAGGTGAGACGGTACTTCACACCGGAACAGCTGCTCAACCTCTATCAAGCGCAAGTTCGGTCGTGTAGTACTTACTGCTGTCATCTCTGGGACGGATCTGCCAAATACCAGCCTGATGCACTTGAGTCTATAGAGAAACAGGCCAAAAGGCTCATCGGCAACGAGAAACGTGTTGCAAGCCTATCAGTTTTCTATCGGTTACATTTCGGGGAGTGTGCGATGGAATTGCACAGTCTTATTCCACCAAGCCCGTTTCATCATCGGATTACAAGACAAACGGTGATGCATGGCGCATTTTACATGGTGGACATCCCACCCATACGCACGAAACGTTTTGGTAATACTTTCATTGTGCGTACAGCTTAGGAGTGGAATTCCCTGCCGGAGTCTGTGTTTCCTGATCGCTATAACCTGGGAGTCTTTAAGTCAAGAGTGAATAGGTTACTTCTAGGCAAGCGTGCTTCATCTTCGACCACATCATCGCTTAACATCAGGTAAGATTATGGTCAAACGCAAGCCTATCAACGATAAAAAGCAGCCACGTGTGTTCTTCGATAGGTGACGTTAAAAAGAATCAAATATGGCGGCTGTGCGATGTCATTGTACTTAGTGAAAAAAAGAACAAGGATTTAAACAATATCATGATTATCAGTAGCGTAATACTAATAAAATAATACAAAGAGAAAGTTTGAAAATATGAACTTTGCTCTTTCACTTTTTGAATCCGGTGGGGTGACAATGTGACACGATTGGGAAAACTAAAAAAAAAAATTAATATTTAAACTAAAAACCTTAAAATAAAATAGTTATTTAAAAAGTCTAAAAAACCCGAATGATTGACTGAAATTCTTGCATGTTTTTTTGGGCAGTTGTCCCACCGCCGACGATGAACGAGTAGTGTAGTGTAGTGTAGTTCCGATAGTTTTGGCGCTAGGCTGTAAGCGAGTGGGCGAGAGCGACAGGCGATTACTCGCTAGTTGGTCTGCTGGACCGCTGGTTGGTCTCTGGGCGTGAGTTCTGACTGTTGGCAGTCAGAACTCACGCCCAGAGCGCCTCAGGCGAGCATCGCTGAACGAGTTCTTTAGACAGCTCTTGTCGCTCAGCGACAGAACTAGTGAAACGAGTCATCGCCGGCAGTGTGAACAGTCAGAGAGCAACTATTAATATATACATCTCTTTCGTTTACACGGAATTTGTACATTTGCGTTTGCATTGTACATTGTGCGTTTCTTGAGCGAGTAAATCGCCGATAGTTAGTCTTTTATCTCGCCGGCAGTTGGACAACTGCCTTAGCCAGAAGGGTACTGTTACGTCATTCGCTTAGCGAAGTACGTCGAGAAACTTCGACCGAAATCTGGAATGTTCGAGACACTAACGCCTGGCGGCGAATAGCAGTACTGAGTATATTGAGAAACTTCGATCGACTTCTAGTACGTTTGAGACACTAACGCCATCTGGCGGCGAGTAGCAGTACTGTGTATCTCGAGTCGCTTCTGGAACATTCTTGGCAGTATAGGCAGTGAGTTGATTGTTCGAGAATGTTCTAGAACACAGATCGCTGTATAAATAGATCGCAAAGGAACGCAGAAGTCAGTCTTATTAGAAGATAAGAGTCGATATCGTCGAAACTCTTCAAGTGAATTTCAGTGCGATTTAAGTGTTAAGTCACAAGTATTGTAGTGCGAATAACTGTGTTAATTTTTATTTTGTACTAGTACTCACACGGGGCTTCGCTCCCGTGGATTCTATCACGGTAAAAATATAACTCTCCTTTTTTGCAGTCGCGTAAAAAGTAGCCTATTACCTTCCTCAAGCTACTTCCATACCAAATTGCATCCAAATCCACCCAGTACTTTCGAAGATTAGCGCGTTCAAGCAAACAAATAAACAAAAATATTAGTATAGATTTATTTAATTAAAGTGTTAATTTTAGTTTAATTGGCGTTAATTCTTTCTATCCCGAACCCAAGCTCGTAACAGTACAGTAAAACGGATAAAAGCAACGTATCACAATCATATTTGACGAACCTATACTGTAATATATATTTTATAATGTTTAGAAGTCTGATTAAAGCGTCAGGAATAGCACATATGCTACTTTTTACCTCGATAAAATGTGAGACATTTTGACGCGAACGAAGTCTAGGGCAACAGCTAGTTCTTCAATATAAATCAATAGCAGCGAGATAGTTAGAAAATAATTTTAATTTACTTATAAGAATATAAAAATAAAGCTATAAAACTCTTGAGGTACTTTAGCAAGCAATTTAATGTAACGGTCGACATGGTAGAAAAGATGAGAGATTGAGATTCAGATCGCGGGATAATATCTTAGCATGATCTCAATTTTTATCTTTCCTGGTGTTTATAGCTTTAATCAGATTCTGTTTTACGACAGCGATACTACTCATGTAGCTGTACACATCGTCAGGCTCAACAGTATCGCCGTAATCAGCCTTAATAGTCTCCACGTTTTCCACACACATCGTTTCATAGTTGTAACCACAGGCAAGACCAAATGTCGTAGTCTCTCTTGTACCTTCAAAACTCTCATGAGGTCTAATCTTTGCATTGTTGGTAATAACCCCTTCCCAGTGGGTCTTAAGTTCAGTTCTGATGTCGGAACAGTCACAGAGGTTGAGCAGCACCTGCATCGCTCGCATTTGTAGCGCTGGTGTGGCTTGGGACACTGCTAAAGCCACCAAACGCTTGACAAGGTCATACGTGCTCTGTTTCACTCGCCACAAAGACTGCGCCGTCGTCGTGGTATACTGCATTAGATTTACAGTGCTCACAACCACTTCAATGTTTGGAGATATTAAGAAAGATGACAAGCGATCGTTAATATCGTACTTGTCGGCTAGCTTCTTGCCAACACTATGTTTGCAGAGCTGTGCCATGCAATCCATGGCCGCTTGTACCACTCTGTAATGGTGATATATCAGGAGCTCCCGCATCACTTTGAACGCATTCGCTTTAAGCGGTTTGACAGGGTCCCATTCTGATAAATTCTTCAGCGAGTTCAAATGGTACAGTACTATCTCCATGTAGTCGTGTTTGATCATTTTCAGGAGACTCTCGATAATGTGCTCATTTTCCATTATTACTTCGCATGCGCATCTGCTTCTCGATAGAGTTTTAAGACAGAGGGACGCAGCATAACGTATTTCCTTACGGTCCTGCATTATCAGGTCAATTAGATGGTCGACGACGACGGGACGTGATATAATTTTCTTTCTCCCTTGATAACAGTTACCCAGGCGGGTGAGAATGATGACTACCTTCTCCCGAACTATGGGGTCTTTATCCACCATCATATCGATGAGTCTGTACACGACGTGACGTTCGAGAAGAAAATAGACGCTCTCTGGTCTTTGCACCTGTTTGACGAAAAAACATGTTATATAAACTACCAAAGTTTACAGTCATGGGGATAGGAAACACAGTCAAGCGTCGCGTTGAAGAGTATTTAAGTACTCCCGCAGCCCCCGACGTGGGAACGCAGGGTGACTTGCCAATTAGTCTAACAGACCCCTTCGACCCCCCAGTGCGTGAGGCAGGGCGTGGCATGAGGAAGCCCAGCTCGAGAAAAAACGGAATAGACTATCAATGAAGTCATTTATAGTCTGTATGTATTATCATGATAAGTTCAAGCCATCATAGGTATGTGTGATGGCTTCGGATTTGTTGTTTTGTAGACTAAATCACTGAACGTCTATGATAGTTTTATTAGAAGGATGAACATTATTTATTTTTAGGTATCCTAAGAACTTACTGAAAAAACTTATTGAATATAGTTTGGTTGGACTGGTAAGATTGTTATATAAACAATCAATAAGTTAGTTTTTTTTTTTTCAAGTATAACTGTGCCCTAGATTTTTGTTAAATTATGTCCTGTCAGCGGTACTTTTCGCGCCCCTATTTGGCTCCTGTAAATACAATCGAGCCAAATGGGGCTACCTTGACCCACCGCAGGCGCAATGCCATTGTGCAGCCACTTTACAAGATATGGACCAAGTCTTGTCATATCCATCGTGCACGGCTACCTGCACCTTCCAGAATCTGAACGAGGCCAATGAAAGAGCTGTGCAGGTAGCCATATTGGTCCAAAGATCATCGACCCGAAAAGAATAATTTGAAAAAAAACCTATACAAATGATTAATTATTATTATCACCTGATCCAACAAAGTGTGAATAGCTTGCAGTTTTGTTAATTTGTTATGTGAGTTAAGTTCCCGGATGAGAATCTTGAGTCCAATACGTTCAAAGCCTAGCCGAGCCACTGTGACGTCGACGCATTGCGTGGCCAGCGAGGGTTGCTCCGATTCTAACTTACGAGCTGGCGGCAGTTTCATATTTTCAATATCATCCTGTTCTGAAATGGAAGGTGAGAAGTAATCAGCCTATCTTGTTCCCTAATACTGGATTACAGCCGTTTGTTGCAACGCGGCCGTAATCCATTATGTAAATTATATTGTCCGTTTTATCGGGGGAAACCTTCATAAAGCGCCTGGACATTTGTGGAAAAGACCAGGGGACCGGGCCCGGGTTACCTAGGCTGTTTTAAGACCTCTCCAGAGTCTCCTTTATGCGACCTGCTATTAGGGCATATCCCTGTGGAGACCTTCCCCTGACTAACCGAGTATAGGCTGGTAGCCGGTTTTTAAACGCCTTCGAATTATCTAGGTTTCCCATCATAGTTTTGAGAGATGTTGTGATGTAAAAATTTTATGGGATTCACAAACGCTGTCGGAATATCACATGATCGTAACATTATATAACCGATCTATAAAGTGCCCATAGCTGGGTCACAGTTCTTGTCGTTATGAGGGAATGGGTCTTAATTCGCCTTGTGAGCCTAGTGCGGTGGGTGCTGCATGTCTTTTCGGTCATGATTCATGATTTTTTGGTCCTAGGGCAAGCCGATTTCCTCGCCATGTTTACCTTCACTGTTTTGAGAGATGTGCATGTCGTGAGAGAAAAAAAATGAAAGATATAAGTATCAAAAAAAAACTAAAGCTAAGGCCGTGCGCGCACTGCGTTGCGTTTTGGAAACGCAAAATCTGTGAAGTATGGAGTGACATAGAAGTGCGCGCACTGCGGTGGAATAAACGCGTGCGGTAGAGTCACCGGTGGCCCCGGTCATTCTACCGGTGCGGTAGAACTATCGCAATTGCGGCCACCGCAAGGCAGTGCACGCACGGCCTAAAGCTAAAGTGAAAATGTTTTGTGAACAATTAGACAATTATAATAAATGAAAATTTACTTAGAAATGATATCTCTGACGAAATAGCCCTGTCACAAAACTTATTACCATATTTTGTTTCAGAATTGTCACTCTTTTATTTTAGAAGTTAGGGGGGGGACACTTTTTACCACTTTGGAAGTGTCTAATATCTTCCAAACGATTAACTTTGAGATAAAATCTGTGCCTCCTGTGATAAGTGATATAACTCGAGTTTTTGTCCCTTTCTGTGATTTTCACATGAGTATTATCAAAAAAAATTACGATTTTTTTGGTCTAACTCACGTTCTTCTATCTGCTATAGTTTCGGAGATCATTTTGTGCAAAGTGATACAACTATTGGGATTTTGGCAAAAAATTTGTAAAAATCTATATTTGTCAAGTTGTTACCACAAAACCAGTCACTTAACACACTATTTTTCGTGCTTCGTGATTTAAATGCAATTGTATTTATTTATTTATTTTCACATTTTATTTTTCAGTACATTTTATCGTGAATATTGATGTGATAATAATAATAATAGTAATAATTAGTAGTAAGTAATATCCCTTTGGACTAATTTTTTCAATATGCTTCTAGGGTAAAAATCGAGATGTATCTATCAATCTGAATGTATGAGAGAGAGAGAGAGAGAGAAAGATATCTTTATTTGTTTAAACATGGTATACATACAAAAGCATGCAAGCAGGGGCGTAGCTACCGCCGTATTTGCCGTATCAATTATACGGGGCCCCCGGGCCACGGGGGCCCCCAAAGTGTGTAAGGAAAAAGAATATAAACTTTCTAATTTATTTTATTTTACAAATGACAAAAGTCTATAAAGCAATTCCTTTTTTTCCCGCCTTAAGCGTGCGTTCAAAAGTTGGCAACACTACATCGTTATGGCGGGCTGCGGGACTTCCCCGTTTTACTTACTTCATCTTCAACTCAGCGGGGAATCCCCGGGAATCCTTCATCGATATCGCGATGTACGTGTACGTTGTTGTACTTTGCATTGGATGTTAAACCACGTAGTGCAGTGCACTGTTTATTTACGCGCTTTATATAAATGTGCATTACATTGTAATTCAGTACAAACAATATTGTTCTTCTGGTTTAGCAGTATTAGTAACGATTTGTAAAAGAAATGAGTGAAAGGAAAAGAGATTATCCCAGCGGCGGCGCTGAGAAAAGAAAAATTAAACAGAAAAGGGACGAGGTTATAAAAAAAGTGCCCAAAATTTCTTCATTTTTTCAGAGATGTTTAGTACCAAATGTTTCCGAACGCACCCTTTTGACATAAGGAAATTTGATCTTGACATTACTCTGACTTGACAGATAGACTTGGCCCCGTTGAAAAATGTCGGTCATGGGACCCTGTTGAGATAATTATAATTGGTAAAATATCGTTTGGAATCGCCTGTTGCAACCGATAATTGGGTCGCGATTATCAATTGTTTGAAATTGTAATCCCATTTGACGAAAACCCCGGAATATTTTTGGATCTATCGCCGGTTGTGGCCATCCGCGTGGCACGCGCTCGAGTTGGAAAAAAGTAGTGATAAATAGCTACCACAGTGTTTAATTGAACTTTGTAATCCCTGATTGACGAGAATCCAGGGATATTTCTCGGAACACATCGACTTATTGCCTCATCCGCATAGCACGCGCTTGCTGGAAACGAGTTAGGCTGTGATGCTGTTAGAACCGCGCCATCTGGAGACTGGCGCCTTGTGAACGTCCACAAACTTGACTTGCATCACACTTTCATTTACTCACCTCATATTTACATACATACCACACTTGGGGCGTGACCTTGGAAGGTCGAAGCTTGGTGAACCCAGCACAGAAGGTAAGTGGTTATGTTATTTATACATATGGTATTTATAAGGCCTCAGAGGCTATGGATTGTTGTCGGCCGGAGAGCCTGTAGATTATTGTGTAACCTTGTTGTTTGTAAGCAACGTTTATAGCTCCACGTACCGTGGACAGTTTTGGACACCCAGTTACCGTTGCACTGGCCAATTGCAGGACTGAACAAGAGACAAGATACTGTGAGTGATTTAGATTGGAAAGGTAAGTACTACACTACTACCCAACCCATTTATTAGGGGCCCGTAGTGATAAACAAGGAAATCTTTTAATTTCGGTCTGTCCATCTGTCCGTCACAAAAAGTTGTCTCCCCCCTCGATTTTCACAATTATACTGTTTTTAGGGTTCCGTGCCTTGATTAAAAAAAAACAAAATTCTAACTTATCTATAGGATCGATTTGTTTTGTTGTTTGTTTATCAGTCCGTATCGTATCGTTAATTGCGTGTTGAGAACTTCAGATGTGCAGACTCGCTTTCGGGTTCTCGTTTTGTATGGCCACTACACTACGCGCTGCGTTTAAATAGCACGCAGGTGTATAGTAATGCACGGACGGGCTGCAGGTGATTTTGTATCTACTAATAGGTACGAGCACAATCCGCGTAGAATCTGTGTGCGTCTGAACTGAACACTCTCTAACTGTGACCCTTAGTAACGTTATTTATTTATATATAACTCTTTTTAGTTTAGTATCAAAGCATTCGTATTTATTTTTTAACAATTACTCGTTTATTTTTAGATTCTTCTGAAGCATGTTCTTCGTCACATATCCATCCGGAAATAGAAGAAAGCCAAGCACATACTTTATCGGATGTCCATCCAGAAATCGAGGAACCCCAAGTCAACGATTCTGATATATCTGCAGATAATGCAGATTGTAATATAATTTCATCAGATAGAGGAAATTTTGGTGACAATTTAACTGAATGCGAACGAAAAATAATTTTTAAATTGGGTCCATTTAAACCACAAGGACCATTTCCAAAAGTTTCAGAAAATAACCGACCTTTTTCAGCTTATTATTATTCATATTTCAATCAGGCAGGCATAAAAATTATAAGACCATGGTTATGTTATTCTAACGTTTTAAACAAACCGTACTGTCACTTCTGTTGGTTATTAGCAGATCGTCAAAACAAATCGTACTCCTCTGCTTGGGTTAACGGTGTTTCGGTTAGAAGCAATTTCACACAAACTATTCTTGACCATGAAAAGTCACAGCAGCATATTAGTGCCTCACTCTCTTATAATAATTGGTTGCAAGGAAATACCATCGATACTCTATTGAAAAGTGAAATCGATAGTAAAATTACATTCTGGAGAGATGTACTGCATCGTATAATTAATGTTATAATTACTTTAGTATCTTGTAATCTACCTTTGAGGGGGCATGATTCTGATTCTGGCAATTTTATGGCAATTTCACGTCTGCTATCTAACTATGATGCAACTTTAAAAGAACTTTTTCTAAAACCGAAAGGTGAAATAAATTATTTAAGCCCTACGATTCAAAACGAAATTATTAGTTTGCTTGGTACTAACGTTAGGAACAGTATTATCTCAGAAATTAAAAAAGCTCCATTTCTGACAATAATTCTGGATACAACACAAGACTTGTCAAAAATTGACCAACTATCTGTAGTTTTTCGATATATCTCGGTTACAGAAAATGATGATAATGTGCCTAAAGAAATAAAAATCTGTGAGTCCTTTTTAGGATTCATAGCAGTAACCGATTGCAGTGCTGCAGGTCTGAAAACTGTCATTTTAAATTTGACTAAAGAATATGGAATTGATTTGACTAAATGTAGAGGACAGGGATACGATGGAGCAAATGTTATGTCGGGTGTGTATGGAGGATTACAAACCCTAATAAAAGAGCATGCTCCAAATGCCGATTATGTTCATTGTGCTGCGCACGCTTTAAACTTGGTTTTGAACGATGCTGCGAGACATGTTCGTGAAGTATCGACTTTTTTCGATAATTTAGAAAAAATATATACTTTTTTTGGCAATAGTATAAAACGCTGGGCTATGCTAAGTGACGATTCATCTGAAAAATATTTGATTACCCTTAAAAAGGTATGTCCTACCAGATGGTCTTCTAGGAACGACGCTTTATTAGCAGTAAAGAAAAATTTTTTACTAATCATGAAAACTTTGTACCAACTAAATTTAATTTCAAATAAAAAAGATGAACGTGAAGAATGTAAAAGTATAATTAATATTTTAGAGAGTTTTGATTTCTTAGTGCTCGTTACATTTTTTTCTTCACTATTTGAAATTATTAATCCTGTTTCTAAAGCTCTACAGCATGATAATAATGACTTACAGAAATCTAGTATTTTATTAAGTAATCTTTTAAATAGACTGTGCCAATTAAGAAATCAGAATTCATTTAATAGTTTGCTAAATGAATCCAAAGATTTAGCAAAAAAGTGGGGGGTAACAACTGTTTTTAAAAACAGTAGGCGAAAGATAACGAAGCGTTTTTTTGATGAGTTATCACAAGATGAGAGAATTTCCGACCCGGAATCCTATTTCAAAGTCAATGTATACTATTGCTGTTTAGATATATTAATTTCTCAAACTAAAGAAAGATTTCAGAGCCTTTGCAACCTGAGTAGTATATTCGAAATATTACAACCGGAGAAACTCCTATCTTCTTCAAGCGAAGAGATATTAAACGCTTCCGGAAAACTGTCTGAAAATACAGTAAAGACATCTCACTTAATCTGTGTGACCAATTAAAGGCTCTAAAAACATGCTTAAATTCTGAAATTAAAAAAATTTATTCCATTAAAGAACTCATTGAATTATTGCTAGTAAAATTCAATAGTCTTGCATCCAGTTTTCCCGAGGTAATCACAGCATGCTTTTTATTCTTGACCCTTCCAGTTACAACCGCAACGGCAGAAAGAAGTTTTTCAAAATTAAAACTAATAAAAAATTACTTAAGAACTTCGATGGGACAAGAACGGCTGTCAGACATCTCACTATTGTCCATAGAGGCAGAAACTTTAGAAAAACTAAAATCATCATCAGCCATAAATGATTTAATAAATCAGTTTGCCGATAAAAAGGCAAGGAGAGTGAATATTTAAAATTCGATTTTTATTTGTAAAATGGGTAAATTATGTGATAAATAAATATTACTTCTCACAATATTTTTTTTCTTTTGTGAAAAATCTTTACCTCCATATAAGGGCCTCCAAAAAAATTTTTATACGGGGCCCCGACAAGGCACGCTACGCCACTGCATGCAAGATATTATTATGTTTGAGACCATCATGTTTAGCCGTCAGTATCGGCGTACAAATATTTCATATAGGTGATTAAAGTAGACAAATAATCAAAAGGTTGACTAAAATACGCAATAACAAAAAAAAAAATTGCATGTCCTTTTTTGTGAAAAGTGATACAACTTGACTTAAATCATTTTACACAAATCTGTTTTTATGTGTAAATAACAGGTATAAAATAAATTGTATCTAAAACTCAAACCAAATCAATTATTTTTTATGAAGAACAAGATGTGCTAAATGATACAAGTGCGCACATGATGAGGGTGGCGGGGGTACGCGGGGTGGCGCAGGAGTGAAATGACGTGGGTCGGGGATCAGAATCAAGAAGATCAGGTCGGGGAGAGACATCAGTAGATACTTGTTCAAAATGTGACCGCATAAATATGAAACTTGAGTATGCATCCGAGGCATAGGCTGGGAATTTGACGAAGATACTCAAAGAACACCAAAAAGCATTTAAGGCTAATATAATATATAATGTTTGCCCTTCAACTTGCAAATGAACGTAGCATTTTACAAGAGACAGCTTTGGACTTTTAATTTGACCATACATGATTTAACAACAAAGCTTTCTATTACATGTGACCGGAATGTGAAGGGAATAGAACGACAATGCTTTATTTCAATACGATTTTATTATAAATCAACTGCCGCATTTAAACCCAAACGCCAAGAAGCTGATCATGTAGGTACTCTGATAGTTGCCCGGGTCAAAATAAAAATTCTATTTTTATAACAATTAATGCTGGTTGCTAAACTATCTCCATCATTACAATCTATTGAACATAAATTTCTCGTACCCAGTAATCCCATAAATCAGTCAAATCAAAATCAATTAGTTAAATCAGTTTCCCATAAATTGATGTACTAACCCTAGCATAAGCAGTATACTAACACATCTATGGATTTTTAATTATCCCAAATAAAAAAATTGAATTTGAATACTTACATGAAGGCTGACACCAACCATGCGTTGTTTGAGCGTAACAAGAAGCATACGAGTATGTATATTTACTTGCCAAGAGATTGGTACCAGCTAGTGTTTACAGTTTCAAACAAAACTGCAAAGTTTACTGTTATTGAGATGACTCGTGATATGTTTTATGATTTCAACATTTTCTCAAACAACAATTCTTACTATTAGAAAAACCAATACAGCCAATGAAAATTTTCTGTAGTGGGAATACCCAAGAAAACATATCCCGCTTTTTTACGAAAAAGAATTCAAGAATGTTGAGTACATAACCATGGATTGTTCTAAACAGGGTAAAACTTACAATATGATTATAATAAATACGGTACCGTAGATTACTATTACTACATACGTATGTACTCCAAGATTACTATTTCAACCGAAAAAAAGAAGGATTCATTAGATTTCCTGTGCTTTATTCATGAGAGCGCTAATGGGTTTTACAGAAGTCTCCTTCTGTGTCAAATCCATCTTAAGGTTGTATTGTAATGTAATTAGGATTTTTTAATTCTTTCTTTGTTATAGTTATGTTATAACTTTAGTCTACCTACTGGTTGGTACTTTTTTAAAAGTTTTTCTCATTATATTCATTTGATATTATTACATATTCATGTACTGCGCACTGCCCATCTCATAGAGCGGAATTACTGCATATAGGATAGGTTTACAGCTTTTGAGCTGTTAACTGTGCTGTGTAAGTTTTAAGGTGTTAGCAATTTTGTTATGTTTATTATTTTTCAACACACTTGCTCGTAAAGTGAGCCTTATTATATCGTTCTTAGGGCCATAAACCGAACTATAACATACACGTGCATAATAATATTACACACTAGTGCATAATAGAATGATCCCTACAAAGTTAAGTTACTACCTAACTGCAAATTATATGCGAGTAAACAGAGCATTTTCAATTTAACCGGGTAATACAGTTTTTTTTTTTTTTTTTGTATCAACAAAGAGGTTTTATGCCACCGAAAATCTATTTACATTTTTGAAATAAATAAATGTGTCCCTAATTAAGACGAAAAAACATTTATTATTATCAAATTATTTATAATTCACAATAATTTCTTATAAAATATTTGCATTTTATCACAAAAATTATCATTTTGAAGTAGGCTGTATGGCTGTAATCAATCAACTTACATTTGGCGCGTGCAAAAAAAAAAATATTGCGCGCCATTTCCCAATTTTCCCCTAATTTTCATATTTTGTTTGTATCGCATTTGTTGCTGTGTGGTAAATAATTATAAAAATGTCAGGTTTTAGTACAGAAGATGAACAATTGATTGATTTAACCCCGCCAGAAATACTAAATGCAGCACAAAATGCAAACGAAAGCCTAATACCTGCAAAATCTAGAGAAAAGTATTTAGCTGCTTACGATAGTTTCCTGCAATGGAAGAGCAACAAAAAAACACAGTCATTTTCTGAAAATGTGTTTTTGGCGTATTTCTCTGAACTCGCCAATACATACAAACCTAGCTCCCTGTGGTGCATCTATTCCATGTTAAGAAGCATGGTTAAGCTCAAACATGGTGTTGATATCAAAACGTACTGTAACCTGATGGCATTTTTGAAGAGACGCTCGGATGGATATATTGGTCGGAAATCTAAAGTTTTGTCACCAGCCGACGTTGAAAAGTTTTTGAATGAGGCTCCGGATTGTCAGTATCTAGCAACAAAGGTACGTTTCATATTTTTAATCGAAACGAATCTACAATATACAAGTGTGTAACTTTAGCATAATTTCTTAGAACTAATTAATTGATTTCTTTGCAGGTTGCCTTAATATTCGGTGTTACTGGTGCTTGTAGACGACAAGAGCTGTACAATATTACAACAAAAGATGTAGAAATCCACGGAGATATGCTTCTTGTCAAAATTACCCAGACTAAAACCAAGATTCCACGATCTTTTACAATCCAAGGAACGTTTCATGAAATAGTGAAAAAATACCAAGATCTCCGTTCAACAAAAACAAAGAATGACCGCTTTTTCCAAAACTTTCAGAAAGGAAAATGTACTGCACAAACAATCGGTATTAACAAATTTGGTAATATGCCAAGAGAAATAGCGAAGTATTTAGGTTTGCCTGAGGCCGATTTTTACACTGGACACAGTTTTAGAAGAACGTCGGCTACAATGTTGGCTGATTCGGGGGCTGATATACTAACTTTGAAGCGACATGGTGGATGGCGTTCTGACGCAATCGCTGAATCGTACATAGAAGACTCAATTCATAACAAAGCAAAAATCAATGACAAAATAACGCAAGCCATTAATTTGGAGCCAAAGGCAAAAAAGTTTTGCCCCGAACCACAACCATGTACATCTACTAGCGTGAGTTATTTGGTGCCCTCTCCTTCCAGTAATTTGTATGATTTACCTTTGTCGCCGACATTTACACAAGAAGTAAATGAAGGTACTAAAGAAGTGGCAAGTACCAATGTAACACAAACTGTGAAATTGCCATCAAAAACAATCCAATATCGTTTTGAAAATTGTACATTCACCAATTGTTTTAATAATTAAACGATTTATGCAATACATATTTGTTTTTTCCTCGCAAGTGTGTTGAAAAACGTCGTATGATACACGTGTGTATTGATGATTACCGTCCTCGGCTCTCTTAAGACCCTCACCTGACGGCTCGGGTCTCAATGGCGCCTCAGCGGTAATCACCAACATTACACACTTGTACCATAATGTACTATTACTAGATTTTTTACTATTTAGACAACTATTGTGATACCAAGTTTTGTACTGAGTAGGTTCACATTGCTTATTGTGATACCTGCGTAAGACTGATCTGTGCCATTTATTAGTTTTAAGTTTAAAACTACTTGCCTTTGAAAAGATCTAAATTTACCTCTCTAAAGAATCTCTAAGAATTTTAATAAAACTGTGGCTTTTTTTGTACGTGAATTAATGGTTTTGAAGAAGATTAATAAACGTTAATTATTTTTCTAAAACTTGTATTTATTTACACAATAAATACATATTTTCCCGAGGGGTATATCTTGACTTGTATCACTTGACACACATTTAAAAGACTAGAATTTAAGCAAACTGATACAATTCAGAAAATACTCATAAATCATAATATAAGTAAATCAATCTAATCTATGGGGTAGTATTTTTATCATTTGTTTGAGCAACATTGTGGTAGGAATATATTCTAATGAGTTATTCGATTTTTTTACTTCTTGTATATCAGTTTACACAAAGACAACTTTTAGGTGCAACATAATTTAACTGCACTTGTATCATTTATCACTTAATTTTAACACTTATTGGAAATAAAAAAGATACAAAATTACTTTAAAACTATATTATTTACCAGACAAATTAAAATGCACAGCAAAAGTGATGTTTTTATCTACAAAAAAAGGTAGATATGTGTAACCTAGTCCACTTAGTTCACAAACTAGAATTTTTTAAATCTTGTTTTTCATCTCCTGTAAAGTGTTGATTTTTGACTTGTATCACTTATCACAGGAGGCACAGAATGGTTTTATGAAACCTCAATTTCATTTTTACAGACCTTTACACACCCCATACCGACACGCTTGGTTTGATAAAAATAATTTTTATTAAAGGTACTAGAAAGTTGTACTTTGGCATGAGTATACACGTTAATGACGCCGAAAAAGAGGTAAAATAAAATTTTGAAAAAAAAAAAATATTTAAAGTACCTCCCATACATGTAAAGTGGGATGATAATTTTTTTTTTCGTTCTTCCCATAGTGTGGGATATCGTTGGATAGGTCTTTCATAGGTCCGTTTTTTGATTAAGTAAACCGTTCGTGACTTATCAAGCTTTAAAGTACCAATTTTCGTTAGAGTCAAGTGTCCCCCTCTATCAACTAAACGGTTGTAGTTAGAAATTCAAATGTCACGGCAGTAGTACCTATATATAACGAAATTTAAAGGAAAACTATCACACATAAGTGGGCTTTACAAGTTTACTCGAAAATTTCGAACAACTCTATAGAAATGTCGATAGATGGCGCTAAGCGCCAGTTGTATCGTGCTAGTATCTTGTGACGATTGAGTAGTGTATCTCTGTGTCCGTATTTAAATTCAAAACACCGGCTATGACAAGTTTTATACAAATCTCTAAAAAAAATTAAAACTTTCCGTGCAAAATTGTCGGATCAGGTGAGGATTTGTATAGGAAGTCAAATTAGTTAGGTAGTCATGTTTGGCTTTTAGTTAGAGCATGGTACGAAACGAGCAGTCAGCGAATACGACACGCACTTGGCTGTTATAAAAACTACGGAACCCTACACTGCGCGTGGCTCGACACGCACTTGACCGGTTTTTTAAAAATCAATACCACCATGAGCCACTTGCCAGTGAATGGCTAAATGACTTAGTCATAACTTCATAATCAAAGCTATCAGATATTTGGATGACAGCACTTTGGGACATTATTATAACTATTATAGGTGTTTCGCTGTGACACGTAGGTACTGGCGAATACCTGAACTTTGAAGTGATAGACTTTACTAAATACCTAGTTCAGGTACGGTCGCAGCCTGGAATTTTGGGGGAGGGTCACTAACAATAAAATTTGTCGAGTAAGTAAATGAGTCTTCTTTATTGCACAATATAAATTTTATTGCACACATTATAAAACAAATGGAAGTCTCCTATTTTTATTAGCAAATTGGGTGATAATATTTGGAACGTCTTATTTTGCTAAATTTCAGAAGATTTTATATTTGGGGTGTACCATTTGGGGGGGGGGGGTCATGTCCCCTGTGACTTTTTTTTAATTTTTGTCAAGTAATTCAATAAAACTTGGAACTGTTTTCAGCGCCATCTGCCGACCAATAGTAAAACTACCATGACCAATAATAACCTTCAATTCAATTAAACCAGGATGTAAATTTATTGAAAACTCATATCGAACGTGTCCAATTAGTTCCAATAGACTCTACTAAAGGGCGCAATACACAAGAATGAATGAACTCACTAAATCACTGCTGGTACGAAGAGATAGCGACACTGATTGTGAAGTCACGGCTCGCAAAAAAAACATGGAAATTAGTGGACGAAGCTTATACCTACCCGTCGAAAGGTCCTTAATTAATTAACAACATACGTTCATTTTGAACTTTGTATGATTTGTATTTTCAACCGACGACAAAAAGAGGAGGTTATCAATTCGACGCGTATATATATATTTTTTTTATGTATGATCACCGATTACTCGAAGACGGCTGAACCGATTTGGAAAGTTCTTTTTTTTATTGAAAGGGTATACTTCGAAATTGGTCCCATTTTTATAAAAGTCAGGATCTGATGATGGGATCCTGGAGAAATCGAGGGAACTCTTCAAATATTATAGGCACACCTATGACGTTTTGGGTATTTATTATAGTAACTTGTGCAGTTGCTCTCAAAAAGTACCATTTGAGGAAGTGGAACTGATGATGAAGACCACAGATGGTCGCCGAAACTACTCAATAATAAGTATTGAGTGGATTGCCATTCGATTACTTGAATATGGATGTTAAGCACTTTATGCTCGTCACAATGCATATGGTGATGTAGAGCTGATGGTGAAGTACCAGGAGAACTCCTCAACAACTAACGGCCCAGCATTGAGAAAAGCAATATTTTGTAAAGGTTATAAGTAGTTGACATTTAGGCTCTTTTAACTAGGTAAATTAAAATCGACCAACTAAAAAGAGTGAAATAAAAGCTTTTTACCAAAAAATTAAACCGACTCCCAAAAACACTGCAAAGTGAAAAATAACTTTAATTTCGGAAGTCGGTGTCTTTAGTTTTGTATTTTCGTTTTTGGCACCGACTTCCGATTCGGTCGGCCGAGTGGGTTTAATTTTTTGGTAAAAAGTTTTGTAATAAAGGAATAATAATCGCTTTTTTTACTTTTTATAACATGTGTCTAATTGGGTTCAAAACCACGACTTATAAATTCAAAAGTCGTACCCCTAAAACCACTGCTCCCCCAGGATCAATGAGGTCATGTCCCCCCTTCAGACCGCGCCCGGCGCGAAGTTAATATCTAGCAATATAGATACCCGATTCCCATTTCTTCCTCATGGCGTATCTCACGGCTTTATTGATGACACGCGGCTCGATGGGACACACAAGCTGAAGGTACGCATTCTTTTCAGGATGGTGGAACATGACCCACCCTTGTAATTAATGAGTATTAAAAACAACTCAACTATTGATCTAAAAGTAAAAGGTAAAAAACCATTGATTTTGTGATCGGTTTTTGGAACTGTCAATGGTTTTGCAGTGACGTTGTCACGTGATAATTGATTGTCTCTGCCTTTGTAATTAACTTTTTTGGGTATGAGTCGAAAAGGATTTACACGATATAACTCGCATTTCATATATTCTAACAAGATACCTACTGCGACCCTTGGACGCAAGGGTGATTGAAGGGAAAGGGTGGGATTTTTGTCGATATAAGCACAGTAGGTATAAATCAGACACGCTCCGCCTAGAGCTGGAGGAGCCGTTTGATGTTTTTCCCCCGAAAAAAGGTCTAAACTGACGATGACTAAAGACGTGACCCAATCCTTGATCTACAACGTGTAATTTAAAGGGTATGTACATACCAAGTGCACGGCTTCTTCGGATGATGACAAACGATATGGAAAGGGTTATGAAAACCTATGTCTATATGTGTGGAACTTATTATAAATTTCAATACATTGATACCAGAGACCGAATTTTCCAAATTAAGAAAAACACAGAGAATTATCGTGTTATTGGCAAGTGACGTGGAAAGTTATTGACCCTCGTAGTGCTGTGACACGCTTGTTATGATTGATATTCAAGAAACATTTGAAACCAATAATTTGGGGTCAATTCTTTGAGTCACTTATTTTAAGCTGAAACTGTGCATAGAGACTCCACCAGATGTTGTCTTCAGTCCTTTTGGATAGATATGGGGTTTCCGTTACACGTTGTATATATTTTTAGTCATAGTCATACAATATTCGAATACCTATAAGATTAACTAAAAATTTCACATTTTGAGATGATAGATGATTTTTTCGAAACTACACTGAACAGCAAATAAACCGAGCCACCCGCTACCTAGGCACTCTAATTCGATTTTATCAAAAATTAAAAAACCTACAATTATCAAAGTTATACCTACAGAAAGTGCGTTTCATGGTAATTAAAATGAAAGGAAACTCATTGGGTTTAACCAATATTTCAGAGTTTATTAAGGATTTTACAAACAAGAGTCGTTTTCCAGTCGTGACAATCGTTAGTAATGATAAAGTGAAAAAAAATATTAAAGCCAAAAACAAAGATAAAATCAAAAAAAGTTTTTGATCAATATTCCGTATTCCCTCCCCTTGCTCGGATAACTGCCAGCATCCTTGTATTCATCGACCTTACGAGCCTGACGATAAAATCTTGAGGAATTGTATTCCACTCCTCTTCAATTGCGATTCGCAGCTCTGGAAGCCTTGTTGGAGCAGGTACCCGGGCTCGAACCCAACGTTTCAGCTCATCCCATAAGTGTTCTATTGGATTCAAGTCCGGGCTTCGAGCTGGCCAGTCCATCGTACGAATTCTGACGTCGCGTAGATACTGGGTCACCACATGAGCAACATGAGGCCATGCATTATCATGCATCAATTGCATATCCTGTCCGATATATCCTGCGTAAGGTACCACATGGTCTGCGAGGATTTCAGTAATGTAGCGATGAGAAGTCAGTCCACGTGTACGGCCCGTCGGTTCGATACTAACGCTGTATGTGCTGTTAACGAGATGCCGCCCCAGACCATTACAGATCCTCCTCCATAAGCAACAGTTTCCTCGATGCAACACTGAGAATAACGTTCTCCAGGGCGACGATATACTCTCTGACGTCGATCACTTCCATGTAGACTCACCCTGATCTCATCAGTGAAGAGTACATTACTCCACTGCTCTAATGTCCAATCCCTATGCTCTCGAGCAAATTCAAGTCGTGCTCGACGGTGTGCTACCGTTAATGCTGGGCCTGTTGCAGCTCTTTTTGGGGTCAGGTTCCGTTCAACAAGTCTCTTTCTGACGTATCTGAACTTATGACCACTTGGCGTTCGTCACGCAGACTTTGTTGGACTTGAACTGCGTTGAGGTGGCGATTTCGCAGAACAGTAAGGTGGATATAACGATCATCTGCTGCTGATGTAGCCCTAGGTCTGCCCGTACCTGGACGGCGATCGAATGCTCCAGTCTCTAGGTATCGTCTGTAAACTCGTTGCATCGAAGATCTGCTGATTCGAAGCCTTCGAGCGACTTCACGTTGCGCAATGCCTGCTTGAAGTAATGCTACAGCTTGAGCTGCTTCCTGAGGTGTTGTATCCATTACTAGTCGAAAAAAGTAGCAAAAACCCACGCGTCTGAGCAAACGATGGACAAAAACTAAAGAAATGATAAGAAATATCCGACTACCCTCATTGTAGAGAAAAAGAACGCTAATTTCAAACTCTGGTGAAAAAAGAGCAAGTCGTTAGCATTGTGTTTGTTGCTTGATTACAATGTGAGTTGACGGTACTTTCGAATTAATTTGTAGTCATTTTAATCACCATGAAACGCACTTTTTGTAGGTATAACTTTGATAGTTGTAAGTTTTATACTTTTTGAGAAAATCGAATCAGAGTTCCTAGGTAGCGGGTGGCTCGGTTTATTTGCTGACCAGTGTATAATATTTGAGCTTTGCCTTTGAGTAAAAGAATGATTAGTACATCAAGATTAATACATATTTATTTACATTATAAGTTAATATGGCTTAAGCATTCTCCTTAAAAGATTAACTTTTCTGTGTACTTTCTTATTATATTTCATGAACTATGTGATTTATTTCCTTGGGTAAGGCAATCTGAACCCTTTCCTCCTGCACTTAGTGTCCACGATCAGTTGTGCCTGTCTCTTCAGGTAGCAGCGCGAAGGTATATCTTCTTCGTCTTCTGAGGCTGAAAATATAAAAGTTTTCATTATTTTTATTACTTATAAAAACTGTTAGCAAAGACTTTTTGATTTCCACTGATTATGACGATGATATATAACGAGTGAAAACCTCGGGAGTACATTTTTGTCCATTTTTTTATTGCGTTTCCAGAAAGCAATCCTAGCAACGCACATCCTGATCTCACTAATATGTTCATTCGATACTCGAAACGCTATCTATGAAAGTAAGTGAGAACCTCGTAAACACTCGCATCGCGTCGTCAGTTTAGCGTAATTAGGCCATGGATTATGCATTTCTGAAAAATATTATACATAATATCGAACAGTTCTGGATATAAAAACGGGTTAAATCTACATATAAATTAATTAAAAAAAAAGAACATAAAAGAAACCTTACAAAAATTTTATAGCACGCAGATTTTTCTTCCTCCTGAAAAGTTACTTCTTTTTCACTTACGAGGTTTTCACTCTAAGGCTTCGATAAGTATATCATCGCTTTCAGTGTCGTTTTGGGTCGAGAGCTGGTTAAGATGGTTTGGACAGAAGAGAGCAGAAGTTTATGCAGTGAAAAAGACACTGGCTATCCCAGAGAGGAGAACGAGCAGAGGTAGACTCTCAGTCACGTGGTAGACAACCGCTACCAAAGATATGGAGCAAGCTCAGCTGAAAGCAGCAGACAACCCAGGACAGAATATCCTGGCTCCTTAAACCAAGGAGAGCGGTGAAGCGCTAATATATTATAAAGTATAGAATTTAGATACTTACTCTGGGCTTTTACTGGTTCCTTTTGCAAGAGCTCCTTGTAAGTTGGGACATTCTTCTCAGATTCTTTTGGTGTGCTTTGGCTCCCGCTCATTCCTGCAACTGATGCAGCTGCGCTAGCCGGCTGTAGTAACAAACGAAATGCCTTTAATTTGTGTCTTAGTTATTTTAATTTGAAAGTAAATTAAGCGGTCGGAGGAATATGAAAGTGGGAATATCATCAAATGACTTCTACCACTCGGGGTGGAGCGTGGTATCTGGTTAGAACATTCCCACTACCCCAGCAGGCAATGACCCTATCTAGCCTCTTTGAGGCGCTCGTGGAACACGACGCGTCGTCGTCTTGGGTCTGGTCCTTACCGGACGGTGAAATACCCTGCTCGCCGCCCGCGCCCGCAAGAGGAGTATGAAACTTGGCACATATAAAGTTCATATGGATTTCATTTTTAATTTATTGGTGAATGCGGATTTTTAATATATGGAAAAAAGCTTTCTTTATTATACACTAGCTTTTGCCCGCGACTTCGCCCGCGTGGAATAGTTACTTTGGGCTAACGTTAAATTTAATCCCGATTTTGAAGCATTCTTCATTGGCGCTCCGCTCCTATTGGCCTTAGCGTAATGATATATAGCCTATAGCCTTTCTCTATAAATTGACTATTGAATTAAAAAATATTTTTTTATTTCGAACCAGTAGTTCCTGAGATTATCGCGTTCAAACAAACAAACAAACTCTTCAGCCTTATATTATTAGTATAGGTAGCTGTTGCCCGCGACTTCGTCCACGTTTCCGTCGTTTTTCGTAAAAAAAAAGTAGCCTATGTCCTTCCTCACGGTTCAGTGATTTTGATGTAACAGACAGATTAACTTTCATAATTTAGTAGGGAAATATAATATGTCAATCTATAATACTGTTGAAAAATATCGCAATACCGAACCGCAGAATATTATTGTTAATAGCTGTGCCCGCGACTCCGTCAGCGTGTAACTCCTTGTGTGTTATTTAGTTAATGTATCGGTAATATTGTTTAGATCACGTTCATATGAGGCTTAAGTACCTATAGAACGAAAATACTTCAGCGCAAAGCTTCCGGGTAAACTATGTTGAAAGTTGACCCGTCCGGCACGTGAACATAAAGATTTCTAGAACTGCTAACCCGGGAAAGAGCGACGTACAACTGATCATGCGAGAAACAACTGACACCGAGATCTACTCCAGCAACACGAAAAGTCTGCCCTTGAGCCTTATTAATTGTCATTGCATAACACACCGATACTGGGAATTGCGTTCTTTTAAAGTGGAATGGAAAATTATTTGGTATTATGGGAATTCTGGGAATAAAGACGGTTTCTCCTGCACCGCAACCTGTTAAAATTTGAGCCTCGATTATAATTTGTTGCAACTGGGTTACTTTTAGCCGAGTTCCATTGCAAAGTTGTTGTGGTTTTAAATTTCGGAGCTATAATCAGAAAGCTTCGAACTGCTAAGCTATCGGGAGTTACACGTGTTATTGTGAGTCAACCATAAAAGATAGATATATGCTGTCGTGGGATATTTTTTATATAATTTTAAGGAGAACATTTCAGTCACAAATGATTTCTGTGTAGCTTTAACCATTAAGGTTGCACTCGCGACGGAAGCTTAAAAAATGGAGTAACTTCTCCCGTTTTCCCAACATTTCCCTTCACTGCTCTGTTCCTATTGAATGTAGCGTGATGAAAAGTATACTATAACCAGCTCAGGAGTATGAAAAATAATTGTACCAAGTTTCGTTAAAATCCGTCGAGTAGTTTTTGTTTCTATAACGGTTATACAGACAGACAGACAGACAGACAGACAGACAGACAAAAATTTTACTGGTTGCATTTTTGGCATTAGTGTCGATCCCTAATCACCCCCTGATAGTTATTTTGTAAATATATTTCATGTACAGAATTGACCTCTCTACAGATTTATTATAAGTATATATTAAAATAATTTAAAAATATATAAATACACATACTGTTTAACCACTCTACACGATGGCAAATTACGTAGGATACAGGAATTTACATCATATTATAATACAAACATCGTTTCTATATCTAGCTATTTTGTCCTATTACTTAGTAAAAAATGTCTTAAATAACATCTTAAGGTCGGTTAAATTGTATAAGTATACTTTAGGGTGTAAAATACGAATTGAAGGTGTCGTAGCCTTCCTGCTGCGATTTTTTGTTTACTTTTGTTTTTTTTTTCACCCTTCCATGACATAACATCACGCCTGCGCGCAGTGTAAGCACATGTATAATATTCATCCTTATAACGGGTTTTCCAATAAGAGGTGTAAATTTGATATTCAAAGAAAAATGCCATTTTTTAATATAAATGATCGGATGTTTATTTCATTATAAAGAGGAAGGTATGCCGTTAATAGTGGAAAATAACATCAGGCATTACCACCACGACCACGCTTATAGGACCATATCCTTTTCATGAAATTTTCCATAACCAAATCGCAAATTGGCTGCCCTATGTCATCGATAGCCTCACAAATTCCATCTTTGAGGTCTTGAATCGACGCTGGGCTGTTAGCGTAGACCTTCTCTTTCACGTGGCCCCAAAGGAAGAAGTCGCAAGGTGTTAAATCACAAGATCTCGGTGGCCAATTGTGATCACCTCTTCGAGAGATAACACGGTCCGGAAACTTTTCCCGTAAAAGATCAATGGTTTCGTTGCTTGTGTGGCACATAGCGCCGTCTTGTTGAAAGTAAACGTTGTCCAGATCAATACCATCCAATTCCGGCCATAAAAAATCATTAATCATCTCTCGATAGCGTAATCCATTCACCGTAACTGTTGCTTCAGCCTCATTTTCGAAAAAGTGAGGTCCAATGACCACCGGACCATAAACCGCACCAAACAGTCACACGTTGAGGATAGAGAGGCTTTTTAACAATAACTCTTAGGTTTTCCGAGCCCCAGATGCGACAATTTTGCTTGTTAACGAAGCCACCGAGGTGGAAATGGGCCTCATCATTCAAGATAATTTTTCGATGCTATTCCAGATCATTTTCATGCATTTCAACGACCCAATCAGCAAAGACACGACGTTGTTGATGATCGGCCAGCTTGAGTTCTTGTGTTAACTGAACTTTATAAAGTTCAGTTAACACAAGAACTCAAAAGCAAAAGCCTTAAGACCCAAATCTTTATGCAAAATACGGTGTAATAACGTTTGTGGAATGCCTAATTCCAAAGAACGACGAGGAATGGACAAACCTGGGTTTTCTTCAACACTTTCGGCTACAGCAGCAATATTCTCGGCTGTTCTTGAGCGACATGCACTGGATTTATTCTTCACATCTAAGTTGTCCCAATGGCTCGAATTTTTTCACCAATTTCTGTATTGCGGTCCGACAAGGTGCTTCACGACGACCCAAAAATGTTCGAGTTTTACGAACCGTCTCTGCCAAATTTTCACCATTTTTATAGTGAATTTTAATAATTTCAATGCGTTGTTTCAACAACGCATTGAAATTATTAAAATTCCATTATCGTTCCATTTTTAGGGTTCCGTAGTCAACAAGGAACCTTTATAGTTTCGCCATGTCCGTCTGTCTGTCCGTCTGTCCGCGGTTTAGCTCAAAAACTATTGGTACTAGAAAGTTGTACTTTAGCATGAGTATACATGTTAATGACGCTGAAAAAGTGGTAAAATAAAATTTTGAAAAAGACAATTATTTAGGGTACCTCCCATACATGTAAAGTGGGATGATAATTTTTTTTTCGTTCTTCCCATAGTGTGGGATATCGTTGGATAGGTGTTTCAAAAATATTAGGGGTTTGGTAAGACCGTTTTTTGATTAAGTAAACCGTTCGTGACTTATCAAGTATTAAAGTACCAATTTTCGTTAGAGTCAAGTGTCCCTCCCCTCTATCAACGAAACGGTTATAGTTAGAAATTCAAATATCACGGCAGTAGTACCTATATATAACGAAATTTAAAGGAAAACTATCACACATAAGTGGGCTTTACAAGTTTATGTGTAATAGTCGACCAATGGGGCGTGCAACTGTCAAAGTGGCGCTAGTAGCACACTTACCAATAACAAAGCAGTTTCTAATTTCTATGGAAATTGTAGTGAATTCCTAAATTAGAGACAGTTATTGAGAATTTTCCGATTAAAGAACATGTATTATGTTCTTTAATCGGAAAATTGTAGAGAAATCAATTGAAATCAATGAAATGAAAATAAAAATTACGAAGCGTGTAAATGTTTAGCTCACCACAGATAACCATAGATGATACAGATAACTAAATTATCTCACAATCTAACTATAACTGACAGTGACAAAGGTTCTTACGGTGGTGGCGCCATCTGCGATCAGCTTTCACTTGCACGCCCCATTGAAATCAATGAAATGAAAATAAAAAGTACGAAGCGTGTAAATGTTTAGCTCACCACAGATAACCATAGATGATACAGATAACTAAATTATCTCACAATCTAACTAACACTGACAGTGACAAAGGTTCTTACGGTGGTGGCGCCATCTGCGATCAGCTTTCACTTGCACGCCCCATTGTATTTGACTCGAAAATTTCGAACAACTCTATAGAAATGTCAGTTGTATCGTGCTAGCTTCTTGTGACGATTGAGTAGTGTAGCTCTGTGTCCGTATTTAAATTCAAAACACCGGCTATGACAAGTTTTATACATATCTCTAAAAAAAAATTGAAACTTTCCGTGCAAAATTGTCGGATCAGGTGAGGATTTGTATAGGAAGTCAAATTAGTTAGGTAGTCATGTTTGGCTTTTAGTTAGAGCATGGTACGAAACGATCAGTCAGCGAATACGACACGCACTTGGCTGTTATAAAAACTACGGAACCCTACACTGCGCGTGGCCCGACACGCACTTGACCGGTTTTTATTAATGGCGTAGTTTCTACTTGTCAAAATGTCAAAAAATGACAGCTTCAAAAGTGACATCTACCGAAATAGCGGGCTATTCAAAATAACACCTCTTATTGGAAAACCCTGTATTTTAAAACAACGTAATCATGGCCGTGTTTGGCCTAAACAGAACAGTAATAAGAAAATTTACGAACAATAGGTAGGTATTCTTTCTAATTACACCAAAAATAGAAAATAAACCTTTTTAACTGAGAAAAATGGAACCGACTCCAAAACAATATAAAAACATGACTCCACTAAAAGGCGAAAAATCATCATAGCCCTGAGTAGATACTCACAAAGTGGCTATTTTAGGCGTTAAAGTCGGTGCCAAGCTAAATGAATAGGTTTGTTAAAGTCGGTGCAAGCTAAATGAATAGGTTTTTTTTTAATAATAGGATCGCGTTTGACCACCATCTCACCTGATGGTAAGTGATGATGTGTTCGAAGATGGAGCACGCTTAGCTAGAAGTAACCTATTCACTCTTGACTTTAAAGACACTCCGGCAGGGAATTCCACTCCTTAGCCGTATGAACAATGAAAGTATTCCCAAAACGTTTTGTGGGATGGTGGGACGTCCACCATGTAACGATGGCACATCGCCGTTTGTCAGGTGTCAGTTATTATCACGACTAAATAAATATTATTATTAATGTTATTATATCTTTTTAGTATTTCGCCCTCTAGTAGGAATAACCAGAACTAATGAGACACTTTCGATATAACACGACGTCTCATTTGAATCAATTCACATCCAGTTTGCGAATTTGTATTGAAGATCACTGTTTCTGTTGGTAGTTTTGCTATGTGGCGGCAGATGGCGTTGTATAAACTTTCGAGGTTATGTCGAATAATAAGTGAAAACACAACGTACTCATACTGAAATCACTCTGAAACACTATTTAATATTGTCTGTACAATGTATTAGTAGTTGTTTGGTACTACTCAGAATTTTGGGTGGGAATAATCAATGAATGCAATGTAGGTAGGCCTAATGAAGTAGTTCAATCCATTGATTTCCGTAATTCTTCAATCAAATCTGTTACTTATAGGTTCAGTTATTCGCCGGTAGGTGTCACTGCCAAACACCAATACAATAATGTCTCGTATGCGATATCTGGTTAACAACTTTGATAATATAATATAAGTATTCTATCTACAGTAAACTAAAATTAATAAAACACATGAGAAAAATAAATGGCTGCCGGACTCCGAGACTATAACGGTTTACGCACACAAACACGACACATTTTGCTTCACGTTTTAAATAGTATTATGAGGGTACTTGGTTTCTAAATCTAACTGGGCAGCTATGATTTCAAATCTTAGATAGACCTACGTTTCTAATGTGATTTGTATTTTTTTTTCTCCGTTTTATGTTTAAACGTACTGTACTTTTTTAGGGTTTCGTAGCCGAATGGCAAAAAGCGGAACCCTTATAGATTTGTCATGTCTGTCTGTCTGTCTGTTCAGCCGTCACAGCCATATTATTCCGAAAATATTAGAACTATCCATGTGAAACTTGGTAGGTTGATGTATTTTGTAAACCGCATTCCGATGTTAATACATTTTTTTTAAATAAAAAAGAATAGGGGTCTCCCTGTACATGGAACTAAAACAATTTTTTTTTATCAAACCTGCACTTGTGTGGTGTCTATAGAAATTTCTTTTATAATGACATTGATGTTTCTAAGACCATTTTTTCTTAGGCACTTGTTCAAAAGATAGACACTTCCAAAGTGGTAAAATGGGCGTACCCTCCCCTTTAACTTTTATAATAATAACTAGTATTTGCGTGTTGCGCGAGGTGCAAGCACCTCGCGTGCTTGTGAAAAAAGAAAAAAAGGGGGGGGGAGATGGGGGGGTTTAGTACTTGCGTGTTGCGCGAGGTGCAAGCACCTCGCGTGCTTGTGAAAAAAAAAAAGTATTTGCGTGTTGCGCGAGGTGCAAGCACCTCGCGTGCTAGTGAAAAAAAAATGGAGGGGGAGATGGGGGGGGGTTTAGTATTTGCGTTAGAGTCCGACCGAAACTGGTTTTCCGGCCGAAACCGAAACCGAAACCGAACTTTCGGCAGCGGCTTCAGTTTCGGCCGAAACCGAAACCGAAACCAAAACTCACGTGGTCAAGTATAAAATTCCTTAAAATACTGAAATTTGGTGCATTTTACCCATTATTCTGCATTAATTAGAACATGAAATGGAAACACAGTATATTAATTTTGTTGTAATCATTTATTTACTTAATACAATATAAAAAATATTAATAATATTTTTATTATTTTTTCAAATTAAGTTCTCATAGCAAAATGTTTATCAGTCTGTTATCAATAATCAAATCACTAATTGTTACTGTTTCATTTAATACTAAGTATTGGTATTTTGAAATCTTATTACAATCTTATAATCCCTTTTTTACATGTGACTTGATTTGTTAATAACAGCAAAACAAAGTTACTGACTCAATATTTAACTATATAAATCATTCAAGTACAGAAACGAAACAAAAACTTACATGTAAACAGTTCCATCAAAACATAACCTCTAAAGTACGTTTGCGTCGGGCGCACTGACTAAGTTGTGTTGCTAGAGAGCTATCCGAACGGTGCACGACAATTCCCGAACTGGGCCGCCAGCGTCCGCCAAAGCGTTGCCGCGAGAAACAAAGTTAGGCGAGCGTGCACGACAACTTCCGAAATCAGTTTCGGTTTCGGCAAAAGTTTCGGCCAATTTTGGCCGAAACCGAAACTGCCGCCGAAACTTGATTTTTGGCCGAAACTTGGCCGAAACCGAAACCGAAACCGAACTTTCGGTCGGACACTAATTTGCGTGTTGCGCGAGGTGCAAGCACCTCGCGTGCTTGTGAAAAAAACTAAAGCATTGCCCCTCTAAATGAAGTATTTGCGTGCTGCGCGAGGTGCAAGCACCTCGAGTGCTTGTGAAAAAAAAAAGTGGGGGGGGTGATGGGGGGAGATGGGGGGGTTTAGTATTTGGGTGTTGCGCGAGGTGCAAGCACCTCGGTTGCTTGAGAAAAAAAAAAAAAAAAGGGGGGGGTGATAGGGGGGGGGGGGGTTGCAGAAGTATTTCGACTAAAGCATTGCCCCTCTAAATGAATCTGAAAAAAAAAAAGATCCAAGTCTCTTAGATTCCGAGATCCGTCTAAAGGGGGGGGAGAAGGGGGGCGGGGGGGGACTTTGAAAAATGGTTTTTACTTTACCGAGCCTCCTCTATACGAATCCGTAAAAAGAAAAAAATACGGGTCTCGTAGTTTCCGAGATACGATAGGGAGGGGGGAGAAGGGGGGGGAAAAGGGGAGGTTTGGCACTTTTCCCGTAGGTTTGAGAGTTACTTGTTTACGAATCTGTCAAAATATACCCACCTCCCCATCCACCATCTGGGAGAACAATTATGTCAATGAGTGAGTGAGTGAGTCAGTCAGTCAGTCAGTGGTAATTTAGCTTTATATAGTATAACTAGTATTTGCGTGTTGCGCGAGGTGCAAGCACCTCGCGTGCTTGTGAAAAAAAAAATGGAGGGGCGTGATGGGGGGGTTTAGTATTTGCGTGTTGCGCGAGGTGCAAGCACCTGGCGTGCTTGTGAAAAAAACAAACAAAAAAGTTGGGGGGGGGGTGATGGGGGAGATGGGGGGGCTTAGTATTTGCATGTTGCGCGAGGTGCAAGCACCTCGCGTGCTTATGAAAAAAACTAAAGCATTGCCCCTCTAAATCAAGTATTTGCGTGTTGCGCGAGGTGCAAGCACCTCGCGTGCTTGTGAAAAAAAATGGTGGGGGGTGATGGGGGGGTTTTAGTATTTGCGTGTTGCGCGAGGTGCAAGCACCTCGCGTGCTTGTGAAAAAAACTAAAGCATTGCCCCTCTAAATCAAGTATTTGCGTGTTGCGCGAGGTGCAAGCACCTCGCGTGCTTGTGAAAAAGAAAAAAAAAAAAGAGGGGAGGGTGATGGGGGGGGGGTTGCACAAGTATTTCGACGAAAGCATTGCCCCTCTAAATGAATCTGAAAAAAAAATGTTCCAAGTCTCTTAGATTCCGAGATCCGCCTAAAGGGGGGAGAAGGGGGGCGGGGGGGGGACTTTGAAAAATGGTTTTTACTTTACCGAGCCTCCTCTATACGAATCCGTAAAAAGAAAAAAATACGGGTCTCGTAGTTTCCGAGATACGATAGGGGGGGGGGGGAGAAGGGGGGGAAAAGGGGAGGTTTGGCACTTTTCCCGTAGGTTTGAGAGTTACTTGTTTACGAATCTGTCAAAATATACCCACCTCCCCATCCACCATCTGGGAGAACAATTATGTCAATGAGTGAGTCAGTCAGTCAGTCAGTCAGTCAGTGGTAATTTAGCTTTATATAATATAAAATCTAGCTTTATATAATATAATATAAAGTGAAAAATCTAAAAAATTTCAATACATTGACACTAGAGACAGAATTTTTCAAATTAAGTAGAACGTAGAGAATTATCGTGTTATTGGCAAGTGACGTGGAAAGTTATTGACCCTCGTAGTGCTGTGACACGTTTGTTATGATTGGTATTCAAGAAACATATTATGAAACCGATAATTTGGTATCAATTGTCTGAGTTACTTATTTTGAGCTGAAACTGTGCATAGAGCCATCCATACCAAATGTTGTCTTCAGCCCTTTTGGATAGATATGGGGTTTCCATTACACGTTTTATAGAGTCAGTAGTTTTTGAGATATACCTCAATAATTACTGACTCTAAGACTACTCTAAAGTAAAGTAGTACTAAATTTATATTTGCAAACAAACAAAACAAGACTGTGCAAAACAAAGCGTAGTTACTACGGAACTCTTCATGGGCGAATTAATTCTTTTGAAAAGAGGTCTAGAAATGTGTATAGAATTCACATTACTCGCAATCTTGTATTATAGTGGGTTCACGGCAATAGTGTAAAGAACCGAAAAGAACGAACTCGCCTCGGCAATAATGTAATGGGTAGGGTTCGAACCCGCCTTCGAACAAGGCCGACACATTAGCCATTAGGCTAACGCTTTAAACCTATCTTTACCAAGTTTCTGAGAAGAACACATCAAAATAACTCACAGTAGAAGGCACCATGATGATGGTAGTATCCTTTTGTTTCTCTTTTATGTCTTCAGCTTTGGCTCTCGCCTTCTCATACCGGATTGTCAGGACCGTCACCAGTTCCTGCACGTCTCTTGCTTCTGCCGTCCATTCTGGCATACTTGGCTCTGGGATGATCTTAAAAAGAGTGATGCATGGTTCAGTATACGCTTATTGAGGCGAGAAACACATCGTTTGCTTAACCTTTCTCCAACTATATACAATTCAAATTCAAATATCATTTAATTCAATCCATTTCTGATCATATTTTGTACAGAATTGTCAACACAACAGATAATAATTAAAATTAGAACACAATAATAATTATTATTTAAATACTTTAAAACAAAATCATAGACAAAAAGAAAATGAAAGTCAAAATCGAAACTAAAAAAAACTTTTTACCAAAAAATTAAACCGAGTCCCAAAAAACACTGCAAAGTGAAAAATAACTTTAATTTCGGTAGTCGGTGTCTTTAGTTTTGTATTTTCGTTTTTGGCACCGACTTCCGAAATTAAAGTTATTTTTCACTTTGCAGTGTTTTTTGGGAGTCGGTTTAATTTTTTTGTAAAAAGTTTTTATTTCACTTTTTTTAGTTGGTCTATTTTTAATTTACCTAGTTACAAGAGCCTAAATGTCAACTACTTATAACCTTTTACGAAATATTGCTTTTCCCAATGCTGGGCCGTTAATTCTTGAGGAGTTCTCCTGGTACTTCACCATCAGCTCTACATCACCATATGCATTGTGACGAACATAAAGTGCTTAACATCCATATTCAAGTAATCGAATCGCAATCCACGAAATACTTATTATTGAGTAGTTTCGGCGGTCATCTGTGGTCTTCATCATCAGTTCCACTTCCTCAAATGGTACTTTTTGAAAGCAACTGCACAAGTTACTATAATAAATACCCAAAACGTCATAGGTCTGCCTATAATATTTGAAGAGTTCCCTCGATTTCTCCAGGATCCCATCATCAGATCCTGACTTTTATGAAAGTGAGACCAATTACGAAGTATACCCTTTCAATCAAAAAAAGAATTTTCCAAGTCGGTTCAGCCGGCTTCGAGTAATCGGTGATCAAACATAAAAAAAATATACGCGTCGAATTGACAACTTCCTCTTTTTGTCGTCGGTTGAAAAATGACAAAATAAAAATTAATAATGTCACAATCAATATTAAAACTATAAAGTGAAATTAAACTAAAATAAAAAAGATCACCAATACGTCTGCCTCATCACCTGAGTCATTTGTTTGCTTGTCATTACATTTACCATATAGGTAGCAATGGTAAATGTACCGACAATCAAATTTATTTGCTGATTTGATTGTCTCATATCTGCAAACAAGCAAACTGTCAGGTATTACACAGACAGGAGCACGCTTGTGTATGCAGCCTTTCTTGATATCTCCAAGGCTTTTGATCTGGTTAGGTATGATATTCTCTGGCGTAAATTGAAGTGTTCAGGTGTGCCGGGTGAGCTGATTAATATGTTTAAATATTGGTATGACAACCAAACTAACCAGCGGGCCTAGACAAAATCCATTTTCTGTAAGCGTTAACGCCAACGGAAAAATTAAATTGTATGGAGTTGACGCGTTAACGCTTACAGAAAATGGATTTTGTCTAGGCCCGCAGGTCAAATGGCTTGGAGAACTTTCTGATGAATACAGGTTGGAGTGTGGAGTGAGACAGGGGGGGTTAACATCTCTTTCACTCTTCAACTTGTACGTACGTGAACGGGCTGATTGTTGAGCTGAGCAACATCGGAGTGGGATGCTCGATTGATGGTCACTGTATCAACAGTATTAGCTACGCAGATGATATGGTGTTGCTCAGCCCATCAGTGGCCTCGCTCAGGAAGCTGATAGGCGTATGTGAGGAGTATGCTAGAGTACACGGTCTCCTGTACAATGAGCAGAAAAGCGAGCTCATGGTGTTTCAAGCCAGGGGTCGTAAACTGGGGGATGTGGCACCTGTGCTGCTTAACGCTGTCGCTCTTCGAAGAGTGAGTGAGTTTAAATACCTCGGCCATGTGGTCACCGAGGATTTAAAAGATGATATAGAAAGGGAGAGGAGGGCGATGGCGGTCCGCTGTAACATGATGACACGCAGATTTGCTAGGTGTAGTTTAGATGTAAAGATCACTCTGTTTAAAGCATACTGCCAAACTCTCTACACCTGCAATCTGTGGGTCAACTACACGCAGCGGGCCATCAACGCTTTCCGAATACAATATAATAACGCGTTCAGGGTGTTGGTGGGGCTCCCACGCTGCTGTAGTGCGTCTGCAATGTTTGCGCATGCGCACACAGACGGCTTCCACACTGTGCTGCGGCGCCGCATCGCCTTGCTGATGTTCCGTACCTACGCGTGGGAGCGCCAACACCATCCTGAACGTGCTCAGCCACAAGCTGGACAGCCCCCTTCTGGGACACTGGGTTCAAACACAAGTGCGCGTGCCCGGTGCCCCAGAGGGAGGCAAATACTTAAATTAAATTAATTTGTATACAATGTGTAACGGAAACCCCATATCTATCCAAAAGGGCTGAAGACAACTTCTGGTATGGAGTCTCTATGCACAGTTTCAGCTCAAAATAACTGACTCAAAGAATTGATACCAAATTATCGGTTTCATATATTTCTTGAATACCAATCATAACAAACGTGTCACAGCACTACGAGGGTCAATAACTTTCCACGTCACTTGCCAATAACACGATAATTCTCTTCGTTCTTTTAATTTAAAAAATTCGGTCTCTGGTATCTGTGTATTGGTATTTGTAATAAGTTCTACACACGTAGACTTAGGATTACAAAACCCTGGCCATATCGTTTGTAATCATCCAAAGAAGCCATGCACTTGGTATGTATATACCCTTTAAATTACACGTTGTATAGATTAAATTAAATAAAATTAATAAATTAAATCAAATTACATTATTATTTATTTATTCGATGTGACATGTGTGTGATGACTGAAAATTGATGATTTTGAAAATGTATGGACCCAATATGTCTGAAATAAAAAGATTGTATTTTTTATTTTATTTTATTTATTACTAGCTTCCGCCCGCGACTTCGTCCGCGTGGAAAAAAAAACCCCCGATTTTGAAACATTCTTCATTAGTGCTCCGCTCCTATTGGTCTAAGCGTGATGATATATAGCCTATAGCCTTCCTCGATAAATGGGCTATCTAACACTGAAAGAATTTTTTAAATCAGAACCGTAGTTCCTGAGATTAGCGCGTTCAAGCAAACAAACAAACAAACAAACAAACAAACTCTTCAGCTTTATAATATTATTAGTATTAGTATAGATATCTAATCTCGCTATCTAATCCCAGTAGCTCCACGGACCGACCAACTGCTTGGATGATCGACCCTTGCAGCTGTTTTTTAACCGACTTCTAAAAAGGAGGAGGTTCTCAATTCGGATGTTTGTATTTTTTTTTTTTTATGTTTGTCCGCGCATAACTCCGTCACTTGCCAACCGATTTGAAAAATTCTTATCTTGTTAAAAAGGGTATACTTCCCAAATGGTCCCATGAAAATTTTATCGAAATCGGACAACCCGTTTCTGAGAAATAAACAAAAGTCTAAAAATATATTTACGTTGATGATCTTTTCGTTTACTCTGCATTGCGTTTTTAGTTCGCGCATAACTCCGTCATTTACGAACCGATTTGGAAAATTCACTGACCCACTAAAAAGCATAAAAATAAAAACTTTTTTGCAAAAAATAAAACCGACTTCCATATCAAAACACTACAAAGCCAAAAATAATTTTGAAGGCGGTGTGAAAAAAAAAGAAAATACAAAACCAATAACACCGACTACCGAAATTAAAATTATTTTTGGCTTTGTAGTGTTTTGATATGGAAGTCGGTTTTATTTTTTGCAAAATAGTTTTTTATTTATAAATGAACCTTTCTTGCAATTAAACTTCTTGCACCATTATAATGGTAAATAATAGATATTTTTTCCTACAAACGAGGGTGTAGATTACAATGTAGAGTTGGCTGCTCCGGAGGTGTTGCAGGCAGCGCTAAAGATTGCTTAGACACAGGCCACCTTTCTATGAGAGGGAATTTATAATCTATACTAATATTATAAAGCGGAAAAGTTTGTTTGTTTGTTTGCTTGAACGCGCTAATCTTCGAAAGTACTGGGTGGATTTGGATGAAATTTGGTATGGAAGTAGCTTGAAGCTTGAGGAAGGTTATAGGCTACTTTTTACCCGACTGCAAAAAAGGAGAGTTATGTTTATACCGTGATAGAATCCACGGGAGCGAAGCCCCGCGAGAGTACTAGTAATAATTATAATAGAGAATGTATTTTTACATATATATACAGTATTTTAACTAACAGAGCATCCATACATGCTAAAAAATATTACCATTCGAAAACAAAATGTTTTTACTTTTTTAAATATTAAAATATTCACTAAAAATGTTAAATGGATACGTAAAAGAAACACTCTGTACACGCGTACGCATTCATAAATAAATTGCGACGTTGCCGTCCTTCAAGTACGCGTGTACAGAGCGTTTCTTTTACGTATCAATTTAACATTTTTAGTGAATATTTTAATATTAAAAAAAAATAAAAACATTTTGTTTTAGAATGGTAATATTTTTTAGCATGTATGGATGCTATGCTATTGCGGGTTAACGGGAACACCCTCTGTTACTTAACATACTGTATATTTTATTTATTTATTCTTTCACCATATGAAAGGTTATCCACCATTCGGGAACAGTGCGGATTGATGGATGTTACATGTCTTCAGATGATTCCCTCACGACGTTTTCCTTCACTATTGTGAGAGCAGAGGTGATAAATTACCAAAATGAATGTGTGTGACTGTGTTCCAACTCACGACCGTAACTCGGTAAGTCGTGCTCATAACCACTGGGCCATCACTGCTTTAACTTTTTAAATTTTATTGCATACGAGCACTTCGCCCGCGTCTATTTTGAAATAATTTTTATAGCATAAATTTAGCAATAGTGCAGCTGAACCAATGAAAAAAATTAGATTTGGATATTAGTTTCGGAGATTAAAATTTATTTGTAAGTTTGTATGTAGGGTTTAGTTGTATGTACATACAATCTTACAAACAAATTTTACCTCATTATAATATTAGTTACATCAATACATCATCATGGAAGAAGTTAGTAATATAGTTTAGAGTTTTTACATGACACTACAGTTTCTTTGTTACGGAAACGGGTTTGAATAATAATATAATAATATAATAATATTCCACAACTTTCACACAACGCCATCTAGTCTCAAACTAAGCAGAGCTTGTGCTATGAGTACTAGACAACTAATAAACATACATAAAAATATTTCTAAATACATACATATCTATACTAATATTATAAAGCTGAAGAGTTTGTTTGTTTGTTTGCTTGAAATCTCCTGAGATTAGCGCGTTCAAGCAAAAAACAGATTTCAAATCAGAACCGTAGTTCCTGAACTGCGGTTCTGATTTGAAAAATTCTTGTCAGTGTTAGATAGCCCATTTATCGATGAAGGCTATAGGCTATATATCATCACGCTAAGACCAATAGGAGCGGAGCACTAATGAAGAATGTTTCAAAATCGGGGGAATTTTTTTCCACGCGGACGAAGTCGCGATAAATTACACCCAGACAAAGAACAAATGATTGTGCTCATCACACAAACATTTGACCTGGCTGGGAATCGAACCCACGACCTTGCGCATAGCAGTCAGGGCCACTTATTATTAGACCAACAGGCCTGCCTGTGAATAACACCCAAGTTATTATATTTTACTCACATCTAACAGCTTGCACAGTTCGTACAAAAGTCTCTTGATCTCCAGCAGCAGAGTCTCCAGTTCATCCATAGTCTTCCCCAGCTCTTCGAAGATCACTTTCTCTTCCGCTATCTCTTCTTTAAGCGCTGTTATTTGATCTTGAGCTCTGAGGAATTTTACAAATCCTTAAAAGTCTCCGTCTCAGCCTTAAACAAAGTCTCCCGCCGCGTCTGTCTGTCTGTTTGGTCGCGATAAACACCAAAAATTACAGAACATATTTTTTTGAAGTTTTCGCCAATGGATATTTATTGATGAGGATTATTTGTGGGAATTAGCAGAATGAGATCGTGCGAAGCCGGGTGTGATAATGTAATTTTTTGAATAAAACTTTTCCCGACACAAGGAAATATTCTGTATCTTGAGTGCATTTTGAACACGCCAGAAAAACTATTTATTTGTAGGCCATACAAACAGTTGTCCCGGCGGTAATCGAACCCGCGACTCATAGCATAGCGGCCAGTAACTCATCGACTGGGCCACCCATGTTAAAAAATAAATGGGCGTCCTTACTCCAATGCCAGTCTTGCTAGCTATTCATCACAATCACAATATTGCACTTTCACTTTTTATTTATCAAGGTCTGTTTATCAAACTTATGAAATTGTTCTGCCTGAATATGACGGTTTACCTTCAGTAGAGAAACACTCTCCGCGTGTAGCAATTGCAATTTGCATAATTATATCCTAACTAAAGCATTAGCCCACAAGTGTGCGCCCACTCCACAGGATGTTAAATTGTATTTGACTAACCCGTTATTACAAGCCACCTTGTAAAAAATCTATAGGCATTTTAGAGTTTTGCAAGAGAGTGACGGATTTCTACCTCATAAACACGATCCCGATGATCCCCATCAGGGCCCCGTTACCTCTAAAAAGACCACTTCGGAACCCTCTCTTTGTACAGCGTATTGCCCTAATAGGCTTTGACATTCCTAGGGAGACTGTAAAGGGGTCTCCCGTGAGCGTTTAGAACGGCGGTACATGATCACCGGGCTACAGGCATTTTAGACCCTTTTTTTCTGGGTGGGAAAATCATCAAATGACTTCTCCCGCTTTAGTTAGAGCGGAAGGGAGTATCAGACTTCTACTGACTAAAAACCCACCCTGTTCCTTGTCGTGTCTTGAACATCGACGACGAGTTACAAGTCTATCGGTTTTCTATCGGTTACATTTCGGGGAGTGTGCGATGGAATTACACAATCTAATTCCGCCAAGCCCGTTCCATCATCGGACTACAAGACAAACGGCGATGCGTGATCGTTACATGGTGGACATCCCACCTATACGCACTAAACGTTTTGGGAATACCTTCATTGTGCGTACGGCTAAGGAGTGGAATTCCCTGCCGGAGTCTGTGTTTCCCGATAGCTATAACCTAGGGGTCTTTAAGTCAAGAGTGAATAGGTTACTTTTAGGTAAGCGTGCTCCATCTTCGACCACATCATCACTTACCATCAGGTGAGGTGGTGGTCAAACGCGAACCTATTATCAATTAAAAAAAAAAAAAAAAACTCGGTAGAACACTTCCGCAGGCCATGGCCCTATCTGGACCCATCAGTGCTGCGGACAGCTCTTTGAGGTGCGTGTGGAACAAAACGCACCGCCGACCCGGGCCTGGTCCTTACCGGACTGTGAGCTACCCCTGCTCGCCGTCCGCAAGCCCATGCCTACGGTGGCCGGACATCAGCTCGCGATCCCCGACGCCCGGGGCGTCTCCCACGGTGGTTGGGGCGTTAGGAAGAGCCTTGTCTTTCCCTCAGGCGTTCAGCCTCCTCCTTCGCTAGCATGACAGCTTCACAGAAGGAGGCGGCCGCATCCCATTCTCGCTCGTCCCGCACCATGGTCTGAACTAGGGACTGGCGCGAGAGGTCGCCGATGGCCGAGGCATCTCAGAGCCTAGCCTATCAAAAGTTTCTACAATCACATTACGCTGTTGATTTAGTCAAACTTACTCATCCTTGTCTTTGACGGAGGCAAACTTGAAAGCTTCAAGCTCTGCCATCATGGTCGCCTGGGTCTGTTCCAACTCCAGCTTCTCTTCTTCTGTGGTCTGCTGAAGGTAGCTGAGCCGCTGTGACGTGTCACGCTGAGCTCGGAACCTGTCGAAAACTTCCTCTGCCTCTGTTACACCTAAATATAAAGAGACGGTTTTGTAATCAATTTGAGTACTTTCAATACCTTTATAATTATGCAATGTTAGATGTTTTTTTAATCAATTGAATTGTTTAATGTGGTTTATGAGGAAGATTTTAAAAGTTTATAATTATAATATCATTTAATTCTAATCGCCAATATAATACTCTTAATGAAACCAATATTATAAATGCAGTTTATGTGTTTGTTCTCTTAATAACAAAGGAATAAATACAAATGTTTAGATTCATGGGTGTATGAAATGTTTATTTCGTAAATCGGTTATAACAAACACTTTTACACGTCATTTTTTAGGGTTCCGTAGCCGAATGGCAAAAAACGGAACCCTTATAGTTTCGTCATGTCTATCTGTCCGTCCGTCAGTCCGTATGTCACAACCATTTTATTCCGAAAATATTAAGACTATACATGTGAAACTTGGTAGGTAGATGTATTCTCTGAACCGCTTTCCGATTTTAAGAAAAAAATTAAAAAATATTTAAAGTAAAGGGGGGCTCCCCATACATGGAACTAAAAGTGAAAATATTTTCTTTCATGAAACCTGTGCGTGTGTGATATCTATAGACAGGTCTTTAAAAATGACATTGAGGTTTCTAAAACTACTTTTTCATAAAGTTAATAGTTTAAAAGATATACGCTTCTATAATAATGGAGTGAAAAATTTAAAAACTATGTCTATAGATCTTAATGTAAACTTTCAACCAAAATTAGTTTGAACGAGATCGGGTCAGCAGTTTTTGAGATACAGTATATTTTCTAAAACCGCAAATATAACTTTGTAATTCATACAAACACTATGAAAAACAAAGTTATTTGGCGTACGTGTAAAAAATGTAAATAAGCTAGTTTTATGAAATTTTTAAGGTTTCTTTTGTCAAATAAATATACATATTATATTATATTATTATAGTTACTACGGATGGTATGAAGGGTTCATGGGCGAGTCTGACTCGCACTTGGCCAATCTTTTGGGTTTTAAGTTAAGCTAGACGAGGCCGGTGTTTCCTGACTGACTACTCTGAGAATTTAAGAAACACCGAAACAAACTCAGAGGTCAACGTCTCTTTTAAAGTCCTTACAATTCGTATTGGTCAAATCATATGAGAGGCATGAAGATTTATGTCTGTGGTACTCTATTGAGGAAAGAAGCACACAGCGAAGTGGACCTGACCAGACTGTGTAAGCACTTGTCAGTTATGGATGTTTGTTAGTCGATCAAACCAAAATTGCTTAATGGATTTGATACAAAATTTGGCACAGAAGGTTAGATTATAGTTTGGTATACCATATAGGGTTTTTATGGCGGAAATTGAACATTTTTTTATTGATAATAGGCTCGCGTTTGACCACCATCTCACCTGATGGTAAGTGATGATGTAGTCGAAGATGGAGCATGCTTGCCTTGCCACCTATTCACTCTTGACTTAAAGACTCCCAGGTTATAGCGATCAGGAAACACATATTCTGGCAGGGAATTCCACTCCTTAGCAGTACGCACAATGAATGAAACATTGTTTAATTCCCGTGATAATTATAGAAAAAACTTATTAAGCATGTTACAAACGAACTAACCAGTTTACATAGAATAAACTTACCAGTTAGTTTCATCAGCCTCTGGAAGATATCCTCCATCTGTTGAGAGGCTGAAACTTCCTCGGGGACGGCTTCTCCTTCTGTAGATCTTGTCGACTCCTGACGGACCACTGGTCGAGCTGATGGATGGTATGAACAAATAATACCAATAGTTATTATAAATTAAAGCCAAATGTGCTTAGATTTTTATGCTTATCACTATTTAATCTTCTTGCATGGTTCATCAATCCAATCAATTACAATTCTCTGCTCGTATAGAATGTTGTCATTGAGTATAATATTACACTAGTTTACAAATACTTATTTTGTTTCAGTCCCATTGAGAACACTATCCCTCATGGAAGAGATTTTTTGAAGTGAAAACTTCTTTAGCGGCGCTGTGCACTTTTTTTGTAATGGGTAAAAACTGTTAAACTCGCGTCAGGGACACGTGACCCTGATCGAAAATTCGTAAGACGGGCACTTTTGAAGTGAAAAGTTCTTTAACATCGTTGTGATTTGAAAATTAATGAAACGAAAAAGCGACAGTATCTGTTGGGACGACCTAGACCTAGACCTAGAAGTTGGGTCGCGGGGGATGAGGTAGCCCTGAGAGGGTAGCGGGGAGGAGGAGGGGTGGGTCCGTGTGTGGGCGGGGTGGGGGGAGGGTGGTCTCGTGGGGAGTTGAGGGGGAGTTGAGGGGGGAGTTGAGCGGGGAGTTGAGGGGGAGTTGATGGGAGTTGCGGGGAGTTGAGGTGGGAGTTGAGGGGTGAGTTGAGGGGTGAGTTGAGGAGGAGTTGGGGCGGGAGTTGATGGGGGGAGTAGAGAGGGGTGTTGAGGGGGGAGTTGAGAGGGTGTTGAGGGGGTGAGTTGAGGGGATTTGAGAGAGGAGCTGCGGGGGGAGTTGAGGGGAGTTGTGGGTGGAGTTGAGGGTTGAGCTGAGGGGAGTTGAGGGGGGAGTTGAGGGTGGAGTTGAAGGGGGAGTTGAGGGGGGGAGTTGAGGGCTTGTTACGGGGGAGTTGAGGGGGAACGAAGTGTGTGTTGAGGGGGAGTTGAGGGGGGAAATGTGGGTAGTTGAGGGGGTAGTTCAGGGGATTTAAGGGGAGTTGAGGCGGGAGTTTAGGAGAGAGTTGTGGGTGGAGTTGAGTGGGTGTTGCGGGGGGAGTTGAGTGGAGTTGAGGGGCGAGTTGAGTGGGGGAGTTAAGGGGGAGTTGAGGGGGTAGATGAGGGGTCAGTTCAGTGGAGTTGAGGGGGAGTTTAGGGGAGTCGAGTGGGGAGTTGAGGGGGATTTGAGAGCGGAGTTACGGGGGAGTTGAGGGGGGAGTTGAGGGTGGAGTTATGGGGGAGTTGAGGGGGAGCTGAGAGGGAGTCGAGGGGGAGCTGAGAGGGAGCTGAGAGGGAGTTGAGGGGGTTAACGTGTCGAATATACTAAGAGATAAACTTTTTAATGTAATATAAATTGACATGTTTGTGTACGATAGCGCAATAAATAAATATTGTATTCTACCACATAAATGATAGTACTTTTATACTGATAATTAAAGCAATTCGTGCAAAATTATTCACTAACCATTCCAAAATATCAAAAATGCACAACGTTAATATTCAAGTTTTCACTTCTGCCGACACTCCCGGAGTGCAACCCGTATTTTTGTTAGCCTACAATGGCCCACTTCTGCGCAAAGACAAATTCCTTCCATACGATCTTCTCCCGCGCCGCTTTAAACCAACCACCCAACACTCGGCACCTCTTCCTGGGCCATTCATCCTCCGACACCCATTATGTAGATAATTTCGCCCAGCGATCCTAGTCCATAACGTGACCCACCCAATCCCATTTCAGCCTAGCAGCCTTTGTGCCAACATCCACTATGCCCGTTTTAGAACTCAGTGTAGTGTTTCGTATTCTGTCTTCTCTTCTCACACCCAGAATGCTGTGTTCCATTGCCTTTTGGAAATTCCAAGGCGGGACTTCTGCGATTCGTTGAGCGACCAGATCTGAGCACCATAGGTTAGGACGGGCAGAATCATAGAACAGATAAAAGAGGTTAGAAGGGAAATAGTTCCTGATTTGTATGAGAACTCGTGTCGCCGCCTGTCTCCCACTCTTTAGCTCCACTACAAGCAAGAGGCCCGTTACATATGAGAATTACGCACACAAATAAATTACACACACTTAAATCGAGAGCTTGCTACTGATTGTAACTCACTGTCGATAAACATGCGCCGTGCATCACGGCCAATCAGGGCAAAGGACGACACGTCAATGGTTGAAGTGTGGAGGACGCGTCGCATTCAGTACATTGTAAGCGGACTTGGTCATTGCGTTGATTAAGCGAGTACACATCGGGCAATGTATACTTTTTGTAACTTGTTGCTAATGTTTGGAATTTCATAGTGATCAGAATATTTTTTATGTTTTTTACAAATAAAATTGTAATTAAATGTTTTTTTCGACTTACCGATGGAAAGATATACCTCCTCGGTCTATACTTGCGGTCTGACTTTTTGTTTTACAGGTTATAATTGCACAACACGGTATTTTAAAGCAGAGCTTTGTGTTCCGAAGTTATCCGAAGCGCACTAAACGCGGTGAATGAATTAATCGGTCGAGCTATGATTTTCGAATCATAATTGTGGCGCGCTCTCCACGCCCACATTACCATTCCAACCTTATTCATCTATTTCGTGAGTAGAATACATATATCTAAGAGTTTTCGATTCAGAGAGATTGGTAATCACCCTTCATTAGCCTCTTCATGGACCAGTAGCTTTTCCAGGCGTTTCCCATTGAGCGATCGATTTCTCTTTCTTGTCTGTTTTCGAAAGAAACTAGCTGGCCGAAATAGATATACTGAGTCATCGACGTAATAAATTTTCTAACCATCTACCTCGACCCTACGTTTTGTGCCGTTTGACATAATTTGAGTTTTAGACCGATTCGTCGCAAGTCCCACCAAAGAGCTAGCCGTGCTCAGTTCTTGGAGCATAGATTATAGTTCCAGGGCTATTTGTATTGAGGAGTTTGTTAGCAAATAATCAATACTCGATTTTTCGGAGATGAAAACAGATATCAAAAAGAATCAAAGTTGATTATTATGAGGGAAGTGAAAGCTTTAAGTCCCCGTGGCCGATTATTACAAATTTACAAAGGTTGTTTAAATTAAGGTAGGAACTAAAGTGATTTGAAACTAGACATCTCAATACTTTGAGCAAATATATCTAGGTAGCCTTATCAGGCTACCTAGATATTGGACATTTTGTAACATTACAATTTAATTCAGCACATCTAAAACCTTCTTGAAACAATAATATGATGACTGGAACAAAAAACCTTGTAAACTAGTTTTATTAAGGGTTGTAACGTTACAGTTTCCCTGGGTAGAGGGAACTGTAAGGTTGCAATAACTATTTAGGAGGAAGATGACCAGAAAAGAAATCAAAGTGCGGAAAAATGAAACAGGATTTATGAAAGAATTTATACAAAATTGCTGGATCCCTAAAGCACAAGAGATGACGGGAGAGTCGATGATAAGCGGAGCGGATGATATTAGAGAAATAAAAGTAATTTATCACGAGGTACAATATCAGTTACATAATTATGCGACCTAACCTAGAGAGGAAAACTAGTCCTGTCACTAATGACTTTACAGTCTCTGACTTATTTAAAGTTATCTGTGCTTTACAGAAACGTAAACAAACAAAGTATTGTATAAAAATAGCTTAATATCAGCATATTATGAAATTCTTAACCAATAACGTAAGTACTAAAGCCCTATAAAATGGAAACATTACAGGATAATAAGATAGGAGAATTCCTCGTAGCTATGATAATTTAATAGCTTATTGTAGGCGTTTGCATTACCTTGAGGAGGAAACACCCTCTTCTCTAGCTTTTCCAACTCCCGCTTCCTTTCAGCAAAGCGCTGCGCGAAGTAGGCTCGTTCCGACGCTCGTGAATGTTCGGCGTCATGCGCACGCGTTGCCTCCGCCGCCGTCGCTGCTGTTGCACGGATACGCATTTCTGCAGCTTCCTCGCGAATACGCTGGAGTGTGTAACAATATGAAGAATTAACATACAAAGAATCTTTTCTGAAAAATATAAATCTGATAATAAAATAATGTATAAAAAAATATAAATTTCTGCATTGCAGTAAATAAAACTATTTAAATAGTAAGCAAACATTTTGCGTTCCCAAAACAGTGTTTTTTAATGAAACCTCCAACTAAACAATATGCTCGTGTGTCAAACCAACCTGATGCGCAAAAGTGTGATTAAATTAATAATAATGTGATGAAATTAATAATTTAAAATTGATAATAATAATTTAATATTTGCATGCCGAATGGCGAAATATGGCTGAGCTGATGTATAAACACTTTTAACTTGTGTTGTTTTTTTGTATTACCCATTTTTGCAAAATTCTATTCTATTCTATTCTGTTCTTAAGTCTGGAGTAGGTTCACAGCAATAGTGTAATGAACCGAACCTGCGACTCCTCGATCACAAGTTCGACACACCTTAAGATAATTGTTATTGGTTATTGACGCTAAGTAGATTCTGCGTTCTATAAACACTGAGTGCTTTTATAATTTTATAAAATTAGATCCTTCGACTAGTTCTTCTTTTTGGAGATCATTTAGGGAAAATTAATCATCAAAATATAATTTTTTAGTTATGCTTTACCTACAGATGTTATAGCTAATCATGATTCGTGTTTGGTAAGGTTAGACTAGGTAAACACCGTGTTTTAGAAATTAAAACTTAGGTCATTATGACTGTTAATAGTTTTGACTAAATGTTAGTCCTTATTACGATGTAAGTTTACGTCTGCTTGCTATATATTAACTCATTTAATTAGTTAACAATACGTTTCTAAGGTCAATATGAAGAATAATGGTGGAATGGTAAGTAAGTACCTCTAATTTCATGATCTCCTCTTTCTGTTTGCTGATAAGGTCCTCAATACGAGACAGCGAACTCTCGAATTTTACGGAGTCATCTAAAAGGGCTTGCCTGTAAGAATATTAAGAATAAGATAAGCATATATATTATGTAAATGCTTTGTCATATTGTAAACTAGCTTACGCCCGCGGTTTCGCAACTGTTTTTCAGAGAATTGAGTAGCCGTAGGTTATGGATTGCCATAATTAATACTGTTGGCATAATATAATATGAATGAATCATTTTCATAATAATTATGTTATTTAACTTAACCTTACATTACGTAACAAAAATTTATGCAAATCCAAATTATGCCAAAAATTTAGACCAACGTGATACTTATGCAAACTTTTGCATTGTACCAAAGTTTAATTATACTAACAAAAAAATATTGGAAATCGTAATGCTAAAATATACATACTATATATACAATACCTACCTTAGCTGGGATGTTCCATAATCAGAACTGATAATTGTCAACAATCAGAAAATCTGTGTCTCCCGATAGCTATAACCTAGGCTTTACAATAGGTTACTTTTAGGTAAGCGTGCTCCATTTTCGACGACATCATCACTTACCGTCAGGTGAGATGGTGCTCAAACGCAAACCTGTTATCAATAAAAAATGTGATCAAAATTGAAGGGCTTACCTTATGGAGATGTATTTCTTCTTGACCAGTTCAGCTTCCGTCCACTGGATGAGAACCTTGTGTATCTCGTTTTCTAAGTGCGAAACGTGCTGTGCGTAAATTCAAATAGGTCATATTAATTCAATGTTAGATTTAAATATAATCAGCCTCCTCTCTGTGACGCGGGTCCAGAGCGGTTTGGTGGGTATAGCATGAATTCGGATTTTAGGTCCTAGAAAATTTATTTATTTATTTCTTATATACTTTATTGTACAAGTCACAATATTTTTATGGATACAAAAATTTAAACTAGTGTACAATGGGCGGTCTTATCCCACAGGGCGATTTCTTACAGACAACCTTTGGATGGACAAAAATTACAGGAGATAGATTACAGGATTAGATTACAGGAGACTGGACATGGACATCAATATCGTATTTAACTAGTTACTGGGTTGTGGGTGGAGCGCAGACAAGATATAACAAGTTTCCTGATAGCTATAACTTAGGAGTCTTTAAGTCAAACGCAAGCCTATAATAAAAAATATGATGATGGTAGCAATCAATCGATCATCAATTTATGTGACTATACCGATTAACTATTTTACGCGAGGATTAATAAACCTTTAAATAATGGTGATATTACACAAAAAAATACAACTGACTGCAACCAACAATGAATAGAGAAAGTCGAAGATCTGAATATAATGAGTAGAGGAATGGGTAGAAAGATTGATACTATGAGTAATGGCCATTGCTAAAGATAGCATTGTCAAAACTTTTTCATAAAAATGAACTATTCCTACCAATTGACTAAATTTGAATTATCCGATTGTCCTTTCACAAGTCACGATACTGAAACATGAATAATGTCTTTTGTCTGTCTGTCCAGGCGTTTTTCTGTTTGCAACAAGTGATCTGACTTTAATAGCCTTTCACTGGAAGATAGAGAACGATTTAGGGCAACATATTGGGAATAAATTTTGAGAGCAAATGATGGTGAAAATTGCACAAAGTAATTTGCCTGGCAGGGGTTCAAACTAGAGATGAAACGGATATCCGGTAACTATCCGGCCTTGTTTTCACTATCCAGCCAAATACCGGATAGTAAGTCAGTATCCGGCCAATATATAGTAGTATACCAATAGTAATATTCAAAAAATTCTCATTATTTTACACCAGGAAAATGATACCACACTACGTTATGGACACGGTTTATTTTAATAATCACTCGACAAAAATTTGTGTTTTATTAATTAGCATAATTAATACTCAAAATTAACAAGTGGCAAATTATGGTGAATGAATTCCAAATTTTCTGCATTTGTTGGTAAGAGGCGACTCCGTTTGGCTTCGTATACCAGACCAGCTTCTGAAAATAGCCTTTCGCTGTAAACGCTACTGCCAGGTGCTGAAAGATAAATTCTAACAAACCTTGACAACTGTGGGTATTGATTTAAATTAGATGACCACCAAATGTATGGGTCGTGATTGCGATCGATTCGAAGTCAATCTCGTTGGCAATTGGATTTTGTTTTACTTGATCACGACAGTCACTACTACACACATCAAAAGTGTCTAGGGATCAAGCATTTTTATGCGGATTTCTTGAGATTGAGATGTGGCTTTGTAATAAATTTATGATTTTATAAATTTATATGGATCCTTTTTGGTGCATTTCATAATTTGAAACAGGAACTGTTAATCAAATTCGAGTAAAAGATGAAAATCAGCTGTCAATATTTTCCCTATAAAAACATACCTACAACGCATTGAAGACATTATTAGTGCTACTGTTTCCCTACTACTGATTAAAACCAACGTTATTATGGAGTGGTGACGTCATTTAAGCAGGGAAGAAATGCTCAGAGCCGTGGGAATGATAGAAGCGGTTCCCGGCAACGTACTGTGGCTTTAGCTCTGAATACAAGTCAGAGTGTTATCAGTCGACTTTGGACACGTTACCGAAGCACTGGTACCGTGGCTGAGCGCCATGGAGGACGGTATCGCTGCACCACACGGAGACAAGACTTATACATTCAAATCTTAACTCGAAGAGCTCCAACAATAACCGCCATGATGTTAGCCGTGAGGCTTCATCACTCTTCAGGGAACTTAATTAGCGACCAAACAGTCAGAAACCGCTTGCATGAAGTGAACCTTCATTCCCGAAGACCGCTACGGGTACCACCTATAGCAATGCACAATCGTAGGATTCGATATCAATGGGCTCTTGAACACAGAAATTGGGCAGAAGAACAATGGCGTTTCGTGTGCTTTTCTGATGAGTCTCGTTTTGGTATGAGACCGGATACAAGACGTATACGACACTGGAGAACCCCTGGACGCCAACAGCGATTAAAATCCTGCCAGGAAGTCCATCCTTATAGTGGTGGAACCATCATGGTATGGGCGGGTATTTGGATCGGCGGAAGAACTGAGTTGATTTGGATCAGAGGCAACCTCAACGCTCAAATTTATGCTGAGACGATTGTATCTGACGTCATCGTTCCTATACAAGTGCAAATCGGTCCCTTATTTCAGTTAATGCATGATAATGCACGACCGCACACCGCAAGAGTTGTAAGACAGACTCTCGCCGCAGCTAACATCAATGTCCTGCTCTGGCCTGCTCAGTCGCCAGACTTGAACCCGATTGAGCATGCATGGGATATGCTACAGAGAAGAGCTCTGCCGAATATGGAGGGTATCCAGTCGCAAGAAGACCTTTTTTTGTTGTTGCAACGAACATGGGCGGCCATTCCACAGCGTGATTTGGATGAACTCATTTTGAGTATGCCAAACCGATGTTCTTGTGTTGTTAGTGTTCGCGGTAGAAACACGGATTATTAATTGTTTAAGTTACCCAATAAAATTTTAAAGAAAACTGTTATTTCAGTCTTTTTTCGAACTTTAATGTTAGTGGTTCAAATGTCAAAAATCCCTTTATTAGGAAAATGGCAAATTTCTTTATTAATGCAAAGGTGACTTGGTTTATCGTTACTGTGACAAACGAAAACACTTTATTTGATGAATCCTTAAAGAAAATTTTAATTAATATCAATCAGGAGAAAAGTTATTGCAAAAATATATGTTGATCCCTAGACACTTTTGATGTGTGTATTACGGCCGAATATCCGGTTGCCAGATATCCGGCACCCCGGCCTCGTAGCTTGCCGAATATCCGGTATCCGGCCAAACCAGTATCCGTTTCATCTCTAGTTGAAACCCACGACATTGAACTCGTCATTTCTACCTATAATTACTACTAAGTAGGTATCTATTCGGGCACGCCACAATTGCGGCGGTAAGACCCCTCTTTGAGGAGTGGCTAAGTCGGCGTCACGGCGTCCTGACCTACCGCATGACGCAGGTCCTCACCGGACACGGAAGTTTCGGGAGGTACCTGTGTCTGATGGGGAAGGAAGAAACGCCTGGGTGTCACAACTGCGAGGATGGCCCTGAGGACACAGTAGAGCATACGGTGCAAGACTGCCCCGCTTGGGCAGAGCACCGACGTGTCCTCACGGCGGCGATAGGCGGAGACCTCTCGCACCAGGCATTGGTCGAGGCCATGCTGCAGGGCGAGACGGAGTGGGAAGCGGTCGCCTCCTTCTGCGAAGCAGTCATGCTATCGAAGGAGGAGGCGGGCCGCGTGAGGGAGAGGATGGCGTCCTCCCTCCAGCCCAGCCGCAGTGGTAGACGCCCACGGCGTCGGACGTCGGCCGACGATCTCCGGCCACCGTAGGCGCGGGCATGCGGACAGCGAGTAAAGGGCAACTCGCTGTCCGACCATGGACCATGCCCGGGTCGACGGCGCGTTGTGTTCCACGCGCACCTCAAAGAGCGTCAGCAAGATGACGAGGCCCCTCCTGTAGAGGGCCGAAGCCTGCCGGGGTCGTGGGACTTATCCCATTACCGTGACCCCGGTACGTAAAGGGCTATTGAAGGAATACCATGGATTTTAGTCAGTACAAGTCTGACAGTCCCTCCTGCCCTGGCCGGGGTGGGAGGACTCATCTGATGATTTAACCACGTTGCAACAAAAAAAAATAGGTATCTATTATGTTTACAATTCTAAAAACGTCACTTGCCTAGTCTTTTTCCAACCATATTAATATTACAGTCGGCTTCCGGATGTAACTAAGTACCAGTATTTTACAAGGAGCGACTGCCTATTTGACATTCAAAACCCAGTAACTGAGTAACACGATACCTCTTGGCAGATTTACTGTCTTCCGACGTTCTGTAACAACTGTCAAAGATACAACCGGGACCAGTAGCTTAGTGCTTTCCAAGTCACGGAGGAATTTTGATGTTAAGTTTGTCCCATCCTCGGGTCAAGTTCGTTTAACGTTATTTAACCTCTACAAAATGTTTCAAATTAACTGCCATACTTACCTTCCTAGCCTTGCTACTGTTTTTAGACTTCACCAAAATCCCTTTATTGTTTTCTATCAGAAGATGCTCGTATTCCTTCTCCAGTTCTGCCAGTTTCTTCTTTTTACTTCTCTTCTCGTATTTTAGCAAGTCTAAGATCTTTCTCTGTTCCGTCACCTTCAGATCGAGGTTGTGTGTTATCTGTTAAGATCATGATTTCACTGAAACTTGTGTTTGATGATCAGAGATAACTAAATCTATGTCAAAATTGTTGGTAAAACATAAAATAATTCTTCTTATGAAATTCACGGACAAGAGGGTATCCGCACTCGCGCGGATGCGCGCTCTTATATAGAGCAGATTTGGTTTTCTTCTGATCTTTCGTAAGGACTAACAATCCTGCTCCTTCTGTCTATTCGCGATAAACGCACGAACTACTGAACAGATTTCCATGCGTTAATGGATAATGTGATTAATGAGCAAGGTTTTAGTCTATTAAGGTTTTAAATTTGAATAGGCAGAATGAGATCGTGCGAAGCTACTAGAGTCTGTGGAAGTTTATTAGGCGTTACCTTGTCAGCACTCTTATCACCCATAGGACACACTTCATTAAGATACTTTTTGATCTGCACTTCTTCTTCTCCGATCACGGCTCGAGCCTGAGCCAGTTCTGTAAGCCTCAGTTTTATTTCCTTCTTCAACGTATCTATGAGGTCATTATTATGTTGCTTCTCTGCTTCGTTTTCTTCGAAATTGGACTTTCTTTGGCCCTCTAAAACAGAAATGATAAGGCTTTAAATTTTAATTTCTACTGTAACTAACTTCCATGTCGAAACAAACATGTCGAAGACTAAACTGATGTCAAACTCCATAAAACATAGGATCAGAGTTAATGGTGAAAAACTGCAGTATGTCCATAGTTATATTTATCTGGGCCAGCTAGTCTCTTTCCAGACCAGACAAGATAGGGAAATCACAAGACGAACCGAAAATGCCTGGAAAAGCTACTGGTCCATGCAGGAACTTATGAAAGGAAACCTTCCTTTGTCGCTAAAGTACAAAATCATGGACATGTGCATTCTGCCCATTTTGAACTATGCATCTCAGGCTTGGTCTTTAACACAGGTTCAAAAGTCCAAACTTCATTCAGGTTCATTGAGCGCGGAATTCTAGGCGTCAAGCTAACTGATCACATACGCAACACCATACTGCGCTCCAAGACGCAAATTGCTGACTTTGCTAAAGAGGTATCTATAGACAGGTCTTTAAAAATTAGAGGTTTCTAAAACCACTTTTTCATAAAGTTAATCGTTTAAAAGATATACGCTTCCAAAGTGGTAAAATGTGTGCCCCCGCTCTAACTTCTATAATAATGGAGAGAAAAATTAAAAAAAAAAAAATATGCTGTAGATCTTAATGTAAACTTTCAACCAAAAGGTTGGTTTGAACGAGATCGGGTTAGCAGTTTTTGAGATACAGCATATTTTCTAAAATCGCAAATATAACTTGGTAATTCATACAAACACTATGAAAAACAAAGTTATTTGGCGTAGTTACTACGGAACCCTTCATTTGCGAGTCTGACTCGAACTTGGCCAATTTTTTTATCTTGTTGTGTGTGTTGGGTCATGCATGAGCCAAATAAACAAATTTTCTTTTATTTCCGACTTTATTAAAAAAATAATTTCACGATGATTTCGTAGGTACCTACATACATATATTACTACCGAATTAAAGACAGAACTAACTTTCAATTACTGGAAAAGTTTGCTTCAATGTTAAAAATATTATCAGCTGTAAAGGACGACACGGTTGGCGCAGTGATTAAGCGGTTGACTGATGCGCATAGTGTCACGGGTTCGATTACCGCACCGAAACTGTTTGCATGGCCTACAGATGGGTGTTTATTCATGATCAGGAGACATTAAAAGTGTGGGGCAACGCTATTTTAAAATAAGGGAAGATTTCTCTTACTTAATTGTCCTTACTTTGGTATTGTTCGTCCATTCGTTAGTTCCAAGTTGAGCTACGCGATAACTGACAAGTGCTTGCACTGTTTCGACGGGCCTGCTATCTGTGTGTTTCTATCTTCAAAAGAGCATCACATACATAACATGGTTCTCAAAATATATTATTTGATCAGTACCGACTGTATGGACTTCAAAAGAGACGTTGACCACTGAGTTTGTATCGCTGTTTTTTGTCAGGGTAATCACTAATCAGTTAGGAAACACCGGCCACATCTAGTTTACATTTAAGTAAAAAAATACGGGTAAAAGTATCATAGGTGCCTATAACCTATTTGCAAAATAAACATTATTTCACAACACCACCAGTACTCGTATTGCGTGCGTTATTAGGTTATTACCGAATATTTTTTACACTTCTGGATTTAATCAAGTCTAAACTAAATCCAATAAAATTACAGTGAACATGGGAAAGAATTGAAGGAGACCCGAGATGGGGCTATAACTTAATACATTTATAATTAATATTACTAGCTTTTGTCCGCGACTTCGTTCGCGTGGGAGAGTTTTCCCGCGTAAATCCCGATTCCGTGGGAATTTCGGAATAAAAACCATCCTATGTCCTTCCCAGGGTCCTAAACTCTTCCCATACCAAATGTCATCTAAATCGGTTCAGCGGTTTAGGCGTGAAACTGTAACAGACAGACAAACAGAGTTACTTTCGCATCGGCACGGCTTCACCCGCGTTAATTTACACTTTGTCAATAATTCTTGTCGTTGTTCTTGTTGTCAGTTAAAAAAACGCATGTAATGTTTAAAAAACCATCACTAGGGTCCATCCATCCCCAAAACGAGACAGACAGTATTTAAAATGTATCTTTTTAATACCAAAAACGTAGTTTACAATACATTTTTGTAAACTACGTTTCTGGTTTTCCCGTTCTTGGTTAAAACGATTTTGTGAGCTTGATACTCGTGAGCATGCCACATACAGTTGTCCATGGGAAAAGTAGTCTTTTTCTAAATGTACACCTGCGACTTTCAGTATCTGTCCTTGAGCTTTGTTTATGGTCATTGCGAATGCTGTTTTTAGGGAAAATTTGAGTTTTTTGAACTGAAGTGGCAAATCGGTCGGGATTATTGGAATGCGAGGAATAAATACGTTTTCACCGCTTGCTGTTCTTGTTATAATTATTGCGTGAACAAAATTGCGTCCAAGGTATGTAATTTGTAGTCGCGTGCCATTACAGAGCCTTGGTGCGCCCAGGTTACGCATCAACAGTATTGGGACACCCTGTCAATTCCAGAGAGTTGAGAAACTCTACAGGGTACGACGTAACTTGCTCAATATCCATGACATTGTCAACGGACAGATACTCGACAACATCATGCGACACATGAGACAATCTTTTCGTTGATCTACCCTACAATTTCGTTAGTCGGTGCCAAAATAGCTCTTTCATGCAGCCATTCTCCATCCCTCATATTTGTTTTCAAATCCGAATAAACGTGGTGTATTAAATTATCAGTATCTTGGACTATGTTACGGAATTCAGCGCTCAAATAAATCATCCCGTTGATATCTGATGTTATATCACGGTACCTACAGCTGTACTCGCATGATATGATAGTTTAAAAAAATTGTTTCAAGTGGTTCTTAAATACGCGATTTGAATGAATTCGGAGGGGGGAATACAAAGTTCCAACACCCCTTTTACATCATATATGTCTATTCAGGGTCTTAAACTACCTCCATACCAAATTTCATCTAAATCGGTTCAGCGGTCTAAGTGTAATGTGTGTGTGGAGAGGGTGAAGACTTTATTGGTTTTCTATACGAAATTCCAACACACTTTTTACATCCTTTAGGGAGGATTTCCGGGATAAAACTATCCTATGTTTTTCCCGGGATTCTAAACTATACACACCCATTTTAAAAATCAAATTTAATTAATTTAATTTAGTTTTGCCAGTGGCTTCGTCCGCGTGCAATTCGAAAACTATGACACGGGAACCTTATATCGGGATAAAAACTATGCTATGTCTTTCTCAGAGTCCTAGACTAATCCCATGCAGAATTTAAAAATCTAATAAAATTAATTTAATTTATCTTTTGCCAGTGGCTGCGTCCGCGTGCAATTCGAAAACTATCCCACGGGAACCTTATATCGGGATAAAACTATCCTATGTCCTTCCCAGGGTCCTAAACTATTCCCATGCCAAATTTCATCTAAAGCGGTTCAGCGGCTTAGGCGTGAAAAGGTAACAGACAGACAGAGTTACTTTCGCATTTATAATATTAGTATGGAGTATGGATCATAATATTTTTTAGTACTAACTCAACATATTATTTATTTAAGAAGTAGAAGTGGGTAAAATATAATGTATCTAAATTATCTTTTATTTATTTATTAAAACTTACCTATTTTACTTATTTAAAAAAAAGGCGGACTAAATGCCATAAGACTTAATACTGAGCATTACATTTAAAATGTTTTGAATGATTAATCTCTGCAAGTTACGGATGTAGGTAATTGGCTTTATACTTCTTTTAATTCTTTAAGTAAGAGTTTCTGTCTAGTTAACTATAACTAGACAGAAACTACTAAACTAGTTATATGTTTGCAGTAGGTAAATATTTTTTTTTTGAAGAAAAATCGGTAGTTATTAAGCTCCCAGTAAAAAAACATGACGACACCTACTATAATATTACAATGAGCAGTAATAAGCACGCACCTGATAACTGTATTTTCTTTTTGATCTCAAATATCTTAGTGTTGATAGTGGTGAGCCGGTCTTCTGTTTCTATTTCAAAGGGATGTTTTTGATAACACATCGCCATTTTTATAAATATTGTCGCTGTGACTGAAAATAAAAAGATCTGAGTTCCACCCTTTCGCTAGGTTTACAATAACAGCCGAACGCGATTATTGATTAAACAATGCTGTCAGCGAATGCAGATTATGGAGTGCCCGTAATTTTCTAAACTTTAGACAAATTTTATAAATACTAATAATTTTATCCTTTTCCAATTGGCAAACAGTTCTATTTTCAAATTAATAAATTTAAAAAATTAAACCCCTCGTCCTAACAACTCAAAGCGCCATCTATGTTGTGGTGCATGAACGACAAAGTTCAAAAGCTCTTGATTGGTTGCGCGCACACAGCGCTGCTGAATCGCTTGATTTCTCCATTGAATCAACATTCCTGCGCGTACGTTTGTTTGTGTGCGTAATTCGGTTCTCACGGTGTTTTAGCCAAATATTCTATATTTCATGACTTAAATCGGTTGTGTTCCGTTTTCAAATGATTAAAACTAGTACATCCACTAAGTAATATAGCTTAGATACCAAAATATGTGTTGTTACAAGGGGTGCGCACGCACACAAGCCCATCGGCGGCCATTTTGATTTACCGTACGCTGTGTATTTACGGACAAAGCCGTCAGATGCGAGCGGGACGCGGCTGCGCATGTTCCTACCGGGCTTTTCGTTATTTTGAAACGTGTTTTACCGCTAAAATGTCCAATAAACAAATGTTTTCGACGTAACAACAGTTCAAAAACAAAATGAAGTGTCAGTTCTTACATTTGGTTCCGTGAGTGTTGATTATTTAGTGTTCAAACGACATAGAAGGAGTAAAACAAATGTGTGTGATCCATGTGTGAATGTTGTGTTACAAAATGTGGTCGAGGAACTTTATACCGGATTATGGGATTCAATTGCTGTCAATCTTCATCGTGCTGTCGTCACTGGCCGCCAGGATCCATGGTGTTGAAGGTAAGTGCTAGTTATACAAGTAGTTGAACTTATGAAAGCGCGGTCTGCAAGCTTACGCGGCCGTGTTGCGTCGGCGCGCTTGCTTAGCGAGCTTTCGGCGCGCCGGTGTCTTTTGTAATCGGTCGGGTTACCTGGCGGTTCTCACAGTAGGGACTTGTGAAACGAGTCGTTTTAAAAACTGGAGTGAATTCAACGCATCGCATTTTTTAATGTTTTTTAATTGTGCCGCGTTTGTTGACGTTAAGCGCAACTCGTAACCCGAGCTCGTATAATGGCATCGGCTTGCCTTCAGCTCCGTACCTACATTGATATTTTGTGCCTTGGTTCTATTAGGCTTCGCTTGTAGATTTAGATGCCACAAAGTGTTTAGAACAAGCTATACTTACATCCGTAGTCATTATATTTGTTAGATATACCTACGCGCTTACTAATGTAGTTTATCTATACTAATATTAAAAAGCGGAAAGGTTTGTTTGTTTGCTTGAACGCGCTAATCTTCGAAAGTACTGGGTGGATTTGGATGCAATTTGGTATGGAAGTAGCTTGAAGCTTGAGGAAGGTTATAGGCTACTTTTTACGCGACTGCAAAAAAGGAGAGTTATGTTTTTACCGTGATAGAATCCACGGGAGCGAAGCCCCGCGCGAGTACTAGTCAATTTGATATAACCTATTCAGAGGCTACATACCTACGCATTTTACATTTCCTTCACTTACCATACACCTACTTGAACAACCTTTCCGATAATAATATCATTACCAAAGAGAGTACTTATAAAACCGCATAATTTGTTGGTTTGTCTTCCGTCAACTGGCGCTGTGGCCGTGTCCCGTGGGGCTAATACATCTACATACAAATCTCCTAATCCCATCCTCTCTGAATATGTATGAATGCTTGGCTCATCCTCTTTTTCGTCACTAACACCATAGCTAGTTTTGGAATTCCAATAATTCCATAGAATTCCTGTAATGTTAATGTTAAACAACTGTTTGCTTAAATCTATATCTAAGTAATTGTTAATTGCAGTTACCTACTACCGACTAGGTACTATAAATGCGAAATTTTCTGTGTATGATGGATGGATGTCTGTTACTTAAGCGCCATAATTTCTGAACGGATCGCGATAAAATTTGGCACAGAGATAGATTATAGTGGAGAGAGGAGAAATTTCCATGCGAACGAAGCCGCGGGCTATAGCTATTCAAATATTTGTGTTATTAATAAATAGCCCGCGTAACTCCCGAGCCCGTGGTAATTCCGGGATAGAAAGTAGCCTATATTCCAGGATGTCAGCTATCTACTCCAAATTCAGATCCATTCAGTAGTTTTTGCGTGAAAGAGAAACAAACATCATGCATCTATAGGACGTACATTCATCACGACAAACTTTCGCATTTATTATATTAGTAAGATAACATTTATCCAATTCTCAGCGAGTGCTCCATCACACAGAAATCTGTTTTGTTGCATAGATAGATGCGTTTTTATTGAATGAGAAAAATGAATTATTATTACTATTCGGTGATGACGTATGTTCACGCCAATGACAGTATTCCAGATACAGTAAAAAATACCGATGCGACAATAATTATAGTTATTAGGTAGGTCCGTTTTATAGATCTCCAAAAAGGACAATGCCAATAACGCTGTGACGCTCCGACGCAGACGATGATGGTACAAATATAACACGACAATGTCCATCTTTGTAGAATGTTGTTGGTGCACTAAATTTATGAGGTGTGATAATTACCCTAAGTAATGACGAATCTGTTAAAAACGGTAATATAAAGCGGAATCAACATCAACTCAAGTAGCCGCGGATCCGTTAAAAACTATCCTGGAAATACGGATCAGTGTTGCCGCTGGTCATTTGTAGAGTTACCGTACGCAAGAGATGAAATTACCGTATTGAAACAAAAATTGCCGTACATTATTTATTTTATTATTTACATGAAAAAGTCAAACAATTAAGAAACCTTCTGTTTCTGAAAAAGACGCCACTGAACCTATAGATTTGATAGAAACTACAGATCACTCCTCTCCTCCTATCAAATCCTCAATATCACCTAGTTATTAAGATATCTTTAGTGGCATTCTTTTCATAATCAGGCGTTCATTTTTACGCATACGCTGATTGTGTTTCATCTACAATTTATTTAATTTCTTTAAGGTAAATCTTACTGCATTTCATAAATACGTATATAGTAGCTAGTGGTATACCCAATACTTCCTTATGCTATGATTGCCTAATTGCCGTATTTTAGTGTACGGCAATGACCACTCTGCCGTATACCGTACAATTCGTCTTAAAAGCGCCTGAATGCCGTATGAAACGGCAATTGCCGTACAAACGGCAACGCTGATACGGATGTTATGTGTGTACGAACTGTAATGTCGTCAATAAATGCTTACACATTAATTTTGTTTATACTATACCTGCTCGGAAATTGCCTTATTACTTTTTAAAAAGTTTGACAGAAAGGACGTCATTACTGTAGTACAAATGTGCGGGTCGCAAAAGTGTATGAGAATTCATTAATAACGTGCTCGAGACACTGGACAGGGAAGGAAAAGTGTATGAAAATCCATTACTAAAACGTTGTTTTTTTTTTTTAATTTAGACCAATTCAGTAGCTAACCTAAAAGTAGGTACTTATAATGCCAAAAGACAAGAGACAGATTATTATTATTATTCTCTCTTATTTTCCTCGTACTTAGGTATAGTATAAAGCACTATGTATCACTTGGAAGAAAGTGCGATTCCCAACTCGTGTATATTAAGGTAACTCAAATTTCAATTAAATCAAACTACACCCTCGTTGGTAATCGGTCACTTTCTCCCCTCGATGAACAATGTACTATTCTTGCTTACAAGTTCTTCATCTTCTATACTAATATTCTTATATCCGAAAAAGTTTGTTTGTTTGAACGCGCTAATCTTCGAAAGTACTGGGTGGATTTGGATGATATTTAGTGTGGAAGTAGCTTGAAGCTTGAGGCGGGTTATAGGCTTTTATCATTATCCTTTTTTACCCGACTGCAAAAGAACGAGGTTGTTTTATCGTAATAAGGTCCACGGGAGCGAACCCTCGCGCGATCTAGCGCTGGTATCAAAATATAAGTAGATACCTAGGTATTTCTCCCAAGATACAACGAATAAATTCTTGTTTTATTACATTTCCTTATTCATTAGAGCGCTTGATTCGTCGGTATCATTTACAGTTTTCTATCAGAAGTTATTTTCCTATGATAACCAAGTAATAAATCTGTAATTGCTTGTCATTGATTTTAAATGTTTCCAGTATTTTCTTTTAACGGTATGTAGGCACCTACCTATCTGTTATAAGTTTTAAAAATGCCGAAAGTTTGTTTTGTTTGGAATATATATATAGCTTACCTAATATAAAACTTTATTTCAACAAGACTGTCAGGTCGTTGCATTATTCTGGATACGTGATATGTTTATGGCGATATTCATAATTAAAAAATCATACTTAGTTGTCTATGATAAACAAAAATTCTATGGTTGTTTGCAAAAACAAATGAAATGTTTAGCCTTAAACAGTATTGGGGTTTCGTTGGGTTTCGTCCATTCCCGAGATAACGCGAGTGGTTTTCCAGTAAGGCTTCTGATGTATACAAATCTAAAACATCGAAATATACTAGATTTATTGATAAGAAAGAACAGTTTAATTCTATACGTGAACTTCACGGCGTGTTCGCCTATACTGGACTGGGTGAATACCAATGTTGGTGCCAACCATTTTGTATGCGATACATCTTCACACGATTTCTGTGGTCGGGACCCGGCCGGGACATTTTGAATATTGATCAACGTTACTCGTCACTTTACAGTTTAGAAAGGGACAATGTGTATATAAATTCTCGATTTTGAGGGAAAGTTCTTTTTTGTTTCGGTAATTGTTACCTTGTTTTATATGCAACGAAGATAAAAGAACGCAATTCAACTTAAATCTGTGGTGTGATTTGGTTGTATATTGCTGTTTTTGGTCATATTGCTCATTTTAAATGTTTAATGGCTTGAAAACTATTGTTTAGCTTTCATATTTTTGTCACATAATTTATATTTATGATCGAGTTTTAAAATAGCGTGTAGTCATAATGTTACTTGCCCGCCCCGGCTTAGCGGGTGTCCAATTAAGAAAATAAAAAACTAATCTTTTTTTCTCATTTCTATTAGCTACTTAAATAATACTGTTGGTATGTTTTTTAACAACAAATTACTTACCAATTTTTCGCAAATCAGGCTTGTTCTTCGTATGTAGCAGAAACAATGTAACAAAATGAATCAATAAACGCCTTCGAAAACGGTCTTAAAGAAATCCCTGGTCTTTTGTCCCAAACTATCATCCAATTGTTTACCTAGAGAATTTTATCATAAAGAAAAAATATTATAACATTCTCTTTTATACACATACAAACCTCCTGTCCTCCTATTACAAACACGGCATTAATAGAATTGACCAAAAACCTAGGTGCAGCATTTTTATATATTTCGCTAGATTTACAACGACATTACTAGATAAGCGTAGGCAGTATGTAACTCTGATGTTTATTGTCTAAATGAGTAAATTTTCTCATACCTTAATTCTAGTCTAATGCATTGCTTGATATTTTTTGATTTTCAGAAATCTCATGTTCTTTACATACCGCAAAACGATTTCAAGTGTTTCTTACTACCTAGGTATATCAGTATTTAGCCGACATTAACCACGTTTCCGAGTACGCCCAAACAAACTTAGTAACGGCTAATGTTATGGACACACTGGCTCAAATATTGTTTGAAATCATTAATGGTTTCCGTTTGTATGTTTTGCAAGTTTTCGCTTGAGTCGTTTAGCTAGTCGGTTTATCTAGGATCAAAGGTTCTTATGTGTTTCTGAACGCGTGGTGTAGTTAATTCAGATTGGTTTATCTGAAGATTAACATGTCCTGGAGGTACTTACAAATTGCTTAAAATATGTCTAGCTTTGAAGGCAGCGTTTCTTAGAAATCTATATCATAAATGATTTTGTTTCGAATCTGCTATCTTAAGCTTTAACAAATAAGTCAATAGCGTTAAGATTAATCCTCTATTTAAAGAATTAACATCAACAGTTCTTGGTATGACTGAATATTGTCGATGGATAACACTATTGCTATCTCGCTCTATTTATAACAATGACAGGTAAACTTTATGACTGTCAAGTTTATGAGTAAGAGGGTTGGTCTTTTGTACTGCTAGAATTGGTTATAAAACTGCAGGTTCAAGTAAAACATAGTGTATTACATTCTCTTTAGTTCAAGGGTATTCGGATGCATTGTTTTGGGGAATCGAGATGGGAATCTATTGAATCCGATAATTCAATAAACTATGTTTTGTTTACAATACCGGTGAGCTCATTTAAAACGTGTCATGGCTTTGTATGTTCTGCAGTCATGAAATACACAATAAGTGTCATCTTCAGTGACAACATTTACATCCGTAGTACGTACCTATAAACCAAATGGCTCTGTTGACTTCCTCAGTTCGCCAGCCATGCAGATGTCGCCATGTTGTACAAACAGTCGGTTCGCTCCAATTCTATAAACACGCGCAATTAATGGCCAATTGTCCAAGTTGTAGCCGTCGGCCAACTCGCCCGGGGTCACTGGACACTGTCACAAATAAATCTCCACTAAAGTGTACCCTATATGACCAATTTCTCGTTTAATCTACATCATTTGCATCTGTTATAACATTAACATCAATAAGCAACCTTATTTCTAGTGTTGCAAAGTTTCAATTTGCAAAATTATAACACGCCTTCGGGCGCCGCGACAAGAAATTGTTCTGCGAATCGCCTTTACTTATTTGTAACGTAGGTAGTTATGTAGTCTGAGAAACATTGAATATTTGAACAGTTCCAACTCACGTACAATTTGTAGCCTTTTAGCTTTTCTGCTTCTTAATAATTAACTAATTTTTGTTAAACCATTACTTAACATTGTCAGGAAACGGTCTTAGGACCAACAATCTGAAGACAGTCATGTGATATTTACTGACCCGCACTGTGCCCTTGTGTGCCCATTCCCTCACATAAAAAGGAGAACTTTGCCCTAACAGTGGGAACATTATAGTTAGGCTAGTTTTGTTATGTTACTTAACTTTAATGTATGTTTGCATCAGCTTTATCAAATCAAGTAAACTTTTAAAGGTCTCTGTTAGATATGTTTTATTTATGTGTAAAGCCCTAAATACTTAGCTTTAACGTCAATCATATCATATTTCTATTTTCAGCCAATCCCAATCACACGGCAACTTAATACTCAAAGCTAAATTATCATAATGTTGCTAGACTTCACATAAATCAGCAATAATTGTTAATGATACTTAACTGGTATTGCCAAAGTGGGAATAAACTTTTTGTTGCATTGAAATATCAGTTTCTAGCGTGCCAAAACGTTGTCACAAACCACACAGACCTAGGTGTTGCCATATAAGTGCAATAGATGCAGAGTTTAGACCACACAGGTTTTAGCTGTTTACTAAATTGCTAATTATATATTTATGACCATGAGACACTAACTGTCAAGACTTTCCAATGCATAATGAAGGCTTTTTCATGGTAATTACTACTTAAGTTGGCGCTATGCTAAGACATTTATGCTCTGGCATGACTTTGGAAGAATGGTTGGAACGCCAGACTTTTGTGGTCGAGTGCTCGCTTACTGCTTGTTTGAGGAAAGAAGCTTACAATTCAACAACAACACTCGCTTCATAGGTTTTGTGTCATGCACTTAAGACTCATCAGGATCTGACTTTCTAAACATTGAAAAGTCAACAACAAAAAAGTCAACAGCATTCATAAAACCTACATTGTTACTACATAACAACTTCTCATAAACTGATCAATGCCCCTAACAACTTAATTTACTCTTCTAAAGTCAAGCACACAGCTCAAATCAGCATCTATAAATTTGTAAAGCTTGTAAAAGTAACTATGAGTAACATTATACTGTAAAATAAGCATAAAAGTAGATTTTTTGCTGGTGGGAGTTTTTAATGAGTAGTGGTGTACTGTGAACATACATTAATATTTTATTTTCATCTATCTATACTTATAATAAATCTGTAGAGAGGTAAATTCTGTACATGAAATATATTTCCAAAATAACTATCAGGGGGTGATTAAGGATCGATACTCATGCCAAAAATGCAATCAGCTAAATTTTTGTCTGTCTGTCTGTCTGTCTGTCTGTATAACCGTTATAGAAACAAAAACTACTAGACGGATTTTAACGAAACTTGGTACAATTATTTTTCATACTCCTGAGCGGGTTATAGTATACTTTTCATCACGCTACAATCAATAGGAGCAGAGCAGTGAAGGGAAATGTTGGGAAAACGGGAGAAGTTACTCCATTTTTTAAGCTTCCGTCGCGTGTGCAACCTTAATGGTTAAAGCTACACAAATCATTTCATGACGGAAATCTTCTCCTTAAAATTATATAAAAAATATCCCACGACAGCATATGTCTAACTTTTATGGTTGACTCACAATAACACGTGTAACTCCCGATAGCTTAGCAGTTCGAAGCTTTCTGATTATAATATTTGTCTACTCTTACGTTTATAACACTCTCAGTCACCCCTAATTGAAAAAGTTAACATTATTAACTATTCCATAAAAAAATTGGCCAAGTGTGAGTCAGACTCGCCCATGAAGGGTTCCGTAGTAACTATAATATAATATGCAAATTTATTTGACGAAAAAAAAACCCTTACAAATTTCTTAAAACTAGCTTATTTACATTTTTTACATCTGCGCCAAATAAATTTGTTTTGAAAAAAAAACCCTTCCAAATTTCTTAAAACTGGCTTTTTTACATTTTTTACAACTGCGCCGAATAAATTTGTTTTTCATAGTGTTTGTATGAATTACAAAGTTATATTTGCGGTTTTAGAAAATATGCTGTATCTCAAAATCTGCTGAACTGATTTCGTTCAAACTAATTTTGGTTGAAAGTTTATATTAAGATCTACAGACATATATTTTTTTTAGATTTTTCACTCCATTATTATAGAAGTTAGAGGTTGTGTCCGCCACACACACATTTTACCACTTTGGAAGCTTATATCTTTTAAACGATTGACTTTATGGAAAAGTGGTTTAAGAAACCCCGATGTCGTTTTTAAAGAACTGTTTATAGATACCACACATGCATCGATTTCATGAAAAAAAATATTTTCAGGTTTAGTTCCATGTATGGGGAGCCCCCCTTTATTTTAAATATTTTTTATTTTTTTTCTCAAAATCGGAAGGCGGTTCACAGAATACATCTACCTATCAAGTTTCACATGTATAGTCCTAATAGTTTCGGAATAAAATTGCTGTAACAGACGGACGGACGGACAGACAGACAGACAGACAGACGGACAGAGATGTCGAAACTATAAAGATTCCGTTTTTTGCCATTCGGCTACGAAACCGTAAAAAGAATCATATAAATCGGTATAGAAACACCAAAGTTATACATGAAATACGCTTATAATAATAAGCCATCGCGCGTGAATAGGATTATTTTTGAGAATCGGTCGCCGCGCTCGACGCGTCTCGCGGTCGAAGCGTCTCGCGGTCGAAGCGTTCTCTAGGTACTTAAGCCTCATGTGAACGTGATCTAAACAATATTACCAATACATTAACTTACGCTGACGGAGTCGCGGGCACAGCTATATTGTATCATTACGCTAAGGCCAATAGAAGCGAAGCGCCAATGAAGACTGCTTCAAAATCGGGGTTAAATTTAACGTTAGCCCAAAGTAACTATTCCACGCGGACGAAGTCGCGGGCAAAAGCTAGTTTAAAATAAGATAGTTTGCATTTACTTACTTACTTAATTTATTTAAAAATTTTACTTTACTTAGTTGAATTTTAATTTTAAATGTTATTTCTCATTATATACTTAATAGTTCCGTTTAAGTAAAACGTAATTCAACTTAAAGACTTGGTTATTTTTTTTATAATTTATTGCTACTGTACTTACTAACAATTATATAAATTAGACTTTACTGACATAGCTCATAAGTCATGTGTAATACTAACAAAACTATGGATCTGTGGCCTGCAATAAAATAATTTTATTTACCTATTTTATTTTTTGACATAAATACTTGTGTTAATTAGTAAGTTATGCTTAATCTTTTTAATTTTTTTTTCCATCACTAAGAATGATAAATGATCTTTATTTTGTAAATTGGTTATTAAAATAACACTTATACACGTCATTTTTTTCGTAAATATTAACTAGATGAGGCTGGTGTTTGCTAACTGACTTCCCTGAGAAGAAACACCGAAACAAACTCAGGGATCCATCTCTTTTAAAGTCCATACAATCTATACTGGTTTAATTATATGGGAACCTTGTAGGTTTCAGTCTGAAGCGATCTTTTGAAGAAAGATGCTCACAGATTTGAGTGGGCCTGTCCATACAGGGCAAGCATTTGTCAAATGACGATTTGACGAACTATACCAAGGTAAGGACGTTTGGGTAGGCCTCAAAAAGCGCTCAAACTGCCAGACAATCATGTTTAAGTCGAATAAAATAACCTACATAGTCCACATAACTATGCACAATTGTTTATGAGGATTATGTAGATGTTGTGCAGGCCGATAAGTGATCCCTACAGGGCCATTGCCGGCCAGGGCTGCGGAAATTTTCTAATAAAATACCGCGGTCCCGGAACGTAAGGGCAGTGAAGGAACAGGGTGGGTTTCTAGTCAGTAGAAGTCTGACACTTCTTTCCGCTCCACGCAGACAGGGAGGAGTCATTAGATGATTTTTCCACCAAAAAAAGGCCTATACTGAAGCTCAAATGCTTGTTTGCCAATGTTTTATAATTTTATTGTAGTCAGCTTTAGTAGTGTAGTAGTAATTATGTTGTTGGTGTGCCTTGCATATTAATAAAACCGTAAAAAAGTGTATGTACATTAAAATTTTATACAAAAATAATAATTGAGGGGGTTAAGAAACGGTAACACGGCAAAAAAATAAAAAAAAACAGTCTGTTGTACACGCTAATCTCCGGACCTACTGGATGGATTTTAATGAAATTTAGTAAGTAGATAGTTGACATCCTGGAACAACACTTGGGTTTTTTATCCCGGAAAAATCCTCCCACGCGAACGAAGTTGCGGGCAGCAGCTAGTTGATAAATAACGTTCTTAATTCAAGTCTTCTTTCTTACACCAGGCCACTACCAAGACGACTCTAAAATCCCCATCTATTGCTAACGCACCTCACTATCTATCCCTAGTTATCTCCTAGCGTTGTTTGCTCACACAACAAAGCCCTGCGCCTGCGCAGCATCGGCATGGTGCTCAAACACGCCCGTGTTTGGACCTCACGGATATTAGATAGGGTTGTCTCTTAGCTGCACTAACCTGTATCGTTTATACTATGCGTAAGTGTCTGGGTTTGTTTTTTTCTTTGTGTGTATGAGTCTCTTGTTTCTTTGTCAGTGAGTTCCTTTCTTCTAGCTAACTAGACATGTTTGTATTGTATAAAGAACAGACAAACTTTATACTAAATACAAATAACTAAGATATGAAATACCAGAAAGTCAACATGATTACTATTTGAATAATATTACAAGTTATATTTAAAAAAAATAAGTTTATAGAACTGTCAGCCCTGATAGACAGGTTTACGATATGAGCTTAGAGGGGACGAGTGTTGAAAGTGATAAATCTGTCTCGAGCGTTTTATGATTTATCCATATTTGTGACAAGTTACATGTAAGACTATCATCATTAACACGGCCTTAGCACCGCAATTCCTTAACTTTTCTTATAATTTAGTAGCTTTAAAATATCTGTTACATCCCAAAGGTTTTTCTATAATCTTTATGAGTGTGTTTATTTCTCTCAAGTAAGTGTCACTAAAAATAATTATTAGCTTTAAAAACTTTATAGTCAATCAAATCCATCCAAGTAAGGCAATATAACTTGAAAAACACTTCAAGAGAAACTATAGATATTACGACTGTTTAAGAAATATTATTTCTCTCCTTGATTCCACACGAACCAAGCTTAATGTCGCTGATTAACGCTAATTTTTAACAAATAAGCCTAACAATATTGTGAAATAATCTTAAAAAAGGCAGACAATGGAAGACTTTCGTATGAGAAACCAACATTTCCCATACAATACCTACTGGTGGCGCACGCGCAATAAAAACATGTCGCAGCCTCGTTGTTGGTGACGTGGAAAACCTCAAAACAATTATTTTTACATAACACGCCCGCATGGTTACAGCTTCTTGTGAGAAATGTAGTGAAATGTTGAAAGATATGTCATCCCGAGGTAATTTATCAAATGAAGTTAAGAACTAGATTGAGAACCATTACTTTGCTTGTGTTGACTACATGAGGTATATATAATAAATCAAAAATGTTTTTGCATATTAATCTCTCATATTCTTAGGATTTATAAATACTTTGATAATTATTCTACTTTTTACACGTATTAAAAAAATCGCGCTTCTTTTGATGTCACTAAATGACTTCTGCCCTTGCCTTCAAGTGCATGTAAAGTTTTTCATCAGCGAAAAGTAGCCTATGTCCTTCTCCAAGGTCTAATCTAATACCTTTCAGCTATGACAGTTCAGTGTTTCAGACGTGAAAATTTAACAGCAAGACAAAGTTACTTTCGCCATTTATAATGTAGAGATTACACACTAGTTGAGCTGCAACTACCTATTAACATATTTTTATAATACCATATCGCCATTTTATCCTTAAATTCTCTAGCCTTCTCTTGTTGAACCCATGACGATAAAAACCTTTCTTCTCTACAGCTTATTCTAAACCATATTCTCTAGCATCCTGGATGATTCTTTCAAAATATTCAAACACATTCTATTCTAGTGTTTACGTTGCCTCCATGCATATGCACTAGTGGTTATCGGCCGTCCGTTCGTCCGTTTGCTTTAATAATAAGCTTGCGCCCGCGCCGCTGTCACGAACTCCAAACATAGCCTCGAGCTAAGCGAGTTTTGTGGCGGGATAAAAAAATGAAAAAGTGTTAAAATGTGGGTTGAGAACGAGTAGGGCGAAGAAAAAAATTAACACTGAAATCATCTTTAGTAAAAAAAGTGTTAGATTTTGATCTGTTTTCAACTTTTATTGCGGGTCTGACCATGGGTCAACGGTTTATATTCGCATCGGAGTGTAAAATTGTTATTTTTTATTGCGTAAGTAATGGATTTTGAAAAAGGAATGGGTTCTATGTTTGACTGAATACTATTTGGTTGACTACTCCGTCAATTGTTAAAAACAGATTAATTTTGTTTCCAACTACACTACTTCATGATTTGATGATGAGATAGCAAGAATTGCCATAATTTCTTTTTGGGAGTACCTGGTTTGGTTTGTTAACCGACTTCTGAAAAAGGAGGAGGTTCTCAATTCGGATGTTTGTTTGTTTTTTTTTTTTTTTTTTTTTTTTTTTATGTTTGTTCGGGCATAGCTCCGTCGCTCGCCAACCGATTTGAAAAATTCTTTTTTTGTTGGAAAGGGTATACTTCCCAAATGGTCCCATGAAAATTTTATCGACATCGAACAAGCCGTTTCTGAAAAATCAACAAAAGTCTAAAATAAATATTTACATTGATGACCTTTTCGGTTACTCTATATTGTGTTTTTTGTTCGCGCGTTTTTAGTTTTTTGTAGTTGACATTTTGGCTTTTATAACTAGATTAATTACAAATTGACCCACTAAAAAGCGCGAAAATAAAAACTTTTTTGCAAAAAAATAAAACCGACTTCCATATCAAAACACTACAAAGCCAAAAATAATTTTAATTTCGGAAGGCGGTGTGAAAAAAAAAGAAAATACAAAACCAATAACACCGACTACCGAAATTAAAATTATTTTTGGCTTTGTAGTGTTTTGATATGGAAGTCGGTTTTATTTTTTTGCAAAAAAGTTTTTATTGGTACTTATTTCAAAACCGACTTCCGAAAATAGTTATTTTGAACTTTCTATGGTATTTTTTTTATCGTATCGTATCTTACTCGGTACAACTTCTAGCCTCTCCTGTAGGATCCGAATAGGTGATGCATTAAATAGATGAAAGTGGAAATCAATATTTATCAGCTATACGTAATATATTCAGATATCCTCCGTAATAGATACAGCTCCTAAGTGTATTTACTTTAGATACGTTCATTTCTAAATCCAAACAATTTCTGCTTTTTACTGGTCGAAAGAAACCTGATAATTCTTTAACAGACAAAGCTTCATGTAAATATATCGGCTATTACCTTTTATTTGTCCATTTGGTGCCTTCAAAGTCCAAAACCAAAAGGGTTGTGGGTTTCTTTCCCGTATCAAATGTCTGAATCCTCTCCCACGTTAAAAACTCCGACAAACATATTGAGTACAATCCACTAAACCATTTCGACATTATTTAAAAAAAGAATGTCGTACTAGCCACAAAATTGAGTTTGTTAATTTAGTTACTACAAATATAACAGCTTCAAGTACTGAAAGTAGGTAAATTAAAACTGATACAGAAAAAAAAATAGTGAAATAAATAGTGAAATATAGTTTCTAAATTGATAATTATGAATAGTAAAACGGTGTCCCATTAGTACGTTATATTAATTACTAGCGACCCGCCCCGGCTTCGCACGGGTGCAATGTTTATATTAAATATAGGCAGCGTTCGCGAGAATCGTTAACGTACGGCAGTTTTTTCGACGGCTTACTCCACAATTTTCACTACCACGAAAAATCCTATCTATTTTCCGGGATAAAATATAGCCTATACGGATTCGGAAGAATCCCTCTAAGTAATGGTAAAAGAAATTTTGAAATCGGTCCAGTAGTTTTTGAGCCTATACAATACAAACATACAAAAATACAAAGGTTTCCTCTTTATAATATTAGTATAGATATAATGCGTTATGTAAATTAAAGACATGTTTTTCTATGTTTTTTTTTTTTTTTCAAAAAGAACTAGCAATGTGGGTAGAATTCACATTACTAGCAATCTTGTTAACCCCTCCAACTAAGCTAAATATGCTTGTCTGGAATGAGTTCACGGCAATAGTGTTACGGGTGGGATTCGAATCCGCGACCTTTCGATTACATGGCCGATACCTTAACCATTAAGCTATTGCCTCTTTTTTCTATTGTACTCGGACCGATAGCTTACGTACCTATGTTGCTTTTATGCATATTTGGTAAATTTAGATTCTTTAGGAATTTTTCCATTTCGATAAATTTTTAAGTAAGTCACGGTTATTCGTACTAGCCCGGTCATTTACTGTTTAAACCTCGACCTTCTTAATTCTCGAGTTCTTTGATCTTTTATGGTTCTCCACAGATCTGACTTTTGCTGTGCAGATCTAAGTCTTTGTTGCTCTTTGCGGGGGAAAAAAACATCAAATGTCTCCTCTCGCTCTCCGTGGAGCAGACGTCAGTGTCAGACTTCAACTCACTAGACTCACCCTATTCTATCAGTCAACTTTGTGTCTTGGGGTCGCGGTAATTTTATGTGCCTTCAAATCTATTTTTGCTATCCTTAATTTGTTCACCACACCAGACTGTAAGTACTTAGGTATTATTAAACTCGCTTCAAGTAATTTAAATGACTGCGACTATTCGCTATCTAAAATTAATAAAGTCCATCACACTTCACTAGATCTGATTCATAATTTTAGATACCTACAGTCTCACGGCTGTCTGTCCCGAGTTTTTTCAACCTGTCAATTGTAAATTACTAGTCTGGTTCCTAATTGCATCGTAAGTCAATTCAGATGAAACATAAAAATGTTTTGACAGAAGTACCACTACAGGAAAAGGTGATATTAATTACACACGTTGCTGAAATTAAACTATCTTTTACTGCCGCGCTGACTTCACTTGTTTTAAACGTTTTCTTTTGTTTCTTTTATCGTTTCGGTCTTCTTAATTAGTTGTCCTACTACACTTCTCTCTTTTGTGACTAAGATGATCGTGATAGCAAAGCTTATCTCTAGTTATGGCAATCAACGTCTGTGATCTAATGTCTGGTGGTATATAGACACTTCGAGTTTGATGTGTTTTTTGTGTATTTAGGATTCAAACGGGTGTGTAGGGTTTTGCTAGCGGTTAAGTGTAGACGCCCTTTTTATGCCTAAAAACTAGTGATGCAACGAATACGAATACGAATATTCGTATTCGCCGAATAGTAGACATTTACCGAATATTCGTATTCGGTGAATACTAATACGAATATTTAAAAACTAATATTTTTGTACGCAACTCTATTTACTGCAGATTTGAAAAACGCGCGTAAAAATTATGACGTGTGCAGAGGCCCTTAACCATGGATTGATTCGTTCATTCCTTCCCTTTCATTCATTTCATTTGTCAGTCGTGAGCACAAGTCAAGCAAGAGAGTATTGTTTTATTTATTTTCTGAGGTTGCTGCGAATTTAAAGAAGTTGAAGTTGAATTGAAAATGTCTTCTCATAAACGAGAACAAAGTGACATTTATGGAAACACTTCGATAAATTACCTAGTAAGTATATATGGTCTGTATTTCTTTTGTATCAACAAAAAGTAGGATATAGTAAGTAATTAACTTAGACGAAGTAATGTTAAGGTAAAGTTAGTAATGGCTGCGTTTATGTAGTACTAGACTTTGCCAGCGAAATATTTTTCACTGAAGCCATGTACAATCGCCTCGGAAAGACTTTTCAACGGCTGGGAACATCCAGACTGAAAAAAGAAATCCAGAAAATAAAACCAGAAAATCTACAAATTTTATAGTTTTTAAAATTGTCTAGTGTAAATTTCTAAAAACCGTTCTTGTAAACGAATTTTCTTGAAAACAATATAAAAAGTTTAATTTCCTCAACACAAAGTAAAGTAAACTTAACTAACGGTTCGACTTTGTGAGAGAGCCTGAAATAAGTTTCTATAAGAACAAAGAACCTGACACCATCAGTATAGTTTTTTTTATCAGATTCCTCTTTTTCGTTTAGTTTATTGTTTACCAAAGTGGCAACACGGTGGTGGTCAGTGCTATTAAGTTAAGACTGACATTAAACAAGTACAGTCACCGTTAAATAATCTTGGCAGATACTTGCTTTTAATCTCGAACTTTTAAGACAAGAAAGTGTTGGCACAAATTTAACATCCAAATAAATCACTCTTCGAAATAGCGCCCACTTAAGACTTGTGGAATTTCTTACGGCGGTAATTGATTTTAAATTATTCCGAAACATTGTGCTGTGTGGACATACGTGTTAGGCATTCGGACGGCCCCTGATAAACTGATACCGACCTGTGAGTTTCGGGTTTTATGGTCCACGAGAGATTACGTTTTATGAAGCCTCTCTGGGTTCGTCGAGTTTAAAATGTTTTTAGTACTGGCTAGATGGTGGGGTCAGGAGTCCGCACCATCTATAATATAATTTATTATTTAAGTAAAATTGTTTGTCTGTCGAGTGCTTGTAATTATTTACACTATACTAAAATTCAAACAAACATTTCAGAAATTTTCGCTGTTTTTATTTCTGTTTGTTCGGTCTAATCTATAGAAAGGCTGAACCGATTTTAAAGGAACTTTCACTGGAAGATAAATGAGGCAAACATAGCTAATTTTTATCCTGGAATTCCTGCGGGATTGGGATTTACGACGGAAAAGAAGTTGCGAGCACACTTAGAAAAAATAGCGAATTTGTGCAATTAAGCATAACTATAGTATTTGGCTTCGATGAAGAAGTAAATACTAGAAAACCCACTAATGTTCTAATATTCCAATTAACTTCAGGTTTCCTATATAATCCATCACACATCCATGTCAGCAGCAAATAACTCCAACCATACCTGACATTATCAATCACTAAAGATGTATAGAGATCAAGTTTCTGAAACTGTTTTGTCTTTATAATCATTAGTGTGAAAGTTTGAGAACTCAGTACATTACTTGTTCATCATTAATCATTTTTGTCTTACAAATCTATTATTTCATTATAGCATCTTTTGTTTTCTACGTAGCCGAGCTTTGGATTTGAAACTCATTTCGTTCGTTACGATTTTGTAATGAATTTTAAAGCAAAAACTTTCTTGTGTAATTTAGCAATAAGTACATTGTATAAGAATAACGCTGAAATTGAAATGGAATTGCTGATTGTGTCTGTTCAAAATGATTGATGTCTCTTCTCTGAGACATCATTCTTATTGTAATCAATTGTTCGAAAACTGTTTCCCTACAAAAAATATATTCAGAGATATATCAATACATATAACTAAAATCTAAGTGTATGTCTGTGAAATTGTGCCTGTGTAAAAATCACTGTGAAAAAAAAAATTCTCAAGAGCTTATAGTTATTTATTTACACGATACTAAAACAGACTTTTTCAAAAATGTTGTCATTCTGTGTGTTCGATTTAATCTGTGGAACGGCAGAATCGATTTTATTGGGGCTTCCATTGGAAGGTTGAGGAGGTTATAGGGAATCAAACAGGTGTACTTCATCGTTCATCCATGTATCCCCTCAGAATTTGGGATTTCAGCGAGAAAAACCGCGTAGGTAATAAAGACCACCGTGCTGACGAAGTCGTAGGAACAGCTTAAATTATAAATCTACATAGCTAGTTGTTATCCAAACAGTGCACTGCTTATTCGCTCTCCTTAACTATATTAATATAAATACGAGCAAATTCAAGAATCGAATAGATAATTTTTCCGCCGCGGACATAATGAAAGACACATTATTTAACACTAAAGATAAATAAGTGAAAAGTAATATTAAAAAAACTAAAGAAATAAATCTTCGTAGACCTCATCTATCGCTTACCCTCAGGCGTGGTCGAGGTAAAAAGCAGGCTCATCAGTAATAAAAAAAAGTCCGATTCTGATTCAGTGCACTCTACAGATAGTCGTACAAATCCAACAAAAGCTTTTTACCTTACAGCTAGCACAACGTATCAATAAAAACATTTAGCAACCGTCCAACAGTTTTATTAATAAAACAAATACGATTAAACATCAAGATAAGATGGCGGCCGTAGATGATGAATTACGAAATGACCTTTCATTGTTTTGAGTCGGTCAGCGGCAGCCGCATAACGGTACCCAAGTATAATCAAGAATAGATCATCAAGTAACTACCTCGGTAATATGCAAAAACTGGGATGACATGAGTTTTGTTTGAAATTGTAATTGAGATGTCACGTACGTCGTGTAAATGTGAAATCTTACATGTTTTAATTAAGCTAACTATTATTTACATTAAAATAAATTTTGAGCTTTGACGCCGCGGTTAGATCGTACTTAAACTAACAACGCCATCTAGAGATGAGTAAAAAAATTTCTGAACTCAAAAAATGTACATATAGGCATACTTTTTTCGAATTTAGGAAATTGTATTGAAATTGAAATTGAAATTTTTGTTTACTTTTAATGTGGTTTAGTGATGTTGAGTGACAATGTAACACGTTTTGAGTCATGGGCTTGAACCCTTGCAGCCTTTATTAATTAATTAATTTATTTATTTATTTATTTATTTAATCATCTTTGGATCATACAAATTAAATATACTTAAACGAAAACAAAAAGTAAATCTTATAACTAGTTAAAAAAAGCTTACATATTTTACACAATTTAAAATAATACTTTAACATTACTCATCACGTGAACCATGCAGCAATGGTTCACGTGCTGACAGTCAAAACGGCAATCTGCAAAGGCGTTCAGGATACTATTGCGGCTGCCCCGCACCCTACGCTACAGGGATGTGCACCGCTTTCGTATGACTGTGGAAGCAATCCACACGCGCCTCGGCGAACATCCCTGACGCGCTACAGAAGCGAGGCAGCCCCAAGAGCATCCTGAAAGCGTTGTTGTATTGGACACGTAGAGCGCCGTACTGTTTCCGCGTGTAATCCACACACAGACTGCCAGTATATAAGGACGTGCAAAAAGCCCTAAATAGGGCAATTTTGACGCTCTTCAAACACCGCGCAAATCTGCGGGCTATCATATTCGCTCGAAGAGACAGCGCCCTACGCCACAGATTACTAAATAGTTACTCCTACGCTCCCTTTCAATGTCTGCATCGTCCTTCAGGCCAGGGGTCACTTCACGGGGGGCGGTGGGGGGTTATGACTTTCTGCAATTTTCATCATCACCACTGCTCCTTAAACAGTAAAAGAAAACATCGTGAGGAAACCAGCATGTGTTAGGACCAAAAATCCGCAGACCTACGTAATTCCCCAACCCGCATTTGGCCCGCGTGTTGAAATACGGCCTCTTCTTATAGAGACGTCTGTGACGCAGAAGAGGGAACTTTGATTATGACTTCGCGCCAAACTAATCTCTAATAACCCGTCATTCGACTCGAATCATGTAAATCGCATCTTAGCACAACTTCCATCAGTTTCTACAAACAAAAGCCCTCAAACATTGCAGCTACGAAATCAGATGCATCTAAATATCATAATTAAACCCACAACTCACAATCAACTTGTCAATCTTAAAGTAACGTTCTACAGGTATCGTAAGGTCATAGTATGCCGTAATTGGATTACGGAATGGCTCAAGTCAACTGGTGCATGATGTCTGTCTACTGACTCCTAGACAACTAACCAGACTGATGGTTAACGCTTGGTTGGGTTGTCAATTTAATTCTGTCTGGCTAATAGCATGTTTGGGTGTCTTGGTGAGTGTTTGTTGATTTGTGTAAGTCGGGATTACGTAGGTAGGTATTGAATATTAAAGCGGCTAAATTGTGTTTAAATCTGGTCATTGATTTGGTGTTGGTGTAGCTTGTTGTATCAATCTAGACTAATATTATAACGACGAAAGTTTTGATTTTTGTTTCAGTAGCTTCAGTAGTAGTAGGTTCAGTAGCTGAACCTATTCCAAAAATTATTTGAATAATGTTAACTGCTACTGTATCAGCAAATATCATAATGTTACCTGCTTTCATTTAATTACAAAAAAAAACCTACTCACGCGAGCGATCCCGCGTGCAGAAGCTAGTGGTCAAATAAGAGAATACAAAATCTTACAATTTCAATATGTGGTATAATTCACGAAAATTTTGTCTTGTAATTATTTCATTAAATATCTTGCTCCCTCATTATAATTCTTATTTTTTTCCGTGTAATATTTCAATTTTCAATGCACAGTAATCTTAGAATCTAAATTCAAATGAGACTAATTTTGTCCCACAGTTTTACAAATTTATCGGATAATCTTATAAAACAATGAAGGCAATCGCTTTAGCATTAAGAAACGTCAATTAATTTCGTGTGAATATGATATTTTCGTAATGCTGCTTGCGCAGTTAGTCGGGAGCGGCGCACGCGCATGCAGAAACTAGGAAACTGCAGCAATTGCTGTGAGAAGTGAGACTGTACTGTCTCACACGTTTGTTTGTAGGATCCAATATGGAACACATATTTCCTGTTAGTTTCTGTATCATTTCTTTATGATTTTTTCCTCTTCATTAGGGATTTCTATTAATTTTTTTTCCACTATAGAAGCTATTTCACCATACGTTCTGACACCATTAGCAAAGCTCTCCAAACTTTTATCATTACCAAATTGCACAACATTTGACTTCGTGTCATATGCCGTTCCTTCATTGACTATAGTCGACCTTGATCCAAATATCCGAAAATGATCCACAAAAAATATACACCCATGTGCAAGTTATCATTATCACTTATGATACTGAGACAAACATTGTCGTTTGCGGCGTCCGGCGGAAGTGGTCCGATAGCGGGTCAGGTCTGGACAAGTCGACGGAAGGCCGCTCTCGGAAGCTCTATCGTACGTATGTACCGTGTGAACGTTGCTATATCAAGCCGCATGCGCAAGCACAGGCACCGCCGAAATGGGCACCATTCGAATGAAACTGGATACTTTATGAATGGTTTGGGATATGAACGGTTAATGGAAGTCTTTGAAGAAGAGGCTATCTGATCTAGCTTGTTTGTGTTGTGTGATGGATCAGTGTGTTGATGACCCTGTTTCAAACTTAGACTATAAAAAATTCAATTCAAGTCACTAGGTGCTACGTTACTTTTTACTTTTTTACTTTTAAAGGAAAGGCTCTTCTTCTTAATTCCTATCTTAATCTATACTTATAATAAATCTGTAGAGAGGTCAATTCTGTACATGAAATATATTTCCAAAATAACTATCAGGGGGTGATTAAGGATCGATACTCATGCCAAAAATGCAATCAGTTAAATTTTTGTCTGTCTGTCTGTCTGTCTGTCTGTCTGTCTGTATAACCGTTATAGAAACAAAAACTACTCGACGGATTTTAACGAAACTTGGTACAATTATTTTTCATACTCCTGAGCGGGTTATAGTATACTTTTCATCACGCTACAATCAATAGGAGCAGAGCAGTGAAGGGAAATGTTGGGAAAACGGGAGAAGTTACTCCATTTTTTAAGCTTCCGTCGCGTGTGCAACCTTAATGGTTAAAGCTACACAAATCATTTCATGACGGAAATGTTCTCCTTAAAATTATATAAAAAATATCCCACGACAGCATATGTCTAACTTTTATGGTTGACTCACAATAACACGTGTAACTCCCGATAGCTTAGCAGTTCGAAGCTTTCTGATTATAATATTTGTCTACTCTTACGTTTATAACACTCTCAGTCACCCCTAATTGAAAAAGTTAACATTATTAACTATTCCATAAAAAAATTGGCCAAGTGCGAGTCAGACTCGCCCATGAAGGGTTCCGTAGTAACTATAATATAATATGCAAATTTATTTGACGAAAAAAAAACCTTACAAATTTCTTAAAACTAGCTTTTTTACAACTGCGCCAAATAAATTTGTTTTGAAAAAAAAAACCCTACAAATTTCTTAAAACTGGCTTTTTTACATTTTTTACAACTGCGCCGAATAAATTTGTTTTCATAGTGTTTGTATGAATTACAAAGTTATATTTGCGGTTTTAGAAAATATGCTGTATCTCAAAAACTGCTGAACTGATTTCGTTCAAACTAATTTTGGTTGAAAGTTTATATTAAGATCTACAGACATATATTTTTTTTAGATTTTTCACTCCATTATTATAGAAGTTAGAGGTTGTGTCCGCCACACACACACATTTTACCACTTTGGAAGCTTATATCTTTTAAACGATTGACTTTATGGAAAAGTGGTTTTAGAAACCCCGATGTCGTTTTTAAAGAACTGTCTATAGATACCACACATGCATCGATTTCATGAAAACAAATATTTTCAGGTTTAGTTCCATGTATGGGGAGCCCCCCTTTATTTTAAATATTTTTTAATTTTTTTCTCAAAATCGGAAAGCGGTTCACAGAATAGGACATCTACCTATCAAGTTTCACATGTATAGTCCTAATAGTTTCGGAATAAAATTGCTGTGACAGACGGACGGACGGACACAGACAGACAGACAGACGGACAGACATGTCGAAACCATAAAGATTCCGTTTTTTGCCATTCGGCTACGAAACCGTAAAAAGAATCATATAAATCGGTATAGAAACACCAAAGTTATACATGAAATACGCTTATAATAATAAGCCATCGCGCGTGAATACTGAATCATGCTATAAGGATTATTTTTGAGAATCGGTCGCCGCGCTCGACGCGTCTCGCGGTCGAAGCGTTCTCTAGGTACTTAAGCCTCATGTGAACGTGATCTAAACAATATTACCAATACATTAACTTACGCTTACGGAGTCGCGGGCACAGCTATATTGTATCATTACGCTAAGGCCAATAGGAGCGGAGCGCCAATGAAGAATGCTTCAAAATCGGGGTTAAATTTAACGTTAGCCCAAAGTAACTATTCCACGCGGACGAAGTCGCGGGCAAAAGCTAGTAATTAAATAAAAACCTTTTTTTTGTTTTACTTAAATTTCCCGCTAAATATGGCACCAAACGTTAGTTACATGTCGTCCGTACAGTCATTGTGATCTGACCTCGGTGCCTTGTCGAAATCCAACCTCATTGGCTAATGAACGCTGATCTAAATCAACGATTTAGAATGGTTCCGGATTCTGGCTGATATTTGGTACTTACCTATAATTTTATTGAGTATCTGTTGTCTTGTGGTACCAGAGAATTTTGACTGGTCATGATTGATATTGTACTTACAGTATGTTATTGTGTTAAGAAAAAAAAAATGTTTTCCATTATGATAATTTGTCTTATGCAGTATACAACTCATAATATAAATGCCTTGACTTTTTTGTCTAGGTGGTCAACTTAATCGAATGCCGTAGACAAATCTACAAAATGCTAACATTGAAAAGCCAACTACAAAAAATCAGTACAGTTATTAGGTAATAACCTAACATTTTAAATTTTATCGTTTAACAACTTTTTTTCAAAGTCAAAAGCTTAGTCAACACTTAATACCCAAAACTTTTGTTTAAAGTGCACTCGATATGGAGTACCTACGTTGTCCGGAAGAGTGGAATCTGGTATTGTGGTCGTTGTTAGGTCCTCTCATTGTCTTCTTACAATAGTCTTACAAAGAGCTTTGCAACTTTACGTTGCACTTGTTCATCTACCTGCTGCCCGCCATTGTTTTATAGATCGTGGTATTTATAATGAGTTGAGGAGGAATGGTCTGGGATTTTTTACTGTGTGGTTAGGAATGTTAGTATCGGCTAAATATTCTATCTTGATGCTTAAATTCATGTCAGTCGCAAGATTGATATGTGTAGCTATAGAAGACGCAAATGATTTGCGAAATTTATTTGAATTTTGATTTCTATGGAAATAATGATTCATTCATTTATTTAAACAGCCTATTGTTTAAAGATTTCGACATTCTTTCGAGCTTGATCATAGAGCAGCACGAACCGGGCGCCAGCAAATCTTGCGGGACTGGAAGAAATCTAGAACGTTCTACAGTTGATGGGCTACTAAAACTTAATGATTTAAACGTGGTCTCAACTGCGCGAGATCCTGGTGAAACAATAGCATTAATTACATGGATTATCCTTTACTCAGTCGGACTTGCTAGTCGTGGTAATAACGGTATGAGCTTAAAATCGACATCTGGTCCGCGAGCCCTGACTGACATGCGTAATTGCTTAAGTATTATTACAAAGCTACTGAAACCAGAAGGCCAGTCACCGTTGACGGTTAAATACCCATTTGCGGACCGTGAGACCATTTAAATCTGTTTAGATTCAACCCGTATCTCAGAATCGTGGATTATAAACAAATCTAATTGCTACTTACTTCATCGTTGTCGAAAATCGCGTGATCAGCAGCAATTTTGGGACCTGGGAGAGCATTATAACATATAGCCATGTAGACGTCATCAAAGAAAACTAAAAATTAAAATTATGTGATGATTTATCAAGCTTTATAATTATGTCGGCGCGAATAATAAACCAAAATACATCATTTATACGACAATTTAATGAATAAAATAACCTCCACGTGGGATTTCGACACACTTGGTAATGGTTAATTATATAATACCGGAGTATCGTGTCGGCCGCTGCCGCTGCCGTAATTAATACCTCTAAACCTATTCCATGGCTCGTTTTTGTCTGTCTGTGATGATTTGTGCTGAGAATGCTCCGGTGCTCGGCAGCCGCGGACACACGCACGCTGCGCATGCGATGTGCACGGTAGTTGCGTAACACTTGAGATCCAAGCATTTTCTTTTCTGTGATTATGTTCATTACATCTAAATGATTAGATACGTTATTACACGTAACAGACAGTTTGAACGTCTTAATTCATATTGGCATTTGAAACTAGTTTCATCGATTTCTGTTGCTACAGCGGGCCATGGGGCCCGTTTACCTGCGCGTCTCCCTTCGCTCGTAGCCCGAAGGCGTCGCACCCTCCGAGATTTGCGCCGGGTGCGCCGGCGCAGGTGCTCGACGCACGACGCTCGTACTAACCGTCTATCTTACAAAAACAACAAAAAGGCCCAGCCGGGAGCGATGGCAACCGTGTCATGCTATTCTGTCGGTTTATACCATAAAAACGAACGGAGAATTTGGTCGTTTCCGCTTTCTCGGAACTGTGATTCACCTCGCGTGTGAGCCCACACTATGATTTATACACAGATTATTGTTTGCGGTCAAACTTGAATGTTTTATGCGATTAAATAATTTTTGTTAGAACATGAATTTTAATATTCAACTTTAATAATGCATGTCGATATGGGTCCCCGGATAAGTCTTCTTAAAGAGGCTTTAAATTTATCATTTAGAGGGCGCTTTCACCGCCATAAGTCACGCAACGTCGGGTCTAATAAATATCAGTTTTTTGATGGCAGGATAATGAGAAATCTATTTCGAATGAGGTAACCATACCTTTACACTTATATTGTTACTTAAACTATTTCATTGGTGCAATTAAGTGACAATATTCAATTCGACAGAATTGTCATCGTACATAGTGATTTAAGGACCTGAAACAGTTTCCCATAGTTAAACCCATATGTGAAACAGCAATTTAGTTCCATATTTGCAATAAATATAGTTGACACGTTGATAACAGTAAACAATGAAAACAAAATTATAGAAAACAAGAACTCCAAATATAAGTGCTTGTTAGCCAAAGTAATGGTGTTCAGTGGATCCTCGCCAGTCGGCCTAAATATGCCGTTTACGGGCTTAAAGTAGGGGTATTACAGTAAATCGTGAATCCAGGCTATTGTGGTTTAGACGTATATGGAATATTTAAGCTGATTCCCCGAGGTATTTTAACCTGTGGGTCGCAAACCATTTCGTGACCTTTAAAAGAAAATTGGACATGACTATTGATTCTAATTAGATGATGCTTTTGTTCGAAGGTTTCAGTAAAAGCTATAAATGGACTTCAGTATTCGAAGCTTGAATAGCGTCTAATGAAGTGGTAGGAGGTTCGCATGTTATTCACAGATTGTGACAATGATGCAACACTTCATTGTAACAAGATTTACGATATAGTTCTTTCAACGCACAAAGGGAACAGAGAACAGGTGCTGTAATTTAAGGGCTTTGCTTTCGAAAT